>BPTQ01000009.1:207453503-207537346 GCA_019973895.1 Chrysanthemum seticuspe | reverse complement strand
TATTGGTAACAATTTAATTTTCAATGCAATTTACTTTCAGTTCCAATTCCAGTTTTTCAAGTTTATGCATTCTTGATTTTTTTTCCATGCTCTTTGAAATCTGTCCATTATGTTCTTCAGTGGTTTAAACTCATTTTGAAGTTTTTGTTAATGATAAAAACAAGTTTTAAACTTTCAAAATCTTTCCTGCTTCAAAAAAGTTAGTTGTTCTGCCCTCAAAGTGGTGTTTGGATTTGCAAGTTTTATGGGTCAAAAACCCATTTTGACTCATTTTCGTTCTTAATAAAGTTTTGTTTAGTTGATTTAACAATCTTTTCAAGTTGTTGTAAGTTAGTTATTAGCTTTAGAGTAGTTCTTTTTATTGCTTTAGTAATCTGTCACTGTCCCCATATCAGTCCCTTAGTCCACTGTTTTGCTTAATTTAGGGTAGTTAGAGTTAGATTTAGGACTTGATTTTGATTATGCAAGTAGTTAGTAGTACTAAGATGTTATGTCTTTGTTTAATCTAGACTTTATAGCTTGTTATCATACTTATTTTTAGCCTTCAATAAGCCCTTATGGCCTGTTTTAGGACTGCTATTGTGCAGCAGCACAAGATTACTTTTTTTTTATTGCTTATTTAGTTCCCTTTAGTGTTTCTTTAGTATTTTAGATTAAGCACTTAGTAGCTTTAGCATTGTCAAGCTTTTGTAGTTCTTTATGTCCTGTAGCAGCCCCACTTTTTCATTTTCTTTTAGCTTTTTAGGTATTTAGCTTTTGCTTATTAGAAATCTTAGTCGTAGTTGCTGTTTTAGGATTGTTTCACTTAGTTTTTAGCTTGTTAGTAGCTTTTGTAGCTTGTTATAAGCTTCTAGGACATGTAACAGTCCCCTGATCAACAGTAGCTGTAGTTGTTTGCTTTTGGGCTTTTAGAATTTAATATCAGCTTATTTTTCTCTTTTATTTGCTTATTTCTGTTTTCCATTAATACCCTTTAAATAGATTAGAGTAGGTTCTTGATTGGGTAAGCTTGTTATAGCTTATTTTTTTTCCTTGGTAACCACTGTCCCAAACAGCCTGTTGAGATCTCTTTTAACCAAATTTGATGTCATTAAGTTGTTTGCAGCTGGTTTTTAATCTTTTCTAAACTTAAGATTTTGTTAAAAAAAAGCTCTCGTTGTTTTTATTTTATTTTTCCAAAAGAGAAAAATCCAAAAAAATAAAAAAAAATAGTGAATAAAAAGGTGCAGAGGTGGGATTCGACCCCCTGACCTCTTGCACACGACCACGTTACCACACACCTCAACACCAACTGCCCTTGGGTCTTTTATTGGTTATATCCTGCACAATTAAGTACTTAGGGCGTTTGGGAGTTTTACTTTAAGCACTTGTTCAACTTATTTTTAGCTTATATTCCAAAACAACCACCACAGTTTTTAATTTTCCTAGGATCAGTAAAGTTCAAAGTACTTTTTGTGACTTTTCCAGATTTTTCTTAAAATGTTTAGTATTTTTAATTAATTAATTAGTTTAAATTAGTTTTTAATTCGTAATAAATAAAATAAAAGTAAAAAAAATACCCGGCTTTTTCCTAAAATTATTTTTAGTCAATTAGAATGTAGGAAAATTATATTTGCACTCGTAGGATGTAAATTGCATTTTTTATCTAACGATTTTAAATATAGAATAAAAATGACTTCAAAGTCTATATTAGATTTAATTTCCTTAGTGTAATCAATCATAACCCCTTTCCTGTTCAATATCACCCGATCACAGATTCGTTGTATTACAGTTTTCACACCTCGTTGGGACTTAACGACCCGGGGAAACACTAAACTCCCCTGGACTTAATTGCATTCTGTTCTGTGCTGTTTGACTTTTATGGTTGACCATTCACAAGTGGTTGACTAATAAAAGATAGACCGTTTGGAGCGGATCAAATTTTGGCGCCGCTGCCGGGGAGGTGTGCTGCGTACTACGAATTTGAAGCATCAGTGATTGTTGAATATACACCCATTGTATATTTACCATCTTTGTCCATATTTCCTTATTTTCATATAAAACCAAAATTATCGTGAAGTTAATTCGTTTGACTAATCGATTACCAAAAATATTTTCATTCTTTGTTTTTACAACATGTTTTTCAAAAATACCAAAAATATTCCTCTTTACCCTCTTACCCTTTTGATTCTTCATTTCTTACCCTCTGGAACACTTTGATTCTTTCTATGTCTTATCCTCACCTTCTTGGTTGTCAATGGTGTGGTGGCCCTCATAATGATGATAATTGTCTCAGTTTTAGCATGGTAGAGTCAGGAAATGGGTCTGTCTATAACCAAGATCCCTATTCTTACCATGACACGACTGATTTATTCCATCAGCTACCACATCATGAGATTCAGACATATTCTTGTGAATTTTGTGGAGGTCCTCATCAAGAATTTGAGTGTCAAACCGGGAACACGTTTGTCTATGAACAGTTTTCTGGTAACACTCGGGACTTTGGAAATGACCAAATTCCATATTATTCACATGACCAGCCACAACAATCATTTTGTTGTGAGTACTGTAGAGGTCCACACTTTAGCTCTGATTGTCAAACAAGGAATCCATTTCCTTGTAACAATTACGACTCTTCGTATCATAACCAACCTCTACAGTACCAAATGAATCAGGCACCACCTCAGCCTAAGCCACTTCCTCAAAATCTTCTCCTTGATCTTTTGGATTTAGTGAAAGATTTGAAGGAATGTAAACATTCCCAAGATAATCCAAATCAAAAATCCATGGAAGAATTGTTAGCTGAAGAGCAGGCTGCTAAATTAGATTCCCAGATTGCCAGTGAAAACTCTATTAGGAAATTAATTGAAATACAAAAAGCAGCCAAATCTAGCTCTTGATTCCGTTTCATTCCTGATGACAGTGATGATGAAGATACCCTTGATATTCTACAATTTTATAAAGATTCATCAAGTTCATCAGTTGAGATTCCATCCGTGGAAATACAGGGAGAAAAGAATATGACTGAATCACTAGCAGTAGAAATAATGGAACTTGTAGAATCCATAACTGCTAGTCCTTCTCAACTCCCTCAGTCTGCTGTTATCACACCCGAGGTTCACACTCACTCTCTGAGCATGGGGGACGAGCATCTTGACACTGTTCCTGAAAAGGAATCGGACGAATTCATATAGTCTAGTGTTGAGAACCTTGTCCCAATTCCAAGAGAGTCACAGGGAATTCTTGATCATGTGTTTGATATCCCTCCTCCTCTTGTCTTCCAAAATGATCATATTTAGATGTTCTCTGATTCTGATAAGGACTATTCTTTATCTTGTGGAGACATAAGTTATGTGGGGGAATTACCTTCTGAGCTTGTCAGCTTAGGTGAAGAGAATGATGAAGAAATAATCCAAGACGAAGCTCTTCGTCTTACATTATTGAATGTTAATCTTCTCATTTCTAGAATCGAGGCTTTTAATGAAAAGCCTACTTCATATCCTATCCCCTTTGAGGATAGTGAACTTTTGTTCGATGATTCTATTCCGGAATTGCAAACGTTCAAATTTGATCATATGGGAGAGAAGATTAGTGGTATTACCACTTCTCATTCTCATACTTCTCTCCCCGATTATGAATCATTCACTTTTGAGGAGTTCCCCAGTGAACTCACTCATATCATATCTCCACCGGAGTATGATAACTTCTACTTTGATCTAGACACACCTGGGATATGTCTAGACCAATTGAGCTTAAATGATGAGATTCATGCTATTATGAATTCTCCTGTGGGTGATGATGAGTTAGTCATGATGTTTATCATGACTTTCTTTCTCTTCTTCACCTATCCCGTGGCTTCTCCTGTTCTTCACTCCTTCGGGAATGAGGACACTATCTTTGACCCCGACATTTTCATTTATTATTTGTGAGCCGGATCTATGTATATCTCATCGGTGTGGAACTTTCACGTACTTCAATGTTTATACAAACATCTTGAATGAAAGTCCGATGGAGATTGTCTCTTCCACTTACTTCCCCATGAACAAATTAATTCGGGGTCGAGTCAAGCTAGCGACTCGGTAATCAAAAACAGTAGTTAAACATGGGTTTTCACCCGTGTGTCCCACCCTAGTGTGGGGGAGTTGCCCCCCGCTGTTGTATATAAGTTTTCAAATAAAATTAAAAAAAAAAAAAAAAAAAAAAATTACAAAAATAATGGCCGTAGTATTTCCCTTTTACGTTCTATGTTTCGGCATAACCGCCGGTACTTTGAATATTGAGGGCAATATTCATTTCTAGTGTGGGGGGGGGGAATTCTCACGAATTTTATCATGTAATTATACCACCCAATTCCCCCATTTTTGGCCAAAATTTTTTTTTGGAGTAAGTGTTTTGCACTTACTCAGCTTACGGTTATCAGTCCGCCATGTCTAATAAACAAAAGGATTGGCTAATCCAGGAGCAAACGGCTCTTGGTAAAGATATCTCAAATCCGTTGACGGCTTGCAAGTTGCCCAAAATTGTTTGGTGTTCAGCTCACCATATCTTTAATTAGTGAAGAGTTGGCTAGCCCGCAAGTTTATGGCTTGTGGTAAAGGCAGTTGGAAAACCATAATTGGTAATCAGCTCACCAAAGATATTTTATCTAAGAGTTGGCTAGTCCAGAAGCAAACGGCTTCTGGTAAAGACAAATCAAATCCGTTGAAAGCTGGTGGTTTGCTCAAAATCATATGGTTATCAGTGTACCATAGTTCTTACTTGAACTGAAACAATTGGCTACTCCAGAAGTAATGGCTTTTGGTAAAGAGATTCAAATCCATTAAGTTTTCTCAAAAGATTGCTAGGGACTAGCAATAGTTTAGTGTGGGGGATTGATGAGTGTCTAAATACTCATCATTTTTATTCCATCTGCACTGCAAAAACAGTCAAAAAAACACTTTGAAAAGTCTTAAAAAGACATAAAAAATATTTAGACTGTATTTTATGCATAAATTGTCAAATCTAGTCCCTGGTTATTCAAAACATGTTAATTTTTCATAAAAGACCCTCAGGGATTTTCAAGTTGTCAAAATTACCCTTATAAAGTTTAGTTTTGCAAAATGGCAGCTTTAGTCCTTGAAGTTTCAAAGATTGACAGAAATTACCCCGGGACATTTTTAATTTGAAAATTATTATTTTTGGTCCTTGGGTAAATTAAATTTGTCAAAAATGGTCCTTATAATAAACTTTGGAAAATTACAGATTTGGTCCCTCAAGTTTGGTGGAATTGCAATTTTGGTCCTTGTGTTATTAATAAACAAGCCCAACCTTGAACCCCTGCCAATATACCCGTGACCCCCCCTTTTTGTGAACCCTCCCTATTAATAAACACTCGGTCAAACCCACCTCACCCTTTTCCCTCCAAACCCACCTCCTTCTTCACCCACTCTCTGCAACCAACTCACCACCCCTCACCTCCAGCTAACCTTCACCATCCCTTGTCCCCTCCACCTTCACAACAAACCAAATGAATTAAATGCTCCTTCCCTTGTTACAAGTCATCAGTACAAATTGCAAGAAAACTTTTGGCGCCAATTTGCATTTCAAAGGCCAGGATCACTTTGACTGATCCAATGGCCATGACTCAAAGTGGGAAAGATTCAAAGGAACCCAAGGAACCCTAATGATCACATATAAAAAGAAAAAGAAGCAGGAATGAAGAGGGGAATTAGCTTAATATAGTTTTATTTTCGTAGGTAGTGTAATTTTAGTTTCAGTTATAATTTTCATTCAAATATTGTTGTACTCAGTTTCCTTAGTGTATTTTGAACCTTATTTACCTTTAATTACAAGTAATTTTCACAGAATTTATATTTAGCATTTATCTAGTGAAATTGACAACTTCACTGATAAGTGTTAAATGTTGTAGTTTATTGTTCATTTCATCTCAATTCAGTTCACTTATGAGTTTTTAAGGCTTTTGGATCATTAAAATCAGTTTAATTCAAGTTTAGCATAAAATCACAAAAATCTCAATAAATAGGTCATAAAATATAAAAATCAGTGTTCAAGGAAGTTTGAAGCAAGAAGCTTGGTGGATTCTGGATTTATATGGTACTAGTGCCTCAAGGGAGGCTATAGGAATTGTTTTTGGTTCTTGGTTCTCAGTTTTATGCTTGGATGCAGTTCTGTAAGCATTTTCTTAAAAATTTGCATTTCTAGTTTAGTTGTTAAAAATCTGTTAGAGTTAATTTATTGCTGTCTTATTAGCTTGTTTTTATCATATGCTAGCTTATTAGAGTAGTTATTATCTTGTTCTCTCATTTTCTGTTTTAACTGCTGAAAATTAGCCACATAATGCATTTGAGCTCATGTTTATAAAAAGGAGTTAGAAATTGTGAAGTTGTGTCAAATCAGTCTCAAAATAGTTAGTATAAGTCAGTTCTAAGATGTCTTGGGCTGAATCATTGGTTTGGTGTGCAAAAGCTCAAAACAGCCTCAAAAAGGGGTGTTTGGATTCAGTAGATTATCTGAGTTTAAGGTGTTGTTAGTGGTTAAGTTCTGTTGCATTATAGTAGTATAAATCTATTTAGTACTCATAGCTCATATATTGGCATCATAAGAACTCTAATAGTCAAAATTGTGTTTAATCTGCTCTAGTTTCTATTTCAGTAATATTCAGTAGTACATAGCTTGCATATAGGTTAAGAAGTAGTTAAGTTAGCTTATTCTAGGTTTATTTTATCATCAAACATCATAATCAGTTCACAAATCAAGCTTAAAATTCATTTTGGTCAAAGTTTCAATTCTGTCACAAAAAGTCAAAAGTGGAAAATGTGATTTTTGCAAAACTTTGTGGATTTTTCATTTGCTCATTTCTGATCCAAATCTGTTGAAATTTTGGGATAAATAACTTCAGTTGGTCAAGTTTTCAAATATCATTTTTGTGGAATTTTAGGAATTTTCTATCAGCTCTGAATTAGCTGTGCAAACGGCTTGATTTGTCCTGTGCACACTCAGCATACACTGAGTGTGTTACAGGCAACTTGCAGGTCCTCTCCTAGCTTCATCTTAGCTTGTACTTGGCTGAAACTTGGTATAGTTGATCTTTGGTTGGTTGACTAGAGATTCCTACTATAACACAACAAATATGTGAAATATGAAATACAAGATCTTCGCTACAGAAATCTTGTGGAGGAACAAATCAATCAAGGACCCCTTGCTTGGATGACTTGTAGAATGCTCGTGATCTCGCCTTAGAGACGGACCTATATGAGAATCACAATAGAAGAAAGAAGAACAACTCTCTAGATCAAGTGATCTTTTGTTAGAAGAGTGTAAGAATGTATGAGAGAGTTAGTAAGAAGAGGGGTGAGTAAAAATGAAGAAATGACTCTCTATTTATAGGAAAATTCTTGCCACTGTTGCACGGATCCCACGGATCCCTTGCTTGAGGGATCCGTCTAGTATAACTCCAGGGATCCGTGAGACGCTCCTCTTTGCCCATGGGTTTTGGGGTTATGGGTCATAGGTTATGGGGGAACCATGGGTATCTAAGTAGATACAATGTATCTAATAGATGCAATGCATCTAGTCAAGTGGGTATGGGTTAACTCCATGGGTTATGGATATGCTCCATGGGTATGGGTCATGGGTTGTGGTTTTTACCCATTCTAATAAACTATTACAACAAATGAATTATTACAACAATTTGTATTAATGACTATAAGTAAATGCTTTACAAAAATAACATGTATAATTATAGTTTTACTTATGATAACATTATATTTGTTATCAACAAAACACAAAGAGATCGCTAAATATTAATAAACGTTTTTACGGTTTATTTGTATTAACAATCTCCCTCTTTTTGTTGATGATAAAACATAATGTTATGATGAGTAAAACTTAAGATTAGATGTATGTTTTGAAAGCATAAGTTTTACTTCTTCTCCCCCTTTTTGTTGAAACAAAAAGTGACCCTAATGAAGAAATAAAAATATGGAAAAATAGTCCACGAATCTCTAACTCCCCCTTGACGGTAGCTCCCCCTAGAATGGGGCGTCAAGTGAGAAAAATAAAATTACCTACAAAGAAAAGGTTAGTAATAACATGCATAATTAATCTTGTGATTGACGAGAATCAAGATTGGGAGCCAAGGTATGTAAACAAAGCCTTGTAATGAAATAACAAAGTGTAGTGGTATTTATGCCACATACAAGCATGTAAAACTAAGAACAAAACTTCTTCTATAAATGACTCAAAATAAAATACTAAAAATAATAAAAATGATTCCTTCCATGCTTGCATAAGGTTATGGATGGAGGTTTTGGTGAGTAATGATGTTGATGCGATCAAGGAGGAGGTTAAGTATGACTCGCATTTCTTCCCTAATTTCTATTGCAAGATCCCGAGTGGATTGGCAATGTTCACAATGTAAGTGATCTGGATAATGAGTGCGGAAGTTTTCCGGGTTATTTTGATTTGTGAGATGCGGAAGTTGTGGTGGAAAATTTGGAAAATACGGATCAAAGTCCGGAATATTCGGAAGTGGTGGTGGGAAAGAACCTAGATGTTCTTGTAGCACAATAGGAGCTAAAGGTGGTGATGTTTCAAGGTATTTGAAGTATGTGTTTGGAGATGTGGGAGGTGTCAAAAAGACTAGTTCTTTTTGCTTTGTTTGTTGAGATCTTGTTGGAGTCTTAAGGAGTTCCAAAAGAGTGACCTTAGGTAGGGATTTGATGGGTTATGAAGTTGGTGTACTTGTTGGAGATGAAGGAGGTGCTATAATGGAAGCATTTTGTGGTGAATGAGTGGTTGGTGATGAACCATTTGATGATGGTTTTGTTAAGCAACAAGGCCGGATGCTAATCCTTGCGGATTTTCTAGATTTTGGTTGTGGTACTTTGAAAGGTGGGAGGACAAAATCTTGGATTTCTTGAAAGGTATTGTTTGCACTAGGTGATTCATCTATGTTGGAAGATATTTTGGATGACATGATGATGTTTGTTTGTGAGGTTGAGAGTGATGAATATACAAGCATTTTGGGAATCCTATTTATAGAAAAATAATGCATTGTAATGAATCCTTGACCCAAAATGTGGATTAAAATTCTAATGATTAAATATGAATTTAAGGCATGTGATCATGAGAACACAAGCATTAAGTAACATACTCCCAGAAAAATGATAAAAAAATGATGAAAATATTGAAGTTTTCATCCAAAGTGAGAAAAATAGAAGATAAATTTAGCTTCTGTCTCACGGATCCCACGGATCCTTCCCTTGAGGGAACCGTCCAGCATTAAGGCTGGGATCCGTGGTACTGGTGACTCATGCAGCTCAAAATTTTCTTTTTGGAAACATTTGTGCCTAGTGAGTACCTATATGCAAACCATTTGGAGTTGAGGTTATCTCGACTCCTAAGAAGAAAAAAAAACTAGAAGTGAAAAAGCACACTATTATGTGAGATAATCTGAGTGCTCCTAATTCATTGTTGCTTAAATGAATGTACCCGAAAACACATATTAGTTATGTGTCCTCTTTAGCATTCAAAAGACATGAGATGCAATAAAAACGGGTTTTTACTTTGTATTAATAATGAAAAAGCGATTTGTCCTAGACGTGAGAAATGGCTTTTATGAAAGTGATACGGGAAGAGGTATCCTTTTAGAAAAACATTTTGAAAAGAGATTTCTTTGTGTGAAGAAAACGTTTATTCTTGAGTGAAAAGAAATAGATATGCAATTACGTGTTTGCAAAACGTAGTTGCCTAAAAAGGAAAAAAAATATGAGAGTACGTGTTATAGGTAAAACCTATCTTGGGTTTTGAAAATTCCCGTATTGCTTGTGAGTTGTGTGTGAAATAGAGATCCTAGACTCAGAAATAGGAAGGCTAGTGTTTACATACCTTGTAGAGTTTAAAAACTAATTACGACGATTGTTCCATGAGACCAAGACCAAGACGAAGTAGGTTGAATTATTCCCGCTTCAACGGTTTAGTGAGGACGTCGGCTATGTTGTCTTCGGATGCTACCTTCTCAATAGAGATGTTCCCCTTTTGAACATTGTCTCTTAAGAAGTGATGACGAATCTCTATATGCTTGGTGCGAGAGTGCAATACCGGATTCTTGCTTAAGTCGATGGCACCTTTGTTGTCACATAGAATGACTATGTCACTTAGGTGAATGTCGTAGTCAACTAACGCTTGTTTCATCCATAGTGCTTGTTGGCATGCTTTGCTGGCGGAGACATATTCGGCTTCGGTTTTTGATATGGCCAATGCCGTTTGCTTCTTTGAGAACCAAGATGTTAAGCAACATCCCATAAAATTACATACCCCACTTGTACTTTTTAGGTCAACATAATCACCTGCATGATCAGAATCTGCATATACAATTGTTTCTACCCCCGTACCCTTAGGATACCACAATCCTAATTGAGTCGTACCCTTAATGTATCTAAATATCCTTTTGACGGCTTCTAGATGTGATGTTTTAGGATCTTCTTGAAACGTAGCACATAGACAAACACTAAACATGATATTCGGCCGACTAGCCGTGAGGTAGAGAAGACTACCAATCATGCCACGGTATTTTGTGTTATCAACGGATTCGCCGTCTTCATCTTTTGTGAGTTTCATGTCGGATGACATTGGTGTTCTTATGGGTTTTGATTCTTCTAAACCAAATTTCTTTAACATCTCTTTTATGTATTTAGATTGATTAAAGAAGATATCATCTTCTACTTGTTTGATTTGTAGACCAAGAAAGAAACTAAGTTCTCCCATCATACTCATCTTGAACTCGTCATGCATGATTTTAGAGAAATCATCACACATGTCTTGACAAGTAGATCCGAATATAATATCATCTACATATATTTGAACAATGATTATATGTGACTCTCTTTTCTTAGTAAAAAGTGTGTTATCAACTAATCCCATGGTGTCGTTGTTTTTTATTAAGAACGACTTGAGTCTATCATACCAAGCTTTTGGAGCTTGTTTAAGACCGTAAAGAGCTTTCTTTAACTTATACACATGTTTAGGTTTTTCAAAATCGATGAAGCCCGAAGGTTGAGCTACATATACTTCTTCATTAATAAAACCATTTAGAAAAGCACTTTTGACATCCATTTGATAAAGCTTAAGATCATTAGCACAAGCATAAGCAAGAAGTATTCTTATAGACTCTAATCTAGCCACGGGGGCATAGGTCTCATCAAAGTCTATTCCTTCTTGTTGATTATACCCTTGGGCAACGAGTCTAGCTTTGTTTCTAGACACTACACCGTTTGCATCTAACTTGTTTTTATATACCCATTTGGTTCCTATTATGGTTTGATTACTAGGTGGAGGGACGAGTGTCCAAACATCATTAGAAACAAATTGATTTAACTCTTCTTGCATAGCCATTACCCAGCTTTCATCTTTTATGGCTTCTTGTGTATTCTTAGGTTCTACGGTTGAGACAAAACAAAATAAACTACTTTGGTTTTGGACTTGAGACCTTAAGGTTCTTTCGTTTAACTTTCCTATGACCTTATCTACGGGGTGATCTTTAGACTCTTTAATATTTATGATTTCATCATTTAAAGGCTCTTCTTCTTCGTTTGTCATTTTCTTTATTACAATAGCTTCACTCTCGACAATCTCGTCATCGACAAGAGGTAGAGTATGTTTGGGTGGACTCTCATAAATTTTATGTTTAATGACTCTTCAACCTTCATTGTTTCTTTATTTAATATGACGTAAGCTTTGCTATTAGGAGAGTAGCCTAAAAAGATACATTCGGTTGATTTAGGATCAAATTTTGTAAGGTAGTCTTTAGTGTTAAGTAGAAAACATTTGCTACCAAAGACTCTAAAGTGATCTAACGTAGGCTTTTTGCCTCGAAGTAACTCGTATGGAGTTTTACCTAAAAATGGTCTAATTAAGACTCGGTTAAGTATGTACGTTGATGTATCAACGACATTGCACCAAAACTTTTGAGGTATGGATTGCTCATTTAGCATGGTGCGACTCATTTCTTGTAGGGTTCTATTCTTTCTTTCAACTACCCCATTCGATTGTGGAGTGCGAGGAGCCGAGAAGTTGTGAGTAATACCATTAGCGTCACAAAAGGCTCCAAATTGCACTTCATTATCGAATTTCCTACCATGATCCG
The DNA here is from genome assembly GCA_019973895.1 of Chrysanthemum seticuspe. Classification (NCBI taxonomy): domain Eukaryota; kingdom Viridiplantae; phylum Streptophyta; class Magnoliopsida; order Asterales; family Asteraceae; genus Chrysanthemum; species Chrysanthemum seticuspe. The sequence continues at coordinate 207,525,222 of BPTQ01000009.1, read as the reverse complement.
TTCTAATAGACACTATAGGACTTCCTAATAGTCTTTGGATTTTCTTACTTAATATCTCAAAGTAGTTGAACGTTTCAGTTTTGTTCTTTAAAATTTTAGTCCATGTGTACCTAGAGTAATCATCCACTATAACCAAAGTGTAGTAGTTGCCTCCATAACTTTGGATAGCGGATGGACCAAATAAATCCATGTGTAGTAATTCTAGACACTTAGTTGTAGAGACCATGTTCTTAGCTTTGTGACTAGCATGGACTTGTTTTCCTACGTTACAAGCATCACAAAAGTGATGTTCATATTTTAATTTTGGTAGATCTCTTACTAGATCTTTGGATGATAGCGATTGAAGAAGTCGCATATTGGCATGACCCAATCTTCGATGCCATAAGGTCGAAGTATCATCCATAGAAGTAAGACAAAGTTTGTCTTTAGGTTCATTACCAATTTTAATGACATAGACTCCATGTTTCCTAATTCCTCTACCTATAGTGATGCCATTTTTTAATATCTTACTACCGGTTTCGTTAAAAAGTACGTTGCACTTTTTATCACATATTTGTCATATACTTAAGAGGTTAAAGTTTAGTTTTTCTACGTGACACACATCGTTAATGGTTAGTGATTTGTTAGAAATCGTACCTTTACCGATGATTTTACCATATTTCCTCCATTGAAGGATTCATATGTGGAGAATAAATCTTTATTGCCGGTTATGTGCCTCGTGCACCCGCTATCCTTGATCCACCCATCCAGATCTAGGTCGACCTTTAAGCACACCTAAGAAAACAATTAACTCAAAATTTTGGTCCCCATTTGTTCATGGGTCCATTAGTGTTAAACATTCCATTCATGTTAGACATATATGGATAAGGTGAGTATGCGTTCCATGGTGCAAAGTTATGAAATGGAATGCCATTTTGCATATTTGGATTCCATCCCATTTGATGGTTACTTCTCGGATAAACATTATTAGGTCTCCTAGATGTGTTCAGTTTTGAAAATGATGGACCTTTGTTTCTTGTAAAACTTTGATTATGTCTTGGAGGTGGTTGTCTAATGGTAACATGGGCTGGTTTCTTCTTATTAACAATAACAAAATCAGTTCTAGATGAAGAAGCTATATTATTACCACTGTTTCCTTCAGCCGACCCACGGATCCCTAGCTGTACACTAGCCGGTTCCCTTTTTGTGAGATTCGTGGGATCCGTGACTACAGTGGTTTGTTTTTCTATTGCTTTTACGAATTGTGTTTCTTTTTTTTTCACTAGTTGACACATCAAGTTGCTAAAAACCTAAACCTTTTCGGTTATGTTTTAACACTATCCAATATCATATCTAGGGTATTAGTGTTCATTCTAGCAATCTTAGAGTCTTGATGATCAACTAGTGTTTGAAGTTGAACGCAAAGTTCACATTCGCCACTTGCTATCTTCCCCTTTTCTATACATTTTAATTTTGTCTTTAACTCTATGACTTCCTTTTCTAAACGTTGGTTTTGGTTTTTCAAAAACTTGTTTTTGTTGATTACTTTTAGACTAATTTTGCAAAGTTTATCATATTCACTATGCAATGAGTCATCATCTAATGATGAGCTACTATAATATTCGTGACATACCTCGTCATTTGCCATGAGACAAATTTCTTCGTTCTCCTCCTCGCTCATTCCCCACGAACCGCTCACGAATGTTTTTGATCATCACGTTTGGGACACTTACTAATAAAGTGATTTGGGTCCCCACATTTGAAGCAAGCGCGATCATCCCATGCCTTCTCGTCCTCTTTGCTTTTCCGGAATCCTTTCTTGTCGTCATATGGTTCTTTGACGTATCTTCCCTTTCTTCTAAAGAACTTTTTGAAGTCCCTTACCGCCATGGCATACTCCTCGTCATCACTATCCAAAGAGGAGTTCTCTTCATCGCTTGAGACCTTCTTGGCTTTAAGGGCAAGAGATTTGTGCTTCTCTATCACTTTTGAGGCTTCAGAATCTTTAGCAAGGACAAGCTCATAGACCTTTAAATTTCCTAAGAGTTCATCAAGGGTGAGGATAGTCAAGTCTTTTAATTCTTCGATTGCCGTCACCTTAGATCTCCACTTGGATGGAAGTGCCCTTAGATATTTCCTAACATGATTACGGCTAGAGAAAGATTCATCAAGTGCTTGTAAAGATGTAATTATAGTATTAAAGTTACCAAAAAAATGATCTATAGTTTCCTCATCCGATATTGAAAATTGTTCATATTGTTGAACAAATAAATCTATTTTATTGTTTTTCACTTGTTGATTACCTTGATTATTTACAACTAAAGAATTCCAAATTTCTTTAAAGGTTTTAAGCATGGAGATTCTTTCGAATTCCTTTTTGGGTAACACATTATATAAAACCATTTTAGCTTCACTATTTTTGGAAATCTTTTTCTTAATATCATCGGTGAGTTTATCATGAGGTATGTTAACTAAATTTCCATTTTCATCTTTTGCAGTGGCTTCAAAATCGCCTTCAACAATGATGTACCAAAGATCAATATCTTTAGACTTCACATACGTTTCGAATTTATTTTTCCAATATATAAAACCATTAGTTTCAAGTAGTGGAGGTCGTTGCATGGATTGCCCTTCCTTGTACTTTTCAGAACCTATAGTGATCGAAAAGTTTTTAAAATACGGTTTACTTTAGAACTTTTGTAAACTTAGATCTTGATGCCAATTGTGGAAAACTAGAAGGGGGGGGGGGTTGAATAGTTTTGCCGATTTTAAGTTAGTTTCAAAAACCTTTTAGATTCGATGTTATGTGAAATCGTATGAATGAGGAGATAGTATAGATCTATAAGTAATGCAAGTAAAGTAAGTAAAGTAAAGGATAGAAATGACACAACCGATTTATAGTGGTTCGGCTACAAGGACATCTTCCTTGCCCTACTCCACTCCCCGAGTCACCTACTCGAGAGTTCAACCACTATGTCAACAAACTCCTTCAACATGGCGGAGAAGCCTTCACAACGTTGCTTACACCTTTTTATGGTACAATGCTGATGAGTGTCTAAATACTCATCATTTTTGTACAATATAAACTGCAAAATCATCTGAAAACACTCAGAAACGCATCAAAATGATAAAAATATCACAAATCAGTGTTTTATGTGTTTTAAATGCAAAAATATCAAAATCAGATGAAAAACGTATCAAATTTGCAAAATTGGCAGTTTTAGTCCCCCAAGTTTCTAAAATTGTCAAAAATAGTCCCTGAGTCAAAATTTCAAAAGAAAAATCACCAAAGGTCCTTTTAAAATCATAACTTGTCAAATTTAGTCCTTTGGTGAAAAATATAAAAAGTTTGAGAAAATTACAAGTTTGGTCCTCCAACTTTGAAAATTGGCAGAAATGGTCCCTGGAAAATCTGAAAATGGCAACTTTGGTCCTTGTAATATTAACACTTGTCAAATTCAGTCCTTGGAGCAACTTTGATATTTGGCAGATCAGGTCCCTGAAGTTTCAGAAATTGCATACTTAGTCCTTTGCTTATTATTACCCTTTTACTACTTTGGACCAAGTCAAAAGCCTATGGACCCCCCTGCCACAACCTCTTTGGACCCCTGTCACTAATACTTTTGAACCCCTCCCTTTTATTAATACCAGTCAAACCTCTTTGACTTGCCCATTTCCCTCTCTCCCTCACGGGTACACCAAGCCACCATCATCAAACCTGCAAACACCTCTGCCCACACTCCACCTCCTTCATCATTACCACCCCCCTCCAAACACTACCCTCCAAAACACATGTCATATCTTTTCCCTGTCACAAATCACAAATACCCATGTGCTCAATTTGGCGCCAAAAATGGGAAATCAAAGGTGGGGATCAAATGAACCTAATCAATGGCTAGGATTGAGTTAAGAAACCCTAATGGAGCATATAAAGGAAGAGAGAAGACAGAGAAGGAGGTGTCACTGTTTTTAGACAAAAATTCTTAATATCGTGTTTAATCATTTTAAGTTTTAATGTAATCTTTTAGCTGGGTTTCTAGTTCTTATGTAATAAACAAGTTATTGAAGTATTAATTCATCAGTTTCAGTAGTTAAAATTCCAGTTTATGCTTGTTCTGATTTTCCCGCCAAAAACCTGTATTATCAATTTGCAGTTTCATTTTAATAAAAGTGTTTTAAAATTGTTGGTTTAAGCTTGTCTTCGGTCAATAATGAGAATTGGTGAAGTTTCATGGGTAGTAATTCAAAGTTTCAAAATGGTCAACAAAAGTCAACCAAGAGGAAACTTTGGTTAAGCAGTGTGGGATTTGGATTTATGTAATGCTGAGCATGGATATGGGTTGAAATAGATTAGGTTAGTTTAGGTTTGAGTATGGTTTTAGTCTGCAAATCAGCTGGAAACCTGTGAGTGGTTATTTCTCTTTTCATTTTCAAGTCTATTTTGCATTTTATGCTTATTCTTGTATCTGTGATCAAGGGTAGTTTTAACCTGCTTAAATAGTTGCAATTAGATCATGTGAACTCAGTTTGGGTATTGGTTCAAGCTGGGTCAGTAGCTAGCCAGTTTTAATTGCTTATCAGATCTTTAAAGTAGTGTTTGGATTGCTTTGTTAAACTGTTTTAGAGGTTGCAATTTTGGATTAGATCAGTTTGTTGAGGATTGTTAAAGTTATTTGCATTAATCTCTGTCCTTGGTTTGCTGCATTTTGCACTTTTAGTCAAAATGTTGAGTCCACTGATTTCACCTTCATATTTGTTAAAATCATTTTCTGAAATCATCACTTATAGGTTTAGAGTTAGTAAAACTAGCTTGCTTTAGTCTTTTTACATCCCATTTCATCTAAATCAATCCAAAGATTTGCTTCTAAATCTCAGTTTAGTCAAACTCCAAATCTGTTTTTCATAAGTCAAACATGCCAAAGTCCATTTTGAGCAGAATTTGCAGCAGGTGCACTGTGCTAATTTTACTTAGTTAAGGTCTAAGATTTGGCACATTTGTAGTTTTCCAGGTGGTCTTCAAGACCCTATACCTGTTTTACCTTTAAGCTTGTCTGATAAGCTCATAGATTAGCTCAAACAGTAGGGGTCAGTTCACTTTTCTGTTGCATCAGTAGTCTGTCACAACTTAGCCAGTTTTTGTTTGATCTCTAGCTTCTTCATTAAAGGTCCTTATTAGCTGTAATTTTGGATATATGGTCTCTGGTTGGTTGTGTTGAGAATTCCACCTTTTGTTTTCCTGTTAGCTTATTGGATAAGCTGAGGTAGCAGTCTAAAGTAGAGACCATTTTCACTGTTTAGCTTAAGAATCTGTTTGCTCAAATCTTAGGTAGCATGCTTTTTTAGGTGTTAGAATTAGCTTACAACAGTTGCTGTAGAGTAGTTTCAGTGTTAGTCAGTTTTTTTTTTATCAGATGGTTCACTATAGAGCTTATTAGCTTATTTCAAATTGCTTATTTCCACATAAGTTACATAGCAGCTCTTAAATTTCACACATAGGCCCTTGTTTTTATATTTTTAATAGTTTTAGAATATTATTTTAGACTTTTCCTGAAATTTTCAGATTTTTCCAAGCTTGTTTGCTATTTTTCTTAATTTAAATTAGTTTTTAAGCATTTTTAAATAGCATTTAATACAAATAATTAAGAAAAGCTTCAAAAAAATAATTTTTCAATTTTCTTAAGTTTAGATAAATATAAAAAGCCAAAAAAGTATTTTTCCATATTTTTCTTAGTTAAAATTGTATTTTTAAATAATTTAAGTAGTTTTTAATAGTTTAAAATTCATAAAAAATAGAAAAGTAATCAGAAAAATACAAAAAATAGTTTTGAAAATTCTATTTTGATATTTTAGACTTTTCCATTTCATAATTTTATTTTTCTAGCTTTATTTCCTATTTTCGTGTATTTTAGGTAATTATTTAATAGTTAAAAATAGTTTTTAATTAATAATAATTAATTTAATAGTTGTAAAAATAATTTTATTTTTCTAAATAGTTTCTTTTATCATTAGGATTGTAAAAATATCATTTTCATATTTTTAGGGTTAATATTGCTTTAGTTTCACTTTTTAATTTGTACGTCGCGTAGATTTTAATTTCAGTTTTATAAAAACATAAAAACAAAAACATCATTTTAAATATAGTGATAGCGTTTATTTAATAGATTTTATCTTTTTAATTTCCTTTAATTTGCCTTTAAGCCGTTGTAATTTGTTGGCTTTTCTGTAGTTATAATTAATTCACAATCTCCTTTTCCGTTCAAATCTCCCGATCACTTTACGTTTGATAATCCATTGCACAACTCGCTGGGACATAACGACCCGGGGAAACACTATACTCCTCAGATCTTCATTGAGTTCGTTCCTGAGCCGTTTTAAGCTTGTTACGGTCTGCCATTCACAAGTGGCAGGCTTAAGTGATAAAGCTTGACTGTTCTGGAGCGCATCAAATGCTAAATACCGAGTCCGTAACACGGAGGACCAAACCAACACTACTATAACACAACAAATATGTGAAATATGAAATACAAGATCTTCGCTACAGAAATCTTGTGGAGGAACAAATCAATCAAGGACCCCTTGCTTGGATGACTTGTAGAATGCTCGTGATCTCGCCTTAGAGAAGGACCTATATGAGAATCACAATAGAAGAAAGAAGAACAACTCTCTAGATCAAGTGATCTTTTGTTAGAAAAGTGTAAGACTGTATGAGAAAGATAGTAAGAAGAGGGGCGAGTAAAAATGAAGAAATGACTCTCTATTTATAGGCAAATTCTTGCCACTGTTGCACGGATCCCACTGATCCCTTGCTTGAGGGATACGTCTAGTATAACTCTAGGGATCCGTGAGACGCTCCTCTTTGCCCATGGGTTTTTGGGTTATGGGTCATGGGTTATGGTTTGAACCATGGGTATCTAAGTAGATACAATGTATCTAATAGATGCAATGCATCTAGTCAAATGGGTATGGGTTAACTCCATGGGTTATGGATATGCTCCATGGGTATGGGTCATGGGTTGTGGTTTTTACCCATCCTAATAAACTATTACAACAAATGAATTATTACAACAATTTGTATTAATGACTATATGTAAATGCTTTACAAAAACTAGGCGAGTACCCGTGCCTAGCGGCAGCGGTTTCTAGCGTCAGATAATTAATGATTTGTGATATTGTGGTGAGTGTTTTGTGTAGCGTTTAAAATAGAACGTGAACCGATGAAAATGCAATTGCAAACGGTTGTAGTATACGATAACTAAAGTCTAGAAAAATTTCTTAATATCTATCAAACAACATATTAAAACATTTAATGAAAATGAAAGTAAACATTACATCAGTTATGAGAAAAAAACTAACAACACACGTTAATTGTCGCATAAAAACTAACAAGGATGGGATTAATGGTGCCGTTGTTAAGAAGAACGCAAGTACCAAAATTAGCATGAATGTGATTAGCCCAAAATAAAAAATAAAATGGACTAATTTTGGCTATTTTTTTTTAAAGATTTGGGCACATTTAGCAAATTTTTTTTTAAATGGGCGTATTTTGCCTATTAAAAAGTTAAATGTGCACTAACGGGCACATATTTTCTCTTAATTGTAAAACATTATAATCGTTTTTTAATAAAAACTTATATATAATATATTTATATAGCGAAAGATCGTTTTGTGATAAAAAAAAGTTTATGGGTTCTAAACGAAAAATAATAAAAGTTTGAAGATTTGGGGATTAAACATAATGTTTTGAAACTCCGTTCGACCCGGGTGGTTCAACCGTTCCCGTCGAAAAACGGGTCGATTTAAACCGAGTCAACCTGATAGGTTGGGTTAAAACGGGTCAAATTAAACAGGGTCAACCCACCGGGTTTGAAGCGTCCCGGGTCAACCCGGTTTTCGATATGTATTAATAGTTTCAAATTTTCACTTTTTACTTTTTGGTTTTTCCTTTATATATAGTATATAGCAGGGTATCCGCGCGTTGCAGCGGCGGGTACCCTGTGACGATTAACCGGAGAAATAGATCTCGATGAGACCTGATTCACCAGTTTGTATCGGTTTCAACATGTCCTCTCTAGTTCGTTTTCAGATGGTTGTTATTGGTTAGCCGAACCGGTGGCGACACCGGTTTCCGGTTGAACCCGTTGGTCCGGTCCGATTTTCAAAACTATATGTACCATCAACTTGTTAGGTTGTATGAAGCTTTGTGTGTTTTATTAATTTATATAATGTGTATAATAACATGTACTTTTCATTTTAGGGTGTTCTAAAAATAAAATTAATTAGTGTGTTAAATTATCTTATATTTAAATTATGTTGTAGCTTGTTTAAATTGTACATTGTGAAAATTTTATTGTACTTTTTAGTAAGGGGTGTTTTAATTGCTTGTTTTTAATTTGGTAGATATGCTTTTAATTGGTTGTACAATGTGAATAAATTATTGTACTTTTAAGTAATGGGGTGTTTTAATAAGAGTATTAATTACACAATACATTTCTCTCACATTTGACTTTCAACTTTTCACTTTTCAAGGTTTGACCGTTTTTCTATTATATGTAGTATAGATAACATGTATCCTTATAGTTTTACTTATGATAACATTATATTTGTTATCAACAAAACACAAAGAGATCGCTAAATATTAATAAACGTTTTTACGGTTTATTTGTATTAACACATCCATATATTCTTCAAATGTTAAGAAGCTGGTGTCATGGATGACGTGAAGTTTCATGGTATGAAGTCGAATGATTGTCATATGTTAATTACATAACTTATCCCAATTGAAATTCGTTGAATATTTCCAAACCGAATATGATACACGGTCACAAAGCTTTGTTTATTTTTCAGCATGATTCATTCAATAGTGATCGATCTAGAAGTTTTAGATGAAAGGAAATATGATATTATCCTCACCATCTGTCAACTCGATATGTATTTTCCAGCTTTCTTCTTGGATGTCATGGTTCATTGGGTATCTCATATTGTAGAAGAAATAAAGGCTTGTGGTCTTGTGTTTCTGTGGTACATGTATCCAACCAAGAGATACATGAGTTTCTTAAAAGGATATATTAGGACTGATATCAACCAGAGGCGAGCATTATTCATGGATATACCACCGATGAGCTAATTGAGTTTTGTACAGACTGTATGAAAGATGTCCCAAATATTGGCATCCCACAATCTTGACATGAAGGTAGACTTCAAGGGCTCGTTTTCATATGGTCGATACATTGGGATGGTTTTCATATGTTTCCGCTATATGTACAATAGACTAGTGTCGAGATTCTCGTTGTTAGTTTGTATTCTTTTGTTTTATCTTACATAAAGTTTATGAATGTTTCTTTTTATAGATTCCTTGGAATGACGCAAAGCCTTTTATTACTATGGAGTTGGACGACATCGCGAGCTCCTTTATTTTATTGGGTGGCATGTGATCATTATGTTAGTGTTTAGGAAAGGTTGGCTTTGTGGGCATCTCTTCTTGTATATCTCCTTTTCCTTAGCCCAATAAAACACTTGATTGTGAAACTGTTGTGATGTTTAATTAGTGGTATCTAGTATGTTTGTTAGTTCATAAAACTCGTGTTAAAAAGTTGTGAAAGTGGCTTTGGATCTTCAATCCATTTGTTTTGGTATAACATTCATGGTCATAGTTTTGTTACAATTGTTCTGCTTGTTTTTTGTTGGGACGTGGTTTTATACATGGAAATACATTGTAAGTAAGTAGTATTTAACAGATCCTAAAAGTGTAAAAAAAAGAAAAGAAATAACAATAATTCATAAAGCCATGTTTTCTAAGCAAAGAACACGAGTCTATCTAATTAAAAATGGTTTATTTAATCACATAGAGCAAGGTTTTCAAACAAAAAAACCAAGCTTTATTACATATCATAAAGCCCGTTCCTACAACCGGGCTCTATAACAATTCCTTATAGAGTCCCTCCCTCTTTGTGTCCTCATCTAATACTGAGCTTTTTGAACATTTTAAATCGGGTCTATGTAATTTTTTAGTAGTATATCTATATGAACATTTTGTACACCTTCATAAATATGAGCAAATAAACATAATTATAACATTTAGGTTAGCAAGAAATGTAACATTGATATATACTTTAACCAAACCAAACACATAGTAGTATTTTAGGGAGGTGATTTACACACTTCTTATTTTGATTGGAACACTTACTTTACAAGTGTACAAAGCATATTGTAAATACTGTACAACTATGTTATGGATAACATAGAGTGTCCTAATAAAAACTTGAGTGTGCAAACCATTTTATATTATTTTATGTTTACAACAATGAGTAAAGATCATTTACATACCAAACATTTTTTTACATATCAATAGATCAATCTTCACATCCATCTTTATTTGATCTAACGCATGAAATTAATCTCAACAATTTAAAAAACCCACTTTCATCTTTTTTTTTAAATATTAATATTTTTCAAACCGTTAATCGTTAAGCAGAAAAAATATACCATTATGACGAGCATTTAATTATCTTTTTATAGATAGGAACTTTGATATACTTTCGACAATTTTTTTTTCGTGTTTTTCACGTTTTTCTTACATTTTTTCGTTTTTTTACGTTACTGAAATTTACATGTAAAAATCACATGTGATTAAACACTAATTTAAATATCACATGTGATATTAGTGTTAAATCACATATGATATGTATATCATATATCATATCATATGTGATTTAACACTAATATCACATGTAATATCACATATGATATTACATATCATATATGATTTAACACTAATATCATATGTGATATTCAAATTAGTGTTTAATCACATGTGATTTTTCATGAAAATTTCAGTTTCGAAAAAAAATGACGAAAAAAGTGAAAAAACGATTTTTTTTTCTTTTTTAAAAAATATATCAAATTGTCCGTCTATAGAAAGATAATTAAATGCTCGTCGCGATGGTGTAATTATTTTCGCCTAACAATTAACGATTTAAGAAATATTTAAAATTATAAAAAATAAACGAAATATTAAAAAAATGATTTTAATCTCAGCCATTGATTTTTTTTAATAAAGGGGTAGATGAGTCTCTGAAAAAAGTTTGGTATACAAAATAACTTTTCTCCAAAACAATATGTAATGATTTTATTTTATTTTATTTTTATTTATTTATTTACTTTAGTTTTTTTGTAAGATATCGTATTAATAAGCCTCACTTTCACTTTTAATGTTAACTCGAAGAACAATGCGAGCCAGATAGGAAAAAATAAAATTTTAGTCATATTTATATATTTACATCACAAGACGGTAAATGGAGAAAATGCTTCATTTGCTTTAGAAATAAGTTTCAAGATGTCATTAATTTGAAACTACTATACATCGAACCTATACTGTATTTTCTTAGGCGTACTTATATGAATATTCAAACATTACACAACAAGACATCGTCCTTCTAGAAAGCCTCCAGCCCACCTGCTTTACTTTTGTTTTTAATCTTCATCCACTTATAACACACCAAACATGACCTTATATATAAGATTCAACATTTTATAGTTAACCCAAAAAAAAATAAAAAATGGGACCAACTTCGAATGGGCATGAGTTACCTTTAAATGAAAACGATTCACAAGATATGGTCATCTATCACGTCCTTAACGAGGCCAAGGATATGGTAAGCCTTGGGTCAAGAAATCGTGCTGCTACTAATATATCAAGAAGTTACATTAATCCGACTCATGTTATAACAAAGAGCAGACACTACAGAGGGGTAAGGCGTCGTCCATGGGGTAAATTTGCTGCTGAGATTCGTGACTCCAATCGACATGGTGCTAGAGTATGGTTGGGGACATTTGAAACTGCTGAGGATGCTGCGTTGGCTTATGATCGAGCTGCTTTTGAGATGAGAGGTTCTAAGGCACTTTTAAACTTCCCAGCTAAACTTGCGACATTGAAGCCAGTAATTAGCCATGAATCGAGTTTGAAGCAAAACGAATGGCAAGGGTCGTGTTCAAGTAGTAGTTCAGCCGAGATTTCAAGTTTGATTAAAAACTCGAAAGATCAGGATCCAGCGTCATCTTATCAAGGAAATATGTTACAGCTGTTTTAAAGTGTGTATAGTTTTGATAATTTATGTGACATGCATATAGATCGAATTTCAAATTCTACTGTTTAAAAATAATTTTAGTGAAATTAGTGATAATACATAAAACCTTTCATGTAATTCGTTAGGGGTTCGAAGAATAACGTGAAGGAAAATAAAGAAATTGATCGAGAGACGATCACGACTTATTAAGTTTAATGTTCAAGAAGTTTACAACCAAGAAGTTGATCCAACCAAGATAAGTACTCGCAAAAACCAAAATTCTATAATCGCTGCTTTCTATATATAAAAAAGAACGAATAGGAAAAAACAAGCTTATTAGAGCACGTACAATAGTAACGGCATAACGCTGTTATTAGGCTATTAACGCCGTTAACGAACGTTATACCGTTGGAGGGGGGCGTTATTTGGGCGTTGGAGGGGAGGCGTTGGAGCATCAACGCACGTTAAAAAAAAAACTTTCATTTCATCCCCTAAACTATTTAAAATAAATTTTCACTTACACCCCCTCAACCTATTCAAATTCAAATTTAAATTATACTGGTCAATTCTGGGCGGGATAAACTAAAATTCAAATTTGAAATTTAAAAATGAAATATGAGCGGGATTTATTCAATTTCAAACTCAACTCTGCCTATATATACAACTCTACCAGAGTTGTGTAGAACACACAACTTACACACACAACTCACACACAAAAAATGTCTCGCAAAGATTTTTCTCAGCAATTCCCCAGCCCAGAAAAGTTGCCGGAAACCAGCTTTCCAAATCCAAATCACTTGCCGGAAACCAGCTTTCCAACTCTACCAGAACCTGATGTTTACTCTACACTACAAGAAAATGTCTTTCCGGTGGGTTTTGAAAACATCCCGTACCTCCCAATTGTTCCAAGTTCACCTGTGAACAGTCCACTGGTGGATTTTCAAAACCACCCCAGCGGGTTAAGTGAGGCTTCCCTCCGTCAACTGGAACGAGATGAAGAAACCGTAAGGGAGATTATGGAAGAGCAGGCACGTGAAGAGGCTGCTCGCCGTGAGCAAGAAGCACGGGAAGCTCAGTTCTTCGACATAATGGAGAGTCGATACATGAATGGGGAGTTTTATTCTCCGCCAACCAGTTCTGATGGTTGGGACTCGGATGATTCGTTTTTTTTAGTAGTTTTATTTAATTCGTGTTTAACGTTTTTTTTAAGTTTTAGTAGTTTTAGTATTTGTATCTTTAATTTTTAATGTAATTCGTGTTTAACGTTTAATGTACTTGGTGTTTTAATGTTAAATGTGATATGTGTTTTAATAAATGAAGTGTTTGTTTTAGTTTAGGGGTTGAAATTGAAAATATGAAATGTTATTAATGTTATTGGGATGTTATTGTTGTGGGTGTTTTTTGGGGATGTTAATGTTAAATGTTAAAGCTGATGTGACGCTGACGTGGACGGTGTTATTGGTGTTATGGTGTTATTGTTGTATATGCTCTTAGGAGGAAAATGAAGTTTCTTTAAAAACAGAAGTACGTGAAGATAATTTTGGGAACAGCTCGGTAACAATTGTTTTATAGAAATTAAATATATAAATTTCTTAAATCGCTATCTGGAAGCTGGGCTAAAAGTATTTTCTTACTGTGAATTATTACTTCTATTGAGGATGGTAATTGATGGGTGAGAATCGCTTATAAACTGGTTTTAATCTTTGTCTATGCTTTTTAACACAATACGGGAAAGTACACCGGATCGTATAGTAATATAGATGATGCTGGTCCGAGTATCGAACTCAAGAGGAACGATGTCTAATAATCGGTTGTCTAACCAAAATAATAAATTAACTTATGAAAGCAAGTAAATTATGAAATTATATGCACGGTATAACACATAACTAATATTATTAATCATATCATTGGCCATTGATGAACTAAGATCGATCTTACTTAAATATATATACTACTACGTAGTACATAAATGGGTTTCGAGACCTCCTCATCAAAACCTTTCCAATAAAAAACGGTCTTAGATAATGGATTACGCCCACCCGTAAATATCTAGACCTGTTGCGAAGAAGAAACTCGGGCTTTGATGCAAACAATAAATAGAGACCGCTTTTAATTTTATAATCGGCCTCATTTGAGCCTAACGTGGATTGGTTATATTGATAAATTGTAACCTGGACTTCTTCCTCAAAATATTGAGCGGGATTTTTGCTCCCTTTTATTTTTTTCACATATTGACACTTCAATTCGGATCTATTATCAACGAGGTGGAAACCCCCCGCTGCGTTGCGGCGGACTTTTATTTAATTTTTTTGGGGACCCTGGATACGTTGCACCAAGTTCGGAGTTTATTTTTTTTGGTTGTTTGAACATCTGTTAAGAAAACAAGAGATGTACTTCTTAAATAACAATATAATACCATTCTTGTTAGTAGTATACAACTCATAAGGACTTAACTTCTATTTCATCCGTAAGTATGTCTGAAACTAAGGTTACAAAGGACCCATTTCAACCCGAAAAGTGTTTAACCGGCTACACAATATGCCCTACATGACTTCGAGATGGATCAAAACCAGCCCCTTTGTTGACGTTCCACTGTGGCCCCGTATTGGCTGCTACATTTGGTCTCATTCTAGGTTCACCCACTATTTCCGGCACATCTGTAAACAGTTTCGTATTAGGAGAAATGTCAAGTTTTATACTCATCTTAGGCTCTCAAAGTCAAAATAAGATAGCAAATGCTAAAAAGACTCGATATGCAACGGAAAGAGTGATATATTGAATAACATTGAAAAGTCAAGTTTTAAGGTCCATTAACCACAGTTTTAAGAACCTATGGGAGAACCATAGCCCTCATAAGAAGAGGAACCAACAGAAAGCTTCCTATTACGACTCGTACATGACTTGTCGTGAAAATAATAGTTATTCCTTGTTACAGGTTAAAAGTAAAAGTGACAAATTTTACCCATTTCCTTGTCAAGACTTGAATTCATTTACATTATCTCTACCCGTTTGATTGAATGAAAGAGCTAAATCACATTATTCAGTAAAAAAATAGATTTCATCAATATGAATACTCTTTGCAATTGTATTTTACACACCCATTAGGTGGTTTGGGTCAACCCGACCTGACCATGCCATGAAGTCATAGTCAGGTTCAAAACTACTGTACCAAGTAATGGTCTAACAAACTATAGGATATTGCTCTTACGTTATTCAATTTGAAACATAAACATTCACTAATTTTGACACCAATGGAACCCATACAGGACTATCATATTGGTTATGCATTAATTAGTCATTTTAAAGAAAAATATTGAAATGCTTCAACAATGCAATAAAATATAAATAAAGCTAACTGATATAATTTAAGTAATACCTGCAAATAGGAAATTTCCACGCTATCATATGCCGGAGATGCACCACGAATGATGTCCTCTAAAGCGCTGACCATAATCCCTCTTTCAAATGCATCATCTTTGCCTAATTTTCCTGAGTGTAAAAGTTTTACGGGTTCCGGTTTGACCACAAGACATAAATGTTCCACTGTACCCATTGCCAAGACAGTTCTAATTTCTTCATCAATAATGGAAAGATACCACCATCATTTAAGAGGTAAAAAACGGAGATATGAACCAAATATACATGTTGCTACTTTTAGGGATTAGTCATCAAAAAACTACTCTTAATATAAACATTCAAATAAATAACATATATCAATTGTAAAAAAAAAAATAACATATATCAATTGTAAGTTAGCAATAGTATTATCCCAGTGACCGGTGCGAAGCACAGGGTTATAAAACTTATTTTTAATCATATGGGGATCGAAATACTCAATAAAATAATGGAGACACCTGATAAATTTCACTACGCTGTTTAGCTTATTGAGAATGACAGTAACTATTAGTTATCGGTTTTCTTTCACTTACCTCTATCTTTATACCCAATGCCAAGTAAGTAGCTGCAGCCACCATCAAGATGATTAAAGTTGTATCTCGGCAAGCATCAAGTACGAATCTCTGTAAGAAAACAGTGCATAAATTTTAACTATAACACATCCAATCCTATATAATGTCAAAAGTTGCTCATACAACAAAATCTAAGAATGAAGTATGCATACCCAGAAGCTTCTTCCCTTTTTACGTGGGTATGTGTTTGACCCATAAAAATTCCATTAGAGCAAGCTGATCCGGACTAACACTATAATCACATACCTACGTAAAAAGGAGACGGAGCTTCTCTCCTCAATGAATTCCCTTATCATCATGAATTCCCTTATCAGGTCATTATAGCAAGTTGATCCGGACTAACACTATAATCAGGACTATCAGATCAAAGCTTCTTCCCTTCTAGTCATTACAGCAAGTTGATCCGGACTAACACTATAATCACCCGTAGAGATAGGAGACAGAGGTGCTCTCTCGGTTCCTGTTGGAATAAAAAAAAAAAAAAAAGAATAAATAATGAATAAAAACAATGTTCGTAATCGTTAAATCAATAAATCATACTATCTTTGAATGGATGTAAGATGTAGATACGATGTCGCATTGCAATAACTTAACAAAAAAAGTACCATTTGGCTGTGCTCCAGCCGCTTGGAAGAGGTAGGCTGCCTGAAAGAACAACAATAATAGCTTGCCAATATGATCAAGTTTCATTAGATTAAGTGCAATAATTAGGTGAGTAGTAGAATTATTACTCGTATGACTTGCGCATGGGTCCTGATCTTGGCTATAATTTGCTTCTTCTCTTCTTCCTTTTTCAAATCTAAGGTGTATCGAAAACGACGTGATGCATTCAGCACAAGCGCCGCTTGCTATACCAAAAATTAATTTGTTGCTTCACATAGTTACGTTTAAACAATTGAAGAAGAATGAAAACAGCGAATCTATTGAGATTTTGAGGTGTCATATGATCATTCAGACGCAAAATAAAGTATAATATACTAACTTAACTATATATGTCACTTGTGTCAACTCCTCAACATGATATGTCACCACAAACCATATTAAGTATATGCAATCCACATCAGAATTGATTGTCACCAAAATTGATAAAAACAACAAAGTATTTTCATTATGACGTGTAACTGCACTGCTAAAGGAACATACCCTAAGATATTTTAGACAATATTCCCCTAAACCCGAAAAGGTGTCACACTTAGTTAAAAAATAGATTTATACAAGTTTTTGACTGGTGATCATATACATAAAAAGTTGAATTCAAACATCATCAATAACCTGATCCGAAAGTTGAATTCAAACAATTAAAGTGCATATATCAAAACTATAACATATGTGGACCATTTTCCCAAAAGTGAACTGTAAAGTCAAATACATAGTGATAAGGAAAAAGAACATAATTGTAATCTTACGATTCATGATATACAACATAAGCATCCTCCAAATGACCGTAAAAAAACTTCCATGAAAAACATAAATCTACATCAAATTCAAAAACAAACAAACTAAGAATCACATATGTTATGGATAACGCAAGCAAAAAAAAAACAAACAAACAAACTGAAACCTATTTCTAAGCAGCTAAAAGAACGAAATGGTGTAGTTCAAAATGTATATCCAATAAACTATAATAAAATGCTATCATTAAAGAATTCATTCTTTGGCAACCGTTGATCCTTGTACTTCTGCTACAATATATCCAACAAAGAGAAATTATATAGTGAATACCTGAACAGTCAATATCTCCTTGGTTTGTCACATAACGTCTTAACCCATCATAAACTCCAAAATAATTCTATTTTAAAACAACTACATGTAGACCACGTACAAACTCTAACAACTACAAATCAATACTAAAAGTTCTATACTAAGAATTAGCTTTAGAGTAGTGATTGGCATGCCTAATTTCATGCCTAACAATTAGATCACTACACTTGGAGTAATCAAAAGCCGGAGTAATCAAAAGCCATCACGAGGAGAGAGAAACACTATCCTCCACTTGTTATATATTGATTAGATTAGGCATAAAATTAGTCATGCCATTTAGACATGCCAATCATTTTCCTTAGCTTTATACCTTTGTCTTTAAACCAATATTCACTTAATTAACAAAGGCTAATAGATTATTTATATTCTGCTAATAGATCATTTTTTTAATTTTTCTTAATAGATTAACAAAAATGAAAACGTCAAAAATATTCTGCTAAAGCCTTTGTTAATTAACAAAATAATCTAAGAATATATGGTTATCCATAAAGTAAAACGTCAAACCTTCGATGGCATCAGGTCAGCTGTTAGATCATTGGTTGGTTTGTGGATCTTCATCTCCTTTGGGTTTCTTTGGCTGTGGGAGTTCTACTTTACATGTAGTTCTTTTTGCAAGTCCGGTACCCTGACGTTACTGATGTCAACAACATCCGAGTTGGTTACGATTAGTTTGCCTTTGTTTTCCGCGTCCGGTGGTATCATGACTTCCATTGTTAATGTTGGGTCGCCGGTTGTTGCAAGTTTCTCTTTTCCTGTCTCAGACATTATTCTGCACTCAATATAAGTATTATTAAACTATGGTTAGATAACATAGCATGACATTGAAAGTAAAGGTATTGCAACTAGGGGTGTCATTCGGGTCGGGTCGGTCGGGTTCGGGTCAGTCGGGTTGGGTCGAAGTCGGGTCAAGCCAAAAAATAATATACCCGAACCCGACCCTATTTGAACTCGGGTTGGTCGGGTTCGGGTCAAATCGGGTCGGGTCAAGTCGGGTCGGGTCAAGTCGGGTTCGGGTCAAGTCCATTTATATAATTCTAGAATTTAATTTCTTAAATTTAGTAACCAAACGTTATGAATATAATGTCTATTGGTTTTTAAAAGGTTATTATATTCATACCAGTAGAGCAATGCACTAATACATGCATTTTATAGTTGGATTTACACATTTTCTTTTTGTAATGCATTTTGTTTTCAATCTGAGGTCAATTATATAGAATGAAAATGAATATAAAACCAAATATATGAAGCAATATATGTTAATGCACTAATTTGGGCCTTTCAAATTAAATAAAGATTGGGAAAAGTTAAAAAAAAAAAAAAAAAAAAAAAAAAATTAAGTTGGGTTAGTCGGGTCGACCCGAACCCGAGTTTTTAAATATTTTGAACCCGATACCCGACCCTAGTTCGTACTCGGGGTTAATCGGGTTGACCCGATTGACCCGAATTGGATTTTGGACCCGAGTAACCCGACCCGAATATCCTTGGTCGGGTTCGGGTCCGGGTCGGGTCGGGAAATATGACACCCCTAATTGCAACCATAGCATGACATTGAAAGGTAGGAAGTATAAGATAACACTGAAACAACAATGATGTACTGATGATAGAAGTTTCACATTCAAATGTAACAAGTAAATTATGTTTTTGTAAAGGCAGAGAGTGCAGTTAGTGTAGAAATCTGGCGGGTCGCCTAATTCAATCCAAATATACGCAAAAAAAGAATTGCACCATATATTTTGAAAAAAGTATCTGAGCTTATGCGGTTTGAAATAATTCAATAAGCCTATAAGCCAGCAAAATAAGCTTAAACAAACACCCCTAAACAGATACTTTAAAATACAGAGCTCGTTTTTGGGGCTCCTAATCAGAAACTAACCATACCGGACACGTCAATTCAATGAGTGGTAATAATGATTAAAAAAAATATTAAAAAATAAATAAATAAATAAAAAAAAAAAAAAAAAAAAAAATTATACCTTTCCTTCTGTGGCGACTAACACACATCCTTGGAAGAAATCCAAAGGAACCATGTCTCTGGTGCTGAAACTTCGTGTGCGATAATCTTCCACTACTTTACCTTAATATGTAGGTTATTGGATTTCACAAACACTCTAAACCATGATCAAAGTAGGTGTATAAGTATGTTAGAGAGAGAAAGTTCTAGTGAGAGAAAGGAAGAGAGTTGGGAACTATAGTGAGAGAAAGAAAATATCAATGTTGCAAAAATCGTGAATCGGTAGTCGGGCGGTCGACTACCCTGTAGCGAGTAATCGGTCAAGTCGGGATTAATCGGTGATTAATCGGATTGGTAGTTCCTGTAATTTTATAGTATTTCTGGAGACCAAACTAAAAATCTTAACCGATTCCAAGCCTGCTATGTTTCCAAATCTCAATAAAAGGCTCAAATTCTGATTATGATGCCCATTGTGCGTTATAAATGAAATATACGATCCCCAAATTAAGTAGAATGTCTAAATTATTATTTTTTTTAAAAATGACCGATTTGACCGATTTGGCCGATTTTTGACCGATTTAGCCGATTTTTTGACTGCTTAGTGTTGATTTTTTCCTAGGCCGATTTTTCGACCGATTTTCAAAAATCGACAAGGTACTCGGCCGATTAACGATTAATCGGCGATTAATCGGCCGAGTTGACCGGTTTTTGCAACATTGGAAAATATTATTATGAGCTCCAACTCTCTACCTTGGAAGGTAGAGAGTATTTATAGTCTTACAATAAAACGCCACACAACGGGCTGTGGATCAGGCATACAATGGGTAAAGACCCGTCCGTCCTTCACGGTGTTACTAAACTAAATACTACTTAACTTAAAATAACTACGACTACGAGCTTTCTAACGTTTACATATACTTGAGGTGACCGACTCTTTAATACCTGGAATTTCTAATTCCTAACAATCTCCCCCTAAGGGAGGTCACCTCAATCATGCACTAAAATTACATAGAATACAAACCGATATTACATTAAAGATTGTTCTTGCATTCATGATGTAGTACTTTGCTCCGAAGCTCGTAGTCATTGATTCTTCTCAATGCATGTTTGGTTAATCCACGTGGAGGTCTTTTACTGATCCACGTGATAATAATTTTGAGCCAGCTTTTGAGATCATCAGCTATAAAAAATCTCTGAGACATTCATTGTGGTGTAGGAATTTTTGTGATGTTGTGACATTCGGACCGACATGCTCACATTCTGGATCATGATATCTTCTCATCAGAGTAGCGGAAGCTTTCGATAATTCATGATATTGGCAGCAGCGTAGCAGAAGCATGGAGTGAAAATATCAGAGTCATTGAAGCACAGATCATGATTTCTTTTGAGATGAATGTGTAGTGTGAGCATGCGGCTAAGGATTGACCGCATCATTCTGATCAGCTGCAAACGTCGGGCGTACCTGCATACAACAATTAGCAATAAAGCGTACGAAAGTGTCTTTGACCACTTTCGTTGAATTGAGGTACACGGCCCACGGTTCCCCGTTGATCAGTACATGTACTGCCTGTTGATTGGGTCCGAACAGTCAAGTCTAAAAGACTAAAAACTGCTCACACACCAATGCAATTTAGATCAGAGGAGTATAGTGTTTCCCCGGGTCGTTAAGTCCCACGGAGGATGAATTGGTGTTTAAACAACTTCAGATGATAGAATGATCACTAAGGATAGTGATCAGTAAGGTTTTGGATGGAAAATTATAATAAAAGAAAAGATTAACAAATAACAGCGACTTAAATGCAAATTAAAAAGATTAAAAAGTTAAAATCTATTAAATAAACGCTATCACTATTTTTAAAGGCGATGAACGTTTAAAACCTAAAACTTAAAACTTACGTTTAAAATAAAATTACGTCTACGTAAAAAATAAAAAGTGAGTTTTAAAGAAATAAAAGACCTAAAAATGTGAAAATTATATTTTTGGAATCCTAATAATAAAAGAAAATTATTAGAAAAAGAAAATTATTTTTATTACTATTTATTTATTTATTATTAATTAAAAACTATTTATTAAGTATTTAAATTGTGCTAAAATACAAGAAAATACAAAATTAACCTAGAAAAATGAAATTATAACTTGGAAAAATCTAAAATATGATAAAACTTATTTTAAAACTAAAAATATATTTTTTAGACTTATTATGTATTTATTATTAATTTAAAACTATTTAAAACTAATTAAAATGCTAAAAAATACTTTTTAAACTAAGAAAATTATGGAAAAATACTTTTTTATTACTTTTATATTTATCTTAACCAAAGAAGGGGTATTGGATTTGGGGGTTGGTATTTCTACCGATTACTCTATTCATCTAATTATCTAATCTAAGGTGTATGTAGTCTATGTCTAATTATTGTGTGCTCGTATGATGATTTAAAGATGTGTTTACTTAGGTTTTATTACTCCTTAATTATCTTCTATTGATGGTTGAATTGTCACGTCCTTATTCTTAATCGCGTTGTGTGTCTAAGGTCGTAGGGTATGCGTTTATCCCTAACTCTTTGAAACTACCAAAGGTTCTCGCCTACAAAATCTCTAGGATTTATAAACTTAACGCTAAGGTACTCTTCGGATGGTTTAGCCTACAATGACTCTAGGTACCATAAGCTAAGGTTCAAAAAAGATTAATCAAGCATTATGTTAGGATTTAGTAAATCCAGTTATTAGTTAAGTAACACCGTGGAGGACGGACGGGTCTTTACCCACTGTATGCCTGATCCACAGCCCGTAGGTGGCAATTTGTGTAAGACTATAAATACTCTCTACCTCCCAAGGTAGAGAGTTGGAGCTCATAATAATACTTTTATTTTCTCTCACTAAGTTCCCAAACCTCTAACTCTTTCTCTCTCTAAAAACCTTAAGTTATACGCCTATATGTGATCATGTTTTGATGTGTTTGTGAAATCCAATATGTTACAAATGGTATCAAGAGCCATGGTTTGATCATCTCTCTTACATATCCTTGGATTTCTAGTGGTTTTAGATGGTTTTTGAGTTTGAAAAAGTTTAGTGGTTTTTGCATCATTTGGATCATCTTTTGTGTTGATGTTTGAATTTTGAGTGTACTTTTGTGTTTAGAATCATTGTAAGTTCTTGGGTTTTGATTTGGAAAGCTTGAATCACTGTGGTTGGGCTTGTTTTGGATTGAAAAGTGTGTTTTTGAAGTTTTTCAAGGTAGCGACTTGAGTCTCGTTGTGAATTTCTTGGTAGCGACTTGCATCAGTAATTTCTAGCGAGTTGTAGTGTTAGTCGTAGCGACTTGTCTATTGAGACAAGCCGAAAAACAGTACAAGTTAGTGGATACTCCACTACAGCTAGCGACTTGGTGGGGTTAGCGACTTGCTTTCATTATTTCTAGCGACTTGTACTTATTGTTTACAGCGACTTGACATTAGCGACTTGGATTCTTAGCGAGTTTCTCTTTAGCGACTTGACTGTTTAGCGATTTGGTGCTTTAGCGATTTGTGTCCAGCGACTTGGGTCCTAGCGACTTGGGCTTAGCGACTTGATTCATAGCAACTTGAGGTTTAGCAAGTTGCTACTTAGCAACTTGGTTCAAGGATTCTTAGCGACTTGGTTGAACTTTTGTTTCTAATACGGTTTTCTCTTGATTTAGTAAAATCCCGTGAAAGAATCTATTTCCCGGTTTAATCATAGAGTTATAAAATCCCGTGAAATCTGTAAACATGTCTACCAACGTACCTACAATCATCTCCACTGTTGCTGAGGATGTTCAAGCAGCTGGTTCAGATACTCGTCCACCCATGCTTGACAGAACTGACTACGACTCTTGGGCTCAACGAATCAGATTGTATTGTCTTAGAAAGGAAAATGGGGTCAACATTCTCAAATCCATTGATGAAGGACCTTATCAGATTAAGACTACAAGAGACATAATTGATACTGCTGCAGATGGAACAATGATCTATGGATTGGACAGACCAAAGACGTATGATGATCTCAATGATAAGGAGAAAAAGAGATTCGATGCTGATATCAGGGCTTCAAACATTATACTTCAGGGTCTTCCAAAAGATATCTACAAGCTTATCAATCACAACACTGAAGCCAAGGCAGTTTGGGATAATGTCAAGATGCTTCTCTCAGGTTCTGAATTAACTAAGGAAGAGAGAGAATCACAACTGTATGATGAATTTGAGCACTTCAAGATGAAACCAGATGAGAGTGTCTATGAGTATTACGTGAGATTCCACAAGCTTGTGAATGATATGAGGAATATCAAAATGACCATGCCAAACATTCAGCTGAACTCAAAGTTTGTGAACAACATGAATCCCGAATGTCACAAATTTGTCACCGCTGTGAAGCTAACCAAAGGATTGAAGAATACAAACTATGAGCAACTGTATGCCTTCCTTCTTCAGAATGAGAGAAATGCTATGTTTGAAAAAAGAATTGTTGAACAATTCAAAGCTAAACAGGGAGAAACAAGTTCCTCAAATGATTCAACAGCCTTTTACACAAATGTTGGAATTACCACCAAAGCTTCTCAAGTCATACCCATAGGTAATGGTAATTACAAGCTCATCCCTGATCCAGCATATAAGCCTCCCGACTCAAACACACTCATGGAAAACTTCATCAATCAACTGTCTCTCATGGTTAGTCAAAACATGAACTCTCTCCACAGACCAACAATAACCTCAGAACAACATCCAATCCACACAATCAAGCTACTGTCAGAGATGGGAAGGTTATGGTGCAACCAGTTCAAGAAAGGCAGTATGAACAGGGAAGAGGCGGAGTTGGTAGAGGATATGTGGCAAATCAGAATCGTGGAAGGAATCCACATCAAGGACAAGCAAAGCCAGTCAAATGCTACAACTGTGGTGGTGAGGGACATATTGCTAGGAACTGCACATCCTTAAAACGTCCACAGAATGCAGAATACTTCAGAGACAAGATGTTGCTTGTGCAAGCTCAGGATAATGGAGCAGCTTTGGATGAAGAGGAGTTGTTGTTTCTTGCTGAGGGAAATGCCAAAACCTATGATGTTGATGTTGATGAACAGCCAATTCAGGAAATAGGTCACAATCATCAAAATGCCTTTCAAGTAGCTGACTGTGCTGCATTTGACTCTGATGTCGATGATGAACCTATTGCTCAAACTATCTTCATGGCTAGCATCTCACCTATGGTCTCTCCAAAGGTCTCATCACCACAACAGGCTGGCCCATCCAAAGACTCAATCATTTCAGAGGTATTAAAACTATACGATAAAGTTGATGAGCAAAAGATGCATAATGAAGTACAATCTCCTAAAACTTTTGAATAAGATATTGATAATGAGGGTAATAGCAATATTGTCCCATATGATCAATATGTGAAGCAAAGTGAAAGTGAGATTGTACCAAGTGATGCATCCTCTGCAGTCAATGATGACTATGTTTTTGATGAATACACTGCATGTGCCCCTGATGATTCTGTTATCTCTTAACTGAATGCCTATAAGGAACAAGTTGCTATTTATGAACAACGTGCTAAGTTTGAGTTAACTACCCGTGAGCAGGAAATGGATGACCAAATGCCTACAATTATTAGAAAAAGTAATTTTAGAGAAGAAGTGTTAAAACAAGAGTTAAATTCCTTACAAGAAAAGCTTTCTAAAACTGTTAAGCAAAAGCAAAATCTTCAATATAATGTTAAAGTGCTTAAACAAGAATTTAATGCTAAGGAATCAAAACTTTTGAATGATTTTTCTAATCTAAAAACTTTGAAAAACAAACTTGAAAATAAGTTGTACGTACAAGGGAATACCATTCAGACTGCTCACTTGATCACTAAGCATAGAGTCTTAAGCGATAAGCATAGCATTCCCCTTGTTGAGGAACCTAATCCCGAGGTAGTTAAAAAGGCTAGAGCTGCTCATAAGGTACTGTATGATGGTAATGAGATTCTTAAGCCTAGGCAAACACCATCATGTGTTGGAAGCACGGAAGAGGATAGAAAATTAGATGATGCCTCTAGGGAGAAAATGGATAAGAAGCTTAACGATCCTGTGTGTAAAAAGGAAAACATAACGATAAAACCCCATGATTACACTAAGGAAAATTGGATCTCCTTAAACAAGTTTAAGCCTCAGACTCTATTAACCCCTGAACAATTGTTCTAGAAAAAGGATATAGATATGCAAAAAGCTGAAAATCTTGTTGCAAAAAACACCCCCCTTAGGAAAATGCCTGCAGCTACTGTGTATCCTCCAAATACACCAATGCATCTAGTTCCTAGATCGATTGCCACTAATAGCAAAACCTTAATCAGTCTGTATGTTGTTTATCAACTATTCGTTGATTTTGAGAAGACATGTAAGAAGAGAATCACACCTACAGGGATAACTGAGGGGGAAAGGGGTTTTGAGCAAACTAAAGAATGTTATTTAACTGAGGTCATGCCTTTTTTTAAACAATTAAAATGTCAATTTGAGAGTCTTCAAAAAGGAATAAATTCAGATATTAAAGAAATGGAAAAGGAATTTGATGCAATGATAGTTGAGGTTAATGATTATGAACAGGAACTCAAATATAATGAAGTTGAAAGGAAGAACTTGCATATCTTAAATGAGAATTTAATTTCGAGTTGTGTTGCTCAAGATGTGTTTTATACTGTTACTAAGCACTCTATTACTGCTTCTCGATTTCATGAATTATCTATTGCATTGAAAGTTTCCCATGATCGTGTCATTGAGCTTGAAAACAAAAACTCAAAACTAAATGAGAAAATTGATCAGGATGATCACGATAAATTGGTAAAACATCTTTCTAAACTAGAAGTTGAACATTTTGATTTGCAACTAAAATATCAACATCTTAAAGAAAATGTCAAAACCTCAAATATCAAGACATCCTCAGATGTTCCAGAGTTTGATGCAGTTTTTCAGATAAACAAATGTGACGAACAGATTCAAGCTCATTGTAACACGATCAGAAAGTTAAAAGCCTAAATTTCACAATTAAAGGCTGAAAAGAACAATGTGACTGGCTCCCAAATGCCTCCTCCTTTAGATTCTCAGTATTCTCAAACTTTTCATCTTCAAAACTTGGTTAATGTTTTACAAAAGGAAAACGAGGGTTTTCTAGAAGAAAATGAAAAAGTTAAACGACACTTTAAAGAGTTATATGATTCAATTAAAGTCACTCGTGACAAGAACAACGAAAAAATAACGTCTTTACAAAAAGAAATTGAGAATCTGAGGAGACAGGAAAAAGGGAAACTGCCACTTGTCTTTAATGAGAATGTTGCATCAAAGTCATCCTCAGACTGCAAATATATTGTGACTGTTAAATACATTCTTCCTCATCTTAGGAATAATGAACTTGTGTTTCATAACTATTTTGCTTACCTTAAGGATAGTCTAGAATGTCTCCGTGAGATTGTGGAAGAGGATTTCATAAATAAGCCACTTGATAGAGAAATTAGGTTTGCTTGCATTCAAGCCAAACGATCTCAGGAGCTGCTAGATTGTTTAATAGCAACATGTCCTAAATTCTTAGGTGCGAAAGGTAAAGTTGTGATGCCTTGTTCTATGCCTAGTGCCAAGCATACAAACCATTCTATGCCCAGTATTAAGAAAGTGAACTCTAATGTGCCTTCAAGTAGTTCAGGTCCCTGCACGTCTAGTTCAGGAATGCAAAAAGTAGATCAACCAACTAATGTTCCCATAATTCCCTCTACAGGAGTAATCAGTGACATAAAAGCAAGCGGGTCAAAGCCTCCAGGCAATACCAAGCAAGATAGGACCTCGCAAGCTAAGAATGTGCATTGGAAGAGAGTAGAAGATCACCCTAGGAATATTAAGTTTGAGTTGAATAAAACGAATAGTGTTGATTCTAGTATTAGCTATAAGCGTACTGTAATTAATTTGAATTCTGCTACTATCCGCAAACCATGTAGTGATGACTGCTTGTTTTCTGTTACTAATCATGAATGTGGTGTGAATGATTTGTCTAATGCTGTTAAATGCCCAGTTAAAGTTGTTGATGTTAAAAATCAAGCTAAGAAGGCTAAAAGGCAAATGCGAAAGAAAGTTAGAAAACAATGGAAACCCACAGGAAGGAAATTTAGTAATATAGGTTATCAATGGATACCTACAGGCCGTAAGATTAATGAGTTGTGCCCTAAATTTGCTAAGTCAATGCCCATTAGAAAATGGATGCCCACTGGTAGAACTATTCCTTTAAGAAGTGAACATACTTTGAATAGGGTAAATACATACACTAGCACTGCATCTATTCCTGATGATTCCATTGTTTCTACTTCCGATGTGGGTGTTCCAATCACTGTTACTAACCAAATGGAACCCATTCTTGCATGGGGATCCCAATTATCCAGTTATCCATTCTTGTCTGTGTTCAACTGCAGATCGTTCAAATCGTTCTGTGGTACTTGGACTCAGGCTGTTCCAAGCAAATGACTGGAGATCGCTCGTGGCTCATGAACTTGGTGAGTAAATTCATCGGGACTGTTAGATTCGGGAACGACCATTTTGGTGCAATTATGGGTTATGGAGATTATGTTGTTGGTAAAAGTATAATCTCCAGGTTATATTATGTGGAAGGTCTTGGTCATAACTTATTCTCTGTTGGTCAATTCTGTGATTCCGATCTAGAAGTGGCTTTTAGAAAACACACTTGTTTCGTTAGAGAACTTGATGGTGTGGAATTGTTAAGAGGAACTCGTGGTTCAAATCTATACACCATCTCTATTGAAGACATGATGAAGTCCTCTCCAATCTGCTTGTTGTCAAAGGCTTCTAAAACAAAGTCATGGTTATGGCATCGTCGTCTCAATCACTTGAACTTCGGCACCATTAATAACCTTTCCAGAAAGGATCTTGTCAGAGGCTTACCCAGACTAAAATATGAAAAAGATCATCTTTGTTCAGCTTGCCAATTGGGAAAAAGCACGAAATATGCCCACAAACCAAAACCTACAAACTCAGTAATGGAAGTTCTTCATACCCTTCATATAGATTTGTGCGGACCAATGAGAGTTCAAACGATAAATAGGAAGAAATATATTTTAGTCGTTGTTGATGACTACTCTCGATTTACTTGGGTGAAGTTTTTGAGGACAAAGGATGAAACTCCAGATGTCATCATCAAACTTATCAAACAGCTTCAGGTTCGAATCAACAATACTATTAGAATTGTTCGAACAGACAATGGCACAGAGTTCGTTAACAAAGACTTAATTCAGTTTTGTGAAAGTGTTGGAATCAGTCATCAAAGAAGTGTTCCACAAACTCCTCAACAGAATGGTGTAGTTGAAAGACGAAATCGAACTCTTGTGGAAGCCGCAAGAACAATGCTAATTTATTCAAAGGTTCCAATGTTTCTCTGGGCTGAAGCCATTGCCACTGCTTGCTACACCCAAAATCGTTCCCTTATTCACTCCTCTCATGGAAAAACTCCATATGAACTTGTCCATAAACGAAAACCTGATCTATCCTATCTTCGTGTGTTTGGTGCTTTGTGCTATCCAACAAATGACGGTCAAGATTTAGGTAAATTAAGAGCTAAGGCGGACATTGGAGTTTTTGTAGGTTTTGCATCAAACAAGAAGGGTTACCAAATCTACAATAAAAGAACTCGAGATATCATGGAAACTATTCACGTCACATTCGATGAGCTGTCCGGGCAAATGGCTCCAGGACAATCCAGTTCTGGACCCGCATCCCAACCTTCATCAAGTAGTCCTATCAGTTCTACCCTTGTTTCAAATCCCTCACCAGCAACTCCTTATGTACCTCCTTCAGAAGATGATTTGAAGAAATTATTTGATCCAATGTTTGATGAACTCTATGAGCCAAGTGCTAATGATATGTCAATTCCATCAACAGAGGCTGCTTCTATCCCTGTCAATGATGTTAACCCGTCAGTTTCAATGTCATTAAGTCAAGAAGCGACTGTTGCTGATCACTCTGTCTCATCAACAAATCATCAATCATCAAGTGTACATCATGGAAGTGTTTCTTGCATCAATGATGGAGATAATCCCTTTGCTACTCCTGAAGATGCCCCCTTTGAAAACATATTTGCTCCTAAATCATCATCAGAACCATCTTCTTCAGGAGATATCGACTCTGCTACTTCAGTTCCTCAACAACAACCACATGAACACCTTCGAAAATGGACACATGATCATCCATTGGACAACATCATTGGAAACCCCTCTCGTCCAGTATCCACGCGAAAACAACTTGCAACCGATGCCTTATGGTGCTTCTTCAACTCCGTACTCTCTAAGGTCGAACCAAAAGATGTTAAAACCGCCATGAATGAAGACAGCTGGTTCAATGCCATGCAAGAAGAAAATCATGAGTTTGATCGACTAGATGTATGGGAATTAGTACCTGCTCCAGATTGTGCTATGATCATTGCTCTAAAGTGGATCTTCAAAGTAAAAATTGATGAGCATGGTGATGTTTTAAAGAACAAGGCTTGATTGGTTGCAAAAGGATACCGTCAAGAGGAGGGTATTGACTTTGAAGAATCATTTGCTCTAGTTGCTCGTATCGAGGCAATCAGAATCTTCTTGGCTAATGCTGCAAGTAAGAACATGGTAGTCTATCATATGGATGTAAAGACGACTTTTCTTAACGGAGATCTTAAAGAAGTCGTATACGTCAGCCAACCTGAAGGCTTTGTGAATCCAGAGCATCCTACTTACGTCTATCGTTTGAAGAAGGCTCTTTACGGTTTGAAGCAAGCTCCAAGGGCATTGTATGATACGCTATCAAAGTTTCTTCTATCTACTGGATTCAGCAAAGGAGCAGTTGTTCCGACATTGTTCACCAGAAAGTCAGGCAAACATTTAATTCATGTTCAAATCTATGTTGATGATATTATTTTTGCCTCGACTGACCCCAATGAATGTGACCGTTTTTCAAATGAAATGGGTTCAAAATTTCAAATGTCTATGATGGGACAAATGTCATTTTTCTTGGGATTACAAATTTCACAAAGTCCCGGAGGCATTTTTATAAATAAATCTAAATATGCAAATGAGATTTTAAAGAAATTTGGATTTGATTCCTGTGACCATGTTGACACTCCCATGATAGAGCGTACCAAACTGGATGAGGACCACTCAGGGATCATGGTTGATCAAACAAAATATCGTAGTATGATCGGATCCTTGATGTATCTCACAGCCAGTAGACCAGATATCTTATTCGTTGTATGCATGTGTGCTAGATATCAGGCCAAGCCTACTAAAAAGCACCTTGAAGTGGTTAAAAGGGTCTTTCGGCATCTCCAAGGAACCATTAACATGGGTCTTTGGTATCCGAAGGACACTGGTATGTCACTAACAGCCTATGCAGATGCTGACCATGCAGGGTGTCAAGATACACGTCGAAGTACATCTGGAGGTGCTCAGTTCTTGGGTGATAAGCTTATGAGCTGGTCTTCTAAGAAACAAATGAGTACTTCGATATCCTCTACAAAGGCTGAATACATAGCCATGTCATCTTGTTGTGCTCAAATCCTATGGATGAGATCCCAATTATCTGACTATGGCTTTGAATTCAATAAAATACCTCTGTATTGTGATAACAAAAGTGCTATTGCTCTCTCATACAACAACGTTCAACATTCAAGAGCAAAGCATATCGACATTCGACATAATTTCATCAGGGAACAAGTGGAGAACGGTGTGGTGGAACTTTATTTTGTGAGGACTGAATACCAGTTAGCAGACATCTTCACCAAAGCCCTTCCTAGAGAACGTTTTGAGTTTATCCTCCCACGTCTTGGTTTAAAGAGTCTTCAACCGGAAACACTCAAACTTCTTCAAGAGGAAGACGAGGAGTAAAGGTCTTTCTTCATCCATCTCTTGTAAATATTTATTCGAAAAGCAAAATACAAAATTTCAAAATCTACAAAAAGCAAATAGAAAAATATAAAACTTTCAAAAAATCCATAAAAATTAGAAAATTTTGAAAAATCCCAAAAATATTGTTAGTTTGTCATGTTTTTTTCTTGTTCGATATCATCTACGGATTTTGTGTCGTCATTCAAAGAATGACACGGGTCTTTAGATGTTGTTCGAATGTTTTAAAAAAAATTGAGAGAAAATGAAACTATGGTTTATTGTCATTTCAGGCAGTAACCCATTTTTCAAAGAAAGAACAGAGCCATGCTTTATCCTAAATCTTCAAATCTCATGCTTTGATTCTATAAACAATCAATTGATATCTAATGAAAACTAATTGCTTTGAAAAATAACTCGGACTCAATTTTTGAAAATCATCTGGACTTAACGTTTGTCAAAATCGCTATCTCTCAATCAACAACTTATGTCATTGATTGAGGGGGAGAATGATTTCAATTCATCAAAAGGTTATTTGTCATACAACTGTTTTCAAAAGATACTAATGCATGTTTAATCTTTGGAGTTTAAAGTCTCAGATTTGATCCTTATCAGTTAAATATTTTCATAAGCAAGTCACATCTCCCCTCAAAAGCTTTCAAAATAAATTTAAATCTACAGAGATCACAAATCTCAAATGATTTGAAAATTGTGATCGGGGGAGAATTTGTGATTTAAATTGGATTTAAACTGATAATTCGATAAATGGTTTCATAAGTGTTTAGCAAGCTTTCCTCCCCACATGTGCCAAACGATTTCAAATTTTCCATGCACATGTTGAGGGGGAGCATCTTCTTAAGCCGCAAAAAATTGAAACGTGATTGATTTATTCCAAAGTGCAGGCTTTCCCTAATATGTGCAAACTCTTTCAAAACTCGATGCACATATTGAGGGGGAGCAATTTTTATTGAAAACCACATTCTTTCCCGAAAATATCTTTAACTATATGTAAATCACTGATTTTTGATCGAGAAAGTAATATCGATATTTTTAGAAAATATTTACCAAAAGAATTGAATTCTTCCTCTTGCCTCCATGTGCCAAAATGGTTTTAAACATATGTTGCACATGTTGAGGGGGAGCAGTTTTTCTAAAATATCAAAAACAATTCAGGTACAAAATGCTTTGATTATATATCACAAGTACCTGGATTGATTTTCAAATGGTTTTCAATTGGTTCCAATGACAGATGAAAACTACCAAATAGACCGACCAAGTTGTTGGAATCACTCCTAAACCTTATTCAAGTGTTAGTGATTCATATGTAATAGTTAGCTTAATATGGCCTTTATGTTTGTTATTAAGCTTAGGCTTATGTAGAAGGCCCATAAGCCTTGGCCCAAGTCCAATAAGGAAAGGAAGGGACTAGGAGTGTTGCCCTAGCTCCCTCTCCTATAAATACCTTGTAATAACCCTCACATGAGGGTTGGTTGTTCAATTTATCTTTTCACTTGCACTCTACGCGTAACCTTTCTATACTTATACGTGTGTGTGTGTGTGTGTTTGGTTAGTTGTTCATCCGATCTATCCTCTTCTCTATTTCTTCTATTGATGCTTATGTTACTAATATGGTGACCTAACAGTGGTATCATTCACCAAATAGTTGGGTGAACACATTTTTGTTGTTTTGAAGGTTTTTGGTCTTACGCGTAAACGAGGTTCTAACTTTGTCATGCTTAAAAACGTATTTTTTACACTTTTTAATCCAAGATTCTTGTTCTTTCAACGTTTTAAGGTGTTAATATATCTGTTTTTGGCAAAAAGTTTCAAACTTTACGTGTGGATCATTGTTTTTAAGCTAGGTTTTTTACGTGGGTATCGTTCTACGCGTAACTGTTTTCTAAGCTTTGGATCATTAAGTTTTACACTTTTGTGTTATTTTGGTGATATTGAAGCTATTTCATCACAAAAATCTGGCTTGGAAACATCAGTTGGCAGAAATCACTTTTTGCTAATTATTACGCGTAAGTGAAACCCTAATCTTACGCGTAACTTTTCCGTGGTTTGATCTTCAGTTTCGTGGATTACTCTGTGTTTTTCTTGCTTGGATAAGCCTGAAAATAGTTCGACTTTGGATATCTTTTGCACTGTGATAGTGTAAAAGATCTTTTGGGTAAAACCCTAAATTTACGCATAAGCTTAAGCTTACGCGTAGAACTCCTTACGCATAAGATTCATCTTACGCCTAAGCTTTGTCTTACGCATAAGTTAATCCTACGCCTAAGTTTTCTACGCTTAACTTTCTGTTTACGCATAACTTTAGCGTTTTCTCATTTCTTACGCGTAAGCTAATCCTACGCGTAACTAGTGCTGTTACGCGTATCTTTGGTGTTTTTACGCATACGTGGTACTTTGCTTTTCTATGATTTCTACGCCTAAGGATACTTCATCAACAACGGTTCATTCAACTACAAAGATCCATTTAACAACACAAGTTTTCAACATGTCACAACCACCATACTCTAACTATTTTCCTTACACTTATCATCAACAACAACAACTAAGTCCACAACATCAACAATTTAATCATCAACAACAAATTTATCAACAATAATTTAATCAACAACATACTCCACAACTTGGAGCAATTCCACCACCACAAATGGTTCAACCACCACCTAGTCTTCAAGTACAACCTTACACAAACTTCTACAATCAACATCCATCCAGGAATACTATGAAGGAACCGACATGGTTTGGCAAGATGTGTGAAGCCTTAAGTAGCCAACAATCAATTCATGAAGCTGGCTCACTTGATAGACCTCCAATGCTCACTCCCGGAAATTATGATCAATGGGTGATAAGGTTCTTTAGGTTTTGTGATCTAAAGAAGCCACATGGAAAGTTTTTAAAGAAGGTCATTATGGAAGGTCCATTTCAGATGCCTACTGTTATCACACCCGCAGATCCTGATGCCAATCCACCAAGAGATGATGTCACCAACATTGCAACTATCTTCGACCTCACTGGTGATGAACTTCTACACTTTGAAGTCGATGAACTAGCAATGCAATACATCCTTTTGGGACTACCCAATCCGATCCTTCGAAGTGTTGATGCTCAAAAGATAGCTAAAGCAATGTGGGAACATATTCATCTTCTAATGGAAGGCACAACACTCAATCAGGAAGACATGGAATCCAAAATCTACTTGGCTTATGAACACTTCATGATTGAACCAGGAGAGACATTAGAGTCATATCATCATCGCTTTTTAGACATCATTAATGATTTGGACAAACACAACATCATCATGCCTCGAATTGCTGTCAACACTAAGTTCCTAAGTAGTCTTGGTCCGGAATGGGAGAAGTATGTCATTTTTCTCCGTCAAGCTAAGAACCTTCATCATGCTACATACGGATTATTGTACGACTATTTGAAGCCTCACCAAAAAGAAGTTGACAAAGAAAGGACTATCCGTGGACTCCCGACTTCACAATCAATTCCTGATAATCAACAACTTGCTTTGTGGGCTCAAACTAATCTTCCTCCTCAAACAGCTCAGCAACTAGCTCCTCAACCAACTGCAACCATTACACCATATGATCAGTCACAGTAACAACCTCAACAAACTCAATTGGTTCCATACAACAACAACAATGCTCAAGCACTTTACAGTGAAGCTGATGAGGACTCTGCTGCTTTCAATGAATTGCAACAAGGATTTGTTATGATTGCTAAAGCCTTCGGTCGGTATACAAACAAATCCAACAATCGCATTCGTTCCTCATCCAATACAAGGAATCAAGCTGTTGTGAACAATGGACGCGTTGAAGTTCAGAATCGTGGTTATGGTCGTCAGATGGGAGGTGGTCAAGGGTTTAATTCTATAGGAAGGAATAACCAAGGTGCTCCACAACAACAGAGAGCTCAAGTGGTTGAACAGGGGAATGCTCAGAATGGGGTTAATGGTCTTCGTTGTTATAACTGCAATGAAAAGGGTCATCTTGCTAATGCATGTCCTAAGCCTAGGACAAGAGGAAGTGCTTATCACAAAGAGGCGTTGCTCTTGGCTCTTAAGGATGAAGCTGGTGGAACTCTTAGAAACAAGGAACAGAGCTTTATGGAAGATGCAGATTCTGATGATGATATGGAGGACTTGCAGGCTAATGCAGCAGTGATGTTGATGGCACAAATGAAAGCTCTACACATGAGTGACACAGGCCCAGTATATGACACTGATGGTTTGTCTCAGGTACCGGAACAAAATATACTCATCCCTGATCTGATATCTCCGCCAATTTCTCCATCCGACCAGGATCAGAGTGTTCAACATGAGCAATCCACAACTCATTCCGATGATTATCAAATAGATCCCGTAGTTATTTTTGACGATCAAGATGACCTTATGGTTAATATTGATAATCAAGTTGACTCCGTGATTATATTTGAGGATCTAAATAATGATCATGTTGAGACTCACGTTGAATGAAATGAGCTTCGGTCTAATAGAGAAATTGAGCTCCTGACCTTAATTAAAGACCAACACTCTCGGTTGGAAATTTGCACGAAATTAAAAGAGAAAAATGCACTGTTAATTAGGGATAATGAATGCTTAATTCGACAAATCAATTTTTTCAAAACTCAAGAAAAACGTGAAGAAGGTTTTGAAGTCGCTTTTGCTAAATCTCATCAAAACGAAAAATCATTAGAACGACAGATACGTGATCTAGCCGTTTCCAAGAATGTTTTGTTGTCTCAAATAGAATAACTGAAACATGAACATAAACAACAACTTAACGCTCTTACTTTGGAAACTCAAAAAGCCAAGGCTGAGTTGTTAACTTGTCAAAAACAGTACTCTGAGTACAAACAGCATTCTACAAAATGAATAGATAACTATCTTGAAGAAATTGTCGACTTACAACACAAAATCAAAGAGTTTCGAAATGTTGTTTATAAACATGGTGAGTCAATCACAACTATTCAAAAGTTTACTTTTAATCCAAATCCAAATGGATATGGACCAATTCTTGCTGATTACAAACCTAAGTTTTCAAACAGAGCATTCAAACCAAATCCTGAAGTTTATAGTGCAGAACATAGAATTGATGATTCAATTATGACTGTTGTTGAATATAATCGTATGGAGGAATTAGATGCAGATGACGAGAGTCGGTCAAAAATGTAAAATGTCGTTTATAACAAACCATTTAACTATTCAAAAGCCGTTACTTTTGTCAAACAACAAGATACTTCTAACAAACCTTTTGTTATCACACCAGTCTCTGAAGTTAGTCCCAAACACAATGGTGCACAAATTAATGGTACTTTACCTTCACTTAGTGAAGTTAAAACAAAAGCCGAAAGTTATCGCGTTATAAAATACTTTGACACTTTCTTATCTGACCTCAAAATTTTGGAACGTGAGATTGAATTTCATTCTGAAATAAAAGTTGAACATTTTCAATCGCCAATGGCGCGAGAACAAAGAGATATTCTTCAGAAACGACTTTTACCCCATGTCAAAAATTTAAAAACTTGTGCACTATATTGGGAAAGGGATTTTCACAAGGAACTTGGTCTCATGAAAACAGAAACATCGATTTCAAATACTAAACATAAAAAGAAATTGTTGAGAAAAGATGTTGATCAACTCTTGGAAGATGTTATCTGTGTTGATATCAATAATTTTGTTTTATTACAATCGGTTGCATATGCATCTGATCATATCTCTGCTGATTCTGTTGATTCTGTTGATATTGTTGTGAATATTGATAATGTGCACCAGATAGAATCTTTAAAAACTGAAAATGAACGACTGTTAAACGAACTTTCAAATTCAAAACGTCGTCTTCAATGGTGTCAAAAAAATTGTCAAAATCGTGAACTTGCTTTGCAAAACAAAATCCACCAGTTGAAATCAAAACCGTTTAATTGTAAAATTGAGCAACTGGATGATCAAAACGTGTCTTTGAAATGTCAAATCTCAAAATATGAACAAGAACTTGCAAAAGTTAAAAATGCATATGGTGTCATATTTGATTTACTCAAACAGACTCGAAATGAAGCATCAAACGAACTTGATCATTATCTTGCACATACTATAGAAGTAATGAATTTTTCTGGAAAACTTCGTTCTGAAAATCAAGATTTGGTGCACACTATCATTAAGCTAAGGGAAATGTTAGGAAAGTATGAACAAGTTCAACCTAGCATCATTAAGAGAATTGCACCTGTAACACTTAGCAAACGTGAACCCATAATGCCTACTGACAGAACACAAGATACTAATGTGTTTCCCTCTACTGAAACAGGAATAGTTGCCTCTTTTCCCAACGTCCGCACTTCACAGCCTAGGAGCAATACAAAGAAGAATAGGAAGTTGCGACCTAAGAAAAGATCAATAAAGAATGCAGCAGTAGAAGAACACACTAGGATTTTGAATAAGACTCATGTTGCACCCACTTTAGATATTGCGTCTAACAAATGTAATGGAAAAAGTTTTGTAACGAATGCTAAACCTTTAAGTACTTTTGATATTCAGTCTGATGCTTCTTGTGTTATTTGTCGTAAAAGTATGCTTTCTGATTGTCATGACAAATGTATTGCTAGAGCTATCTTGTTTCGTTTACGGAATCCTAAGAATCGGAATCCCTCTAGGCCCACTAATGCTTCTAAGTCTGTGCTTGGTAAACCGCCCTCCTTAGATTCTAAGAAACGTATTGATGTCCCTAAAGTTCTAGTATCACCTCCAAAGAATGTAGTACCACCTAGTGCATTCACTAAGACTAAAGCTAAGACTAGTTGGAGATGGCAGAAATGGATACATAATACACTAGGATTTAAATGGATGCCTAAAATCATTGATGTGTATATTTCTACTATAACTGCTAAGGAACCCTCTAACTCATCGGGTTCCACATCTACCTCTATTCCATCTGTGTCGTCTGTGTGTAATGTAGGTGATACAGATCATCTTTTGGATTGTTGATAGCGGATGTTCCTGACACATGACAGGCAACCTTAAATTGTTATCAAACTTTATTGCAAAGTTCATTGGCACTGTCAGATTCGGGAATGATCACTTCACAGCTATCATGGGCTACGGAGATTATATCAATGGCAATATTGAAATTAGCAGGGTTTATTATGTGGAAGGTCTCGGTCACAATCTCTTTTCAGTCGGTCAATTCTGTGATGGAGATTTGGAAGTTGCTTTTCGGGAGAAAACTTGTTTAATTCGTGATCTACAAGGAAACGATCTAATGTCTGGCTCTCGCAATTCTAGTTTATACATAATCTCAATGCAAGACATGGTTGCTTCATCTCCCATCTGTCTACTTTGAAAGGCAACATCAACTAAATCCTGGCTATGGCACCGTCGTCTCTCACATTTAAACTTTCAAACCATCACCAACCTTGCTCGACACAAACTTGTTGAAGGTCTCCCGAGATTCCGATATTCCAAAGATCACCTATGCTCACCTTGTGAACAAGGGAAAAGCACTCGTGCACATTTTCCTTCAAAGGTGGAACACAGCTCTCAACATGTGCTTCATCTTCTTCACATGGATTTGTGTGGCCCGATGCGCGTGCAAACGATTAATGGCAAACGCTACATCTTGGTAATTGTCGATGACTATTCACGATGGACTTGGGTCTACTTTCTTCGAAGTAAAGATCAAGCTCCACAGATGATCATCACCTTTCTCACGAAAATTCAAGTTCAGCTCCGGAACACCGTCCGCCAAATCAGAACAGACAAAGGAACTGAATTTGTTAACCAAAATCTTCGACAATTTTATGAGAAAGTGGGAATTGAGCATCAGACATCTATTGCACGTACACCAGAACAAAATGGAGTTGTTGAAAGACGAAACCGAACGTTAGTGGAAGCTGCAAGAACAATGTTAATCAATGCTAAACTTCCAGATTACTTGTGGGCAGAAGCTGTATCAACTGCATGCTATACTCAAAATCGCTCAATGATTACTAAACGCCATAATAAAACACCTTTTGAGCTTATCCATAACCATAAACCGAATCTCAAACACTTTCATGTATTTGGATCCCTTTGCTATCCGAATAATGATCGTGATGACTTTGGTAAGCTCAAAGCCAAAGCTGACATTGGAGTATTCATAGGATATTGTGAAAATTCTAAGGGTTTCCGGATCTGGAATTGTCGTACAAAGCAGGTTATGGAAACGATTCATGCTAATTT
Source organism: Chrysanthemum seticuspe (assembly GCA_019973895.1). NCBI lineage: Eukaryota > Viridiplantae > Streptophyta > Magnoliopsida > Asterales > Asteraceae > Chrysanthemum > Chrysanthemum seticuspe. The sequence goes on along the minus strand of BPTQ01000009.1, from coordinate 207,485,378 downwards.
TGATGAACTTACTGAAATGTCTTTTGAGCATAACAGCTTAAAACCCGGTCACAACCGTTTAAACTTCCCTCAAACCCCATCATCAGCTGAACCAAGCCCCCAGCTTACTCGTCAACAAATGGAAAAGCTATTTGCTCCGCTGTTTAGTGATGACATTGATGAACGTGCTACAGGTGTATCCGCTGTTTCCGCTGCTCAACCTGATCATACTATTATACCTGATACACCTGTTACAACAACTACTATTGACGACGCACCACCAGTTGACTCTACAACAACAGTTGAACAAACTGCTTCCAACGACGCTGAATCAGCTGCTGATGTTCTCAATGAAGTACCCCCACCTACAGATTTTGATCCAAATGCGTTCTTTAACCCGTTTGCCAATGAAACTGCTGCACCTGATATCGCGGAATCATCAACAAACCATTTGAATCCTCAAAATATGCACAATGTATACCAACATCAACCCTCGATACACCGTTGGACAAAAGACCATCCTCTTGAGAACATTATTGGAAACCCAAATCAACCAGTCGTTACAAGACAGCATCTTCACACAGATGGTGAACATTGCATTTATGCACTCACTGTCTGCCAAACTAAGCCTAAAAACATTAAAGACGCAATGACAAAAGACAACTGGATTGAATCCATGCAAGAAGAACTCAACCAATTCAAACGTCTTGAAGTATGGGAACTGGTTGAAAGACCAACAGGGGTCTACGTCATTGGTCTCAAATGGATTTGGAAGAACAAATTGGATGCTGAAGGGAACGTAATCAGAAACAAGTCACGTCTGGTGGCTAAGGGTTATAGACAGGAAGAGGGTATTGACTTTGAAGAATCATTTGCTCCGGTTGCTCATCTTGAGGCTGTTCGGATTTTTCTCGTGTTCGCGGCTCATATGAACATAACGGTCTTTCAGATGGACGTCAAAACTGCTTTTCTGAATGGGCAACTGAAAGAAATGGTTTATGTCAGCCAGCCAGAAGGATTCGTTGATCCCGAGTTCCCGAACCATGTTTCAAACTGAACAAAGCTCTGTATGGTCTCAAACAAGCTCCTCGGGCGTGGTACGATAAGTTATCATCCTTCCTCATTGCCAATAAATTCACCAAAGGTTCGGTCGATCCCACACTTTTCATACAATATCACGGGGCTCACATCTTAATCGTTCAAATCTATGTGGATGACATCATTTTTGGGTCAACACATTTAAAATACTCAAATGCGTTTGCAAAATTAATGACAAAACATTTTGAAATGTCAATGATGGGTGAACTCACATTCTTTCTCGGAATGCAAGTTCATCAATCACCCCGTGGTATTTTCTTGAGTCAGTCCAAATATGCCCTTGAACTGTTAAACAAATTTGGAATGCAAAACTGTGACACCTATGCCACACGAATGGCTCATACCAAGAAGCTAGATGCTGATTTACATGGGAAATTGGTGGACCCTACCAAATACCGTAGTATTATTGGGTCTCTCATGTATCTAACAGCTAGCAAGCCTGATATTGTTTTTGCCGTATATCTTTGCTCCCGTTATCAGTCAAGACCAACTGAAACCCACCTCTCTGAGGCTAAAAGAATCCTCCGATACATCAAGGGAACCATTAACTTGGGGATCTGGTATCCGAAGGATTCTGGTTTTGAACTAATAGCTTTTTCAGACGCTGATCACGCAGGATGCTTAGACTCACGGAAAAGTACTTCAGGAGCATTACAATTTCTTGGTGATAAACTGGTGTCATGGCAATCGAAGAAGCAGGATTGTACATCGCTCTCCTCAACAGAAGCAGAATATGTAGCCATGTCGGCATGTTGTGCTCAAGTCATTTGGATGAGAACACAACTCAAAGACTATGGTTACGTGTTTGACAAAATCCCGATGTACTGCAATAATCGGAGTGCTATTGCGATCTCGTGCAACTCAGTACAACATTCGAAATCAAAGCACATCGATCTTCGATATCATTTCATCAAGGACCACGTGGAACAGGGTACTGTTGAATTATACTTTGTGGGAACAGAATACCAATTGGCAGATCTTCTCACCAAAGCCTTAGCTCCTGCTAGGTTTAATGAGTTGGTCCACCGGATTGGTATGCGGTGTTTGACTCAAGAGGAACTGGATGAACTCTTAAAACATTCTTAAAAACCAGTCAAACACCAAAATCTCTTTTGTAAATATTTTTCAAAAACAAAATACAAAATTATAAAATCAGATAAAACAACAAAAATATTCTTCTATCTATATTTCTTTCAACATGGCAAGTACAATTCCTCCGTCAACACTCAATTCTTTCAAAATTCAGTATTTTTTCCGATCAAGTGTTGAGAGGGAGAAAGCAAATTTTTTTTTTTTAGTTTCATAAAACCTTGTACTTGCATGTTATCTTATCCCGGTTGTTTCTTTAATAATGGTGGTCACATTTCTGGTTTTCTGACACTCCTCGGACTAAAATTTATAAAATTTCATTACTTCTTAAGTCGAGGGGGAGCGTCGTCAAATTTCTATCCAAATATCATTCGTTTACACTCTCAAAGTTCAAACTTGTAAGTGCCGGTATCCGCTTATTACTAACCTTTCCTATGTTTACTTCTTATGGAAGCTCTGGAGCAGACTGATCGTGCAGATTCTCCACATGCTCATACCAACAACATCACTTATGAAAGTTCTCTCATAATCAAAGGCAACACAAAGTCAGAATGATTCTTCGTCAACAAAGAATCTACAAAGTTTAAAGACTTAAAGAACTTCATCAACTGTAATCCAACGTTAAAGAGCGTGTGAGCATGTTGGAGAAAGACGTGAAGACACTGGAGCAACGAAGCTGACCTGATGCAGATTACCACAACATACTATCACTTTCAAAGAACAAAGAAAATGAAGACGTCAAAGCAAAATACTTCAAAAGAAACAATTTATCTACACTGGGGAGATTGTTCAAATCAAGACACTTCTTCTCACAAGAAACAAGAATGTCAGAAGACGTCAAAGCTACTATTACATCAGCACATACAACGTTTATCACTCATTCATTCATCGCTAACACTTAGGGGGAGATTGTTGGAATCACTCCTAAACCTTATTCAAGTGTTAGTGATTCATATGTAATAGTTAGCTTAATATGGCCTTTATGTTTGTTATTAAGCTTAGGCTTATGTAGAAGGCCCATAAGCCTTGGCCCAAGTCCAATAAGGAAAGGAAGGGACTAGGAGTGTTGCCCTAGCTCCTTCTCTTATAAATACCTTGTAATAACCCTCACTTGAGGGTTGGTTGTTCAATTTATCTTTTCACTTGCACTCTACGCGTAACCTTTCTATACTTATACGTGTGTGTGTGTTTGGTTAGTTGTTCATCCGATCTATCCTCTTCTCTATTTCTTCTATTGATGCTTGTGTTACTAATATGGTGACCTAACACAAATTTACTTTATGTATGGTGATATAAGGATTGTTAGGTTAGGTATTCGTTCCCACGATCCGCCAGAACCGGAGGGATCTACCCAGGGACAATCCACTAGATAGTGTAGAGTCCTTAGGTATGATGAAAAAAGAAGAAAAATGAGAAATGGGAAAAGTGCGGACTGAGACAGAGCTAGTACTGGAATAAACCCAACAATGTTCTAGTTATGAAGTCTCGGTAAGCACTGAAGGGGTTGAAGAATGAAAAAGAATTAAATGTGAAAAGGGTGAAAACAAATGGCCCTCCATTTATTCAACCTTAGGGCAGAAACCGGGTTCAATTCATATGCTACTGGTGGTTACCAAGGTAACATCGGTATTGAAGACAAGCCGTCATGGACCCAGTGACGCACTGCACTACAACTTCCCAAGCTACTCAAGTTTCTTTTTAAAGGGACTTGTTTCATTCTCACGGGGAACCACATAATCTATCGACTTTCTCTTAGAGGTTGTTGATATTGAAGAAGGAGACCCTCTCCTTAGTCTCCGGCATAGGAATCAAATATGCACAATTGAGTCTAGAGCCTCGAGATCATCATAATAAATCTCTTTAGGGCACTGTCAATGAAGACTCTTTGTTTCACACAATGTGAAAAGAGAGATTATATTTTAAGAGTCCTACGCATTATCCTTGTGGTATTGCCAGAACATCTGAGTGATATGCAAACATATTCACAATGAAGATGGAAAGCCTTCTGGAGCCAACATCAAACAAGCTCCTGGTGGGTGGCATGTGAGATCTATCCAATAGATCAACCATGTGACAACTGAACAGAAACAATGGGGCGATTCAATCTTTTGAATCAATCCTGGTTCAGGTTATGGATTGACGGATACCTTTGAAAAACCGGTCGTTGTGCTTAAAAAATCTTTTCTTTAGCACATCGACTGTGTACTAATATTTCAAAATAAAAGGTGTTTATGATTGATAATCGATTTTCAATAAAACCTTCGTTGTATTGCAAAAACAATTTATATTGAGCGGTACACGATTGTTTTTCAAATCTCTTTTCATCAATCAGTGAATCTCAATTCGCTGGTTCACTCATTCCGTGTTGTCTTCTATGAGATGTTCCGTTTTGAGAACAACTAGAGCAACTGCGAAACCCTGTCAAGGAGATTCTTAGGAATCCTACCTGATCACAAGCAGTACTTGTACTGATCAACGGGGAACCGTGGGCCGTGTACCTCAATTCAACGAAAGTGATCAAAGATACGTTCGTGCGCTTTATTGCTAACTTTTGTATGCAGGTACGCCCGACGTTTGCAGCTGATCAGAATGAAGCAGTCAATCCATAGCCGCATGCTCACTCAACACATTCACTTCTAAAGAAATCATGATTAGTGCATTAATGACTCTGATATTTTCACTTCATGCTTCTGCTACGCTGCTGCCAATATCATGAATCAAAGAAAGCTTCCGCTACTCTGATGAGAATATATCATGATCCAGAATGTGAGCATGTCGGTCCAAATGTCACAACATCACATAATACCAACACTGCAACAGATGAGTCAGAGATTTATGGTAGCTGATGATCTCAATGCTGGCTCAAAACTCATCATCATGTGGATCAGTTAAAGACCTCCACTTAGATTATCCAAACATGCAAAAATGAAGAATAAATGACTACGACCTACTGGGCAAAGAACAGGAACAATAATCCAAGAACAATCTTAATGTAATATCTGTTTGTATTCAATGTAATTTGAGGTGACCTCCCTTAGGGGGAGATTGTTAGGATTTAGTAAATCCAGTTATTAAAGTGTCGGTCACCTCAAGTATATGTAATCGTTAGAAAGCTCGTAGTCGTAGTTATTTAAAAGTTAAGTTGTATTTAGTTAAGTAACACCGTGGAGGACGGACGGGTCTTTACCCACTGTATGCCTGATCCACAGGACGTAGGTGGCGATTTGTGTAAGACTATAAATACTCTCTACCTCCCAAGGTAAAGAGTTGGAGCTCATAATAATACTTTCATTTTCTCTCACTAAGTTCCCAAACCTCTAACTCTTTCTCTCTCTAAAAACCTTAAGTTATACGCCTATATGTGATCATGTTTTGATGTGTTTGTAAAATCCAATATGTTACACATTAACTACACAACGGATGATCTATCGCAATACTAGATCATTAACAATTAAGATAAGAGACAACCAATCAATATTCAATAAATAAGTTTCATATTCCCTCAGAAAACACACAAGTAAATTAGCCGGACATGGGAAACATGCAAGCATACACACAATTAATTGAAGACATAATTGAATTAATGAAGTAAAACACTTATCTTGATGTAAGATAGGGTATGGAACCCTAAAATACTGTACAAGACAGCCTTGGTTCGGTTTATGTTTTTACTCCAAAAGACTACACTCTGAAAACTAAAAAATTCGGATTTTATATATAAGATTACACATGCGACGGCGTCACCTTTTGATTTGTAACGCCGTTGGGTCACCGTCATTAGGGTTTCGTCTTGGCCACGTTAGTCTTGCGACAGCTTCACCTTATGCTTGTGACGCCGTCCCCTTCAGTCTTTGACGTCGTCTGGATCAAATCTAGGCCGTCTGAGTTGCGACGCCCTACTCTTTTAAAACCTGAAGCCGTCACTTGTAAATGAGCAATTTGGCTACTGAGCCGTCACAAAAGTGGTCCGACGACGTCACTGTTTTGTGCCTGACGCCATCGCCTTCAGTTCCAGCAGCCTGAGTGTCTCGATTCTTGACTTTGGCCATTTTCTTCGTATATTCGCGCCTTTTCGTCCGAATAAGTGTCATTCCAGCATTTTGCCTTCAAGATACCTAAAAAGTGAAAATGAACGATATTAAGTAATAACGTATATACAAGTGATCAAATAAGGGAAACCCCTCAAAAAGGTACATTTTAAAACCTTATCAAAAGCATTAGTAAAGAATGCTAAAGGATTCATGAAGAAGGCATTAGTGTAAGGTGTCGAACGTCCGTGTCCAGTGGCATTAGCGAAGGATGCCAAGGTTGTATACTCGATGAGGTGCATCGATATACAAATAGAGATAGTTTGTATCCAAGGATATTGGTATCCTTAATGTTGTTGTAATAAGGAGTTTGTCTCCTTTGGGGTTAGGTGTTGTGTAGTGTTGGGTAGTATTTCCTCCATTGTAATGGAACTCGGTACTTAGCCTAGTACCGGATAAAGGGTAGGCGACGTTGTGTTAGGTGTGGTTCTACCTAGTGGAAGAACCCGGTGGTTAGCCTAGTACCGGAAAAAGAGTAGGCGACGTTGTGAAGGCTCTCCGCCATAAGGAGTTGGTGTCGTGTAGTGTTTACGAACTCTCGAGTAGGTGACTCGGGGAGTGGAGTAGGGCAAGGAAGGTGTCCTTCTAGGCGAACCACTATAAATACTCGTTTCGTGGTTATGTGCTTCTTACTCTTTATCTTTCATTACACTTTTATATATCTATCTATCAATGTCCAACATACACATCCAAATAGATTGACATAAGTCGATTTAAATATTTTAAAACAAAGTTTTAATCGGTAAAACTATTCAACGCCCCCCCCCCCCTTCTAGTTTTCCACAATTGGTATCAGAGCTTCGTTACCAAGTTTCTTAGAGTATGTTGTACTTTAAAAACTTGATACGATCCGTGCATGTTTGAAAACTACAAAGAATGAAATCTTTTAAAACAAATTTTTTTTCTCATGTTGGATATTGATAGATTACTCTAACATTTTCTTTTCAAAAAATCTTCATGCTAGGATCTCTCCAAAGTCTTCATTTCTATTCAAAGAATAATGAAGTCAACTTTCAAGGAAGAACCTAAAAGTAATCGCAACCTACTTATTATAAGTACAACGGATTACTTTAAAAGCTCAGGAAGTATTCTTGGTCTTATGTCTTCATAAACCAAACCAAGAGCATAGAGGTATGTTTACTTTTCATTAGCTAGCTTACATCTACATGAATGTGTTGATACCATCTTTTATTTAGATGTTAATAATAGTCTCTTAAAAGTCTCTCTTCACCACTTTCCCGACTTACTCATCATCGGGAATAGTATTCCTCTTGATCTCGTCAAACTAACGCCGTTGTCACAAATGGATCCTTGATAATTAACTTACCAAATCCCGTTGACCAAACATCTTTTCAATTAGAAACCTCAAAACTATTTTTGTTCCATAAGCTAGTTTATAGCCTATTACAATAATAATGCCAAACACCCTTTTTCTGTCCACAGTAGCCGGATCTGTCTAGTTGTAATAGCCGGATCCCTAATACAAGGGATCCGGGGGAACCGTGTGACAGAAACCAGCTATACGCCTTTCAAAATCTATTCTGCTCTTTTTCCCTCTTCCCACAAAACACAAAAAACACCCAAGTGCAGTTCTCATCTCCATTGGACTCCATATCCTCAAGCATCCATCTTTAGAACATCATCATAAGTAATTACACTAACATGTTCTAATCTTCATCATCTTCATCCTAGGGTTTATGGTTTTTCAATTTTTCTTAATCAATTGATAAAATTAGGTTTTCCAAAATTGATCACTAGAAAAGGTTTTTACATAACTAAGATTACATTGTGCTTACAACATTGTTAATACAAATCAAAACCATAAACCCATCTCAACAAATTTTGCCTAATTGGAATATTTGATTTTCTAGGACCAACCATGACTAAAGCCACCCAACAAGACCACCATGATACCGTCCACTACCTCACCCAATACTATCGAAAAGAGGGTTCGTCTAAAACCGATCGCAAAGTCTTCAAAAGACTTGAAAAACGACTTATCCACGAAGGTCGTGTGGTCAAGTAATGTTTTCTTGAAAATACCGACATTCGTCAAGTCTTCTTGGCAATCAACTTTGATTGTCTTCTTGATATTGATGAACAAATTTGTCCGGTTTTCATCTTTGAATTCTACAAAAGTGTTAGTATCATTCGAAACACCAATGATAGCCTTTCAATCGCCTTTATCATCAATAAACAAAACTTCACTCTACCCCTCAACACATTTGCTCAAATCCTTCGCATTCCTTGTGAAGGAATTTGTATGTACTCTCAAGAATGGGCAATATCCACTCAATCTTTTGCTCTTGATCTCAAACCAGCATACCATACTACTCTTGATGACCCCACAACTGTTCGAGACACTATCTTCAAAATTAGAGCCGACCAATCTCGTTTCAACCGCAACAAAGAGCTCATTCTCTGTGATCCCTTTCAAATGGAACTCTTCGAAACGCACCCCATTTTTAGAAAATAGGAAGAAATTCTTAGGGAAAATGTCATTAGCTTGGTCGGAAACAAAGACCATCCAAATGCATGTCTCATGCAAATGATTTATTGCCTTATTCACCAAAGGCCATTTAATCTCGCCTATTACATGGTGAAAAGAATGGGGTATTCAAAGTTGCCAACATGGTACTTCCGTATGGTATGCTTCTAACACGACTCCGTGAGTATGTTAGTGCAATGCAACCATCTCCAATCAATGATGATCATTTCCTCTCCGATCACGTCATGGTACCTCTTACCAAACAACCCTCCAAACGGTTCATGGTCAATGGAAGAAAACCTAAGGCTCTCCCGGACTCCTCGGACGAAGAAGAAAAAGTAAATGTCAACCCCGAAGCCAACGTCGACTTAGACCCCATTGCCTACTATCAACAACTTCCAACTCTTCCAAACGAAACCGCGGAATTTAATCAAATAAAGGGTATGTTCCAATGCCTAGCTAACTATTTCATGAAGTCGGGAAAGAGGAAAAGAAAGGATTGATGAAAGAGACACTAGGATTATGCTTGTTTTTAGATATTTGGTTTATGTATGAATGCTTATGTTTTTGAAGCACACTAATTTGTATTGTTTTGGATATTGTCATTACTACTCTTATCTATGATATGATTTATGTGATATCATGCTTGTTTTGCTGTTCTTTGGAGTAGAGTTTAATAGAAATTCGTGTACATAGTATGATACAAAAACTGCATTTCTTTTTGTGATGTTTCTGATCTGCAGTTGTCGGATCCCTAAGATTGTACTAGACGGATCCCTCCTTTGAGGGAACCGTGGGATCCGTAATGACAGATGAGCAATGCAGAATCCCACACATGAAAACAACTCACTAGATCACTTCACACTAGCTAAATATAATGCCTTAGAACCACTTAAGTCATCTTCAAGCTTAGAAAGCTTCACACTAACCCATAGCTAACTTAGGATCAAATTCAAAGTGTTTTTGATTTAGTATTTTTTATTTATAAACTTATCAAAACTCACTATATTTCCGCTCCAATACTCACACATTGTTCCTCACATCTCAAAACACTTTGTTTGATATTTTATCAATTTTATCAAATTGATTTTAGTCATCCTTACCTCATAATGGGTCAAAAACTGGTTTTTTAATTTTTGTAATTTTTAAGGATTTTTCAAATTTTATCCCAAGTTCACATCTGATCTCTAGGATCATTTAATATGACTTGACAACATCAAAATTCCTAGTGTCATCCTTGAACACCCATTGGTGATCATAAAGTCCCATTTTCCTTCCATAAAAGGCAATCATTAGCTACATCACTCATTGGCCTTGATCATTTAAGTACTCTTTCATTTAAGACACTTAGGAAGACTGAAACACTCAAGGAGGTATAGGCCTTAGACCTTACAAACATCATTCTTATCCTTTCCTAGCTGCTGAGAGCCGGATCCCTAGGATTAGCCTAGACGGATCCCTCATTGGAGGGAACCGTGGGATCCGGGTAACAGATTCATGCTAACTCTAGCTAAAACAATCATTTCAAGCTCATCTTGCTAAATTGAACACTCCATCTCATCTTAATTAAGTCCCTAGATCAGTACAACTCTGAAGTTGACTCTTGTGCATGCTAATCATCACATTCCAAAGGATCTTAGTCGTTTAAGTCTTGAATGCACTTGCCAAATCCTTCCCTTTAAAAGTCATCTTATTGGAATCTCTTAGTCATCAACCACAACATAATTCTCAGCATTTAGAAACCTTCTCCTTAGTCATCTCATCATGAGGAAAGCTCCTAGTGCTAACTCATCCACCCAAGAAACTTGCTCGTGTTGTACACGAAATTTCTTCAACAGAATCATCTCCCGTTAAATCCACAAATGCTAGGATTTCTCCTCCACCAAATTAACCAATCAAACCAATCCCCAAGAGGATAGTTCCCACAAAAATATCATCACCAAACTCCACAATTCCTACTAAACCAAACACACCCTTTTCAACCCAACCAACATCATTGGTGCCTAGAACCATATGATTTACCACTTCACAATCATCTCCACATTCATACAACTTAGAGGACTTACCCCACATGCCATCTCATCCTCCACCATTACCAACACACTCTTCAATAGAGAAGATTGTGCAACAAAACCAAAGTGTTGAATCAACACTTGCACCGATGTCTATTTCTCCATTTCCCTCTAATGGTCCATTTTGGATTATGAGAATACATCAAAGTCAACCACCCGACCACATGGAAGTTGACACTTCTCTGCCTCCACCATCAACCCTTGTTGAGCCACCATTAAATATGCCTCCACCAATCCCTCCTTCATTTGAGGATCCCCAATCTTCTTCAATTGAACCTCCACATCAAGCTACTCCATTTTTACCACCACCTTTTCAAAACCATGACAAGGATTGCTATCATTGTCAACACGTTGAAGGCTTGATACATGAACTACGTGAAGAGCAACGTTTCATGTTTTATCACCTCCTCGAACGTTTCGATGAGGTCAACAAACCTAAACAACCATGAGCTTATGGATTAAAATGGTGTCCTAGTCTTAAGCTTAACTTAGATCGTTTAGGAATCACATTTCATGGCTAATTCATTCTCTTAGTTTTAGAGATTTGTAGATCATCTCTCATATTTTATTGAATGAAATTACATGTTATATGCCATATTTATTTTGAGTATATGTTTGTTGCTTGAATACATATCTCACTTTGATGTTAACATGATTTGTTACATCACCATTGCTGAATTCTGTTTTCAGATAGACGGATCCCTGAGTTTTGCCTAGACGGATCCCTCCAAGGAGGGAACCGTGGGATCCGTGCAACAGAAGACTAGTTTTATACTAACTTGGGTCTTATTTTCAGGAATTTATGCACTATATACTTGTTTTCTAACCCTTGTTTTGTAGATTTTCAAAATACACATGAAGACTTTGACACCCTAAGCTAGGGGGAGCTTTGTGTCAAACAATACATTGCAAAACCATTTGCAATATAATCCTCATATGGATTACATTTCATTACGTCCCTTTGCAAAGTTGCAATCATCAAGGGGGAGCATTATCGTCACAAAGACGAAACCATTTTGCAAACATAGTTGCAATGCATTAGCTTAGTAATTTTTTACCTGACGCCATCACAAAGGGATGGACTCGTCAAGGGGGATTTAAGACAAGAACTCTTCTCGTCACTTGCTCTCTATATTTTCTTTTTTTATTACACGTTTTTCTTAAAAACAATGTGTTAGTTTCTTTTCGACGCTCTTTTTGTTTCGACAAAAAGAGGGAGAAGAGAGTAAAAACTCCAATTTGAACTTTTACGAATTTTAGTTTTTCCTTAAAATAATTTTATGTTTTGTCATCAACAAAAAGGGGGAGATTGTTAATACAAATAAGCCGTAAAAACGTTTATTTATATTGTACGATCTTCTAATGTTTTGTCAATAACAAACGTAAAATCATTTTAACGAAACAAATAAAATACGTAAATGGTTTGAGCCAATAGTTTACTAACACACTTACGTTTTCACATAAAACACTAAAACAAGTATAAGTGATTTTATGATTTAGTAATACATATGTACAACAACTAGTGTTTACATATTGGGTAAATATATACATAACTAGTATGTACGTATTATAATGGGTAATATAAATGGGTAGAAACTTAAGTATTTGACCCATTGACCAAATACATTGAATATAGTTGGGTATAACCCAGAGTCCATGACCCATACCCATGGAGCATGAGCCATAACCCATTGCATGACATCATGCATAAGTCATATATGGATATTATCCATGACCCATGGTTTTTAACCCATGACCTATGGACTAGATGCATTGCATCTTGTAGATACATTGTATCTAGTTGGATACCCATGTTTCATAACCCATGACCCATGACCCAAAACCCAAGGGCAAAAGGGAGCGTCCCACGGATCCCCAGTAATACACTGCACGGATCCCTCAAGTGAGGGATCCGTGGGATCCGTGGAACAGTAGCCAAATTTCTTCTATAAATAGTGAGCCATTTCTTCCTTCTGGGTTGCCACTTCCACACATACTTTCCCCAAGTATTGTAACCTTCTAACCATAGATCCTAAGGATCTTTCTATGTAGTTTTTCTTCTGTTTTTGTATGATTCTCTAGGTTCCTCTTAAAGGCGAGATCACCACCTCTTGAAGTCGAGCAAGCTCAAGTCCATGAGTTGCCATGCTTCGTCATCATCAACACTACTGAGGTTCTCTTGTTGATACTTCTTTCTACCTCCATAGAAGTGTTGTATCCAAGGCTTAGTGAAGGATGCTGAAAGAGTCAAGACGAAAGCATTAGTGAAAGGTGCTTAACGTCTATGTCAAAAGCATTAGTAAAGAATGCTAAAGGAGTCAAGACGAAGACATTAGTGAAAGGTGCCGAACGTCTGTGTCAAGTGGAATTAGTGAAGGATGCCAAGGTTGTATACTCGATGAGGTGCATCGATATACAAATAGAGATAGTTTGTATCCAAGGATATTGGTAACCTTGATGGTGTTGTAATAAGGAGTTGGTCTCCTGTGGGGTTAGGTGTTGTATAGTGTTGGGTAGTATTTCCTCCATTGTAATGGAACTCGGTACTTAGCCTAGTACCGGATAAAGGGTAGGAGACGTTGTGTTAGGTGTGGTTCTACCTAGTGGAAGAACCCGGTGGTTAGCCTAGTACCAGAAAAAGAGTAGGCGACGTTGTGAAGGCTTCTCCGCCATAAGGAGTTGGTGTCGTGTAGTGTTTACGAACTCTCGAGTAGGTGACTCGGGGAGTGGAGTAGGGCAAGGAAGGTGTCCTTGTAGCCAAACCGCTATAAATACTCGTATCGTGGTTATGTGCTTCTTACTCTTTATCTTTCATTACACTTTTATATATCTATCTATCAATGTCCAACATACACATCAAAATAGATTGACATAAGTCGATCTAAATATTTTAAAATGAAGTTTTAATCGGTAAAACTATTCAACCCCCCCCCCCCATTCTAGTTTTCCACAGAACCTAAGAGTTTTTCAAAAACATTTGGACTATAATCGCACTTTTAAAACGGGACTATTTTACACCACTACTCTATGCCCTTCCGTGACCACTCTATGCATTATAATTGATGCATCACTAGATCATAGGTAAATTGCATTCATTTTAGTTAGGCAGTGATATTTGCTTGGCAGATGTGCACAACTAACTAAAATCATGTTAATCATACTATTTGGCATTTTACTTACATGATTATTTTATTGGTTGTTACAGTACCATGTCTGCTTCCCACCCGGTTGTTCTGTCCTCAGACACTGAGTTGGAAGATATTATGTCCTCTACGACTGTCAATATGCCAGTTCATCCCAGTCCAGTCATACCAGCCACTGTTTCGGACGAGACCAAACCTTTTGAGGAAGGCGAGGTTGCCCGAACTCCTACCATTCCAGTCATGACTGCTCGCTCTCAAGAGCGCACTGCTTTTGCTTCTATGACACTAGATCAGTATTATGAGTCGCAGCAATGGCTACCTGCTTCAGATGTCGTAGTGGATGATGGATCATCCAAGTCATCCAAGAGCACTGATTATGTCTCATCAGACTCTTCTGTATCATATTCCCTACCGACCCATCATCGCTGACGTAGGATCCGTGTCCTGAAGCCATATGAGCCCGAGCCATTTGGAGTGCCTTACAGACCGCGTCGTAAGAGTGCTATCATCATGCATACGGCTAGGATGCATGTGCGATCAATCACTATGACTCATGTAACACCATCAGCTCAGTCACCGTCAGCTCAGTCACCACCTGCTCAGTCATCACCAGTTTCACCCACTGTTCCACCTACTGCTACTTCACCACCACCGCCACCTACTGTATTCTACCATCAGACCACTACAGTTCCTGTTTCATCACCGCCTACAGCATCACCACCATTGGACACTTTCAGTGAGCCACCCTTGTCACTTAGCATTAAATGCTATCCACCATCACTATCTGATCCTTACATGCCTACTCATTCTATGACACTAGATCAGTATTATGAGTCGCAGCAATGGCTACCTGCTTCAGATGTCGTAGTGGATGATGGATCATCCCATTCATCTAAGAGCACTGATTCTGTCTCATCAGACTCTTCCGTATCATCTTCCCTACCGACCCGTCGTCGCTGACGTAGGATCCGTGTCCTGAAGCCATATGAGCCCGAGCCATTTGGAGTGCCTTACAGACCTCGTCGTAAGAGTGCTATCATCATGCATACGGCTAGGAAGCGTGTGCGATCAATCACTATGACTCATGTGACACCATCAGCTCAGTCACCATCAGCTCAGTCACCACCTGCTCAGTCATCACCAGTTTCACCCACTGTTCCACCTATTGCTACTTCACCACCACCGCCACCTACTGTATTCTACCATCATACCACTACAGTTCCTATTTCATCACCGCCTACAGCATCACCACCATTGGATACTTTCAGTGAGCCACCCTTGCCACTTAGCATTAAATGCTATCCACCATCACTATCTGATCCTTACATGCCTACTCATGTGGACGTCGAGACCGGACCTAGGAAGAAGGCCGGCGCTAGACGATGGTCATTCTTGATACCTCTACTTCATCGTTGGAGAGAAAAGGAGGGAGCACCAAGTCCTTTCGAGATTGGAGAGAGCTCAACTACTGCACCAGCTCAGTTCTGCCAGTTACCGGTGAGCCTGTACACCACACCATTCCTTTGTTGGCGACTAGACTCATTAGACACGAGGACCAGCTGAGTGAGCTCCTGGCACATTATGATGAGATTACGTTAGTTAGGATAGAGAGCTTGGAGGAAGAGGTTGAAAACCTCGTGATAGGTCGCTACTCCATTGAGATTGTATTTAACATGATGAGCGCCCAGATTGTGGAGGCGAGAGATGTCGCGACCAGATTGACCCAGAGGCTTGAGACTACTGTTCGAGATTCCAGTACTTTGAGAGACACTGCCTTACACCAAGAGAAAGCCTTACATCACGAGCTTACATCCGCTCATGCTCACACTGCTATACTAGAGCAGAGTGTGGAAAACTAGAAGGGGGGGTTGAATAGTTTTACCAATTAAAATTCGTTTTAAACTATTTAGATCGACGTATGTCAAATCTATTTGGATGTGTGTTGGATGTTGATAAACAAACATATAGAAATATAAATATGTAATGAAAAGATAAAGAGTAAGAAGCACAAAACCACAACGCGAGTATTTATAATGGTTCGGCTACAAGGACACCTTCCTTGCCCTACTCCACTCCTCGAGTCACCTACTCGAGAGTTCGTAATCACTACACAACACCGACTCCTTATGGTGGAGAAACCTTCACAACGTTGCATACACTTTATCCGGTACAAGGCCAGATATCGGGTCCTTTTCACCAAGGAGAACCAATCCTATCACAACGTCGCCTACCCTTTATCCGGTACTAGGCCAGATACCGAGTTTCATTACAATGGAGGAACTACTACCCAACACTACACCAATCACCTAACCCCAAAGGAGATCTACTCCTTATAATAATATCAACAAGGATAACAATATCCTTTGACCCAATACTAATCTATCTTATACATCGAATCACACCATATCGAATGTACACCTTAGGCAACTTTCACTAATGCCTTTGACTAGATCTTCAAGACACCCTTCACTAATGTCTTGTGACTTGACTTCTAGGCACCCTTCACTAATGCCTACAATACAAACGATCGACACCCTTCACTAATGTCTTCGTCTTGACATTTGAGACATCTTTCACTAATGTCTTCAACACTACACTTCTTAGAAAAAGAACCATCAACAAGATAACTTCAGTAGTCTTGATGATGAGGAAGCATGGCAACTCATGGAATTGAGCATGCTTGACTTCAAAGGTGGTGATCTCGCCTTTAAGAGTAGAGGATCACACAAAAACAAAACTACATACATAGATCACTTGGATCTGGGGTTAGAGAGTTTTTAAATCAAAGAGAAAGTATGTGAGAAAGGGGTGAACAATAATGAAGAAATGGCTCACTATTTATAGAGAGAAAATGTCTACTGTTCCACGGATCCCTCACTTGAGAGATCCGTCCAGTGCAATACTGGGGATCCGTGGGACGCTCTCCTTTACCCATGGGTATTTTGGTTATAGGCCATGGGTTATGGGTTGATCCATGGGTATTTCATTAGATACAATATACCTAATAGATGCAATGCATCTAGTCAAATGGGTATGGGTCAATACCATGGGTTATGGATATGCTCCATGGGTTGTAGTTTTTACCCATTATAATATATACTAGTTATGAATATATTTGCCCAATATGTAAACACTAGTTGTTGTACATATGTATTACTAAATCATAAAATCACTTATACTTGTTTTAGTGTTTTATATGAAAACGTAAGTGTGTTAGAAAACTATTGGCTCAAACCATTTACGTATTTTATTTGTTTCGTTAAAATAATTTTACGTTTGTTATCGACAAAACATTAGAAGATCGTAAAATATAAATAAACATTTTTACGGTTAATTTGTATTAACAATCTCCCCCTTTTTGTTGATGACAAAACATAGAATTATTTTAAGGAAAAACTAAAATTCGTAAAAGTTTGAATTCGTAGTTTTTACTTTCTTCTCCCCCTTTTTGTCGAAACAAAAAGAGCTTCGAAAATAAACTAACACATTGTTTTAAGAAAAACATGTGAAAAGAAGAAAAGAAAGAAAATAAAGTGCAAGTAACGGGAAAAGATCTCGTCTTAACTCCCCCTTGACGAGTCCATCCTTATGTGAGGGCGTCAAGAAAAAATAATACTATGTTGCTTTATTTGCAAATAAGTTTGTAAAAGATTTGTGTCTATGCAACGAATATGCTCCCCCTTGATGATTGCAACTTTGCAAAGGGACGTCATGAGATGTAATCCTAATATTGTAAGTCATTTTGCAATATATTGCTTTGACACAAAGCTCCCCCTAGCTTAGAGTGTCAAAGTCATCATGTGTAAATTGAACAACTACAAAACAAATGTTAGAAAAACAAGTATATAATGCATAATTTACTGCAAATATAACTCAAGTTAGTAGAGAACTAGTTTCTGTTGCACAGATCCCATGGTTCTCTCCTTGAGGGGATCCGTCTAGGCAAATATCAGGGATCCGTCTGGCTAATGACTAAATTCAGCAATGGTGATATAACAAATAATGTTAACATCAAAGTGAGATATGTATTATACAACATAATCATATACTCAGAAATATAGCAAGTATCATGTAATTTCATTTAATAAAACTAGAGATATGATATACATGACTCTAAAAACTAAGAAAATGAACGATACATGACTTGGAATTACTAGACTTATCTAAGTAACGCTTGATACTAGGACACCACTAAAATCCTCTAGCTCAAGTTTGTTTAGGTTTAATCTCGTCAAAACGTTCGAGGAGGTGATAGAACATGAAACGTTGATCTTCCCGTACTTCATGTATCAAACTTTCAACATGTTGACATTGATAGCAATCTTTGTCATGGCTAGGTAGTGGTGGTGGAAGAAAGAAAATTTCTTGATGCGAAGGATCAAGTAAAGCGGGTTGGGGAGCCTCAAACGACGGATGGATTGGTGGAGGCGCATTTGAAGATGGCTCGACCAAGAATGATGGTGGTGGTAGAGAAGTGTCAACTTCCATGTGGTCATGTGGTTGACTTTGATAATTTCTCATAATCCAAATGGGATTATTTGATGGTGACGGCGAAAAGGAAGTCGGGGCTAGTGTTGACTCAACACCTTGATTTTGTATCATTATTCCTCCTAATGAGGAGAATGTTGCCGGTGGAGGAGGATGAGACGGCCTAGGAGGAAAATCCTCTAGATTATAGAGGTGTGGTGATGAGAGTGGAGTCGTGAATGAGATAGCTCTAGGCACCAATGGTGATGGTTTAGTGGAAATGGTATTATTTGGTTTAGGAAGTATGGTGGTGCTTGGCATTGGTAGTTTTGTGGGAACTATCCTTTTAGGGATTGGTTTGATTGGTTGAGTTGGTGGAGGATAAATCCTTGCATTTGTGGATTTGACCGGAGATGATTCGGTTGAAGAGATTTCGTGTACAATACGAGCAATTTTCTTGGGTGGTCCTTTGGTGGATGAGTTACCACTTGGAGCTTTCCTCATGATGAAATGATTCAAAGTGGTTTGTAAATGTTTCTAAGTGCTGAAAATGAGGATGAAGATGATGACTTTAGGAGTCCTAACAATGTGGTTTATAAAGCAAGGGATTTGGCAAGTGCATTCAAGACTTAAGCCACTAAACTTCTTTGGAATGTGATGATTAGCATGCACAAGAGTCAACTTCAGAGTTGTACTGATCTATGAACTTATTTAAGATGATATGGAGTGTTCAACTTAGCAAGATGAGCTTGAAATGATTATTTTAGCTAGAGTTGACATGAATCTATCATACGGATCCCACGGTTCCCTTCAATGAGGGATCCGTCTAGGCTAATCCTAGGGATCCGTCTCTCAGCAGCTAAGAAAGGATAACAATGATGTTTGTAAGATCTAATGCCTATTTTTTCTTGCGTGTTTCAGTCCATCTAAGTGTCTTAAATGAAGAGGTACTTAAATACTTAAGGGTAATGAGAGATGTAGCTAATGATTGCCTTTTATGGAAGAAGTTGGAACTTTTAAGAGTACCAATGGGTGACCAAAGATGACACTAAAGATTTTGAGAGTGTCAAATGGAACTAAATGATCCTAGAGATCAGATAGTAACTTAGGATAATGTCTTGGAAGATGTCCTAAGAGTTTAAAATGGAAAAACTAGAATTTGATCAATTTTGACCAATTTTGAGGTAAGGATGATTATAATTAGTTTTGAGAGATTTCCAAAGCTAGATTTATTTTTAACATGTGAGGGATCATGTATGAGTATAATAGCGGAAGAGTAATGAGTTTTGGTGAGACGATAGATCTACGAGTGCTTCGAGTGTGATCTAAGTGAGTTATGTGTGAGTATGAAAAATCTACTCAACTTTGATAAGGACTCAATTTGCCTTAAGGCACTATGTCTAGCTTAGTGTGAAGTGATCTAAAGGCATGTTTGAAATACAATGATTGAAATTGCATTTTCTGTTTGCCGGATCCAACGGTTCCCTAAGAGTGGGGATCCGTCTAGCATAAACTTTGGGATCCGTCTCTCTGCTAGGCAGAACCTTTACAAAAGGTATGCAAGGATCTTGACAATGCATCATATTTCAAACTTAGTTTTTCTAATAGGTTCTAACACTAAGATATCAAATGTAAGATGTTTTATTTCATGAAAGAAACTAGATTACATTGATAAAGCATGGATACTAAGGATTGACCCTATTTAGAAAGAAGACCAAGTTCCTTGAGCTTTTTCGCTAGATGGATCATCAAATGGTTGATGGGTGTTTGCCGATTCAGGAATGAAGAAAGTCTTCATGAGAGATGCGTTTAGAGGTTCCATCATCTTGTTCACAAGTACGTACAACGGACTTTGAAATTGAGGATGAAAGTACATGATGTTATGATAAAGGCGCGTCAAGAACATTCCATAAGGGATTAGTTTATTCTTGGAGCCTTGAAGATTTACAATTCGCCTTACGAAGAAGTAGGCGAGATTGTATGGTTGTTGTGTTAGCAAACAACACATTATGTGAGCACAACAAGCGGGAAGGATATCTCGATTTCCCCTAAGGCTCCAAACATTTTCACGTAGGATGAGTGCAAGAGGCTTGTACTCTTCTCGGATATCCCGTGTATGGATAATGTTTGGATCGGAGTGATGGGGTTTGCATATTATGTGATTCAAGTCTTTCGTGGAAGGTATGTGTGAACAATATGGGCTATTTTCATCACGAAAGTGGAAGAGAGAATCAAGAGACCAATCTTCAGTGAAGGCACATTGTCCATGATTTGGAATCCGGAGGGTGTGAGCAAATTGCCCAAGGGTTAAAACAAACTTTTGGTTTTTGATCCAAAACCAAAGAGATAGAGAGCAATCCTCGTTACGAACGAGTTCAACTTGACGGAAGAATTCCAATATAAACCTTGGACATATTTTCTCGTTAATTTCGAGAAGACATTCTAGTCCTATGGCTCGGAAGGAAGTATTGATACCTTCTTCGAATTGTAGAGGGGTGTCGACAATACGTCCTTCGTGGAAGTGACGGTTTTCGAGATTATTGAACCCACGGACATGATTGCTAGGTGTGTTGGGCTCAAGGGTGATGTTAGGAGTGTAGACGATAGTGAGTGAAAAATCAAACTCATATTCATGCGCCATAGTGAAACCTATAGGAAAGAGAAGTTAATAGGATAAGACATATTACGGGTAAAACAATGATTACCTAACGTTTTTACAAGATGTTTATTAACAATGACATTTAACTCACTTAATGTTTGATATTCTGGTAGAACATTTCTTTTAGGAAGAAAGCGGTTTTTATTTTGCATGGAAAATCTGTTATCCAGAAGAACGGTTCCCACGGTTCCCTTCTATCAGGATCCGACTAGTATACTTATAGGGATCCGTGGATCTGTTAGTAACAGAAACGGATTTTTGATAAAAACATAGGTTTTTAGATCTTATAGTTTTATACCAAGATTTGTGTATTAGCCTACATTTTCTTTTAGCATGCATTAATGGTTTCTAATGTATCATGAAAGAATACGAAAGATATAAATCAAAAGAAATGACAAACACATTATGATAATAATAACCTAGACAAACTAGAATATTAGTATTATTTCATTTCAATGCTAAGAATGATACAAAGGATTGGGTATATAACCCCAATGTAGATTAACAACACAAAGTATATGTCTCCGTATGAGAACTTCATCATAGGGAACACAAGAGCGATGAGCGTTAAGGCAATGAGCACGAGGGCGATGTAAACCATGTTGATGACGAACCTTCTTGGTTTTGGTTTGAGATGAGATGAGATGAAGAGGAAGATGAAGTTTTGAATGAGAGTTAATTTTTGAAAGTGGAAGATTTGAAGAAGTGGGGATTTGATGGAGTGGATGACGGAAGGGGTTTTTATGGGGAAGGAGGAATTTTTGAGATTTGTGTTTTGTTTTATTATTAGAAGGATATTTGGATTAAATGAAATAAAACACACATTTTATAAACCTCGACTTTAGACGAAAAAGTAACACGTATGCGAGAAGGGATTCCTAATGAAGCTACATGTAATACATGAATATGCACAGAAGATAATCATATAAATACCTATGTAAGCATACTTATTTATCAAGCTAATGTTATTTAGAGATAAGTGGAAAGTCATTGTGACAACTCGCAATTTCAGGTCATTTCTCAAAACAATTTATGCTTCACTATTTCAACATTTATCGTAAACTAGGTTTACGTGTTCCAAATTCGCGTAACCTGAATGGTTTAGCGGCGAATTCCTGATCATATCATCACGAACATTTCATATGGACTAAGTGTAGTCTACATTTCATTAGCATCATTTGCATCATGTTAGTTCATTCATGACATTTCATTTCACATCAACCGCGTATATTTTATATTAAATAAACATTATCGCGTGAGTTATTATTTTGAATATTTAATCCGTTACTTTCAAAAATGATCCCGATATATTTTTATACTTACATTTAGTTATAAAAACTATATTTTTAGTTTACCTAGTGTTTTAAATTTATTTTGTATATAAATCGTTAAATTTATATTATTACGACGTCTTTTCTTAAAAACTATACGATAATTATTATATCACTCAATTTTTACAAGGAATGTATTTTTACAATTTTTATGATATCATTATACTCTAATTTGATCTATTAAAAATTTCTTTTACCAAAAATCACCTTAAACACACTAATGTACACATTACCTTACAAGTTACATTTATCTACACAATTTACTTACACATCTTTGACAAATTATATACAAGTAATAAGAAAGAAAAAATACATATATATATATTGTGAACACAATCCCCCCATATCCGGCCATGGGGGGGGGGGGGAGTTAGTCAAGGTGGGTAGTTTTTTTTCTACAAAACCAAATTTATACATAAACTTCATTCATTTCCTTCAATCCAATAATTCAAGTTCTAAATTTTCCTTCTCTCTTTGTTCTTCACTCCAAACCGGTTCTACAAGGTTTTTACAAGGGATCATCCAAAAATTTCTCAAGCAAGCATAAACAATCTAGAATCACACTCTTTATAAGGTTTTGAAATAAAAACCTAGAGTGTTTAGGCTAAACCTTGTTCTTTGCACCTCATCATATTAACTTGTAAGCATATCATTTATATTTTTCATCTTTCCTTTTCATTTCATAAGTATCCCTTCATTTTTGGAGCAAACATGCATGATTTGTGTTGTTTATACCATTATTACATGATTTTTAGTGTTATATATATATAAAAGTCATCCTATAATTATTCCCTTGGTATATTTTGGTCTTGATGATGTTTAGGAACCCATGACACCCTAAGAAGGTGTATGGTAGGATTAGATTAGCTTTGGAGTTGATTTGAAGGGATTGGAATAAGTTTAGTACGAGAAAAACTATTTTCGACAAGTATATATAGTGGTCTGTTCTTATTTTGTTTTTCTGGAAAATCCGACAGTAGGCACGAATTTTTAGCCTTGATATTTAGAAAATATACTTTAAAACGAATCCGTGGCCGCTTGAACGGATTAAAACGGAGTTATAACGAAGAAGTTATGAATTTTTCAAGTTGACGACGAAATATATATTTTCTGAAAAATTTCAGCAACATGTTTTTATTTTGTACGAGTCAAAAACGAGTCCTAAGCTTTACAAATTATTTCGACTTATCAAAAATATATTAGTATACTTTGATACGAAGCTAAGGACGTATTATACGTAGAAAACGGATTTGAAACGACTAAGATATGCACGTTTTCATAAACTTGCCGTAACTATTATTTTCAGAAAAACTATATTAATTTTTACGAGATAAGTGTTACGGTAACTAAAACGACCATGTTGAAGGCAGTTTTTAACGATGATGTGGAACTTTTTGGAACGAAATGTCTTCTAATAAAGTCAAGATCACCAAGCATATTTTCTAAAATGACTAACCGTTTGTATAGCGGAGTTGTGATAAATTAATTACGGATGCTTAAACTTTGCCGAAACTCATTTTTACACAACATTTAGACAAAATCACCATCTTTAACCCTTATTATCTTTATGTTCGAGACCTTTATGTCGAAAACTCCTGAACTGAAACTTCTATATTTTGATACAAACTTTCTAAAACTGTCGAGTTCGTTTCCTAACGATCGACGTACACCATTTTACGACTAGTTTTTCGAAGCCATTTTTATCACTTTCATGAAATTTCCGACGACATTATTTTACGACGAAAAGTGATAATTTCACCATAAATCATTACGAAACCATTGTAGGATGACATTTTGACGTAAATACTTATAAAGTGATTTAAGAATGGTCAAGACGTCAAAAGAGTATTTTTCGACGATAAGTAATATTTTTTTTCAAAACTCGCAAATGGTATAAATAACATACGAAATGCATGCATAACATTACATTACAACTCATTACATATCATACCATTCATAATAGGTCGTTTTCGAGATTCACGCTACATTTCAGTGTACTCACTTTTGTCATCGCCTCATTTTACCAAGTGAGTTTCATAGCCCCTACTTTTACTTGCTTTCATAACTGTTTTGGGGGAGATACATGCTCAACTATTTTCATTTACTTTCATAGTTACTCTAAACATTTAAGGATTACTGTGAGTCATAGCCCCATTTTCTCTCGTTTTAATTATTTATGAAACTCTTTGGGGGAGATACATGCTCAATAATTTTTATTACATTCATGACTATTTGCAAACTATATGTTATCTGAACTAAATGCTTAGTCATGCGTAGTAACAGTTTTGCCATACTTAGAATTTCCATATCATAATCATTGGACTGATGGTCTTGGTATAATCATTGGACTGATGGTCTTGGTATAATCATTGGACTGATGGTCTTGGTATAATCATTGAACTGATGGTCTTGGTATAATCAGTGAACTAATGGTCTTGGTAGAATCAGTGAACTAATGGTCTTGGTATAACATTGAACTAATGGTCTTGGTACAATCCTGAATTAATGGTCATGGAACAATTTGAAACCGTACGAATTATGTGTTATATTAAGTACCATTTGATACATTAAGTTATGCACTATTATGTGAATTCATTTGACATCATGCGCTTGAACATAAACTATATTACATTTTGGCAGTGGGTTGTGAACACACAGGTTGCAAGTTTTATATGGGCGGAACTTGGAACTGAGTGAATTTACAATGCCTTTGCTGCATAAACGATTTTGAAAGGCTTTACATTTCAACATAAACTCTATGAACTCACTCAACCTTTGTGTTGACACTTTAGCATGTTTTATCTCAGGTTTCTATGGCATACACTTCATGGCATGCATGTGGACACATCATAGAGTCGCGGTGACGACGCGTCTCACTTGGGATTTTTGCACTTTAAAACATCGTTTGAATTGTAACAAACTTATTTCCGCACAAGTTGATTTTCTTATGGGACCTATACTTTGTAAACTCTGATTGTTTTATTAAATCAAACGATGTATTTTCCAAACGACACTTTAGGTCGTTCAATATATCTGTAACTGTGATGCTATGACAGTCAATCCCCAGGAATTCCATTCCGCTGCAAAACAGGTAATTTGGGGGTGTGACAGTCATACCTCTAATGCACTTAGGAATGTCTTTACAAATGACACAACAAATGTCAGTAGACAATTCCGGCTCCTTTGTGTTTAATATACCTTCTTAGGGAAGGTATTCTTGTTACCAAGCAATTCCTATGGCTTGGTAGGTATGAGCTTTAACACAACGACATGACAAAGAGGATTAGTGCAATTAAATGAATAGTAAATAATAAGAAGAGAAAAAAAATGTTGTCATTTAATCAACATCTAAACAAAGAGTTTTAACAAGCATGGTGTTTGTTTTTATGAAAAACCTTCTTAGTAGTTTTCAATTAACCACGGATCGTATCCAGTTTTTAAAGTACAGTATACTTTAAGAAACTTGGTAACGAAGCTCTGATACCAATTGCGGAAAACTAGAAAGGGGGTTGAATAGTTTTACCAATTAAAATTCGTTTTAAACTATTTAGATCGACTTATGTCAAATCTATTTGGATGTGTGTTGGATGTTGATAAACAAACATATAGAAATATAAATATGTAATAAAAAGATAAAGAGTAAGAAGCACAAAACCACAACGCGAGTATTTATAGTGGTTCGGCTACAAGGACACCTTTCTTGCCCTACTCCACTCCCCGAGTCACTTACTCGAGAGTTCGTAATCACTACACAACACCGACTCCATATGGTTGAGAAACCTTCACAATATTGCCTACGCTTTATCCGGTACAAGGCTAGATACCGGGTCCTTTTCACCAAGGAGAACCAATTCTATCACAACGTCGCCTACCCTTTATCCGGTACTAGGCTAGATAAAGAGTTCCATTACAATGGAGGAACTACTATCCAACACTACACCAATCACCTAACCCCAAAGGAGATCTACTCCTTATAATAATATATACAAGGATAACAATATCCTTTGACCCAATACTAATCTATCTTGTACATCGAATCACACCATATCAAATGTACACCTTAGGCAACTTTCACTAATGCCTTTGACTAGATCTTCAAGACACCCTTCACTAATGTCTTGTGACTTGACTTCTAGGCACCCTTCACTAATGCTTACAATACGGACGATCAACACCCTTCACTAATGTCTTCGTCTTGACATTTGAGACATCTTTCACTAATGTCTTCAATACTACACTTCTTAGAAAAAGAACCATCAACAAGATAACTTCAGTAGTCTTGATAATGAGGAAGCATGGCAACTCTTGGACTTGAGCTTGCTTGACTTCAAAGTTGGTGATCTCGCCTTTAAGAGGAACCTAGAGGATTACACAAAAACAAAACTACATACATAGATCACTTGGATCTGGGGTTAGAGAGTTTTTAACTCAAAGAGAAAGTATGTGAAAAATGGGTAAACAATAATGAAGAAATGGCTCACTATTTATAGAGATAAAATGTCTACTGTTCCACGGATCCCACGGATCCCTCACTTGAGGGATCCGTCCAGTGCAATACTGGGGATCCGTGGGATGCTCCCCTTTGCCCATGGGTATTTTGGTTATGGGTCATGGGTCATGGGTTATGGGTTGATCCATGGGTATTTCATTAGATACAATGTACCTAATAGATGCAATGCATCTAGTCAAATGGGTATGGGTCAATACCATGGGTTATGGATATGCTCCATGGGTTGTAGTTTTTACCCATTATAATATATACTAGTTATGTATATATTTGCCCAATATGTAAACACTAGTTATTGTACATATGTATTACTAAATCATAAAATCACTTATACTTGTTTTAGTGTTTTATGTAAAAACGTAATTGTGTTAGAAAACTATTTGTTAGGTCACTAGATTTACAACACAAGCTTATAAGAAAGAGATTAAGGCGATTGAACAAGAAATCAAACACAAACACACGTTATACTAAAATGGTTATGCGTAGAGTGTAGGTGAAAGAAATAACTTGAACAACCAACCTTCAAATGAAGGTTTACAAGAGTATTTATAGGAGGGAAGCTAGGGCAACACTCCTAGTTCCCATCCTTTCCTTTATGGGCTTGGGCCTAAGCTCATGGGCCTTCTACATAAGCTTAAGTTTAATAACAAACATAAAGGCCATAATAAGCTACCTATTACATATGAGTAACTAACACTTGATTTAAGGTTTAGGAGTGATTCCAACAATCTCCCCCTCAAGTGTTGGTGATGAAAAACGGTGAAGGCGTTGATGTAATAGTAGCTTTTGATGTCTTCTGATATTCTTCTTTCTTGTGAGAAGAATTGCCTTGATTCGAACAATCTCCCCAGTGTAGAGAGATTGTTTTCTTTGAACGGTTATGCTTTGACATCATCTTTTACTTTGTTCTTTGATCATTGTTCTTTGTGATGAAAGTGATAGTATGTTGTTGTCTGCATCAAGTCTGCCTCAGGTCTGCTTCGCCGCTACAGTGTCTCCACGTCATTCTTCAACATGCTCACACGCTCTTTGACGTTGGAATTCAGTACTGGTGAAGTTCTTTAAGTCTTTAACTTTGTAGATTCTTTGATTTGACGAAGAATCATTCTGATTGTTGTGTTGCTTTTCGATAGAACTTCCATTAGTGATGATGTTGGCGTGAGCATGAGAAGAATCTGCACGATCATCCAGCTCCGGAGCTTCCATAAGAAGAAAACATTTCAAACGGTTAGTAATAAGCGGATTCCGGCACTTACAAGTTTGAACTTCGAGGATGTTAACAGCATAGTGTGAAAACACAACTCTAATTCTTACAAAGGCCGTTCCTGAACTGGAGTCCCACAAGTGAGATAACGCGATGTACCAAAGTACATCTACAGTTCAGATGAGTCGTTGAGGTACACCGAAGCATCACCTCACGACTGTAGACCGTTTGAGACACACTAAGCGTAATCCACGGGGAGTTACTGAAGTGACCTGCTGTCAGGGCTGTTTGATGTTGACCCAGGAAGGAGTTTCCATTCAATCATTGAGGATTACAGATGTGAACCTCTCATAAATGTTCTCGACAGATTGCTAAGATCTGTGAAGGACTCGATATGAACCACTGATAATCTTATTTGTTGATCAACAAGTGATGAGATGT
This sequence comes from Chrysanthemum seticuspe, assembly GCA_019973895.1. Taxonomy (NCBI): domain Eukaryota; kingdom Viridiplantae; phylum Streptophyta; class Magnoliopsida; order Asterales; family Asteraceae; genus Chrysanthemum; species Chrysanthemum seticuspe. The sequence goes on along the minus strand of BPTQ01000009.1, from coordinate 207,456,812 downwards.
CAAGTGTACCTAAGAGATCTTTTGATGAATCTCGTGGCTCTAGACTCAATAGTGCGTTTTGGTTTTCCTGAGCGGAGACTAGGGAGAGGGTCTCCTTCTTCAATACCAGCGATCTCTAAGAGAGAGCCAATAGTTTACGTAGGGTTCCCTGTGAGAATGAAACAAGCTTCTGTAGAGAGAAACTTGAGTGGCTAAGAAGGTTTAGTGCATGCATCACTGGGTCCATGACGTCTTTTAATCTTCAATACCGGCGTCACTAAGTGACAACCAGTAGCATATGAATTGAACCCGGTGTCAGCCCTAAGTTGAATAATTTGGAGGGCTATTTCTTTTCATCCTTTTCTTTGCATTTCTTTTTAATTCTTCAACTCCTTCTTTCTCCGATTCTCATTTTCTCCTTTTATAATCATACCTAAGGACTTCTAAGTACTAACTATTTATGATGTCCTTGGGTAGATCCCTCCGGCTCTGGCGGATCATAGGATGGTTATTCCTAACCTTAGTCACCTTATCACTCCATGACTAACCTATGTTGCCATAAAACCAATTTTCAAGAAAATCTCTCAAAGGGTTTGTAAATGAAAAACATGTTTGAACCACTGTGAGAGTTTTATCTTTTAGCATAAATACTCCCCCTCCACATGTGCTTTAGAGTTTTGACGGAAATCTGCACTGTGTGGGAAGAGCGCGCACTTTTGAATTGATCAACTCAAGATAGACAATCCCCCGCGAGACACGGTTACGTTGCATAGTTAAAGAGATACATTGTCAGCTTTTAGGTGACAACTAGCTCTAATAACTACCTTGAAGGTGTAGACCAACCTCGAAAGGTTGTCATACCCGTCAGAGTTCATGTCTATCAAGAGTTTCTCGAATGGTACTTTCTACTTGGACAAGTCCTTTGCGAGACACGTTTACATTACTAGCGAACTAGCTTGAAATTATTACCCGTCCCGGACAAGTCTTTTCGAGTTACTAACAGTTTAGTACCGTCAATTCGTTGGTTAAGTCTATTACACAAAGATTCATTTCGAGTGCATTTACACAACATATTTCTTATCACATAATTTTCTCCCCCTCAAAAATGGCATATAAAATGTTATTTTTGAAAAATTGAGAATAAATATGACCATTTCGAGTGTTGCGGGAAGATGACCACTATGAACAATTTGTGAACAAAGTTTGAATTCAAATACTCCCTCTCAACAAGTGATATAAACGGTTGAAGTTTTGAAAAATCATACGGGGAAGTACTTGTCCTTTTGAGCAAAACCTTGAAAAATGAAAGGTTTGATAGGTTTTACTCAAAAGTAAGAAGCTTTCGCTCCTTTTATAAGGATTGTGGCACTGAAGCGTACCACAGGGTCCTTTCTTGACAATTACGAGTTGTACACTGTTATGTGTGCACAAGCCATAGACATATATAATCACACATCCAAATTTATAATGAAAGAAGCAGTTCAAGGGGTACCAGGAAGTGCAGTGATGTTGCCAGGAGTGCGAACAGGGCGTTGATAGCCGGTGATGTTAATCCTGGGTCGACCACCAACAAAGCTTTCCAACGTTCTGAACTGATCCCTTCGAAACAACCTTTCATCAATCATTTTGATGATCCTCCTCACTTCCCTTCGATCCTGAGAATTCCATCGCTTAGGAGACCCAATCTTTTGTCGTATATCATTCAACCTATAAGCCAATCCGTCCCTAACCATCTTCAAAGTGTGATCCCCAAACTTGTGAAGATCACTACACGCCATTAAGCAATTTCGTTGAAGTTCACTGCGGTAAACGACGCCGAATGGTTTGCTGATGAGTGTATATTGTGAAAGCTGGTTGATGTCGGGAAGATCAAGCTGAGGTGGAGTGAAGTTAACACGGGTTTGATATGATTCAACAGCTAGCTGGAGATCTTCTACACATTCTTTGATGACTATGCTTCTGATGAAGATGAGCAGTGACTTGATGAATTCACGTTGTATTTCATTTGAAAATTGCCTCATGCGACCCTGTACTTTGGCAAGGTACATGTCTTCAATGTCGTTGAGAGACAAATTCTCAAAGTCAGCTTCAGAGAATGCATAATCCCGTTCATCTTGCCTTTTGACCACAATCTTCTTGAGAAAAGTGTAGTCCCATTTGGTCGACAGATCAACGTGTTTGATGGCAACGATATCCTTAGTACTGAATACTGCATGTTGAGACTTCTGAACCTGGCAGCTTCGGTAGTAGATTCTTCGGCGTTCCGGCCAATGATGAATCCCGTACATTGCATCTCGGTCGTATGCTTCCACTTTGTTGGAGAACAAGTGATTAGCTCTTTCCTCGATAGCTATGCAGTTTTCTCTTTCACTTCATACTCTACGCATAACTGTCTTAGTATAACGTGTGTGTGTGTTTGGTTTACTTGTTCAATCGCCTTTATCTCTTTCTAGTAAGCTTGTGTTGTAAATCTAGTAACCTAACAGTGGTATCAATCGCCTAATAGTTGGGTGAACGTATTGTTTGAAGTGAGTTTTGGTCTCACGCTTAACTTACGATTCATAAACTTTGGCTTGCTTAAAAACACATTTTTTACACTTTTTATTCCAAGATTCTTGTACTTTCAATGTTATAAGGTGTTAAACTTACTGTTTTTGGCAAAAAGTTTTGAACTTTATGCGTGGATCATTGTTTTTTAACTAGTTTTTGAACGAGGGTGTAAACCTACGCGTAACTGTTTTAGAAGCTTTGGATCATCAAGTTTCACACTTTTGTGTTATTTTGGTGATATTGAAGCTATTTCATCACAAAAATCTGGTTTAGAAACATCTTTGGGCAAAAGTCATTTTACGAGTAGAACTACGCGTATCAAAACCCTAATTCTACGCGTAACTTTATCCTTGGTTTGATCTTCAGTTTCGTGGTTTACTCCGTGTTTTCTTGCTTGGATAAGCCTGAAAATACGTCGACTTTGGATATCTTTTGCATTGTGATAGTGTAAAAGATCACTTGGGATAAAACCCTAAAATTACGCATAAGCATAAAGCTTACGCGTAGAAAATCCTACGCATAAGATTTATCTTACGCATAAGCTTAGTCTTACGCATAAGCTTAGTCTTACGCATAAGGTAATCCTACGCCTAAGTTTCTACGCCTAACTTTGTGTCTACGCATAACTTTAGTGTCTTTTCCCTACTTACGCGTAAGCTAAACCTACGCGTAACTCTTGATTGTTACGCGTAACTTTGGTGTTTTTTACGCATAAGTGCTACTTGGTTTATTGTGATTTCTACGCCTAAGGATACTTCATCAACAAAGGTTCATTCGACT
>BPTQ01000009.1:207348392-207452758 GCA_019973895.1 Chrysanthemum seticuspe | reverse complement strand
CAAGTTCGCCGGTGCCTAAGCAAAATTTCATATAAAAGATTTATAGTTCCGGTTTTTCAGCACGGATGACAGCCAAAAAGGTCTTTTAGTTTTATTCCTGTCTTGTATAAAATATGCATAGCTTTTATCAAAAAGAGCCTGTTTTGGATAAGATTAGGGAAGTTTAGTTGAGGTTTTGATTAGATTAGGATGGTATGTGGAAGAATCCCACAGTACCCAAGGATTAGTAGTAGTTCTGGTTTCATATGGTTCCCCTATAAGTCCCTCCCCCCTTGGCCGACCAAGGGGGAGGTGACAATTAATGGGAGCATGGTTATTGATTGTTAAAGATTTCACTCAAACATAAAAGTCTTACTCTTTTATCTACTCATTCATGTATCTCATTCATCTCATACAAGTGTTAGTAAAAATTTGTTTTCTCTCTTCTTTTGGTTCTCCATAAAACCGGCCATAGAGGGTTCTCCAAGGGATCAAAAATTTATTTTTCAAGTTCAAGTGTTTAATCAATCTAGATAACATTCTTTATAAGGTTTTGAAATAAAAACCAAGAGTGTTTAGGTTTAACCTTGGTTCTTATCACCTCATCATATTTACTAGTAAGCATGTTTCTTTCATTTTTCATGTTTCCTTTTCATTTCATATGTATCTTTTCATTTTTGGTACAAACATGCAAGACATATGTGATTTATACCATTTTTACATGATTTTTAGTAATATATATATATATGGTCATCCTATAATTATCCCCTTGGTATACTTTGGTCTTGATGATGATTAGGAACCCATGACACCCTAAGAAGGTGTATGGTAGGATTAGATTAGTTTTGGAGTTGATTTGAAGGGATTAGAATAGGTTTTGTCCGAGAAAAACTATTTTCGATACGTATAAAATATGTTCTGTCCTTATTTTGATTTTCTGGAAAAACCGACAGTAGGCACGACTTTTTGGCCTTGATATTTAGAAAATATACTTTAAAACGAATCCGTGGCCGCTTGAACGGATTAAAACGGAGTTATAACGAAGAAGTTATGGATTTTACAAGTTTGACGACGAAAAATATATTTTTCAGAAATTTCAGCATGCTGTTTTTATTTTGTCCGAGTCAAAAACGAGCCTTAAGCTTCACAAATTATTTCGACTTATCAAAAATCTATTAGTATACTTTGATACGAAGCTAAGGACGTATTATATGTAGAAAACGGATTTGAAACGACAAAGATATGCACGTTTTCATAAAATTGCCGTAACTATTATTTTCTGAAAAACTATATTATTTTACGATACAAGTGTTACGGTAGCTGTAACGACCATGTTAGAGGCTGTCTTTAACCATGATGCAAAACTTTTTGGAACGAATTGTCTTCTAATAAAATTTAGTTCACCGAGCATATTTTTCAAAACGACAAGCCGTTTGTATAGCGGAGTTGTAATAAATTAATTACGGATGTTTAAACTTGGCCGAAACTCACTTTTTACATAACAATTAGCCAAAATCACCATCTTTAACCCTTATTATCTTTATGTTCGAGACCTTTATGACGAAAACTCCTGAACTGAAACTTCTAGATTTCGATACAAACTTTCCAAAACCGTCGAGTTCGTTTCCTAACGATCGACGTACACTATTTTACGACTAGTTTTTCGGAGCCATTTTTGTCACTTTCATGAAAATTCCGACGACATTGTTTTGCGACGAAAGTGAAAATTTCACTATAAATCATTATAAAACCATTGTAGGATGACATTTTGACGTAAAAACTTGTAAAGTCATTTTTGAAGGGTCAAGACGTCAAAAGAGTATTTTTCGACGATAAGTAATTATTTTCAAAACTCGCAAATGGTATAAATAACATACGAAATGCATGCATAACATTACATTGCAACTCATTACATATCATATCATTCGTAATAGGTCCCGGTTAAAGCATCACATTATACCTCGGTGTACTCACTCTTGTCATCATACCAGTTTATCAAGTGAGTTTTCATAGCCCCGATTTATTCAAGTTTTACTTATTTCAAACCTACGGGGGAGAATACATTGCACAACATTTTTATTACGATACCAAGTATGTTAAATACATTTACATTGCTTGAGTTACAAAGTTGCCAGTTAAAAGTCCCCATTTCAAATGTATGAGCCGTTAATTTCCTAGAAGCGTGTGTGAGTGGATAGATCTATCGAGGGTGACGCCTCCATCCGGGTTGGTGAATCCCAACTTGTCATACGGATGCATTTCATTCATAAACATTACCAGAGTTGTTTGGCAAGACACTCTTTTGGGGCGTACATCAGTCTGAGCTTCGGTATCATGCGCTTAAGCAATTGTAACATTTTTACGTGACATAATTGTCATGCCTGTAAATTTTTACGTGACCTAATTGTCATGCCTGATCTATACTTGTGTAGTCGTATAAAACATTTACATAAACCTATGATTTCTCACCAACATTATTGTTGACCCGTTTTAGCAATGTATTTTCAGGTAACTGAGGCATTATCATCATGGCATGGTTTAGGGACCTACCTTTTGAGTCGCGGCGTCGACTTACATTATTGTACATTATGGCACTTTATTTCAAAACCATCGTTTGGACATGTAATATATTTGTGTTTCTGCAAACTTTCTAAACTTTTGGGACCTATGTTGTAACTCTGAACACTTTTGTTAAATATCAAACGATGTGTTTTTAAAACGACACTTTAGGTCGTTCAATATAACTGTGATTGTGGTGCTATGACAGTCAATCCCCCAGGAATTCCATTCCGCTGCAAAACAGGTAAATTGGGGGTGTGACAGATTGGTACCAGAGCTACAGTTATAGAGAACTAGGTTGCATCATTGACCCTAGACTATAACTACATTATCATAGCATCTCATCATTTCATCATAAGTGCATGTTCACTCTACATGCGGTTTTATACGCACATTTTACGAGTTATTTACTTTCATTTCGAACCCGATTGTCACATGAATGCCTTCAAATACCCATCCCATTATACTCACATCACTTTGACATGGAGAATACCTTGTCATTCCCTATCACAATTTTAACATCAGTTGACTCAACACCGATAACATCAGATGATGACACTGAGACCTTTTAGGAGGACGAAGTTGCACCTACACCATCGCGATCACTATTGATTCACTGTAGGATCAGGACAATTTTTATCACTCAGTTGGGACAGGTCATACCATTAGGTAGAACTTATAGGCTTATTCCTAATGAACCTATTTTCTTAACTCACCACAAGGATTTCCATTATCATCATTGTCATTATTTTCATCATCATTATCATTTCGAGCACCATCCATACCATCACATTTCATACCCGATACTCATACACCCGACTTGCAGCTTGGGAAGCGTGCATGATTTGACACACCATTACCACCTACCACTAAGACTATAGACACTACACCATCTCATAGATTAGAGGACTGTGAGAGTTCTAGGGCTATTGTTGCTAGACCGCCTACTACTCCTACACTTGAAACACGATTAGACCGCCAACAGGAACAGATAATAAGTACCTTTCTAGCTAATGTAATCTTTATCATTTATTATCTCCACGATAATCACCACCTTGTTTATTTCATTCCTTACTCCAATTGCCCAATTTTCCATCATTTCACGACGATACATCACTATCTTACTAGGGGTTAGGCCAACTTTATTCTCGACCAATTAGTAGACTGTTATTACTCGATAAGGTTCTCTTATGTATCCTACAAACCATCCAACAAATTTTATTCCAAATTATCCTGCTACTCTTTCATGAAATTATTTCACTTGATTTTATTTTGAACTATTTTATCACCATCTTAGAAACGTTGTTACATAAAGTTTTAACGCAAGTTGTTTTATTACCAACTTATCAATTGGTTTCAGTCATTTTATCAACTATTTAATATCCTCATGCGAAACGATTTTCATGTTACTCTGAAAAATCATCGAGCTATTATCTTACAAAACAAAACGTTGAATATCAACTATTTGTCCTACATTCCCTCTTATGGGATAATAAACTTCATCGTTATCTAACGCAAACTGCTTTCAACTATTTTACCGACCATTTCATCTTACTCCTGTACCATTAAACCAAAAATTTACGATTTTAATAATATTTTATAAACAATGACCTTACTGATACTTTGCAAACTATTTTCTCATAGTATGATAAACCGATTAATTTGCTACTATTTTATAAAACAACAAACAATTGCAATAGCAAGTTATAAACTATATTACAAATTTTTCTGCAAGTAATATTACGGTCTTATAAACTATTTTACCCTTTTGGTGAGCTATTTTAGCCACTGTCTGATTTAAAATCATAAAACTTAGTACGCATACCTCACAGACTATTCGCCTTTACTTTACTGACTATTATATTACCAACCTATAAACCGTCTTAATATTAATTGAACTACGAAATCTTCTATTATTTGACAAACGATAAATTGTTTTCTTGTAAGCTATTTTACAAATCATTTCACGAGTTATGCTATAATCTGAATTGTGTCTTACCAAAATATTTCACTACCATTGTTAAGCCGTTTTCTATCACTATATAAGCTGTTTTAAAATCACCTTAACAAGTTGATTGCTTTAACACCAAGCCACGACTAAGATTTATTACTAAACTATAAATGATAAAAATGTTTCTTTCTTACTCAATAAAGTGGTTTTACAAACCTTTTCATAAACTTTACTGTAATTTTCTTACAAACTATTTATTCTCATTTGAAAGCAAAGTTTTATAATCAGATATATCGTGCATAAACATTTCTTTCTGTTAACACTCTATAGATGCTTACGCCATTTATCTCTCACTCAACCGATAAGTTAGGATTTGACGAGTGACCTTTTTAGGAAAGACTTCCTATACCATCTGTGAGGAGGATTCCTCGATACAAGAAAACAATGAAAGGATTTTGGAATTACCAACAAGGACTAGAACTAGGTGGTAGAATGATTCAAAACTCAACAAAAATCTTAAGACATCACGAGACATTCCGAACCACTATTTTGAATTAGAATCCAAACTCTGTCATTCCAAAAGTACTAGCTAGACCGAGTTACGAGATTTAATACGAAGCGAATACCCATGAAGCAACACTATAGGGATATACCAAGTCTTCTAACTGAGGCTGTAAAACATTCTGTTAAACATGGCCTCAACAATATGAGAACTTCCCTACAATGAGTTTCCCTTAAAGGAAAAATGTAGTTAAATGAAGGTTATCGATATAAACTTCCCCTAAGGCATTGTGTTCTCTAGAAATTCCAAGTAACCTCACTTCCATATCAAGAGATGCCACAGGTTTGAACATGTCGGACAATCAATGACACCCCATCTACAAGTGAAACCAGAACAAACATTCTTCGACATAGTATAAGCTGATATCTACTTTCTTGCTAGCATGATAACAATATTAGTGATGAACTATTTTTGGAAGCACTCAATATCGGAACAAATCTTGAAAATCAACCACTAGACCACCTCACTTAAATATTTAAGGTTTGTGACTTTACAACATGGAGCATGGAAACCCTTCGATAATCAAACAATAAACATTTTAGTCATAGAGACCAAGCACATTAGGCAAGTAATACTCAGGTCATGACATTCGATAGGATTAGAAACGCGAGGAATCACAACTGTTACCTATAATCTATTCTTTTCAATAAGGTCCTTTCCGACAGATTTAACATTTTTGAAATATAACACAAGACACGTGGTATTAATTCCAGTTGTACCTATTATAAGCTATTCGATTCATTTTAGACTGCTGACAGTCAATTCAGGATTTCCATGAAACCTACTAGGACATGATTACCGCCTACTATCCTCAGCTCAATGGTTAGAGCTAGAGAGCAATTTCCGCATTAGATAATATGCTCAAGCCAGTATGACTTTCTAGAAATGGTTAGGTAAATCATTCTCCATCGACAAATTTCTTTGCAACAATAGTTAGTTCAGGAACATATTGACTACACCATTTGAGGCACTGTAAGGTTGAGGTAATCAATCACTTATTCAAGGATTAAAATCAGGAAGGTCCGATTCATTAGTCCATAACCCATTTATGAAACAAACAAAGAAGTCATACAAATCAAGAATCAGTTACAAGTAACAACATATAGCTAGATAAGCTACATCGTATACAATGCAAAATTTGGAGATATGTCCCATAAGTCGCAAACCATTAGAATCTCAAGTGGGCAAAAAATTATGCACAAGGACCCGTCTTGGAAAGGCGTGGTACGATTTAGAAAAACACTGGACGAACCAATTCGACCCAAATATTCTCATCTATCGTACTTTATTTCCTTTCGATTCGATATCACTTACGAGAATTTTACTTTTTTTTACCTTATCGACCATTTTAACGACACAGTTTAAATCCTTGTAAACATTGAGAGTTATAACAACTAAACCGAACGTCACGTTATGTTGAGAGTTCCTTAATTATGCATAGCCTAGCTAACTATGTCTAATTCTGGAGGGATCACGTTATGTTGGGAGCAGTTATTTATAAATCTTAGTGCAAGCAAAATGTTCACATATTCCACAGTCAAAGTATTACTCATGCGAGATTTATCCAATACGATGTTTTGTACGTCCTCGATCATCGACAACCGTAACGACACTTCTCCATGTTTTCTTTCCTCGATATTCATCACAAACTCAAAAATTCGTGAGACCAACACGAATTAAATTCAGGGACTGAATTCCTTTTTGGATGGGCGAATGTGACAACCCGTACTTTCAGGTCATTTCTCGAAACAATTTATGCCTCACTATTTCAACATTTATAGTAAACTTGGTTTACTTGTTCCAAATTCGCGTAACCTTTATGGTTTAGCGGCGAATTCATGATCATATCATCACGAACATTTCATATGGACTAAGTTTAGTCTACATTTCATTGACATCATTTGCATCATGATAGTTCATTCATGACATTTCATTTCACATTCATCGCGTAATTTTTATATTAAATAGATGTTATCGCGTGAGTTATTATTTTGAGCATTTAATCCGTTACTTTAAAAAATGATCCCGATGTATTTTTAAACTTACATTTAGTTTATAAAAACTATATTTTTAGTTTACCTAGTGCTTTAAATTTATTTGGTACATAAATCGTTAAAGTTAAATTATTACGACGTTTTTCTTAAAAACTACTCGATAATTATTTTATCACTCGAATTTCACAAGGAATGTATTTTTACAATTTATATTATCTCATTATACTCTATTTTGATCCATTAAAAATTTACTTGTACCAAAAATCTACCATTTACCTTTACTTGCACATTTAACTACACTTTACTTACACTTTCTTACAAATATTACAAACAAATAAATACTTATACATTATATAAAAAAAATATATATATATCTAAGTCCCTCCCCCCTTGGCCGACCAAGGGGGAGGTGACAATTAATGGGAGCATGGTTATTGATTGTTAAAGATTTCACTCAAACATAAAAGTCTTACTCTTTTATCTACTCATTCATGTATCTCATTCATCTCATACAAGTGTTAGTAAAAATTTGTTTTCTCTCTTCTTTTGGTTCTCCATAAAACCGGCCATAGAGGGTTCTCCAAGGGATCAAAAATTTATTTTTCAAGTTCAAGTGTTTAATCAATCTAGATAACATTCTTTATAAGGTTTTGAAATAAAAACCAAGAGTGTTTAGGTTTAACCTTGGTTCTTATCACCTCATCATATTTACTAGTAAGCATGTTTCTTTCATTTTTCATGTTTCCTTTTCATTTCATATGTATCTTTTCATTTTTGGTACAAACATGCAAGACATATGTGATTTATACCATTTTTACATGATTTTTAGTAATATATATATATATGGTCATCCTATAATTATCCCCTTGGTATACTTTGGTCTTGATGATGATTAGGAACCCATGACACCCTAAGAAGGTGTATGGTAGGATTAGATTAGTTTTGGAGTTGATTTGAAGGGATTATAATAGGTTTTGTCCGAGAAAAACTATTTTCGATACGTATAAAATATGTTCTGTCCTTATTTTGATTTTCTGGAAAAACCGACAGTAGGCACGACTTTTTGGCCTTGATATTTAGAAAATATACTTTAAAACGAATCCGTGGCCGCTTGAACGGATTAAAACGGAGTTATAACGAAGAAGTTATGGATTTTACAAGTTTGACGACGAAAAATATATTTTTCAGAAATTTCAGCATGCTGTTTTTATTTTGTCCGAGTCAAAAACGAGCCTTAAGCTTCACAAATTATTTCGACTTATCAAAAATCTATTAGTATACTTTGATACGAAGCTAAGGACGTATTATATGTAGAAAACGGATTTGAAACGACAAAGATATGCACGTTTTCATAAAATTGCCGTAACTATTATTTTCTGAAAAACTATATTATTTTACGATACAAGTGTTACGGTAGCTGTAACGACCATGTTAGAGGCTGTCTTTAACCATGATGCAAAACTTTTTGGAACGAATTGTCTTCTAATAAAATTTAGTTCACCGAGCATATTTTTCAAAACGACAAGCCGTTTGTATAGCGGAGTTGTAATAAATTAATTACGGATGTTTAAACTTGGCCGAAACTCACTTTTTACATAACAATTAGCCAAAATCACCATCTTTAACCCTTATTATCTTTATGTTCGAGACCTTTATGACGAAAACTCCTGAACTGAAACTTCTAGATTTCGATACAAACTTTCCAAAACCGTCGAGTTCGTTTCCTAACGATCGACGTACACTATTTTACGACTAGTTTTTCGGAGCCATTTTTGTCACTTTCATGAAAATTCCGACGACATTGTTTTGCGACGAAAGTGAAAATTTCACTATAAATCATTATAAAACCATTGTAGGATGACATTTTGACGTAAAAACTTGTAAAGTCATTTTTGAAGGGTCAAGACGTCAAAAGAGTATTTTTCGACGATAAGTAATTATTTTCAAAACTCGCAAATGGTATAAATAACATACGAAATGCATGCATAACATTACATTGCAACTCATTACATATCATATCATTCGTAATAGGTCCCGGTTAAAGCATCACATTATACCTCGGTGTACTCACTCTTGTCATCATACCAGTTTATCAAGTGAGTTTTCATAGCCCCGATTTATTCAAGTTTTACTTATTTCAAACCTACGGGGGAGAATACATTGCACAACATTTTTATTACGATACCAAGTATGTTAAATACATTTACATTGCTTGAGTTACAAAGTTGCCAGTTAAAAGTCCCCATTTCAAATGTATGAGCCGTTAATTTCCTAGAAGCGTGTGTGAGTGGATAGATCTATCGAGGGTGACGCCTCCATCCGGGTTGGTGAATCCCAACTTGTCATACGGATGCATTTCATTCATAAACATTACCAGAGTTGTTTGGCAAGACACTCTTTTGGGGCGTACATCAGTCTGAGCTTCGGTATCATGCGCTTAAGCAATTGTAACATTTTTACGTGACATAATTGTCATGCCTGTAAATTTTTACGTGACCTAATTGTCATGCCTGATCTATACTTGTGTAGTCGTATAAAACATTTACATAAACCTATGATTTCTCACCAACATTATTGTTGACCCGTTTTAGCAATGTATTTTCAGGTAACTGAGGCATTATCATCATGGCATGGTTTAGGGACCTACCTTTTGAGTCGCGGCGTCGACTTACATTATTGTACATTATGGCACTTTATTTCAAAACCATCGTTTGGACATGTAATATATTTGTGTTTCTGCAAACTTTCTAAACTTTTGGGACCTATGTTGTAACTCTGAACACTTTTGTTAAATATCAAACGATGTGTTTTTAAAATGACACTTTAGGTCGTTCAATATAACTGTGATTGTGGTGCTATGACAGTCAATCCCCCAGGAATTCCATTCCGCTGCAAAACAGGTAAATTGGGGGTGTGACAATACATGGCTCTGGCTTTGGCATTGAAGCGTCAGACATCATCAAATTCCCGATATCCCGCAGTCGTGCAAGGTAAAAGAGTTGATGTACATGAAAGGAATGCTCAAATGGACGTTGAGAATGTTGTGATTACTGCAACTGTCGGTAATGCGGACAATGAGGTTGTAGCATTGGAAAAGCAGGATGACAGCAGCAGATTTGGAGAAGATATCATACTTAACTACGACACCGAGCCCAACTGTGACGAAGAACAAATGGTTGAGGAAGATATCTTACCCACCTATGACACTGACTCAGAACAGATGGTCGAGGTACAATCTACTGTTGATCATATTCTGACTGCAAATGCGACAAAACATATTGAGCAACCTGAATTTAGTAATGAAGGAGAGGTTGACCAGTGTGTTGCACAATGTCCAGACAACTATCTCATGTCTGAGCCCTTACTTGTTAACAATTCAACTGAAACGTCAAATCAAACTCTTGAATCTGAAATCATTCTTCTCAAAAAGACCATTGCTCAGTTTCATAAAGATTTTTCAAAACTAGAGGCACATTGCATCTCTCTTGAACTTAAATTACAAAACAAATCTTTTTCTTCAGAACACAATGGTCAGCATTCAAATGAACAAAGTAATCGTGTGGATACATTAGTAAAAGAAAATGAGCATTTAAAGGCTCAAATTCAAGCAAAGGGGCTTGCACATGTTGCTTTACAAAACAAACTGAGAAGATTAACTGACAAGAGTGTGGATACTCATTTTGCAAAACCAACAACCTTGGGGAAATCGTCTCTAAAACCAATCAGAAACCAATCAGTTGTTAGACATCCAACTGCTTTTAAATCTGAACGTTCAAAATCGTCAAAACCACGGTTTCCCTCCCAAGTTGTTGAGAATAATCATTTGATAAAACCAGTCACTCCACATTCCTGGCCTAAGAATAATCCTTCTGTTTCTGTTAAACATGTTTCTGCTAAACCTGTTTATGTTATACCTGTTTCTGTTAAACCTCAACTTGTGGCTGCTCCTGGCAAATCTAGGATTAGTTCGAACACTGTGTCTAAATTGAGCATTAAAAGTAAAGATTCATATGATTCACATGACACGTACAAGAACTGTGATCTAGAAAAGGCTAGGAAAAGGGCACTTCTTCAAAAGGATGGAATCTTAGGTTCACGACCTAGTGTATCACCTTCGAGTGTATTACTGAACACTACCTGTAGTAGCAAACCAAAACCTAAGTTAACTCAACAAACAGTTAGAAATAAACCCGTTGATCTAAATGTAAACTGTCAGAAACCTAATAGGTGGATCCATATAGGATGCAGACTCTTCCCAAAAGAAGTTTCAACATCCCCTAGATCTAACCTTAGATGGATACCAACGGGTAGGATTTTCAAAAATGTTAGTCTTAGGTGGATTCCTACAGGCAAGATACTAAGTAGTTGCACCAATACAAGTGGGATACCAACACCATCCATCCCTGAGGCAGGAAAGGAAATCATCAAAATAGCATGTTCAGGTGTCAAGAAGATAATTGACACTACATCTTTATGCTTCTAACATCTGGAACCCAGTTACACTTGGGGATCCATGTTTTTCTCTTTCTTGCCCCCCGTCTATTTTTCTATGCAGGTACAACAGCTATGGCTTCTACTGCAATACAGCGTAGGTCCCATTTCTCACCGTCAAAAATATCATGATCCATCAGCTGTTCCACCATTGTACTTAATCGTCATGAATTGGAAACATTGCTTGCTCCTCTGGTTAAAGATTCTGCCAAAAGTCGTGCTTCAGATGTATCGAATGTTTCCGCTGCACAACCGATAATACTCTAATTTCTGATACACCTGAATCTACAACAACAACCGAATCTTCTATAACAGAAGATCAAACTGCTTTCAACAACAATGACACAGCTGATGATCAACATAATGTATAGAGATGTTTTATCAGCAGTTGACTCTCTCAAAATATTTTTGGTACTTCACACTTGTTCAATCAATTGGACATACATGGTTTCGCTGTCTTCTTATACATGGTTTCGCTGTCTTCAATTCATCATCAACATACGTGGTGTATGATTCTGAATCATTGAAAACATCGAGGGGGAGAGAGTGTGTAGGTGGTCATTGCTTCCTTGTTCTTCTACATGCTTCGTTGCGAAAACCCAATGCCTTCTTGAATTTCTTCAATTAGAGGGAAGAAATAAGACGATATGTGGCTCAAACGTCTTACTTTGGTGTTATCGTCTCAATTTCACGGGTAATCTTGTGAAAAGTTATCCAAATATGATGTTATGATGCCTCACACATGGTCTTGGCATCGAGTTATTGCATATTCACAGGTGATTAGTATTCCGAAAGACCACAACATTCAGGGTAAAGTCGTATCATTTCGTCTTTCGTGGTTTGTTTGGTGTGATGCGTCTACATACGTGAGAAGATCTTGTTGATTTCTGGCATGTTACCCTCGAACGGATCTTCCGCAATTAGTCAGATTTTCTTTGTGTGGTTTACTGCTCATCTACAAATTCTGCTGCATACTGAAACCTTCAAAAGTTAGAGGAAATGTAGACTTCATCAAAGTTTCAAATCTGCTAAAGACAGTTGTCAGTTTGGGGGGAAGCTGATTATGAAACTTCTTCACAATGGCTTCTGAGTATAACAGCTTAGAACCCGGACACAACCGTTTAAACTTCCCTCAACCCCCATCATCAGCTGAACAAAGCCCCCAGCTCACTCGTCAACAAATGGAAAGGTTATTTGCTCCGCTGTTCAGTGACGATATTGATGAACGTGCTCCAGGTGTATCCGCTGTTTCCGCTGCACAACCTGATAATATTCCTATACCTGATACACCTGCTACAACAACTACTGTTGAAGAAGCACCACCAGTTGACTCCACCACAACAGTTGAACACACCGCTTCCAACAATGATGAACCGGCTGATGATATTCTTAATGAAGTACCCCCACCTGCAGATTTTGATCCAAATGCGTTCTTTAACCCGTTTGCTAATGAGTCTGCTGCACCAGATGTCGCAGAATCTTCAACAAACCATTTGAATCCTCAGAATCTGCACAATGTATACCAACATCAACCCTCTGCACATCGATGGACAAAAGACCATCCTCTGGCTAATATTATTGGCAACCCGAATCAACCAGTCGTTACGAGACAACGTCTTCACACAGATGGTGAACATTGCATTTATGCACTCATTGTCTGCCAATCTGAGCCTAAAAACATTAAAGACGCAATGACAAAAGATAACTGGATTGAATCCATGCAAGAAGAACTCAACCAATTGAAACGTCTTGAAGTATGGGAACTGGTTGAAAGACCAACAGGGGTCTACGTCATTGGTCTCAAATGGATTTGGAAAAACAAATTGGATGCTGAAGGGAACGTAATCCGAAACAAGTCACGTCTAGTTGCTAAGGGTTATCGTCAGGAAGAGGGAATAGACTTTGAAGAATCTTTTGCTCCGGTTGCTCGTCTTGAGGCTGTTCGGATATTTCTCGCGTTCGCGGCTCATATGAATATAACGGTCTTTCAGATGGATGTCAAAACTGCGTTTCTCAACGGACAACTGAAAGAAACGGTTTATGTCAGCCAACCCGAAGGATTCGTTGATCCTGAGTTCCCGAACCATGTCTACAAACTGAACAAAGCTCTTTATGGTCTCAAACAAGCCCCTCGGGCATGGTACGATAAACTATCATCTTTCCTCATTGCTAATAATTTCACAAAAGGTTCGGTTGACCCAACTCTCTTTATACAATATCACGGGGCACATATCTTAATTGTTCAAATTTACGTGGATGACATCATTTTTGGGTCTACACATAAAAAGTTTTCAATCGCTTTTGCAAAACTAATGAAGAAAACTTTTGAAATGTCCATGATGGGTGAACTTACGTTCTTTCTAGGATTACAAGTTCATCAATCACCCCGTGGTATTTTCTTGAGTCAGCCCAAATATGCCCTTGAATTGTTAAACAAATTTGGAATGAAAACTTGTGATACTTATGCCACACCAATGACTCATACCAAGAAGCTAGACGCTGATTTACATGGGAAATTAGTAGAACCTACCAAATACTGAAGTATTATTGGGTCTCTCATGTATCTAACAGCTAGCAGACCTGATATTGTCTTTGCCATTTATCTATGCTCCCGTTATCAGTCACGACCAACTGAAACCCACCTCTCTGAGGCTAAAAGAATCCTCCGATACATCAAGGGAACCATTAACTTGGGGATCTGGTATCCGAAGGATTCTGGTTTTGAACTAATAGCTTTTTCAGACGCTGACCACGCAGGATGCTTAGACTCAAGAAAAAGTACTTCAGGAGCTCTACAATTTCTTGGTGATAAACTGGTGTCTTGGCAATCAAAGAAGCAGGATTGTACATCGCTATCATCAACCGAAGCAGAATATGTAGCCATGTCCGCGTGTTGTGCTCAAGTCATATGGATGAGAACACAACTCAAAGACTATGGTTACGTATTTGACAGAATCCCGATGTATTGCGACAATCGGAGTGCCATTGCGATCTCGTGCAACTCAGTTCAGCACTCGAAATCAAAGCACATCGATCTACGCTATCATTTCATCAAGGACCACGTGGAACAGGGTACCGTTGAATTATACTTCGTGGGTACAGAATACCAATTGGCAGATCTACTCACCAAAGCCTTGCCTCCTGCTAGGTTTAATGAGTTGGTCCACCGGATTGGTATGAGGTGTTTGACTCAAGAGGAATTGGATGACCTCTTAAAACAGTCTTAAAAACCTGTCAAACACCAAAATCTCTTTTGTAAATAATTTTTCATAAACAAAAAACAAAAATATTCTTCTAATCTAATGTTCTTTCAACATGGCAAGTACATTTCTTCCGTCACCACTTTATTCTTTCAAAATTCAGTATTTTTCCGATCAAGTGTTGAGGGGGAGAAAATTATCACTTAACTGTTTAATAACATCTGTGTACTTGCATGTTATCATATCCCGGTTGTTTCTTTTATCAATGGTGAAAAAAATTTCTGGTTAAACTGACACTCCTCGGACTAAAATTTATAACCTTTCATCATTTATTAAGTCGAGGGGGAGTGTCGTCAAGTTTCTTTCCTAAAATCTTTGTTTGGTAACCATAATGGAAGTTAAATGGCTTTGTATGAAAATGGAAAAGGTGGAGGGACCAAAACTGTCAAAATGTTAAAGTTATTTTAATAAAAACACTCTCCACCTAACACTTCACTTCACATTTAATACTTCTAACCTAAACAATCCTACGAACCAAAATCATTTGACAAATCCGTGTTTCAGATCATCATTTTGTAAGTTGTTTCATAATCTTAACATGTTTTTAAGCATTGGTTTTGATTCTTATACGAATCCAACGGTCAAAATATTGTCTATGATTGTTTTAGTGGTCTACGCATATGCGTATGAACACCCTATCAAGAATGGGTGTTTATGGTTAAAAAGATAGTGCCTAAACGTTTCAATAACATCATTGATGCCTTTTTTATCATCAAAATCCACCCAGAAACACGAATTGATGGGTTTTCAAATATTAGGGTTTATGCGAAGTTTTGGGTGTTTTCAAATGTGAAGGTTTTTGGTCAAAATGATAGTTGTGTGATGTTTTTTATAATGATGTATTGATGATATCTAGGCTTTAGATCAACCCAGAAACACTAATTGTTTGAGAATTAGAGATTAGGGTTTAATGCTATTGAGAATTGGGTATTATTGATTCACTGCGAATTGGATGTTAATACTTGGTTATATCACTCACATAACTACTTAGAACTACCAGAAAAACTTTTGTGCATATCCTATGGCTAGAAATCCTATGCGTAATTCATGAACCCTAGGGTTTTGACTTACGCGTATGACTTTCTACGCGTAACTGCTTAACTTGCTTTCATGCCATGATCTGTGTTTAAATTGACTATACATGTTAAGATTGATGATATGATGATTTTATTTCAGGCTTGCTACTCGTAAAACTCAGAATCAAGGTCCTTGTTACTCTACGCATAAGGATCACCTTACGCGTAGACAGTTATGCGTAAGAGAAATCCTACGCGTAACTATTACGCATAAGGTTCTACAATGGGACTACGCGTATCCTGTGAAGGATATGCGTAAACAGTGACCTCTATGCATAAGGTCTACTCTTACGAGTAAGCCTTACGCGTAAGGTCTTTATACGCCTACGCGTAAGCCCTACGCATAAGGTCCCCTTTTCCTACGCGTAACATTTCTTACGCGTAAGTTAGGATCCTACGCATAAGCTTTCGTCTACGCGTATATCACTTCTGTTTACGCTTAACTTTGCCAAATCTACGCCTAAGCCTTGATAGACCTTCATTATGAATTGTTACGTGCACAAACTTGTTAATAAACAAATCATATCGTCACGAAACCAATAATGTCACTAATAAACTTAATCGTTTAATATGTTGTGTTAAATATGTGATAAAATAAACTTTAAAACTTAAAGTTAACTAACTCACAAAACTTATCACGACTACATTAGACTATTGAACAAACCAGTGACTTTGGACTCGTAACAATCTTTAACACTGTACATTCAATAATTAGACAATAAAACCTTCTGTTGACTAACATTATGTCTTTCGATATGTTGGTTCTTTTGGCTAATGTTATTTCAGATCACGACATGGCTGCTCAAATGAATGTGGATGCACCAGAAGTTCTCACAATTGCTCACATCTTCCCTAATGGCTATCCTAGAAGGATTAGAAAGAACAACCTTAGGGTTGACTTTGAAACCCTCACATGCTCAGAATCTTCTTGTCTCATTGCTGTGGATATTCTAAAGAATCATCCCTACCAGAACATGCTCTCACACTCTGCTACAGTACCGGAGATCTACATGCAGCAATTCTGGAATTCAATGCAGAGGATCACAGGTCAAAGTGCAGTGACAGTGACGCTCAATCACAAACAAGTCACCATCACTCATGCAGACTTACGGGCTGTTCTTCTCATTCCTGAAATCGAGGCAACCGACTTCTTTGCCACACCTACTGAGGAGACAGTTCTTCAATTCCTGATTGATATTGGCTATGATGAAGCTTCAGGAACTATCTCTAAGCATTCTCATGTGGAGCTTAAGAACATTCCTCAACCGTGGAGAACCCTCTACATCATCATCACCAAATCGGTCTATGGTCGTGATAGTGGATATGAGCATCCCAAGCTCATGGAACTACAAATTTTCTGGTCATTAATCAACAAAAAGGACATCGAAATTGAAGCACTGTTATGGGAAGACATGATGTCATTTCACAAGAAACCTGGCTCTGATACCACTGTTAGGTCACTAGATTTACAACACAAGCTTATAAGAAAGAGATTAAGGCGATTGAACAAGAAATCAAACACAAATACACGTTATACTAAAATGGTTATGCGTAGAGTGTAGGTGAAAGAAATAACTTGAACAACCAACCTTCAAATGAAGGTTTACAAGAGTATTTATAGGAGGGAAGCTAGGGCAACACTCCTAGTTCCCATCCTTTCCTTTATCGGCTTGGGCCTAAGCTCATGGGCCATCTACATAAGCTTAAGGCTAATAACAAACATAAAGGCCATAATAAGCTACCTATTACATATGAGTAACTAACACTTGATTTAAGGTTTAGGAGTGATTCCAACACTATTGCCTCAAACCATTTACGTATTTTATTTGTTTCGTTAAAATGATTTACGTTTGTTATCGACAAAACATTAGAAGATCGTAAAATATAAATAAACGTTTTTACGGTTTATTTGTATTAACACAGATGTTAGGAATTGGAAATTACATGTGAAAGTGTCGGTCACCCCAATTATGGTCTAGCATATGTTAGCTCGTAGACTTGTAGTTATTTACGTTGTTTAGTAGTTAATTAGTTAATTAGTAGCATAGATTAGTTTAGAGTTTCACCGTGGAGGAAGGACGGGTCTTTACCCACTGTATGCCTGATCCACAGTCCGATAGGAGGACGTAGTATTTGTAACTATAAATACCCCTTCCATCCTTGGAAGGGGTGGTGCTTCTCATAATCTAACCTTTCATTTTTACAAAGCAAGTCTCTAACAAGAACACCCATCTCTTATCTTTCTCTCTCTAAATGGCTAACATGTATTTCCATCATCCAAGACCACCCGAATCATCAAACAACATAATATTTACGATCCTACAAATGGTATCAGAGCCTAGGTTATGTTGTCCTTTGATGATTCGTATGGCTTTAAGCGGTTTGTTGCATGCGGTTTGTTATGACTTTTGATGTTTAGATGCGATTTGTGTATGTTTTTTGATGTGTGGTTGATCTGATTCTCGGTTTGATTTGGTTAGGTTATGTTTGATGTTGTTCGCTGCTGAATCTAGTTTTTAAACGGTTGTTACTGACTTTTAATGTTTGAGCTGTACATGATGCGTTTTTAAAATGGTTGTTAAAACTATTTTTAAACTGTTTTTAAAAAAATGGTTTATTACTGGTTCTGCTAACTGCAGTTTATGTTGTTCTTGGTAGAGACTTGGTCATGTTCTTCGTAGAGACTTGTGTAACTTTGGTCCAGATTCAATGAACCTATAGAGGTTCATTGACTTTTTTTTAAAAAGTCAAAGGCGACTTGTGTTGCATTTTTGAATGCAACTTGACTATGTTTCCACAGTCAATAGCGACTTGTGCTTTTTTGAAAGCGACTTGTCTTGGTGTTGTGTCAAAAATGAAGCAACTTGTGACTTAAAATGGAAGCGAGTTGTGACTTGAAAATGGAAGCGACTTGTAACTTAAAAATGGAAGCGACTTGTGACTGCAAATGTGACTTGACTGATATGGAAAAAAAAAGTAAGATTGCTTCAATTTTCGTATCAAGTACCTTACTAAAACTCAACACATACCAATCAACAAGAGCATCATCAGTTTAACAAGAACAAGAACATCGTATTCATTTATCACAAGCCAATTCAAGACCATAAAGATCAAAGACTCGAATTAATAACTCATCATAGATCTTGCAATTATATCCGAATCTCAAGTCAAGTGATAACATTTGTGTTATACTTTATTCTTCTTGATTCGTTCAGAGTGGTTAAATAAACATCACAACTCATGGTCATAGTAGCAAAACAAAATGATAACATCCAAACAATCTCAGATTCAGTCTTCGTGGTTTTCATTATCAAGCCTCGAAGGGCACTCCACACAAGAATTAAATCATCACAGATCATCAAATTGACTCAAAATTAAATTAATCTCAGTTTTATTCGTGTGACATAATGAATATATCAAGACTCAAAGGTCTTTCTTTTCACGAATATCATCATCATCGATATCTATTTGTAGTATATACCTCAAATTTATGTCCGAATATTACTTTGAAAAAGATGATAAGTATGATATTATCTCTTTTGTCAAAAAATTCGTTCTAAATTCATCACTTGACGCGAAACATTTTTACAACGAATTGTTAATGACTTATCGATCTCAGATTTATTTGTGGGTCAAGAAAATCGTTCTAAGACTTCTTAATTCCATACCACCACAAATGTCTATCATCATTGATCCAAATGCTTCTGATATTATTCGAACTTAAAGAAAGGATTATAACAATTGTGTTACTCCTTTCTCTGATTCGTTTTCCATTTAATTAAGACATAAAAGATTAAGTCCAATAGCCAAAGAATAACCCTGATGTATACTTTTCTCAACCATAGAATTGTAAAATCCCGTGATGATGGAACAATCCTGGAGAAAGGAAAGTGTATTTCAAGGTCTTATCTGATGCTTGTGCTATAGTTTCTTCTTCGAAGAAGGGATAAAAGGGTGTACTTCATGAATTGGATGTGTGTTTGGATATTCGTCACGGCAGTTTGGTTATTACATGGTTTAACGGGGTTATGTGCTTTTAACCATGGTCGGGATGAAAACCATTATCATAGTTCACTTAAACGTTAAAGGAGGCTAGATGTGAGCTTTTAACCAGAAGATGTGACAACGAGTTTAATTCACTATTATTTATTTGAGGTTGAAGTGAAATATCACGGGCGAGTGTACTTAGTATCTGAAGGTATCGGGGATGGTTGGATGAAGATTCTTCAAGATCCTTGTTCGAGATTATTATCAAAAACGAAGACTTGGAAATCTAGTTATTGTTGGGTGACTTTTTATTTTTCTTTTACCACTTGGGGTAATTGGGCTCTTACCACCACAAAATAACTATCACTCTAAGGAGTTACGTTGTAGTGCTCAGTGTCACATTCAATTATGGATTTTCAAGAGGTGATGTACGTCTTATACTTGCTGGTTGGTTGGATGAAGAGTATAGAGTACTTAGAGATTCAATGGAGGATGAAGTCTCGGCACCGCTCTTTGTTACATATGTGCAAGTTTAAGTCACTAGTTCGAGGTAGTTTACTTCAGGGTCAAATTCATCATATTGGGTTTTCTCCATCACTTTTCACAACAAAGAGCCTACTGAATGATAATGGGGTGATTACAATTTTTGCCAAGAGATGATGAAAAGAGATAGATTATGACGTTTGAACACAACAGTTCAAGCCTCGTACTCTAAAGAAAAGAAAAGTGTATGTTTCAGTGCGCTTTATCTTCCGAAGAAGAGAAATCTTCTTATGACGTATGAACACAACAGTTCATGCCTCATTCTCCAAAGAAAAGAAAATTTTACGTCTCAGTGCACTTTATCTTCTACAGAAGAGAAATCATCTTACTAATGACCATTCTCATCAACATGCTTCATGCTTTTTCCATGAGCTTTCAAACATCAAGTGAACAGGACTACCGTTGATTGTTTTTCTTATTCCACTTGCTCAACTATAATGACGATGGCGACATCATGTGCTAATTTTGCGGGGGAGAAGTGTGAATAGACTATATTTGTTGAAGATATTCACTTATTCAATCAAGAATGGCAACTCTGTATGCAATTCTTGAGGGGGAGAAGAAGTGTGAATTTACTGCATGGTTGATATATTTCTGAGAATAAATGGTCAAACGGCTCCAAACTCATGTAAGAACCGAGCTTCTTCTTATCGAGTCATCTTCACATGGAGTTTTCTACTAAGAGTCGTTAGTTAACATCTTCACACGGGCTGATTTGATTAATGACAAAGTGCTTCCAGTTGCGGGGTTGATTTCCTTAATGAACATCTTTCTGTTCTTGTTTGTGTTAGGAATTAGAAATTCCCAGTATTAAAGAGTCGGTCACCTCAAGTATATGTAATCGTTAGAAAGCTCGTAGTCGTAGTTATTTTAAGTTAAGTAGTATTTAGTTAAGTAACACCGTGGAGGACGGACGGGTCTTTACCCACTGTATGCCTGATCCACAGCCCAAAGTGTGGCGATTTGTGTAAGACTATAAATACTCTCTACCTCCCAAGGTAGAGAGTTGGAGCTCATAATAATATCTTTCACTTTCTCTCACTAAGTTCCCTAAACCTCTAACTTTCTCTCTCTAGAATTCCATCTTATACGCCACCTTGTGTTATGGTTTGATGTGTATGTGAAAAGTTATATCTTACAGTTTGATTGGGAGGGATTTGAGTTAAGGGGATTTGCTATTTGTATGTTAATGGGAATGCATTTGGTGAGTTGAAGATGTTGACTTTCTATTCCCTAACTGGACAATCTTGAAGAAGGTCGTGTAACATATTGGATTTCACAAACACACTAAACCAATGATCAAAGAGGCGTATACAAGAGGTTTTAGAGAGAGAAAGTTAGAGGTTGGGAACTTTAGTGAGAGAAAGAAAAATCTTATTATGAGCTCCAACTCTCTACCTTGGAAGGTAGAGAGTATTTATAGTTCTTACATAAGTCGCCACCTACGGGCTGTGGATCAGGCATACAGTGGGTAAAGACCCGTCCGCCCTCCACGGTGTTACTTAACTAAATACTACTAAATATTAACTAATCTATGACTACAAGCTTTCTAATGATTACATATACTTGAGGTGACCGACTCTTTAATAACTGGATTTACTAAATCCTAACCATCTCCCCCTAAGGGAGGTCACCTCAAGATCATCTTAAAAATTACATTGAACACAAACAGATATTACATTTAAAATTGTTCTTGCATTCTTGATGTAGTTCTTTGCTCAGGAGCTCGTAGTCATTGATTCTTCATTATTGCATGTTTGGATAATCAATGTGGAGGCCTTTAACTGATCCACGTGATAATGAATTTTGAGCCAGCATTTGAGATCATCAGCTATCATAAATCTCTGACTCTTCCTTTGTGGTGTTGGTATTATGTGATGTTGTGACTTATGGACCGACATGCTCACATTCTCGATCATGATATATTCTCATCAGAGTAGCGGAAGCTTTCGTTGATTCATGATATTGGCAGCAGCGTAGCAGAAGCATGGAGTGAAAATATTAGAGTCATTGATGCACTTATCATGATTTCTTTCGAGATGAATGTGTAGTGTGAGCATGCGGCTATGGATTGACCGCTTCATTCTGATCAGCTGCAAACGTAGGGTGTACCTGCATACAACAGTTAGCAATAAAGTGCACGAAAGTGTCTTTGATCACTTTCGTTGAATTGAGGTACACGGCCCACGGTTCCCCGTTGATCAGTACAAGTACTGCCTATGATCAGGTAAAATTCCGAAGAATTTCCTTGACAGGGTTTCGCAGCTACTCTAGCTGTTCTCAAACCGGAACATCTCAAAGAAGACAACACGGAGTGAGTGAACCAGCGAATAGAGATTCACTGATTGATGAAAAGAGATTTGAAAAACAATCGTGTATCGCTCAATAGAAATTGTATTTGCAATACAATGAAGGTTTTAATGAAAATCAATTATCAATCATAAACACCTTTTATTTTTGAAATATTTGTACACAGTCGATGTGCTAAAGAAAAGAGTTTTTAAGCACAACGACCGGTTTTTCAAAGGTATCCGTCAATCCATAACCTGAACCAGGATTAATTCAAAAGATTGAATCGCCCCATTGTTTCTGTTCAGTTGTCACATGGTTGATCTATTGGATAGATCTCACATGCCACCCACCAGGAGCTTGTTAGATGTTGGCTCCAGAAGGCTTTCCATCTTCATTTTGAATATGTTTGCATATCACTCAGATGTTCTGGCAATACCACAAGAATAATGCGTAGGACTCATAAGATATAATCTCTCTTTCCACATTGTGTGAAACAGAGAGTCTTCATTGAAAGTGTCCTAATGAGATTTATTGATGATCTCGTGGCTCTAGACTCAATTGTGCATATTTTGGTTCCTATGCCGGAGACTAGGGAGAGGGTCTCCTTCTTCAATATCAACAAACTCTAAGAGAAATTCGATAGATAATGTCGGTTCCCCGTGAGAATGAAACAAGCCCTTTTAAGAGGAACTTGAGTAGCTTGGGAAGTTTAGTGCAGTGCATCACTGGGTCCATGATGTCTTGTCTTCAATACCGATGTTACCTTGGTAACCACCAGTAGCATATGAATTGAACCCGGTTTCTGCCCTAAGGTTGAAAAAATGGAGGGCTATTTCTTTTCACCCTTTTTCACATTCAATTCTTTTTCATTCTTCAACCCCTTCAGTGCTTACCAAGACTTCATCACTAGAACCTTGTTGGGTTTATTCCAGTACTAGCTCAGTCTCAGTCCGCACTCTTCCCATATCTCATTTTTCTCCTTTTTATCATCATACCTAAAGACTTCTACACTAACTAGTGGATTGTCCCTGGGTAGATCCCTCCGGTTCTGGCGGATCATGGGAACAAATACCTAACCTAACCATCCTTATATCACCATACATAAAGTAAAATTGGTCGGTCTATTTGGTATTGTTCATCTGCCATTGGAACCAATTGAAAACCATTTGAAAATCAATCCAGATACTTGTGATATATTATCAAAGCATTTTGTACCTGGATTGTTTTTTATATTTTTTAGAACAAGAGCTCCCCCTCAACATGTGCATCATGTATTAGAAATTGTTCTAGCACACGGAGGCAAGAGGAAGAATTAACTTCTTTGAATATCATTTTCTAAAAGATATCAACATCACTTCCCTGATTAAATCAAGTATATAAAGCATATTTGGGGAAGGATGAGGTTTTCACAATTTTGCTCCCCCTTAATATGTGCCTCAAGGTTTCAAAGAGTTTTGCACATATTAGAAGGAACCTGCACTTAGAGACAAATCAATCACGATTCAATTCTTTATGATTTAAAAGTTGCTCCCCCTCAACATGTGCATGGAAAATTTGAAATCGTTTGGCACATGTGGGGAGGAATGCTTGCAAAACACTTGTGAAACCATTTATCGAATCATCAGTTTAAATCCAATTTAAATCACAAATTCTCCCCCGATCACAATTTTCTAATCATTTGAGATTTGTGATCTTTGTAGATTTAAATTGATTTTGAAAGCTTTTGAGGAGAATTGTGACTTGATTATGAAAACATTTTAACTGATAGATCGGATTATGAGACTTTAAACTCCATTGATTAAACATGCATGACTATCTTACGAAAACAATTGTATGACAAATAACCTTTTGATTTAATTGAAATCATTCTCCCCCTCAATCAATGACATAAGTTGTTGATTGAGAGATAGATATTTTGACAAATGATCAGATCAGATGATTTTCAAAAATAGGGTCCGAGTTATTTTTCAAAGCAATTAGTTTTCATTAGATAGAAGTAATTGTTTATAGAATCAGAGCATGAGTTTTGAAAAACAAGATAAAGCATGGCTCTGTTCTTTCTTTGAAAAGCGGGTTATTGCCTGAAATGACAATAAACCATAGTTTCACTTTCTCCCAAAAATATTTTTGATTTTTTGATTTTTTTTTAAGAACATTCGAACAACATCTAAAGTCCCGTTTTATTCTTTGAATGACAGCACAAAGACCGTAGATATTATCGAATCGAGAAAAACATGACAAAATGACAATATTTTTTGAAATTTTTCAAGATTTTCAAATTTTTATGGATTTTTGAAAGTTTTATATTTTTCTATCTGCTTTTTGTAGGTTTTGTAATTTTGTATTTTGCTTTTCGAATAAATATTTACAAGAAGATAAATTAGTTTAAGAGGATGATGAAATGAGTACCGAGATAAGGATATCGTTCAACACGTTGTAGAAGAAAGAAATCAACATCTCTTAAACTTTAACCACCAAAGTATTCGAGGCTTCTAAGAAAATCGTTGTCTGAACATGAGCCTTCAAAATAAGAATCTTTGGTAACTTCTCCCAAAACCGACAATCTTCGAATTAAGACTATTTCCCCAAGAAGTAGAATGTGAAGAAAACCAAACTCATTGAATGAAGCTCAACAACCCAAAGAACATGATAACAACGAAGTAACAAGTTAGCACGAATCATCTCTGCGGTTATCAAACCCGGAATACATGATTAATCTCGATCACGTGAACCTGTTGTGCGTCCCTGATGTACACATTACTCTTCGAGTTTGAGCAGTTGTCTATTCGGGAGAACAATATATCAACACCTTCATTTCACCGTATGCATTCCAGTTATCTTACATATAACCAATCAGCCCATAATGTACACATGTACCCAACAAGAGAAGAGACGATGACATCCAAGTAACATGTTGAGTCACTGATCATCTCTGCGGATATCAACTCCGGAATAACTGATTAAGCTCGATCATGTGAACATGTTGTGCATCCCTGATGTACACATATCTCTCCCCTGATGGTTGCGATCTCATCGGAATCACCATTACATTGAGTACATGAAGCACTAACCGGAAGCACATTATCATAACCTATATCGAAGATGTCGATAAGCAATATCATCTCACGCTCCAAATATTCTTCTCATATTTCTTTCTACTGAAAGCTGAGTTAACACATAACAAAAGTATCCAGAGACCACTTCCCCCCAAATGGTTGGAATAATGCATCCTTCCCCCAAACAATTGGAATAATAAATCCTTCCCCCAAATGGTTGGAATAATACATCCTTCCCCCAAATAGTTGGAATAACACACCAAAGGCTACGAGTTAAACATTGAGTTTCTCTGCGGTTATGACATTTCTCTTTCCCGGGATTACTTTAATAGAGAAGAAGTATAAAGTTCATCACGTGTACTCGTTGTGTGTTTTAGATGTATATCTCCTTCCCCCTTGCTGGTTTTGATACCTCAGAATCAGCAACACATTATACACGCCAAATACTCTTGAAATAGAGAAGAACAAACAATTAGCTCAACAGAATCTTGTGAGAATCAATTGCTACAGAAACTCTCTCTGACTATCTTTATCAACCCATATGTAGACAACTTGAAGTGACCACTAAAGAAGAAAAAAACCCGATATACCAAACTTGAAACTGAAGTCGAATTCCCCACACTTGTATCTTAAGCTTGCACTTAATGATGGAAGAACGGTGTTGAGAATTTATGCACCAAGCAAATCTCTAAGTGCTCGATACTCAACCAAAGTATGAGACATTAACACCTCTTACGATTATCCACAACGACATCTGCGTGTGACACTGAGTAAAACAACGTAACTCCTTAAAGTGATAGTTAACCAGGTCTTCAATACATCTCGACTGCTGGTAACTAGATAAACCAAGTCTTCAACTCAAATTCTTAAGCCCGAGCAAGTTTATCAAATAAGAACACGCCTTAGTGAAAGTCAACTTCACTCTCAAATAAGTGATAAATGATTAACTCTGAAGTAATCAACTTATGTCAAATGTCCAACACGTGAATAAACATACAATCGGATGTATATTGATCCACTGAATGAACCGAAACAAATTATTCCTCAACATCAATGCCTTCTTCCTAAAAGTATTCATGTAGAGACTGATCTGGAAGACTCACCAATAGTATCTTTGAGCGGATGAGGTGGTCATTTTCCTTAATGTTCATGTGGTTGATTTATAGAGTGCACAATAATCCGTGAAGATTTGGCAAAGGGATACCAAAGAGCGGATCATTATTCATGAACAATAATCCGTGAAGATTTGGCAAACGAATACCAAAGAGCGGATCATTATTCATGAGTGCAACTATAATTATAGTCATTATCAACGCCTTGTGAAGTAACTAGAGATAAGGTTTCTTGAGAATTCCGAGAAGTACTTCTTAGATGGTGAACTAGTTGAGTCAGTAGGAACCGGAGAATGAGCTTCAAAAACTAGATGATCAACATTCGTTGGAGGTTGGAAGTACTCATCAAACATATCTTGAACCAATGAATCCCAAGTTATCCTTAGTAAGTGAAGCATTAGGCGTTGAAGGAGAGTCATATAACCATAAATCAAGCATCCATCAACATGTAGTATATGCACTCTTTTCCCCCTCAAAAATTGCATCCGAAGTTGCCATTTTTGATTTGAACAAGTGAATAAGAATATACACCAATGAACGTAGATCCACTTGAGAGTTGAAAGAGCGTGGAAAAACATGAAGCTTGTTGATGAAGAATGTCGATGAGAATGGTCATACACATGAAGATTTCTCTTCTTTTGAAGATAAAGCGCACTGAAGCGTACACCTTTCTTTCCTTTGAGGAACGGGGCCTGAAGTGTTATCTACAGACGCCATAATGTTGAAGTACGAGGCCTGAACTGATGTGAACAGACGTCATTGTTTAGAGCCCAGTTATATGTTTAGAGCCGCCTGAATCCAAATACCAAGGGACGATTTGTACGACCTGCTTTGGACAACAGACGAAGACAGAGAATTGGAAACATTGGATCCCCACGTGCTCATGGGGTTCTTTTGGTTAGCACATACAATCTTTGAATCAGCAGAAACCCTAGGTGCAATGCCATTGTTGCTAGGAGCTGAACTAGTAGAAGCATCAGACTTAGTCGAGGGACATTTTGTGCTTAATGGGATTATTCTACCAGTTGGCTTCCAAACCTTAATAGGTACTACTCTAGGCATAGTGGATCTAGTTAAGGGGCAAGGTTTGCCATTCGTGAATATTCGACCTGTTGGCTTCCACTGAAATCCTACATTGGTAAAAACCTTCCCTGTAGGTTTCCAGGATTGCTTAATATGTTTTGCTTTCCAAAATTTCTTAATTGGGGTATGATTCTTAGATCTCAGAACTAACGCAACACATTTATCATGATTACCAGAAGATAGACATTCTTTACAGGTTTTGCAGACAGCATAAGACTTCGAATTAATTTCAGTAAGCTTAGAGCTAATACTAGAACCAACACGCTTCTTTTTGTTCAAGTCAAACTTATTTTCCCTATGGTGTTCTTTCACTTTCTTCTCATGATCACTTTTAGTCAGCGAAATTCTGTCCTTCTTTGTATTGCTACTAGGTTTTGACCCGCTAACTTTAGTATCAATATTAGCATCAATAGAAGTGATGACGGGAGCCTTAGTTTGTTTTACTGCTATTTGATTTTCTGGTCTAGAAGTGCTGGGTTCTGAGGCTTTCAGAGGCACATTAAGAGTCACATTCTTATCCTTAGGCATAGAACTGGGTGCAACTATTCTATCTCGTCTATTACTTGCTTTCGGACTTGTGACAATTATGTACTCTAAGATTTCATGAGATCTTTTGGCATCCATGCAGGCATAGGCTATGGTACTATCAAATGGTTTTTCTATTCTTTCATCTTCAACCATCTCACGGAGACCCTTCAAACTATCCTTAAGTTGTGTTAGATATGTTTTATATGCAAGTTCATTATTCCTAAGAGGGGGAGGAATATATAACATATCAATAGGATACTTATCACAAGCAGGAACCTTTGGAATAGAATATTTGCAATTAGGGATTGGCAATTTTCCTTTCACCTCAAGCTTCAGATTCTCAATATCGTTAAGCAAAGAAGTTACCTTTTCAATGTGTTTATCATGATTAACTTTGAATGAATCACATAACTCTTTGTTTTGATCATTAACTTTTGAAATTTCAGCTTTAAAACATTCATTTTCCTTTTGCAATTTATCAATAATGTTTTGAAGTTGGAAATTCTGAGAATCTAAAGGTGGAGGTATTCGGGAGCCAGTCACTTCATTCCTTTCATCTTTCAATTGTGAAATCTGTAATTTCAATCTTTTGATCGTGTGGCAATGAGCTCGAATCTGTTCATCACGTTTGTTGATTTCAAAAACTGCATCAAACTCAGGAGCATTCGAAGATGTCTTGATATTTGAAGTTTTAACATTTTCTTTCAGATGTTGATATTTTAATTGTAAACCAAGATATTCAACTTCTAATTTAGAATAATCTTTGACCAAGTTATCATGATCGTCATTTTCGATTTTATCATTCAATTTTGAATTTTTTGTCTCAAGCTCAATGACACGATCCTGGGATACTTTCAATGCAACAGACATTTCATGAAATTAAGAAGCAGTAATAGAAAGCTTAGTAACAGTATAAAACACATCTTGAGCCACACAACTCAATACTAAGTTTTCATTTAAGATATGCAGATTCTTCCTTTCAATTTCATTATATTTGAGTTCCCGTTCATAAACATTGACTTCAACAATCATTGCATCAAATTCCTTTTCCATTTCTTTAATATCCGAGTTTATCCCCTTTTTAAGACTTTCAAATTGACCTTGTAATTGTTTAAAGAAAGGCATGACCTCAGTTAAATAGCATTCTTTAGTTTGCTCAAAACCCCTTTCCCCTTCAGTTATCCCAGTAGGTGTGATTCTCTTTTTACACGTTTTCTCAAAATCAACAAATAGTTGGTAAACAACATAAAGGCTAATTAAGGTTTTGCTATTAGTGGCAATAGATCTAGGCACTAAATGCATTGGTGTATTTGGAGGATACACAGTGGCTGGAGGCAATTTCCTAAGGGGAGGATTATTTTCAACAAGTTCATCTGCCTTTTTCTTTTCCATATCTAATTTCCAGAACACTTGTTCAGGGGTTAACTGAGTTTGAGGTCTAAACTTGTTTAAGGCAATCCAATTATCCTTAGTGTAATTTGGAGTTTTGAACGTTATATTATGATCTATACACCAAGGATCTTTTAGTTTCTTTTCCATTTTCTCTCTAGAGGCATCTTCTAACTCTCTATCTTCTTCAGTGCATTCTAAACAAGTAGGCATTTTTCTAGGCTTCAGGATTTCATTACCATCATAGATCACTTTTTGAGCAGCTTTTGCTTCTTACCATACTCAGGATTGGGTTCTTCTACAAGGCCAGTGCTATGCTTATCGCTTAATATTCTATGCTTAGTGATCATGTGAGCAGTCTGAATGGTGTTTCCTTGTACATACAACTTGTTTTCAAGTTTGTTCTTTAAAGTTTTAAGGTTGGAAAAATCATTTAAAAGTTTTGATTCCTTTTGTTTGAACTCCTGCTTAAGCACTTTTACATTTTCTTGTAGTTCTTGTTTTTGCTTAGCAGTTTTATTAAGTTTCTCTTGTAAGAAATTTAACTATTGTTTTAATGTTTCTTCCCTTAAGTTACTTTTTCTGATTAATGTATGCATTTGGCAATCCATTTCCTGCTCACGTGTGGTCAGCTCAAATTTAGCACGATGTTCATAGATGGCAACTTGATCCTTATATATGTTAAGCTTAGTGGTAAGGGAGTACTCAGGGATAAATGCAGAGTACTCATGCAACTCATAATCATCATTTTGAGTAGAAGATGCACAGTTAGGTATACCAGAAACTTCCATGCAGCTTTCCTCTGCATTAACGTGCATAGGTTGTGGCTAGTGTACCTCTATCTTGGGTAAATCTGAAGCTTCCATGGAGCGTTCCTTTGCATTAACTTGCACAGGTTGTGGCTGGTGCACCTTTTTCTCTTGTGAATTTGAGCATGAAGATTCCATTTTAGCATTATCCGACTCAAACACGATAGTCTGTAGTACATTGTTGGGTATCTTATGTTCATTGGTCACGTCGTATAAACTAAGTATCTTAGATACAACTAAATCCAAAACTTTAGGCATGTTGTTGACGTGCACGAAATTTTACAAATCTATGATTTAAACCGAGAAATAGAATCTTTCGCGGGATTTTACAAAATCAAGAAGAAACCGTTAAGCAATGACCAGTCGAGTGTGTTAAGATGACTGATGACTTTAGGTTGTTCATAGGAAATGCTGAAATGTTGTTTGGTTGAGATTTGGATTGGTTGATGCACGTTTTTACGAAGACTTTTAGGTCTAAAAACTTAAAAACCTCAATAACTTCTGTTCGGAGCGGATTTAGGCCTCGAGGGTTGACCCTAATCAACTCTAGTTTATTCGGCATGCCATTCTCCTCGTTCTCACGGTTGTTTTGATGGGTAGAACGCTGAAAACGGAGTTACGGTTCAAAAGTTATGGCCGTTTGAAGTTTTGTCGGGAAAAGTCAACTAGTCGCTAAGAATTCTTGAACCAAGTCGCTAAGTAGCAACTCGCTAAGATCTCAATTTCCTGTGAACCAAGTCGCTAAGAATTTACACTACAACTCGCTAACGATTTCTGAAGCAAGTCGCTAACCTCACCAAGTCACTAGCCGTAGTGGAGAATCCACTAACTTGTACTATTTGTCGGCTTGTCTCAATAGACAAGTCGCTAGGACCAAGTCG
Source organism: Chrysanthemum seticuspe (assembly GCA_019973895.1). Taxonomy (NCBI): domain Eukaryota; kingdom Viridiplantae; phylum Streptophyta; class Magnoliopsida; order Asterales; family Asteraceae; genus Chrysanthemum; species Chrysanthemum seticuspe. The sequence continues at coordinate 207,421,206 of BPTQ01000009.1, read as the reverse complement.
CTACCAAAACACACTACAACTCGCTACCTTTTTCTGAAGCAAGTCGCTATGATGAAATTCACTACGAGAACCAAGTCGCTACCAAGAAAAACTTCAAAAACACACTTTTCAATCCAAAACAAGCTCAACCACAGTGATTCAAGCTTACCAAATCAAAACCCAAGCACATACAATGATTCTAAACACAAAAGTACACCCAAAATTTAAAATTTAACACTAGAAATGAACCAAATGATGCAAAAACCACTAAACTTTTTCAAACTCAAAAACCATCTAAAAACCACTAGAAATCCAAGGATATGTAAGAGATGATCAAACCTTGGCTCTTGATACCATTTGTAACATATTGGATTTCACAAACACACTAAACCAATGATCAAAGAGGCGTATACAAGAGGTTTTAGAGAGAGAAATTTAGAGGTTGGGAACTTTAGTGAGAGAAAGAAAAATCTTATTATGAGCTCCAACTCTCTACCTTGAAAGGTAGAGAGTATTTATAGTTCTTACATAAGTCGCCACCTACGGGCTGTGGATCAAGCATACAGTGGGTAAAGACCCGTCCGTCCTCCACGGTTTTACTTAACTAAATACTACTAAACATTAACTAATCTATGACTACGAGCTTTCTAATGATTACATATACTTGAGGTGACCGACTCTTTAATAACTGGATTTACTAAATCCTAACAGGTCGAGTCTACAGTATGTTCTACATTTTCTGCAACATGTTAGAAGACTAAAGACGAGTTGCATTTAAAGATCTAAAGACTTCTTCTTAATTCATGCATTCATTATAAAGATTGTCGGTTTAGGGGAGAGCACTGATTGGGGGAGGGTGAAATGTCTGATTTAATCCCTAATTAGACTTGCTCATATTCTTCAGCAAGTTGATTCTGACAAGAGTTCAAGTGTTCTTCTCAATCGATTTCTAGTATACGGGCTTATAATATATTGCTGATTCTGAAGTATCTAAACCAGCAAAGGGGAAGGAGACACACATCTAAACGCGAGTAAACTTGATGATTAATATTTCTAAGTGATTGAAGATATCCCGGGAATACAAATGTTATTACCGCAGAGAAACTCAAGGTTTGACTCATGGCGTTTAGTGTTTATTCCAACTATGTGGGGGAAGAGATGTAAGAGAAAGTTTCTGAAGATAAAAGAGGTACACAAGTGTGTGATGATTTCGATGTTATCGCAATCATCAGGGGAGAGAGAATTGTGTACATTGGGGGCGCTCAGCTGTTTCACTTGAGTGCTTAATCAGTGATTCAGAGATATAATCACTTATTCCGGAGTTGACATCCGAAGAGATTGTCCTCCACAGAGATAATCAATGATTCGGCCTGCTTCTTCAATGTTATCGGTTTTTCTCTCTTTGGGCATTCGGGTACTTCGGGTTCTTGAGCTTCATACACTATTATCGGGGGAGAGAAAAGTATACATCGGGGTTATTCTTTGGCTATTGGACTTAATCTGCTACTTCGATGGTATAAGTTTCTCTGTCTTCGGGTATATGTGTATTCGGGTTCGTGAGCTCTAGTCTAAGAGACTGACTGCATCAATTCATCTACTTGGGGGAAAGTGTTCTCTTGACACCTTTTGGAATGGATTGCTTCTGACTTCAGTGGAAAAGAAATTTGAGAAGATTATTCAAGTGTGGGATGATTCTTTGCTGTTCAACTTGATGATATAACCGCGAACGGAGAATCTCGATTATCGTTCTTAAAAGGAGCAGCGGGATTTATGATAATGGTGTGCTTCTCTGTGCACCTGGCTAAGGCAAGCTTGAAATATAGCTTTGAATCTGCTCATCTAATGGATTTTCGGTTTGGGGGGAAGCTGCCAAAGTCTCTCTTTCTCAAAGGCTCATGTTCTATCTTCTATTATGGAGCCTCGGAAGCTTTGGTGGTGAATGTTTAAGAGATGATGACTTCTATCTTCTACAACGGGGCTGCTCGATATCCTTATCTCGGTACTCATATCATCGTCTTCTTATACTATATCATCTACTCTATCTGTGTAAATATTTATCAAAAAGCAAAATACAAAAATATAAAACCAACAAAAACAAAATACAAAAATATAAAACCTTCAAAAACCCATAAAAATCAGAAAATTTGAAAAATACCAAAAATATGTTTTCCAAGACATGTCTTATGGTATTGATAACATCTGCGGTCTTAGAAATGTCATTCAATAATGGCACGGGACCATAGATGAAGTTCGAGCAGGAGGTGTAAATATTCTTTTTTTAAAACATGTCAAAAATTATGGCTTGCAGTTACTTTTGACTGTAACCCGTGCTTAAACCATGGTTTGCTATTATTTCTGATAGCAACCCGTTCGTCAAGAAAGGAAAGTGCTGCGCTAAACCAAAATTTTTCAAATATTTCGTGCACTTATCCTAAAAACAAAACAAGGAAAGCATGTCGTCAAAAAGACTGCTGTTCCTACACAAATATTTTTCCTTCTAAAAATTCTTCAGAAAAATATTTGTTGTTTTTCAAAAATGGTGGTAAAATGAGTTGCTTGTAAATCAATCAGATTCAGAGTCGAAAAAATTGAAAACTCAATCAATGACTTCAGCGCTTTTAAACTTTTCAAAAAATAAGTCATTGATTGAGGGGGAGAATGTTTTCAAACTTACATCATCTAACGGGCTTTCTTAATTATCCTATATGCTTAACTGAAAATGATGTTAACCTATGTTGAAGGACTAGGTGCCTAGGATATGACTATTAGGATTAGATGATTATAGTTTGATGAACACATTATTCCCATATCTTTGTATGATATGATTGATATGTTGGATTGGCTTTCATTAGTCGATTGCTATTTTGGTGTTGTCGGCCACCATATATCTGTTTGTATGTCTACTAACGTATGCAGATATCATGGATTGTAAGAATGTTCCCGATCCGGATCCCACAATAGAAGATGATTGGATGCCGAATGGAAAGGGTAACTATCTCTTGGGTCGAAAAAAGAAGAAACGGAGCTTAATTGGATCTCTATTAAGAGTTGGCATGACAAATGCAACGTCAGAGGTCTCACTGCATCAGCAGACGGTTTTCTTCCAGCCCTACAGCAACAACAGAAGCTTCTCAACCACCTAACGTATCTTTTTGCAGGAAATAGTAGTGGATGATACCATTTTTCAAAAAATATGTTAAAATTGTTTTTGAAAATGGAAAAATATTGTTTTGAAAATTAATTGGACTTAATTTTGGAAATCACCGGACTTCATTTTATCAAAACTTAAGTCACTAAATCAACGACTATGGTCATCGATTGAGGAGGAGAGTGATTCAAATAAAATATTTTCAAACAATATATCATCAAAAAGTCCGGTTTGTACAAAAACAAAGTGGTGATCTAAAGATTTAATGTTATGTCATGGTATGATTTTCTTTAAAACTCAAAGATCTTACAAAATAAAAAAAAATCTGTTCTTGTTTGATTGTGAAATTGTTTTATTTTACTTAAAGATCTCTTAAAAATTATCATACCTGACACTAACAATATTTAATGTCTATAGTTGGTCCTTCTAAGTCAATTTCAAAAACTAGATCTAGCTACATCTTTCCCCAAAACTTTCCAAATGATTTAAATCAATCGGGATCCAAAATCTCAATTGGTTTGAAATTTTTGATAGGGGGAGAGATCGTGATTTAAATCTCAAATCGGTTTTAAAGGGTGATTGTTTCAAAAGCACTCCTTCCTTCATGTGCCAAACGATTTTGAAATACATAATGCACATGTTTGTGGAGAAGCATTTAACCTAAAACCAGAAGAGTATTTAAACGAGGCACATATTCTCCAATGTTTTCCAAACCTTATTAAATCACTTGGGATCCAAAATCTCAAAGGGTTTGATATTTTTGATCGGGGGAGAATTTGTGATTTAATATGAAATTTGATATAAGATGATTGTTTTGATTCAAAGTGCAAGTTCTCTCTAATATGTGCTAAAATCTTTCGTTTATCTATGCACATATTGAGGGGGAGCAAATGGTTTCTTAATGGCTTTTGTGATCGTGAATGTACTTCAAAGGAACTCTTTCCTCTATGTGATAAAATTATTTCAAATATCCTACGCACATATTGAGGGGGAGAATTTACCAAAGAAATTCAAATGGCTTTTTCTACGGAAATTGTGATCAAGAAATCATTTCAAAGAACTCTTGCCTCCATGTGCTAAACAATTTCAAAATCATATGTACATGTTGAGGGGGAGCATTTCTAAAAGATCAAAACAATTAAGGTACAAAACGCTTTGATATAATATCACAAGTACCTTGATTGATTTTCCAAATGACTTTTCAATTGGTTTCATGAAGGAAAGAACAATACCAAAAGACCGACCAATTTACTTTATGCATGGTGTTATAAGGATGGTTAGGTTAGGTATTCGTTCCCACGATCCCGCCAGAGTAGGAGGGATCTACCCAGGGACAATCCACTAGATAGTGTAGAAGTCCTTTGGTATGATGAAAAAAGGAGAAAAGTGAGATATGGGAAGAGTGCGTACTGAGATAGAGCTAGAATTGGAATAAACCCAACAAGGTTCTAGTTATGAAGTCTCGGTAAGCACTGAAGGGTTGAAGAATGAAAAAGAAATGAATGTAAAAAAGGGTGAAAAGAAATAGCCCTCCAATAATTCAACCTTAGGGCAGAAACCGGGTTCAATTCATATGCTACTGGTTGTTAATAAGGTAACACTGGTATTGAAGACAAGACGTCATGGACCCAGTGACGCACTGCACTTAACTTCCCAAGCTACTCAAGTTCCTCTTAAAATGGCTTGTTTCATTCTCACGGGGAACCTACATAATCTATCGACTTTCTCTTTGAGATTGTTGATATTGAAGAAGGAGACCCTCTCCCTAGTCTCCGGCATAGGAAACCAAATGTGAACGCTTGAGTCTAGAGCCAAGAGATCATCCACAATATCTCATTAGGACACTAAATTAATGAAGACTTGATGTTTTACACAATGTGGAAAGTAAGAATATATTAAGAGTCCTACGCATTATCCTTGTGGTTTTGCCAGAACATCCGAGTGATATGTAAAAATATTCACGATGAAGATGGAAATCCTTCTAGAGCCAACATCAAACAAGCTCTTGGTGGGTGACATGTGAGATCTTTTCTAAAGATCAAGCTTGTGACAACTGGATAGAAACGATGGGGAGATTCAATATTGAATCAACCTTGGTCCAGGATTGGAATTGACGAATACTTTTGGAAAAACCGTTCGATGTGCAAACCTTATTTTCTCTAGCACGTCGAATGTGTACTCATATTTCAAACTCAAAAAGTATCTCTGATTGAAAAAATACTTTTGGAAAAACCGTTCGATGTGCAAATTTCTTCTTTTCTCTAGCACATCGAATGTGTATTCTGTTTCAAATACAAAAAGTATTTTTGATTGAAAATTGATATTTCTCTCATAAAACCTTCGTCGTATTGCAAAATTCTTTCTTCTAGCAATACGTGATTGTTTTTCAAATCAATTTTTCATCAATCAGTGAATCTCAATTCGCTGGTTCACTCACTCTGTGTTGTCTTCTTTGAGACGTTCCGGTTTGAGAACGGCTAGAACAGCTGCGAAACCCTGTCAAGGAGATTCTTCGGAATTATACCTGATCACAGGCAGTACTTGTACTGATCAATGGGGAACCGTGGGCCGTGTACCTCAATTCAACGAAAGTGATCAAAGACACTTTCGTGTGTTTTATTGCTAACTGTTGTTTGCAAGTACATTTGGATGGTTGCAGCTGATCAGAATTGAGAAGTCAATCCAAAGCCGCATGCTCACATCATCTACACTTAATTGAAGAAATCATGACTTGTGCATATCTACAGAATCTGGCTCTGGTATTTTTATACTACGTTTCTGCTACGCTGCTGGAAATATCATGAACCAGTAAAGCTTCCGCTACTCTGATGAAAAGATGTCATGATCCAGAAAGTGTGAGCATGTCGGTCCATAAGTCACAACATCACATGAAGGCAACACAACAAAGGGTGATCCAGAGATTTACTGTGGCTGATGATCTCAATGAAAGCTCGAAGATCATCAAAGATGTGGATCAGTTAAAGGCCTCCACTTAAAGTACAAAAATATGCGGACTTTGAAGAATCGCAACTAAAGCACAAAGATTGCGGAACTTGAAGAATAAAAATCTACGAGCTCAGAACTAAAGACAAAGATTGAAGGCTAGGATGCAAAATGTATTTCATGGGGTGACCTCCCTTAGGGGAGATTGTTAGGAATTGGAAATTCCATGTGAAAGTGTCGGTCACCCCAATTATGGTCTAGCATATGTTAGCTCGTAGACTTGTAGTTATTTACGTTGTTTAGTAGTTAATTAGTTAATTAGTAGTGTAGATTAGTTTAGAGTTTCACCGTGGAGGAAGGACGGGTCTTTACCCACTGTATGCCTGATCCACAGTCCGATAGGAGGACGTAGTATTTGTAACTATAAATACCCCTTCCATCCTTGGAAGGGGTGGTGCTTCTCATAATCTAACCTTTCATTTTTACAAAGCAAGTCTCTAACAAGAACACCCATCTCTTATCTTTCTCTCTCTAAATGGCTAACATGTATTTCCATCATCCAAGACCACCCGAATCATCAAACAACATAATATTTACGATCCTACAACAGAGGATTGATGACGAGGTGAGAGATCGAGCACGTGAGCAGCAGATCCGAGATTTGACAGCCATGGTTGAGGAGATTCGTCGTCGTCATGATGACGCATTGGGAGATGCATAGGTTCTAGTCATCTTTATTGTAGTATGTATCATAAAGCCGCCATATGAGGCATTAAGGCTTGTATCCTTTTGGTTTGTAACTATGGAACAAGAATGTTGATGTTGTAACCTATGGTTGTGAACAATTACTATGTATCGATGTATTCTATGTTATCTATGGTTGTATTTCTATGTTCTTGTGTTGTGATATTATTCATCGGTCATATATGCCGAATCGATCATTATAGAGTGAGATCATTGGGAATGGTAATCAATTCACCCCTACCATCGAAAATTCTTGAAGCTCATATCGAAGCTCTTAAAGAAGAAAACAGGCCGAATGAGAAGATTTATGGCATGCCGGAGAATGAAAATGGATTTGTGAAAAGATCGGACGGAACGTTATGTTTCAAATATCGAAGTTGGATTCCACTCTACGGAGGTATCCGAGAACTCATCATGCATGAATCACATAAATCGAAGTATTCCATACATCCTGGTCCCAACAAGATGTATCAAGATCTAAAGCTTTTGTACTGGTGGCCAAACATGAAGGCTGATATCGCCAAATATGCCAGTAAATGCTTGACATGTTTGAGAGTCAAAACAGAGCATCAAAAACCGTCAGGATTGTTAACCCAACCGGAACTTCCCGTATGGAAATGGAAAAGGATCACAATGGATTTCATCATAAAGTTACCGAGAACTTCTAATGGTTTTGACACCATTTGGGTCATGGTAGACCGTCTCATGAAATCCGCTCATTTTCTGCCTATCAAGGAGAATGACGAAATGATTACACTCGCTAGACTGTACATCAAAGAGATTGTTTCTCGTCACGATGTACCGATCTCTATCATATCTGATCGAGATAGTCGATTCACTTCGAGATTTTGGCAAACACTCCAAAACGCCATGGGTACCAAATTGGATATGAGTACGGCATACCATCCTCAAACAGATGGACAAAGTGAAAGAACGATCCAAACTCTGGAAGACATGCTGAGAGCATGTGTAATCGATTTCGGAAAAGGATGGGATAAGCACTTACCTCTGGCTGAATTCTCCTACAATAACAATTACCACGCCAGCATTAAAGCCGCTCCTTTTGAAGCGCTTTATGGAAGAAAATGCCGATCGCCTGTTTGTTGGGCAGAAGTTGGAGAAGTACAACTCACAGGCCCCGAGATTGTCCAGGAGACAACTGAAAAGATGATGCAAATCAGGAAACGACTACAAGCAGCTCGAGATAGACAAAAGAGCTACGCAGATGTCAGAAGAAAACCGATGGAATTCCAAGTCGGAGACCGTGTAATGCTCAAAGTATCACCCTGGAAAGGAATGGTCAGGTTTGGAAAGAGAGGAAAACTCAAACCTCGATACGTAGGACCATTCAAAATTCTGCAAAGAATTGGTCTAGTGGCATATAAGCTCGAACTTCCCGAAGAGCTTAGTCGAGTACATGACACTTTCCATGTTTCGAATCTTAAAAGATGCCTATCGGATGAAACCCTAGTCGTACCCCTAAAGGACATACAACTCAATGACAAACTTAGCTTCATAGAAGAACCCGTTGAGATCATGGACAGAGAAGTCAAGAGGCTTAAGCAAAGTTGCATTCCCTATCATTAAAGTTTGATGGAATCACAAGAAACGAGGTGCAGAGTTCACCTAGGAGCGCGAGGATGTAATGCGTTCCAAGTATCCCCACCTGTTCATCTAACCATCCATGACAACCTATGCGAGTTAAACCGCAGGACGCGGTTCTCTTAAGGGGTAGGTACTGTAAGCTCCCGGAAAATTTCAATGTACTTAAGACCTTAATCAGAAATTAAGCACGATTTATATCATCATGAAATTTTCTAAACATCATATTTGCATATCATTTGGCATATGCACGATCAACGCAGTTTGAGCGTTCATAAAAATACCGTTGTGATCAGAATGAAATTCCCCACGATCCCGATATTCTTAAAATATTTAATATATATAATAAAATTTTATAAAAATATGAAATTAATAAAAATAATTTTATATTTATTTTGGACCGGGCCTAAAAGCCCAACTTATCATCACATTTCTTATGGGCCTCGTTACCAAATTCAAGCCCAATACCACTTCTATTTCACTCATGGGCCTCGTTCACCCAAGCCCAACCGATCCACACTTGATTTTCCATTGGGCCTCGTCATTTCTACTAACCCAACACCACTTGGTAAAAATTATGTTTGTGGTTTCTTTGTGTTACAACCGGTCGAAAAAAAAAGAAAGGGAACACAACTCAACTATATGTAACCAAAAGTGATGAAACTAGTACCTCATGTGGAAGTACCTATCGAACCAAACTAGGAGAACAAAAAGAAATAATCCCTTAGGGACTTAAGCAACCAAGTGTACAAAATCAAGGAGACATGAAACCACTTTTAAGCTACTCTAACCCATTATTATAATGCCCTAAACCACCAAGACCCCTTTGACCATCCTTGAGACTTTGTGACCCATTGTGTAATATGTTCCGCATGCAACAATACAATCGACTAAGGCATGGTCAAGTCCTAAAAATTGGCTGCCACATTGCACGCCCCATCTAGCAATTCCACACATGTGTTATAAGGTCTTGGAACTTGAATGATTTAGTATAAACAATTGAATAAGCCATACCCATTCCTAGTATATAATGAGCCTCTAAAACACTTGAAGGAGAACTATCACACTCAAACTCTCACATAAAACTCACCAAAAACTTGAAACACTTCAAAGGAAATAGGTCGAATAAGATCAAGTTTAGGAAGCAAGGTGTTAGAAGAATTAGAAAGGGAGGATCGCTGCAAAAAGGGACTAGGAAGACTTGGGTAAATTGCTTCGGGTTATAAGGGTCTCGATATCATTATACTTACTCATTCGTTGCTTTCATCTCCACTCTACTCGAGTGTAGTAAGTCTTTCCCTAACTCATGCTATGTTGTTTCATTCGTTTTCATATCACACGTATTCATAGCACACGTTAAATATTAAACGCACCCTAAACCTCGTGTTATGTCTAGCATTTTCACCACACGACACATATTCACTCACTAGTTTGCACATTAGAACTTGTTAATCATGCCGAAAATGAGTTACAAATCCTTAGCAAAACCTTTAGAAACCCTCGTACATTTTAAATTCATACGCAAAAACAAACGGGGCCTAAAGCCCAATGACCGAGCCCAATAAGCCCAAACAAAGCCCAAACAACCAACAACCCGACCCAATAAGGTGAAAATAAGTTTATAAGCACTAAAAATAAGCTTGGAATAAGCTTGTAAACATTTTGTAAAGTTTTCGTATACTAAAAATGTATTTCGGACCTAATTTGCAAATCGTGTGAACTTTGGGTTAAAACCGTAACATTTCAAAAGATTAAGGGTTGATCTAAACGTAAATATACGTGCATGAAAAGTTAAGGGACCAACGTGCACTATTTTGAAAGTAAAAGGTATAAATACACGTTGCATGTACACGAGTAAAACCACAAGGACCGATTTTGTAATATACCGAAACTAGTTATAATATAAGTTTTGGGTGGAAAATGTAAATTTAGAAACCTTAAGGTTTAAACGCGTTAAAAACATATCTTGGAGGGCAGTTCACTTAGGGGTTGAAACTGTCGAATTCCGAAAGTTTTGATATAAAATAGTTTCGGGTAGAAAGTGTAAATTGCTTAAACTTGAGGGACTAAACTCGTACATTTTGAAACTTGAGGGTAAAAAGTGTAAATTCGGGAAAAGTTTAGAAAAACTTATAAACCTATCGTAACTTCGTAAAAACGAGTATTTTGATCATATAAGTGTTCTCAAATTATTTTATTATCGGATATCGTTAAATATGTTATGTATATATATTTATAAGATTATAATTATATATATATAATCCGATAAAACGCACGTGGGATCTAAACAAACTAAAACACTCAACAACACTATCATTTTATGAGATCACCACAGGGGAACATTTCACTTATGCGTAAGTGAGGATCATTAACTAAGGCAATGTACCAAGTAAAATAACTTAAAACGTTAAGCACGCACACACTATTGAATTGGACAATTCAATGATCTATTGAATAAGAATATTCAATGCTCTATTATTTTGGTCGCGAACCAAAATGTTTATCATATCTGAGACTCGCCATCTCATCATTTTAGGTTTCAGTTTGGAACCTCCGTTGAATTGTGCTTGATCTGTTTGTGCTTGTTCATTATCATCAAGGTGAGTTCATAGCATCGCTTTTACTTTTATTTGCAAACCCCGCGAGGGAGATACATGCTCTAAACTAGAACACAAGGTTTTTCATAAATGTTCTCTTCTTGATTAATGGAATTGCCTAAGTATTTAGCCATAAGTCCACTGTATCATGAACCATTAGTTACCGCGAGTGAAAGCAGATATCGTGAATAGTACTATGGGGAGTAACGACCCCGTCTTGGTTATAGAGAAATAACCAAGGCGCACCATATTTGAATTGCATTAGGTAATTGGTTATTACCTCCTTTGGGGCAAAACTTACGTACACTGGTAATTCGATGTATGCAGTTGAGTCGTGGTTGCATGAGCTTAGCGCATAATAATCTGTGATTTTCTTTATGATATTGTTAGTTTACAATGATCATGCTCATATTCTTGTGTTCAACTGTTATTTAAACCTATGAACTTCACTCAACATTTTTTTTGACCTTTTTAAGCATGTTACCTCAAGTAATCAGTGAAGATTATGACCAAGGCACAGAGTCGGGTATGACAAGGCTTTTCTTGTGGTGTAAACATGAAGTTGTCATTTCTTTCAAACTCATGCTCTTTATTTTGGGAAAACGTTTGAACAATTTACAATGTTTTGTAACAACTATGCGTTTTCGATGAATGATAACTACTTTTAATAAAATGCCTCTTTCGAGTCGTTTTATATAATTGTTGACTATGATCTCCATTCGAGTAACACCCCGATTAGTCTTCCGCTGTCATTAAGATTTCGGGGGGTGTTACATTATATCCTAAACTTTGATGGGCTGAAAGCAATACAAATAGAGACTTTTGTGGCAACACGATTGCATGCATCACTAACATAAATGAGCCCTAACCAGGTAGTCATGAAACCTAAAATATATCATATATCAAACCAACAACTACACAGCTGATAAGTCGCAAAACTGCAATTTATGCTCATACAAACACAAAAAGCAAAAGTTAAGTGCCACTTTATAGCTTCATCCATAACCATGCAACAATAACCATATACTTTTTAAATAATCTCAAAGGTTCCAAAATATCTAAACATTATCATCCTCTGGAAACAACCCAAAAGCATCAACAACGTTTGATTCTCTAAAACCTAAAACGCTAATGAGAAAATATACCGAACAAAATTTACAGCCCATGGTAACTACGAACCACTAATATGTCAATTGAAACTAAAACAACCGTGATCACCAATTTTTATATCACATATTTTTCTCGCCTGATAATAGTGACGATTGAAGACATGCAGTTCTAGTCAGCTCTAAGTGTTTTATGCATGAAGGTTGGTAAACAAAAGAGTTATATTTCATATTTAGAAAAAAAAAAAAAAAAAAGAAAAAGAAAAAAAAAAAGTGAAACGACGTTGTTTTGATCTAAGCCTACATCCAAACATCAAACGGCGTCGTTTGCAGCTCACTAAAGAGAAAAAAAAAAAAAAAACAACGTCATTTTGGAACAAGCATAAATAGTATCGTTTGCACCGTAAATATATAATAGGGTAATATATAAAATAAAAATTAAAATACCCTATTTATGATAGAACTTTTATGGTATAGTGAGTATTAATAGGCTTCTACGTAATTTTGATTCCATTACGAGATGGAATGAAAAAAAAAATGTAGTTATTAAAATTGTGTTTTCTTTTTTTTTTTTTTTTTTTTTTCTAATAAGTTGTACCAGTGATTGCATTTCATAATAGTATACAAAAAGGCTAATGATTTGTACACTCACTTTTCTGATTCGCACACTCCACTTTATGCTATACAATGTTGTACAGTTGTTATATGCTGCATTTCCAATTTGTACACTGAAGTGTATGAATCAAAAAAATAAATGTACGAATCAACACTCATACAAAAATGCTTGTTCATTACGTCGTAGTAGTAATCTTTTTCATTATTGCATACCATACACTATGCAAGTAGTATTAGGCAAGTATAAAGATTCAAAGACCAACAACCCTTCTTTTGTCTTCTTAAGCTGAGCCAGTCCTTATACGTGTGCGTTTATCCATTGAGATAGTTTTTTTTTTCTTTTTTTTTTTTTTTTTTTTTTTGGATACATACCACCAATGGCACTCAAATAAGTTTTGTCACTTTGTGCTCTTAGATGATTGGTACAGTAACACAGGTAGACAATATTTGGCTTGAGCTACCCCGTCCCCCTCCCTTTTGTGCTAAATGAAATGCCAAGAAATTGGCGTGCGAGAAATGCTTTTTTGTGTTTTTTTATTGATTTTTGTGTTGAGTTTGTATTTTAATTAGGTATTGTGGGTTTTAAAAGTGAGGTTTTAGCTTAAGTTACTAGGGATGATGTTTTTTAATGTGTGAGTGAAAAGAAAGTGAAGAAAATGATGAAGTGACAATTTGACGTGACACTCTTATTATTCATTTGATACAAATGTCAACGAGGGTTTATCAATAATCTGATTACCAAATTTAAAAGTTATAAAAAGTTAATGTATAGACTTTAGATACAAATCTTTCGTAAGTGAATTCAAAAGTATATTTTTATACATCATAACACAAATACACAATTGTTTTATGAGTGATTTTGTATACGCATACATGCACACGTTAAAAAAGGAATTTAGAAGTCACCGAGATCGGCTTCTGTACAACTAACATTTTCTTGTATGTTTTTGCATGAATATATATCTCATGAATCATTTTAATTACTGCTTTGAAGATGTCATATCTGAGACCATCAAATTATTCAACTTACTAAGGGCGTTTATGTAATAAAACCACCTAATAAACCACCTAATTAAATATACATTTGTTTCCGTTTATATCGATTACGATTTAGTTTTTTTCTTAACTTCATAAAATGACATGAATACCGCTAATTTTTATGTATCAAACAATAGCAATATGACTTTGAATGTGAAACTTCAATTATACATTTCTAAATTGATTTTGTTTAAATAAGTATGTACTTAAACGAAGAGTAAGGCTTCGTTTGTTTTTTTCAAAGAAGCTCTTCTTTCCTCTTTTGTCTGCAGGCGCGCAGACATTAGGCTTGAAGACCGTTTGTTTTTTTTCAGACATAAGAGGTTAGAATCACTTCTTTCCTCTTCACAGATGCAGACATAATTTAGGTCTTTTTTCCACTTCTTTCCTCTACACCAATGCAGACATAAGATGAAAAATGAAAGAAGTACTTCAATAGCAAAAAAAACAAACGGTCTTCTTCTTGCAGATGAAGAGCTTAAATGTACTTCTTCTTCTGCAGACATGGTTTGCAGATGAAGAGGTAAAAGCTCTGAAAAAACAAACGACACCTAAGACTCGGATTTTACATGTCAACTACTGTATTATTTTTATTGTTTAAATATGTTTAGTTTAGTTTTATTCTTGTTATTTTTATAAATTTTCGGCAAGCAAATATTCGAAATCGGTATAAATGAACATAAATACATTAACGATAATATACTGACAAAGACAATTATAATATAGTGACTGTTTTATATATATTTTAAGGATTTATTTGTTAAATTTATAAATTTATAAGAGTTAAAAAAAACTGATAATTTTACATTTAAATTCATAATTGATTGTAATCTTTATTAAACAATCATAATATAAAGTATTTTGATTTTAAGCTCCGCAGTTCGTAAATTACCTTTCTTTAAGTGTCTTTTATAAATTAAACGACGTTCTCATATATTTTTAAGATTAATTTAGGCCACTTTTGACTAATAAAGTGTTCAATTTTGACTTTGTTTGGTTAATTAGGTGACTTAATTTTGCCACATACTCAGTTCTTTTATTGGATTACGTGTAGTGATTTTCGCGTTCTTCATTGTTAACTCAACGTCTTATCATTTTCTCTCTTCACCATCAACTCCACCACCAAACATGCGTAATAAGTCTACAAACTTCACGAAATACCTCACTTTTACACAAACATCCTCAACAATACCACTCACAAACACACAAACAAAAAAAAAACTGAATAATCTGCATGACCAAGTTGTTTGTTGACGATCAAGTTGTTCGCAAAATTGGTTGACAACCAAGTTGTGGGGCGATGGCGTAATAAGGAATGATTGAGTCGTGGGTGGGGGATGGGGACACGTTGTTTAACCTCCACTACACTCATTCTTAGTCTAGTTACTTTTCACTAATATTGAGTTTTCTTAACTAGCTCCGAAACAACGTTTTCAATCTAAACCTATATAGTAGAAGGTTTTTAAATAAAAGCAAATTACAAAAACAAACCGTATACATAGTGATTATACGAGAATGAACTCTTTTCGTATACTTTACCAAAGTGACCAAAATATGTCACTATCACCTTTTCCATTCTCTCACCTGCTTCCTATTTCTCTCATCTTCACGGAAACAAACACACAACACACATCTCCCAACCATAACCACCACCGCCGCCTGCAAAACCAAATGGTCTCAGACTCAGACCTCGTAAACAGGTTACACGAGTTCTTAAAAACACCCGTTCTCACAACCACCACAAATGCAGCTGTACGCAAGCAACTTGAACAAGACTTTGGTATTGACTTAACTCAGAAAAAAAAAGTTTATCCGTGAACAAGTTGATCTTTATTTACAAAACCAACAAGAAAATGATGATCAAGAACAAGAACAACACCCAGCAAGCCCACCATTGCAGCACCTCCATTTGCAGCACCTCCATTGTGAAACCTCCAGCACCTCCATTGCGAAACCTCCATTGCAACCTCCCACGCCCAGGGCCTTGCCCACGCCCAGGGCCACGCCCACGCCCAGGCCTGCTGTACCACGCCCAGGCCACGCCCTGGCTCGTATAATACACGTGTAGCGTTGGGATTTTATGTTTTAAGAGATCCAACGGATAACATTGGAAAGTTCATTTTCGTAAACACTCAGGGCGAGAACCATTTTCGTAAACAGGTATGAGTTATAATTCATTTTCGTAAAAAGCTATTTAAATAATGACTGTAATGATGATGCCAAATGTGACGTGGCAAAAATGCATGACATTACATGCTAAGGTGAAAATAATAGATACATTGAATATAACATAATTGGAAAAATACTTTTTATTTACATTTTCAAAATATTTCACAATTTTTTTATTCTGCTCCCTTTCAAAAAGTTTTAATGCTATAATAGTTAAAGTATAATAACAATCGACATAAACATTTACAAAACACATATTAATTCGTATTTTTAATATGCAAAATTATATTCATTATGTTCGTATTTTCGTCACGGTTAATACGAACATAGATACATATTATTAACATAATAAAAACGTTCATTATCTGTGTAAAACCATATAGGAGGTGTTTAGAAGATTTTAACTTTCGATTTGCATTTTTTTTGTAAAGCTAGGAATTATATAGAAACCAGCTTCGAGGAGGAGTTCGGAAAGAACAAAGTACAAGGAAAGAGAAAACAACACAAACCTAGCTGGAAAAGAAAAACAACATGAAAAAAAAAAAAAAAAAAAAAAAAAAAAAAAAAAAAAAAAAAAACTTAATTACAAGATAGCAGAGACCTACGCTTCGAGATCTAGCAACTCCAACAACTCGAATTTGCAACCTTAATAAATATGAATATTCATAATGTAATTAATTAAATAATGTTTGAATTAATCAACATGATAATCAGAGCACGATGAGAGATCTGTAAATAGGTCCAAAAAACTTGAAAAAGTTTAGGTTTCATATTACCGATAATGAAGTTTTATTTTATACCTATGCGGCATGAAAATGTCCTAAATGTTAGACCACTTCATAATATCAAAACATTTAATGCATGTGTTGTGTGAAACAATTATAAAGCTGTAATATGTTTATATCATAGTAGAAATAGATTTATTAACTCATAAAGTCTTAAACGTATTGTTGATGTAGCATGAAAAATCAATTTATAAAGCTTTATAATACTTCACAATAGTGGATGTTCTCACATACTTAAAGGTAGGCTTATAAGTTTATAGTTGTGTAATGCTATTAATTTATAAATTATTTTGTTTTATAAACATATCTTAACTACGTATAAACTCTTTAAAGCTTATCAACAATTCACGTAATCTAAATGCACTAAATTATAAAAAAGTTTAATGTCATAAACCTTTTCATACAACGCAAGTTTAAAATGAATCCTCGATATGATTTATAGCTTTTAGACCTCCTTATATTTTCATAAACTCTTTACTAAATTGACATTGTAATTATATTTAAATATTATATAATGTTTTTCTAAGTAAAATCAAATATTATTTTTATTTCACTTTATACTTGTATTATACATATTGTATACATAATGTTATTAAGTTTATGTTTGATGCTTTTTAAATGTGCCATTCAACACATAATCGTTTCAATCATGAATTTTATGTATGCTATTTTTATTTTTTCTTTGTAGTAAACAATAAAAAAAATTGTTGGAACTATGTCGATCGGACGCGTCCGAAATGTTAATTATAAAAAATTTGAGTAAACTTTTATAAATAAACTTGTAGTGGTAAAAAAGAAACTTGTATACGTGTAGAAAACAATCTTATAAAGAAACCTGAGTTGCACGTGGTCACAAGTTTCGCATATCACCACCACCACCCCCTTCACCATCTCCACCGTCGACATTTAATTCTCCGCCTGCCGGAAAAACAAAAAACACACACAACACATATAAATAATCAAATCTATTACCGATGGGTGATTCAACAACAACAACAACAACGGGTGGTAGTGATAGTGATAGGGACGTGTGTTCAGAAGTGAATAGAATAATAGAAGAAAGTAAAGAGTTACAAGAATCAGCGTCGAATTTAATATCTAAAAATTCAATTGAAGAAGCTTCTTTAAGACAACGAGCTTTAGCTCTTGATTCTAATATCAAGATTATCAAGTCTTTTATTGCTTCTGAAGTTAAAAAAGGGGCTTTGGATTCTAAACATGCAGATAAAGTATAAAATTTTCTTTTTTACTTTTTTTTTTTTTAATATGTATACAGTAATTTTTTATATTGATTGTTGTTTTGACAGTTGGGTGAAGATTTAAGTAGAGCAAGTTATACATTAAGTGAAGGAGATGCTGCTACTTTTCTTCCTTGTAAATCACATGGTATTAATTTTATCTAGTTTTTTCTTTTCTGCATGTTGAGTTTAGAATAGTGGAATAGACGAGTAGTTTTGAGTTATGATGATATTTAGGGGGCGTTTGAGATTGGGTTATCAAAACTGCTTATTTGCTAGTCTTAGAATTTTGTTAACGGTTTCTGGATTTACTAATTTAAAGTGTTTATCTGATTATTTTGTTAACGTGGATAAGCGGCTTAAAACTGCTTACTCGAAACATCTTGTTTGAAACAAAATAAGCAGATAAACAGTTTCAATTTGCAATTCCAGAGATCCCCTTAAGGTCTTAATTATGTGACACTTTTATTCAACTTGCATAAAGAAGTTTAATGTAAATTTTTATGTATTCGAAATGGAGAGGATTATTCTGTTTTGGTTGTTGATTGAGTATTGTTGGTTTATATAAGCAATCAGAGACATCCCCTTAATTATTGATAGCATAAAGTAAAGTAACTCCCAATACCGTCTTCCACGGGTTATGGGTCCCAATACCGTCTTCCACGGTGTATGGGGGAGGTTGAGACGTAGACAGCCCTACCCCTACCTAAGGTAGAGAGGCTGCTTCCGGTTCTACCAAAGATAGAAAAGGACCTCCGGCCTTGCAAGGGGTGAGGATCGAACCCTTGACCTCTGTCTCCAGAGGCAAGGGTGTTAACCACTTGATCCAACCTTGCTCTTTTTTAATTATTGATAGCATGCATAGAAGAAATCTGGCTTAACATTGTACCTGTTAGACGACGGAAGTTAGATTTAAGTTCATCACTTTATTTTATAAACTTTAGTTTGTTGATGGAGTGTTGTTGTTGGGTTACAGGAAGGTTTTTGAGAATGTTTCTTGGTCCAATAAATGTCCGTGCTAACAGAAAGGATGTTCAATTGAAAGTGAAGGAGGAATACTATAGTTTCAGAGTAAGGAATTTTCCATTTTGCTTCTATGTTATTATGTGTGTTTTTCATGTTGTGGACCCATTATGAGTAGACAATATCTGCTGCTTAATCACTAGTGAGTGGGTTGCACTTGATACGGATTGTCTTCTCCGAATTGGATAGCGTGCTTTAGGAACCAACATAGACCTTATTCATCTTCAATCTGACATTGTCTATATTCTGAAGTCTGAACGGTTTATAAGTTACGTATAGCTACTAGTGTGGATCTTCTTTCACTATTAACATTCCTTGTTAATCTTATGCATCATCAGTTTGTGGAACTGGAACAATCTGATAATCTCCTTGTAATTGTGGGATAGGGTTTAATTGAGATAAACTAGACGTTACCTCCCATAAAACTAGTTGTATATTCTTTATCGAAGTCATGTGATTGATATATTACTTCCAACAGCAGCAGACCTTTGAAGTTCCTATAAAGATATCTTTTAGTCTTTAAAAGAACAGTATATTTAGTTGTACAAGAGTGTTTTATATGGTAATAATCTTCACGTGACCAATGAGGACATTCTTTAATATCATCAATGCTCCAAGCTGGTGAACGGGGCTACCTGGGTGTTAATTTCTTATGGTATAACTCATCACTCTCACTCGGGATCCTTTCTGTATACCACATTTCCCTTTACACCACATTCTCTCTTCCTGAGCCGAGTTCTGTGGCATCGTGGTGTGTTTGGTATCTAGTTTAGGGTTGGCAGTTAAAAGTTAGCGTAGATCTTTGTGATCGATAGGGTGTATAAGAGTTCTCTTTGCAGGCCTCCATATTCTTTCCATACATGCAAGCTGCGTCTAGTTGCCTAGTTATTGCTCAAAAGCATGTATAAGATGCCTTTTTCTTGTTTAGTTCAATTACTTAAAAGGATTTTCTATGGACTATTCGCAGGATAGAACTGCATATCTGTTTCTGATTTTTCCATCACTGCTACTGGGGTTAAGATCGTGGCTTTGGGATGGATGTTTCCCTGCATTACCTGTCCAGCTTTACCAGGTAGACATATTTTTACTTCTCAGTAATTATTATGTCCTGTATAAACATGCTACAAGAGCATAATCAGTGTGTCCTTTCTAGGCGTGGTTGCTCTTTCTCTACACTGGGTTAGCTTTAAGAGAAAATATTTTGAGAGTTAATGGAAGCGATATACGTCCATGGTAATTCTACATGTTTCGTAAATTTTATCACATTTTTATGAAAGGTTGTATGCTTTGAAATTTAACCTAATCAAGTTCATCCATGCGTTATAAATATATGATTGATTTGAGAGTAAGTGATGTATTAAGATTTAAGAATTGTGATGGTGCAGGTGGATATACCATCATTATTGTGCTATGGCTATGGCACTTATCAGCCTCACTTGGGAAATAGAAAGGCAACCTGACTGTGCCCAGAAGCAGGTTAGAATATTGTTTATATCCAGGGGTGGCAATGGGAATCGATTTTGGTTTGATTCTGGCTTGTGTATTATTCTCATACAGGTCAAGTGGATAAAATTATAGAGGTTAGCTTAAAGGGAAACGGGTCAAATAGGTTGAATGAGTTGAAAATTGCCTAATGTCTGTTTTTTATTCATACAGCCACCTGAAACCCTTTATTTGAAGATTTGGATTGTTATTGTAATCATAACTAACACATCCATTATTTATAAATAAAATGGACTTAAAGTGTTTGTGGATCAACTCAAACCGAACTGGCCCAGTCCAACCGATACTAAAAAAGTTAAAATTGGTACATTTTATTCCAAATATGTTGTAACGTTATACCAAACCCATCTAACTTGCCACCTCTATTTATTTTTGTTAAATTCCAAGATTTGAGAACCAACTCTTGATGTGTGTAATTACCCCATTTGCAGAAAGGTATACAATTATTTTTGAGATGGGCAATCATGCAAGGAGTAGCAATGCTTCTCCAAAATCGATACCAACGGCAGAGACTCTATACACGCATTGCACTAGGAAAGGTGCGGTTACTGAAATGCCTCATTACTTTTTGAGCATACTGTCATGCTGAGTCTTCCAATTTAACGTACCAACAGAAGAACATAATAAATACTTCAAAATATATAGACGCCTTTATACTTATGGGAACTAGTTTTTAAGGATTACTCAATAAAACTGTTCTACATACTATCTCCGTTGTATACCATATTCTGAGTATGATCAGTTGTGAGATCCTTGAGGACTCTTATTCAGGGAACATATATCAACAGTCTGTTTTGGTTTTAGGCTAGAAGAATGGACGTTGTGTGGGGTGAAACTGCTGGAGTTAAAGGTCAACTATGGTTGTTATTGCCCATACTCTTCGTCTTGCAGGTGAGTTGCTCATAGTCATTTTGTTGAGTGATGCTAGGGTAAGGAACTAAGGAAGCGTCTAGTGGCTTCCTTCATATGCAGTGAATGGAAATTTTCATTTGAGAAATTTAGTGATAACTATTAAAATAGCATTGTATAAACTGATGATCCAGTATGTAGAATTGCAGAGTGGTTGGAGGCAACCTTCAGCGTCCTTCAAATACTTTTAGTCTGCATTTTTCTTCATTTAAACTTTATTACTTGGAATTTTACAAATATGTGAATTAAAAATACAAATATGCAACATGTGACAGAGTTGGGGTCATAATTGCCTTGGGGTCATATTCGCACTTTCTCATCTTTATACACATTTTTTAACTCGTGTCATATAACTGAATAGACCAGAAGCTAGATGATACTTGTAAAGAGGCACCATTATAAACCGTGGCACTTCCTAGTAGTTGTAAATGAGGCAAATGTATGGCAACCACCAGTTTACTTGAATAAATGTATCTCCATTTCACTGTCGTTTTACTGGTGTAACTACAATTCTTTTAAGTAAACATATTTTGAGTTTACGTTTTTGGTCCCTTTTCTTGATATTAAATCAGCTTAAAGATTTAGAAGGAATTTGAAGACATGTTTAAAATTTATACACCCACTGTTTATTTTCTCATTACAGGCTTTTGAAGCATACGTGGGTGTGCTATTGCTACAAACTGCAGTGGCGGGTGTTATTTCTGAATGGCAGGTAAGAAACTTTACAATACTTGTGCGAGATTCAAGTTCATTTTGTTTTAGCAAAAAGGGAACGATTCAAATTGGTTAAAAGCCACCCAAGGTCTATATTAAATGCATACAGCCTCCTAATCATGTCACCCAACTTGTTTGTTTCTACCCAAACCATATCAACCCATTACCCAACCTGCTTGGCTCACCATCATGTCACAGTAAATTTTCATTCTGACCATGCTCAAGCTGAATGATATTGTGTTTGGCAGGTAATTACGTGTGGGATCCTTCTGATAATTATGGCTGTCGGGAATTTTGCAAACACAGTGCAGACTCTTGTACTGAAGTCTCAGTTTAAAGCAAAAATGAAGAAAGGTAAAAGCAAGAGTGACTTAACACAAGTTTCCCCCTCATTAAAGGATCAATGATTCAAACAATCATCTCAATAATCTAAACAACAATATCAAGATGGGATAGGAGGATTCTTTGTCAAGGTTATGACCCATCTGTTACTGTTCTTTATTTGCAAGTGTGAACTTTTTTGATTTCATAAACAGGTAGCTTAGCGCCAGTTTGTTATAGCTGTACACAAAGTTAATAAAACACCTGGTTTTGTTGCTCGTTTTTTTTGGCATATTGCATATCTGTGGGACTACAAAATCCTTGGAGAAAGACAATGGCTTTTAGGGCGATATATTAATTTTTTGCTCTCGTACATCCATGATTTCCCTAAGAATGTTGAGGCATGGTTTTTGTAATATGTCGAATGTTTGTTATGAAGTTTTTTTTTTTTTTTTTTTTTTTTTTTTTTAAATGTTTATTAGCAAGGTATATAGTCGGTGTTTAACAATAAGATACAAAAACACATCAAATATTCTTATGGAGGTGTTTGAACCCTGACAACATTTCTTCAAAAAATTAAACCAATAAGCTCTCGTAAGCTTTTTTTTTTTTTTTTTTTTTTTTTAAACTGAAATAAGAGAATATGTGCCCTAAATCACTTTTTAACCAAATATAGGATTTTTGGATATCAGGTAGTTATCTGATTTCAAGTCCGATTACAATCAGGGTATTTGTTTAGGTATGCATAAATAATTACTTGCAAGATGCTGCATATGTTGTTTTTTACGATTAATTTATCAACCAACATAACTGAGCTACATTTGGTCTGATCATCTACGAGGAGGCAGCAGTATCATTGTATCAGTATCATCACCCAATGGGAAGGAGGGTAACAAGAGATAACATGTCAGTCAAAGTATTCGAAAGAGTGATTACAATGATTTTATATCAGCTTTCAACAATTGGATTGAAAATGCTTAGTTTTTTGTTGTTACGTACTATGACATTTAGAAGGTTTTTCTAACAAACGTTTTTACAAATTCTTTCGAGAACCAATTCGGAGCATTAGCTTTATCACCTAACAGATAGACGTTCAATCTGATGGAGGCATACCTAATGTTAGGGGGAAGTACAAGTTCATGTGAAGGGGAAGTAATGACAAAAGTCGGCCAGGTTATGAAGGACAGATAACAAAAGTTGATATTACAGCTTATGTGCTGGAGTTGTTTGTAATAGTTGATGATTTTAGGTTTATTAAAATGATTTAATTTAACTTATAGTTAGTTATACACAAAACCTTAAAAGATCTTCCTTTCTACTTCCTTTGTGTTCCTTTCTAATTCACAACTAATAGGTGTTGTTTAACAACTTATTAGCCTGAACTCTGAAGGGGCCGAAACAATGATTTACTCGGTCATATATTACTGTTTTTTTGCGACTTAATTTTATAGTCCACCTAAACCCATGAATTATACGCTCAACTAGCATATGAGTAAAAAAGTTCTTAATGTCGTAGTACCTAAGTCCATAAATTATTCGTCAGATACTTATATTATTCCATCCGTCTCAAAATTATTGTCCATATTTTCTTTTCGTGATGTCTCAAAATAATTGTCCACTTTCCTTTTTAAGTAAAAACTAGAGAATAAAGTGGAAGAATATTCCATTTAAATGGTTGGAAATTAAAATGACCTCACTTTTATTAAACTTTGTGATTTCTCTCTCATGACAATAATTTTAAGACAGAGAGAGTAGTATGGTACTTTTTTTTGTAAGAAAGTTAGAGCCACAAAATATAAGAATAAATGCCAAAATACGGAAGCATCATAATTCCTAACCATTTATAGGAATGGATATACAAAAGCAAAAGGCAAGCTCATACAATACATAAAAAGAAGAAATTACTTATATGAACTCTTTATTATCTTACATGGTCAAGTCTACGAATTATTCATAAACTTTTTAAAATTTTTAATTATAGGTAATGAACTTTAAAAAATCTTAGCATCAATCTTGTAACTCTTAAATTTGTTTCAAAGACACCTTTATCGTCATTTTTTATAACTGGCTATCATTTAAAACCGACACGTCACCATTCTAAATATATATTTTTATTTATTCCTAGTCATCATTTTAACATATATATTTTTTTATTCCTAGTCAACAACAAAAACAAGTGATATTTGATTAGGGTATTTAATAACTTATCAGTGATTTAGGAAAGAGTTTTGATCAAATATCTTAGACCAGGCACAATAAGGGTGGCAACCGACTGGGTTGTCAAGAACTCAAGATTGTTGAGGGTGCTTTAAGGTCGTTGAAGTTTGTCGGTCATGGTTTTGGGTATGAGGGTCATCCAGACAACCTTGGTCGTGTGGTTGTTTGTGTGTGTATTTTAATAATTAAAAGGTATTTTTGCGGTGTATGTTTTTTATAGTGTGGGTCGCCTTACTGTGTCTAAAAGATTGTATGTAGGTCGTAAGATAGAGAAAACTGACGTGACAAAAAAGATGAGAGTTGCTAAGGGTTGTTATTGGGGGTAGCCTTAATAATAAAAAAAAACACACATCACCGCCGACACGCATATCCCCAGCGGCGCCGATGACAGATAGAGACCGGAGTTTCGCCGAAATGATTGACCGTGCTCTTGAGAAAGAGTTTACTGAAAAAGATCAGCATGAAGGTTAATTTACTAGCTTTAATTAATTGATATTAAAACTGATTCAATTATTATAGTGGCGGGTTGATTGTTGGCACGTTTCATGGTGTAGAAACCGATGATGGCGGCGAGGTGATTGTGGTTTCCAAAGTAGAGCTAGTGCTCCGATTGTTGGTGTTTGTGTTGATGGTGATTGTTGTTGTGATGAACTGATGAGAAAATAAAAAAACACAAGTAACAGTTAGGGTATTTTTTAAAATCTAAGCACTTTTGATGGTTTTGTCATATGAGAAAATAAAGAACTTGAAAACTCATATGGTGATGGATTTGAAGTGACCAATGTGAAAAGTAGTTAGATCTAAACATCTTATGGGATGTTTGATTTCAAGCTTCTAGTTTTTTAATTTAAGGTGATAGATTTTTTTTTTTTTTTTTTTTTTTTTTTTTTTTTTTTTTTTTTAATGTGTAACTGAGTGGATATGATAATGATAATGGTAGTTAATGTACGGTGATGGTGACATCAGTAATACTGGTGGTGGTTTAGTACTTGTGGTGGAGTGTGTGCTAGCAGAGACGGAGCCATGTAGGAGGTTGGATGGGCCATGGCCAACCCAAGTTTCTTATTTAATACGAGTAGTATGTGTATATATGTTTATGTATTTACTTCACAAAATTACCTCGCTCGCCCATATTATAAAGACTGCTCCATCCGGATTTTTTCATCATCTATCTTTTTTTTTCCTTTCTTATTTAATAGGTTATGTCTTACTTTTTAGGTAAAATAGTTACTTGTTTTCGTTTGGCATTGCTAAATTAGAGAGATTATTCTTACTTGTTTAGAAGTTTATACATTTTACATATCGTTTTAGGTGATTATAATGATGTTAAACAACCTTCTATGCGGTTGAAAATACTTTTATTATAAGACTCATGCTATTTAATATATAAATTTAATTTTACGCATATTTTTTTGGCTTGTTTTGGCCCACCTAACTGCAAGATCGTGGCTTTTTTTTGGAATAAGAGGTTATAAAAGGTAGTGGGCCCCACACCCCTTAATACCACTTATGGGGAAAGACTACTAAATTTACTCTCTAGTGAGACAGACGAATTAAGGGAAATTTGTGAGCCCAAAAAGAAAAAATAATAATATTATATTAGCAAGTGGGGATTCAGATGCAACAAGAAAAAAAAGAAACATAGCCGAAGAAGGAGACGACAAGAGTAAAATGTTTGGTGACAAGTGGGCTCAAATTTTTGGTGACAAGTGAGCTCAAAATGCTGACGTTAAATCCAATCGGTCATATTACTTATTTATGTC
The DNA here is from genome assembly GCA_019973895.1 of Chrysanthemum seticuspe. NCBI lineage: Eukaryota > Viridiplantae > Streptophyta > Magnoliopsida > Asterales > Asteraceae > Chrysanthemum > Chrysanthemum seticuspe. The sequence continues at coordinate 207,394,792 of BPTQ01000009.1, read as the reverse complement.
AGTTGTAACAAGTTACAAGGATGGTAGAAGGATTTTCAAAGTCCATTACCCATAATTGAAAATCTTGAAAAGTTTATGACCAAAACCCTACCTTATATCATGCAAATGAATCGTGCATTTGTCTTTTTACCAAAATAAACTTTCATTGCGCAAAGCAAAACAAGCTCGCGCGTATCTTCAATAACATCCAACGCGCATCAAACACACACGCAAGTCTACAAGAGCACGCTTCAAAAAAGGATATAGAAGACTACATTACTAGTCGTAAAATTAAATATTCTGCATGCAAAACTAGACTTTGAAATTTGGAAATACTAAAACCTAGTAATAGTATTAAAATTCTTGAAAAGTACATGACATCTATAATCCTTTTACATTTTGGACCGTCACTTTCATTCTTTAGTCTTTACACTCTCTTTCTTTTTCTCCATTTCGTTTCCATGTTTAGTATTCATTATTCTATTGTTGGAATCGCTCCTAACTCGTAAATAGAACGACATTGACGGGATTACATTTTCTATTTTTGTTACCTTAAACACATGGGCTTGTTATGTCAATTTCCCATTGTTGTATGTGTTTGGGTATATATACCCCTCCATACTTCCATTGAGGGGTGAGACTAGTGTGTGTAATTTCCTTTTCCTTAATAATAAACACATAGTATTTTCCATTCTCTCTCTACTTTATCTCTCTAACATAATGAAGATGTTCTTTCATCTTCCAAGACCTCCCGATTCACCAAATCATCCATATATTCGATTCTAACAGTGGTATCATTCGCCATCTAGTTGGGTGAAACACTTTTGTTTTTGAAGTTTTGTTTCATACGCGTGGGTTTTGCGCATAACTTTTTCATACGCTTAAAATCTTCAACTTTTACACTTAAAAACTCAAGATTTTTGTGGTTTAAGGTTCATTTAGTGTTAAAGTTTAAGTTTTTAGCATCAAGTTTGAAACTTTACGTGTGTAGAATAGTTTTTGAGCTTGATTTTGTTCGCGTGGTTTTGTCTACGCGTAAGGGTGAAAGTTATTTTGGTTCATCAAGTTTCAAACTTTTGTGTTATTTTGATGATATTGAAGCTCTTTCATCATTAAAATCAGGTTTCTAAACATTTTTAAGCATAAAAATCAGTTTTGGTGATAGTTGGTACTTTCTACTCGTAACAAAACCCTAGTTTTACTCGTAAGCACAAAGTCTACGCCTAAGCAGCACTTTACGCGTAAGGATTTATTCACTTGATCTTCACAGCTGTTGGTTTACTCAGTGTTTTTGTTAGGAATTAGAAATTCTCGGTATTAAAGAGTCGGTCACCTCAAGTATATGTAATCGTTAGAAAGCTCGTAGTCGTAGTAATTCTTAAGTTAAGTAGTATTTAGTTAAGTATCACCGTGGAGGACGGACGGGTCTTTACCCACTGTATGCCTGATCCACAGCCCGATGTGTGGCGATTTATGTAAGACTATAAATACTCTCTACCTCCCAAGGTAGAGAGTTGGAGCTCATAATAATATCTTTCACTTTCTCTCACTAATTTCCCCAAACCTCTAACTTTCTCTCTCTAGAATTCCATCTATATGCTACTTTGTGTTATGGTTTGATGTGCATGTGAAAAGTTATATCTTACAATTGGTATCAAGAGCCATGGTTAGATCATATCTTGCACATATTTGGATTTATAGTGGTTTTTAGGTGGTTTTTGAGTTTGAAAAAGTTTAGTGGTTTTTGCATCATTTGGGTGATTTCTTGTGTTAAAGTTTGAATTTTGTTGGTACTTTTATGTTTAGAATCATCACAAGTGTTTAGGTTTTCATTTGGTAAGCTTGAATCATCTTGGTTGGGTTGTTTTTGGATTGAAAAGTGATGTTTATATGGTTTTTCAAGCTAGCGACTTAGCTCACGGAGTGTTTTCTTGGTAGCGACTTGCTTCACATTTTTGTAGCGACTTACAGTGTTGGAGCTAGCGAGTTAGATCTAGCGAGTTAAAGTACAAGTAGTGGACTCTCCACTACGAGTAGCGACTTGGTGGTAGCGACTTGGTCTGTAGCGAGTTGCTCTTTAGCGACTTGTATCTCTAGCGACTTGTGTTGCGAATTGCTGCCAAAATTTGGCTAGCGACTTGGTCTGTAGCGAGTTACTACTTAGCGACTTGCCTTCTGTCTAGCGACTTGGGATTCTAGCGACTTGGCTGTCTAGCGAATTAATTGGTAGCGACTTAGTGCATTTGTTTCTAGCGACTTAGTGCATTATCATCTAGCGACTTGAGTGATTGTTTACGGTTTTCTCTTGATTTAGTAAAATCCCGTGAAAGTATCTATTTCCCGGTTTAATCATAGAGTTATAAAATCCCGTATAATCTGTTAACATGTCTACCAACGTCCCTACTGTCATCTCCACTGTTGCCGAGGATGTACAAGCAGCTGGCTCAGATACTCGTCCACCCATGCTTGACAGAACTGACTACGATTCTTGGGCTCAACGAATCAGATTGTATTGCCTTGGAAAGGAAAATGGTGTCAACATTCTCAAATCCATTGATGAAGGACCATATCGGGTTGAGACGACTAGAGACATACTTGATACTAATGAAGATGGTACTCCTGTTTACGGAATGGACAGACCTAAGATGTACGATGAGCTTGATGATAAGGAGAAAAAGAGATTCGATGCAGATATCAGGGCTTCAAACATTGTTCTTCAAGGTCTTCCTAAAGACATCTACAAGCTGATCAATCATAACACTGATGCAAAGGCAGTTTGGGATAACGTTAAGATGCTTCTCTCAGGTTCAGAATTAACTATGGAAGACAGAGAATCCCAACTCTATGACGAATTTGAGCACTTCAAGATGAAACCAGATGAGAGTGTCTATGAGTACTATGTGAGATTTCATAAGTTAGTGAATGACATGAGGAACATCAGAATGACTATGCCTAACATTCAGCTGAACTCAAAGTTTGTGAACAACATGAATCCCGAATGGCACAAGTTTGTCACAGCTGTGAAACTCACTAAAGGATTGAAGAATACAAACTATGAGCAACTCTATGCCTTCCTCCTTCAGAATGAGAGACATGCTATGTTTGAAAAATTGATTCTCAATCAGTTCAAAGCCAACCAGGGAGAGACAAGCTCGTCTAATGACTCAACAGCTTTCTACTCAAACATCGGAATCACAACCAAAGCATCACAAGTCATACCCTTGGGTAATGGTAATCACAAACTCATCCCTGATCCTATGTTCAAACAAGCTGATGCTGATGCACACGTGGGCAACATCATTAATCAACTTGCTCTTCTCATTAGTCAAAACATGAATTCTCTCCCACAAACCAACAACAACCTCAGAACTGCATCTAACCCACATAATCAAGCCACTGTTAAAGATGGAAGGATCGTGGTGCAACCAGTTCAGGAAAGACAGTATGATCAGGGAAGAGGTGGAGCTGGGAGAGGTTATGTTGGCAACCAGAATCGAGGAAGAAATGGTAACCAAGGTCAAGCTAAGCCAATCAAATGCTATAACTGTGGTGGTGAAGGACACATTGCAAGGAACTGCACATCTCCAAAGCGTCCACAGAATGCTGATTACTTCAGAGATAAGATGTTGCTGGCACAAGCTCAGGACAATGGTGCTGCGTTGGATGAAGAGGAATTGTTGTTTCTTGCTGAGGGCAATGCCAAGACCTATGATGTAGATGTGGATGAGCAACCTATTCAGGAGATAGGTCACAATCATCAGAATGCCTTTCAAGTCGCTGACTGTGATGCATACGACTCTGATGTAGATGATGGACCTACTGCACACACAATTTTCATGGCTAGCATTTCTCCAATGGTTTCTCCCAAGGTCTCTTCTTCACCAGAAGCTGGCACATCCAAGGACAAACTAATCTCAGAGGTATTAAAACTATACGATGATGCTGATGTGCAACAGATGCATGACAAAGTACAATCAACTGAAACTATTGAATCAAATGTTGAAAATATGGGTAATAACAATATTGTCCCATACGATCAATACGTGAAACAAAGTGAAAGTAAAGTTGTACCAAGTGATGCATCTTCTGCAGTTAACAATGACTATGTCTTTGATGAATACACTGCATGTGCTCCTGATGATTCCGTAATTTCTGAACTAAATGCCTATAAGGAACGTGTTGCCATTTATGAACAACGTGCAAAATTTGAGTTGACCACTCGTGAGCAGGAAATGGATGACCAAGTATGTACAGTAATTAGAAAAAGTAAGTTTAGAGAAGAAGTATTGAAACAAGAATTACATTCCTTGCAAGAAAAACTTTCTAAAACAGCTAAGCAAAAACAAGAACTTCAAGAAAATGTGAAAATGCTTAAGCAAGAATTTAATGCAAAGGAATCAAAACTCTTGAGAGATTTTTCTAATCTGAAAACTTTGAAAAACAAACTTGAAAACAAGTTGTACATACAAGGAAACACCATTCAGACTGCTCACATGGTCACGAAACATCGTGTCTTAAGCGATAAGCATAGCATTCCCCTTGTTGAGGAACCAAATCCAGAGGTAATTAAAAAGGCTAGAAATGCTCATAAGGTGCTTTATGATGGTAATGAAGTCCTTAAGCCTAGGCAGAAACCTAGTTGCGTTGAGTGCACTGAGGAAGATAAGATATTAAATGAAATCACTAGGGAAAAGATGAATAAGAAACAAAATGATCCCAAATGCAAAGAGAAAAACATAATCATCTCTCCTCATGATTACAAGAAGGAAAACTGGATTTCCTTGAACAAGCTTAAGCCTCAGACTTTGTTGACTCCCGAACAAGTCTTCTGGAAAAAGGATTTAGATAAGCTGAAAGCGGAAAATATTATTGAAACAAACCCTCCCCTTTTGAAAATGCCTAGAGCGACTGTGTATCCTCCTAATACACCAATGCATCTTGTTCCTAGAACAATTGCCACTAAAAGCAAGACATTAAATAGCCAATACGTTATATTTCAACTATTTGTTGATTTTGAGAAAACTTGCAAGAAAAGGATCACACCCACTGGTATAACTGAAGGAGAAAGAGGTTTTGAACAAATGAAAGAATGTTATTTAACTGAGGTCATGCCCTTCTTTAAACTTCTAAAAGATCACTTTGAGAGTCTTAAAAAGGGGGTAGAAACTGATATTAAGGGTATGGAAAAGGAATTTGATGCAATGGTTGTTGAAGTTAGTGACTATGAGCGTGCACTGAAATATAATGAGATTGAGAGAAAGAACCTGCATACATTAAATGAGAATCTTATTGCTGAATGTGTTGCTCAAGATGTCTTTTTCACTGCTTCAAATTGCTCTATTAATGCTTCCAAATTTCATGAACTATCTGTGGCCCTGAAAGTCTCCCATGATCGTGTCATTGAGCTTGAAAAAACTAATTCTAAACTAAATGAGAAAATTGAACTGGATGATCATGACAATTTGGTTAAACATTTTTCTAAATTAGAAGTTGAGTATTTTAATCTACAACTAAAATATCAACATCTCAAAGAAAATGTCAAAACTTCAAATATCAAGACATCTTCAGATGCTCCAGAGTTTGATGCAGTTTTTCAAATTAACAAACGAGATGAACAGATTCAAGCTCAGTGTAACACGATCAGAAAGTTGAAAGCCCAAATCTCTCAATTAAAGGGTCAAACGAACAATATGACAGGCTCCCAAATGCCTCCTCCTTTAGATTCTCAGAATTCTCAAACGTTTCATCTTCAAAACCTAGTAAATGCTTTACAAAAGGAAAACGAAAGTTTTCTAGAAGAAAATGAAAAGGTTAAACGTCATTTCAATGAGTTATTTGAATCAATTAAAGTCACTCGTAACAAAAACAACGAACAAATAGCTTCATTGCAAAAGGAAATTAAGAATCTGAAGAGACAGGTAAAAGGGAAAATGCCAATAATCAATGGGGAGAATGTTGTATCTAAGGCTCACTCTGGTAATAAATATGCTTTTTCGGTGACATATGTCCCCCCTCATCTGAGGAACAACAAACTTGCCATTCAAACATATTTCTCATCCCTTAAGGATTGCCTAGAATGTCTGCGTGAGATTGTTGAAGAGGATAAGCTAGAGAAACCTCATGATAATGCAATTGGACATGCATACTTATATGCCAAACGATCTCAAGAAATCTTAGAATGCTTGATCACAATATGCCCTAAGACATTAGGTGAGAGAGTTAACCCTTTGATTCCATGCTCAATGCCTAAGGCCAAATATGATATGCACTCGACTCCCAATGTTTTGAATGTGAGCCGTTGTGTACCCTTGAGTAGTTCAGATTCTAGATCTGTCAATGCTAGGAAAGAGAACTCAAATGTGCCTTCTAGGAGTACTAATCTCAGTACCTCTAGTGTTAAGAAAGTGAACCTTAGTGCACCTGCATGTAGTTCAGATCCCAGCACATCTAAACAGGTGGTGCAAAGAGCAGTAAAACAAACTAATGTTCCCATTCCCTCTACAGGAGTAATCAGTGACATTAAAGGGAGCAGGTCAAAGTCTCAAGACGATACAAGGAATGATAGGACCTCTCAAGCTAAGAATGTGCACTGGAAGAGAGTAGAAGAACAATCTAGGAACTTTAAGCTTAAGTTGAATAAAACGAATCGTGTTGATTCTAGTATTAGCCATAGGCGTACTGTAATTAATTCGAATTCTGATACTATTTGCAAACCTTGTACTGATGACTGCTTGAATTCTGTTTCTAATCATGAATGTGGTGTCAATGTTTTGCCTAATGATGTTAATTGTCCAGTTAATATTGTTAATGCTAAAATTCATGCTAAAAAGGCTAAAAGGCAAAAGCAAAAGAAAGTTAGAAAACAATGGAAACCCACAGGAAGAACATTCAGTAGAATAGGTTTTTATTGGATACCTGTTGGTCATAAGACCAATCAGATAATGCCCACTAGAAAATGGATGCCTACTGGTAGAACTATTCCCTTAAGAAGTGGTCACACTGTAAACAGGGCTAATACAGACACTAGTATTGCATCTATTCACAATGATTCCATTACCTCACTGTCTGATATGAATGCTTCTATTTCTGATGTGGGTGTTCCAACTGTTGCTACTAACCATATGGAACCCATTCTTGCATGGGGATCCCAATTATCCAGTTATCCATTCTTGTCTGTGTTCAACTGCAGATCGTTCAAATCGTTCTGTGGTACCTGGACTCAGGCTGTTCCAAGCATATGACTGGAGACCGGTCACGGCTCATGAACTTCGTGAGCAAATTCATCGGGACTGTTAGATTTGGTAATGATCATTTCGGTGCTATTATGGGTTATGGAGATTATGTTGTTGGTGATAGTGTCATCTCCAGAGTGTATTATGTGGAAGGTTTAGGTCATAATCTGTTCTCTGTTGGTCAATTTTGTGATTCTGATCTAGAAGTAGCCTTCAGAAAACATACCTGCTTTGTCAGAGATCTTAATGGTAAGGAACTGTTGAAAGGAACTCGTGGCTCAAACCTTTACACCATCTCTATCGATGACATGATGAGAGCCTCTCCAATCTGCTTGTTATCTAAGGCTTCAAAAACAAAGTCATGGTTATGGCATCGTCGTCTCAATCACTTGAACTTCGGCACCATCAACGATCTTTCCAGAAAGGACTTAGTTGTAGGTTTACCTAGACTAAAGTATGAAAAGGATCATCTCTGTTCAGCATGTCAATTGGGAAAAAGCAAGAAGTATGCCCATAAACCCAAACCTACTAACTCTGTCACAGAAGTTCTTCATATGATTCATATGGATTTATGTGGACCAATGAGGGTGCAGAATATCTTTGGGAAGAAATATGTGTTAGTTGTGGTTGATGATTATTCTAGATTCACCTGGGTCAAGTTCTTAAGGACAAAGGATGAAACTCCTGACATCATCATCAAACTCATCAAACAGCTGCAGGTTAGACTAAACAAAACTGTCAGAATTATCAGAACAGACAATGGAACTGAGTTTGTCAACAAAAAACTTAGTGAATTCTATGAAAGCGTTGGAATCAGCCATCAAAGAAGTGTTCCACGAACCCCTCAACAGAACGGTGTAGTTGAAAGACGAAATCGTACTCTTGTTGAAGCTGCTAGAACAATGCTGATCTACTCAAAGGTTCCAATGTTTCTCTGGGCTGAAGCAATTGCCACTGCATGCTACACACAAAATCGTTCCCTGATTCACACTATTCATGGAAAAACTCCATATGAACTTGTCCACAACAGAAAACCTAATCTATCTTTCCTTCGTGTGTTTGGTGCATTGTGCTATCCAACTAATGAGGGTCAAGACTTAGGCAAACTTAGGGCCAAAGCTGACATTGGAGTATTTGTAGGATATGCATCAAACAAAAAGGAATACCGAATCTACAACAAAAGAACCCGAAATATCATGGAAACAATTCACGTTACGTTTGATGAGCTGACCGGTCAAATGGCTCCTGGACACTCCAGCTCAGGACCCGCACTTCAATACAGTCCCATTGGTTCATCCCTTGTTCCAAACTCCTCTCAAGAAACTCCATATGTACCTCCATCTGAAGATGATGTAAAGAAATTGTTTGATCCTATGTTTGATGAACTGTATGATTCAATTACTAATGAGGTGCTGATCCCTACAGCAGAGGTTGCTCATATTCCAGTGAATGAAGTCAATCCTTCAGTCTCAATATCTTTAAGCCAAGAAGCACCTGCTGCTGATCCTTCAGTCTCATCAACAAATCATCATTCTTCAAATGTACATCATGGAAATGTTTCTGGCATCAATGATGAAGTTAATCCCTTTGCTACTCCTGAAGATGCTCCATTTGAAAACATATTTGCTACTCCTGAATCATCATCAGAACCATCTTCTTCAGGAGACATCGACTCAGCTACCTCAGTTCCTCAACAAATGCCACATGAACACCTCAGAAAATGGACTCACGATCATCCATTAGACAACATCATTGGTAATCCCTCTCGTCCTGTATCAACCCGGAAACTACTTGCAACCGATGCCTTATGGTGTTTCTTCAACTCCGTACTATCTAAGATCGAACCAAAAGATGTTAAAACCGCCATGAATGAAGACAGCTGGTTCAATGCCATGCAAGATGAAATTCATGAGTTTGATCGTCTTGATGTATGGGAGTTAGTACCTGCTCCAGACTGTGCTATGATTATAGCTCTAAAATGGATCTTCAAAGTAAAACTTGATGAGCATGGTGATGTGTTGAAGAACAAGGCTCGATTAGTTGCTAAAGGATATCGTCAAGAGGAGGGTATAGACTTTGAAGAATCTTTTGCTCCAGTTGCTCGAATCGAGGCAATCAGAATCTTTCTGGCTAATGCTGCTAGTAAGAACATGGTAGTTTATCAGATGGATGTAAAGACGGCATTTCTAAACGGAGATCTTAAAGAAGTCGTCTACGTCAGCCAACCTGAAGGATTTGTGAATCAAGAGCATCCTACTCATGTTTATCGTTTGAAGAAGGCTCTTTACGGTTTAAAGCAAGCTCCAAGGGCATGGTATGATACACTGTCAAAGTTTCTTCTATCAACCGGATTCATCAAAGGAGCAGTTGATCCTACATTGTTCACCAGGAAGTCAGGCAAACATTTGATTCATGTTCAAATTTACGTTGATGATATTATTTTTGCCTCGACTGACCCAATGGAATGTGATCGTTTTTCAAATGAAATGAGTTCAAAGTTTCAAATGTCAATGATGGGACAAATGTCATTTTTCTTGGGATTACAAATTTCTCAAAGTCCCGGAGGCATTTTCATAAATCAATCTAAATATGCAACAGAGATTTTAAAGAAATTTGGATTTGATTCAAGTGACCCTGTTGACACCCCCATGATTGACCGAACCAAACTAGATGAGGACCTCTCAGGGATCATGATTGATCAAACGAAATATTGGAGTATGATTGGATCCCTGATGTATCTCACTGCTAGTAGACCAGACATCTTGTTCGCTGTTTGCATGTGTGCTAGATACGAGGCTAAGCCTACTAAAAAGCACCTTGAAGCAGTTAAACGGGTCTTTCGGTATCTCCAAGGAACCATCAATATGGGACTATGGTATCCGAAGGACACCGGTATGTCACTAACGGCCTATGCAGATGCTGATCATGCAGGTTGTCAAGATACACGTCGAAGTACGTCAGGAGGTGCTCAGTTTTTGGGTGATAAGCTTGTGAGCTGGTCTTCAAAGAAGCAAATGAGTACCTCTATTTCCTCTACAGAGGCTGAATACATAGCCATGTCATCTTGTTGTGCTCAAATCTTATGGATGAGATCTCAATTATCTGACTATGGCTATGAATTCAACAAAATCCCTCTGTACTGTGATAATAAAAGTGCTATTGCTCTCTCATGCAACAACGTTCAACACTCAAGAGCAAAGCATATCGACATTCGACATCATTTCATCAGGGAACAAGTGGAAAAGGGTGTGGTGGAACTATATTTTGTGAGGTCTGAATATCAGTTAGCAGACATCTTCACCAAAGCTCTTCCAAGAGAACGTTTTGAGTTTATTCTTCCACGACTTGGTTTGAAAAGCCTTCAACCAGAAACTCTCAAACGTTTTCAGGAGGAAGACGAGGAGTAAAGGTCTATCTTTATCTATCTCTTGTAAATATTTATTCGAAAAAAAAACAAAACAAAACAAAATAGAAAATTATAATACTTTCAAAATCCATAAAAATCTGAAAAATTCGAAAAATCTTCAAAAAATATTGTCAATTTGTCATGTTTTTCTCGGTTCGACAATATCTACGGTTTTTATGTTGTCATTCAAAGAATGACACGGGACTTTAGATGTTGTTCGAACTCCAAAAAAAAAAAAAAAAAAAAAAAAAAAAAAAATTTGGGAGAAAGAGAAATGGTTTATTGTCATTTTCAGGCAATAACCCGGTTTTAAAAGAAAGAACAGAGCCATGTTTTTAACATGTTTTCACATTCCATGCTCTGATTCTATAAACATTTATCTGCTGAAAACCAAATTCTTTGAAAAATAACTCGGTCTCTATTTTTGATAATCATCTGGACTTATTTGTCAAAATCTCTATCTCTCAATCAACAACCTATGTCATTGATTGAGGGGGAGAATGATTTCAATTAAATTAAAAAGTTATATGGCATTAAATTGTTTTCAAAAGATATACATGCATGTTTTATAAATGGAGTTTAAAGTCTTAAAATCCGATCCTTATCAGTTCAAACGCTTTCACAATCAAGTCACAATTCTCCTTAAAAGCTTTCAAAATCAATTTAAATCTATACGAGATCACAAATCCCAAATGTTTTGATAATTGTGATCGGGGGAGAATGTGTGATTTAAATTGGATTTAAACTGATAATTCGGTAAATGGTTTCACAAGAATGTACATGCTGTCCTTCCCACATGTGACAAACGATTTCAAATTTTCCATGCACATGTTGAGGGGGAGCATCTATCTTAAACCTTTGATTTGAAACGTGATCATTCATCCCAATGTGCAGGTTCCCTCTAGTATGTGCAAAACTCTTTTCAAACCTCGAGGCACATATTGAGGGGGAGCAAACTTATGGAAACCTCATCCTTCCCAGAAATGCTATATCTACTTGATTTGATGTAGGAAGCGATGTTGATATCTTTTAGAAAATGGTAATCAAAGAAGTTAATTCTTTCTCTTGCCTCCGTGTGCAAAACATTTTCAAATACTTGATGCACATGTTGAGGAGGAGTTCTCGTTCTAAAAATATCAAAAACAATTCAGGTACAAAATGCTTTGATTATATATCACAAGTATCTGAATTGATTTTTCAAATGGTTTTCAATTGGATCCAATGGCAGATGAACAATACCAAATTGACCGACCAACTTTACTTTATGTACGGTGATATAAGGATGATAAGGTTAGGTATGTGTTCCCATGATCCGCCAGAACCGGAGGGATCTACCCAGGGACAATCCGCTAGTTAGTGTAGAAGTCCTTAGGTATGATGACAAAAGGAGAAATGTGAGATATGGGAAGAGTGCGGACTAAGACTGAGCTAGTACTGGAATAAACCCAACAAGGTTCTAGCTATGAAGTCTCGGTAAGCACTGAAGGGGTTGAAGAATTAAAAAGAATTGAATGAGAAAAGGGTGAAAACAAATAGCCCTCCATTTATTCAACCTTAGGGCAGAAACCGGGTTCACTTCATATGCTACTGATGGTAACATCGGTATTGAAGACAAGACGCCATGGACCCAGTGACGCACTGCACTTCAACTTTCCAAACCACTCAAGTTCCTCTTAAAAGGACTTGTTTCATTCTCACGGGGAACCGACATTATCTATCGACTTTCTCTTAGAGATTGTTGATATGGAAGAAGGAGACCCTCTCCCTAGTCTCCGGCATAGGATCCAAATATGCACAAATTGAGTCTAGAGCCACGAGATCATCAATAAATCTCATTAGGACACGTTCAATGAAGACTCTCTGTTTCACACAATGTGGAAAGAGGCATTATATCTTGAGTCCTACGCATTATCCTTGTGGTATTGCCAGAACATCTGAGTGATGTGTTTACACACTCACAATGAAGATGGAAAGCCTTCTGGAGCCAACATCAAACAAGCTCCTGGTAGGTGGCATGTGAGATTCATTATATGGATCAACCATGTGACAACTGAACAGAAACAATGGGGCGATTCAATTTCTTGAATCAATCCTGGTTCAGGTTAGGGATTGACGGATACCTTTGAAAAACCGGTCTTCGTGCTTAAAAACTCTTTTCTTTAGCACATCGACCGTGTACTCACTTTTTCAAACCAAAAGGTATTTTTTATGATTGATAATTGATTTTCAATAAAACCTTCGTTGTATTGCAAAAACAATTTCCATTGAGCAATACACGACTGTTTTTCAAATCTCTTTTCATCAATCAGTGGACTTAAAATTCGCTGGTTCACTCACTCCGTGTTGTCTTCTTTGAGATGTTCCGGTTTGAGAACAGCTAGAACAGCTGCGAAACCCTGTCAAGGAGATTCTTAGGAATCCTACCTGATCACAGGCAGTATTTATACTGATCAACGGGGAACCATGGGCCGTGTACCTCAATTCAACGAAAGTGATCAAAGACACTTTCGTGCGATTTATTGCTAACTGTTGTATGCAGGTACACCCGACGTTTGCAGCTGATCAGAATGGAGCGGTCAATCCATAGCCGCATGCTCACTTAATACATTCAACTCAAAGAAATCATGATTAGTGCATCAATGACTCTGATATTTTCACTCCATGCTTCTGCTACGCTGCTGCCAATATCATGATTCAACAAAAGCTTCCGCTACTCTGATGTGAAGATTTCATGATCCAGAATGTGAGCATGTCGGTTCCAAAGTCACAACATCACAAAATACCAACACCATAAAGGATGTGTCAGAGATTGTTGATAGCTGATAATCTCCAAAGATGGCTCAAACTTATCATCACGTGGATCAGTAAAAGACCTCCACTTGGAATAACCAAACATGCAATGTGAAGAATCAATGACTACGAGCTTAGGAGCAAAGGACTACATCAAGAATGCAAGATCAATTGTTAATGTATTATCTGGTTGTATTCAATGTGTTTTTGGTACATGATTGAGGTGACCTCCCTTAGGGGGAGATTGTTAGGAATTAGAAATTCCCGGTATTAAAGAGTCGGTCACCTCAAGTATATGTAATCGTTAGAAAGCTCGTAGTCGTAGTAATTCTTAAGTTAAGTAGTATTTAGTTAAGTATCACCGTGGAGGACGGACGGGTCTTTACCCACTGTATGCCTGATCCACAGCCCGATGTGTGGTGATTTATGTAAGACTATAAATACTCTCTACCTCCCAAGGTAGAGAGTTGGAGCTCATAATAATATCTTTCACTTTCTCTCACTAAGTTCTCTAAACCTCTAACTTTCTCTCTCTAGAATTCCATCTATATGCTACTTTGTGTTATGGTTTGATGTGCATGTGAAAAGTTATATCTTACAGTTTTCTTGCTTGGATAAGCCTGAAAACACTTCGACTTTGGATAGCTTTTACACTGGTATAAGTGTAAAGGATTTTTGGGCAAAACCCTAGTTTTACGCCTAAGCTAAACTCTTACGCGTAGAATTCTCTTTGCCTAAGCATTTCTTACGCCTAAGCTTGTCTTACGCATAAGGATTCTACTACTAAGCCTTTGATTTATGCCTAAGCTAAGTTTTCCTCAAGTCTACGCGTAAGCTATTTCTAGGCGTAAGCTTTATTCTACGCGTAAGTTGGGTATTACGCATAAGGTACTTTCTACGCATAAGCTGTTTCTACGCTTAAGGTTACTTCATCAACAAACTCTAAGTTTCATTCGACTACAAAGATCCATCATCAACACAAGTTTCAAGATGTCTCAACCACCATACTCTAGCTACTTTCCTCATGAGTATCCTCAACAACAACAACAACAACAACAATTCTATCAACAATATCCTCCACCATATCCACAACAATTGCAACAATTTCAACAACAATTTCATCACTTTCCTCAAGGAGCAAACCCTCTTCCACCTCAAATGGTTCCACCAAACCCTCGTCAACAAGTACAACATTACACATACTTTCAAAATCAGTATCCCGCCAAATATGCTATGAATGTTACAACACCAAAGGAACCGTCTTGGTTTGCAAAGATGTGTGAAGCTTTAAGTAGCCAACAATCCATTCATGAAGCTGGATCCCTTGACAGACCTCCAATGCTCACTCCCGAAAACTACGATCAATGGGTGATAAGGTTCTTTAGGTTTTGTGATCTAAAGAAGCCACATGGAAAGTTTTTAAAGAATGTCATCCTTGAAGGTCCTTTTCAGATGCCTACTCTCACTGTACCCGGAGATCCAAATGCTAATCCACCAAGAGATGATATCACCAACGTTGTCGGTCTTGATCAACTTACTACTGATCAACTTCTTCACTTAGAAGCTGATGAACTTGCAATGCAATATATCCTTTTGGGATTACCCAATCCGATACTTCGTAGTGTTGATGCCCAGAAGACTGCTAAAGCAATGTGGGAGCACATTCATCTTCTAATGGAAGGCACAGAACTCAATCAAGAGGACATGGAATCAAAAATCTACTTAGCATATGAACACTTCATGATTGAACCAGGGGATACATTAGAGTCATATTATCATCGGTTCTCAAACATCATAAATGACTTAGAGAAACATAATATCATTATGCCAAGGATTGCAGTCAACACAAAGTTCCTGAGCAGTCTTGGCCCTGATTGGGAAAAGTATGTTATCTTTATCCGTCAAGCGAAGAATCTTCATCAAGCTACATACGGATTGTTGTATGACTATTTGAAGCACCACCAAAAGGAAGTTGACAAAGAAAGGATCGTCCGTGGAGTCCCTGCTTCACCATCACTCCCGGATAATCAAACTCTTGCTTTGTGGGATCAAGCATGTTATCCTCAATTCCCAACCTTACAAACTGTTTTCACAAACCCTCCACAATCAACTGTTCAGATTACACCATATGATCCTTCACAACAACAATCACAAGAAACTCAATTGGTTCCATACAACAACAAAAATGATCAGGCACTCTACAGTGAATCAAATGAGGATGCAAATGCCTTCGATGCAATGAATCAAGGATTTGTTATACTTGCAAGAGCATTCGGACAATTTGCTAACAAATCCAACAACCGCATTCGCACCTAGTCAAATACAAGGAATCAAGCTGTTGTAAACAATGGACGGGTTGAGGTTCAGAATCGTAGAAATGGTTTTCAGATGAATAGTGGTCAAGGGTTTAATGTTAATGGAAGGAATAACATGGGTGCTCCACAACCGGTTCAAGTGGTTGATCAGGGAAATGCTCAGACTGGGGTTAATGGTCTCCGATGTTATAACTGTAATGAGAAGGGTCATCTGGATAATGCATGCCCCAAGCCGAGGACAAGAGGCAACGCTTATCACAAAGAGGCTTTACTCTTTGCTATCAAGGATGAAGCTAGTGGAACTCTTACCAACAAAGAACAGAGCTTCATGGCTAATGCAAATTCTGATGATGACATGGAGGACTTGCAGGCTAATGCAGCTGTGATGTTAATGGCAAACATGCAAGAGCTCCACATGAGTGACACAGGCCCAGTGTATGACACTGACGGCTTGTCTCAGGTACCAGATCAAAATTTAATCATTAATAATCTGATATCTCCGCCAACATCTGCATCCGACGAGGCTCAAAGTGGTCAACATGATTTGTTTACATCTCATTCCGATGATAATCAAATGGATCCCGTAGTTATATTTGACGATCAAGATGACCTTATGGTTAATATTGATAATCAAGTTGACTCCGTGGTTATATTTGAGGATCTAAATAATGATCATGTTGAGATTCAAGTTGAACAAAGATGAACCTTTGTCTAATCCAGATCTTGAGCTCATGACCAACTTATTTCAGATCACCCAATCTCAATTTGAAATGTGCAATGACATCAATAAGCAATTGCAAGATAAAATTGCACTATTAACTAAGGATAATGAATGCTATAAGTTCCAACTCAACATTTTTCAAACTAAAGAGAAACGTGAAAAAGGTTTTGAAGTCTCATTTGCTAAATCTTACCAAAATGAAAAATCTTTAGAAAAACAGATATGTGATCTAGTTGCATCCAAGAATGCTTTGTTGTCTCAAATAGAACAATTGAAATATGATCATAAACAACAACTTAACGCTCTCACTTTGGAAACTTAAAAAGCCAAGTCTGAGTTGTTAACTTGTCAAAAACAGTTTTGTGAATACAAAAAGCATTCGAGGAAACAAATAGATGACTATCTTGAGGAAATTTTCGACCTACAAAACAAAATCAAAGAGTTTCAAAATGTTGTTTACAAACATGGTGAGTCAATCACAACAATTCAAAAGTGTTCTTTTAAACCAAATCCAAATGGATATGGACCAATTCTTGCTGATTACAAACCACATTTTTCTTATAGAGCATTCAAACCAAATCCTCAAGTTTACAGTGCAGAACATAGAATTGATGACTCAATCATGAGTGTTGTTGAATATAATCGTATGGAGGAATTAGATGCAGAAGAAGAGAGTCGATCAAAATTGGATAATGTTGTTTATTGCAAACCATTTAACTATTCAAAAGCCATAAATTTCGTCACACAACAGGATCATTCTAACACACCTTGGGTTGTCACACCACCTCAAGAGTCCTCTTCTAATGATGGTTCCCGACCCAATGTTGCACAAATTAATGGTCCTTTACCTTCTTTTAGTGAAATAAAGCCATTAGCTGAATGATGTCAGGTTCTAAAATATTTTGACACTTTCATGTCTGACATCAAACTTTTAGAACATGCAATTGAAGTTAATTCTGAAATTAAATCTGAACATTTTCAATCGCCATTTGCGCGACAACAAAGGGATATTTTTCAGAAAGGGCTTTTACCACATGTCCGAAATCTAAAAATGTGTGCAATATATTGGGAACGGGATCTTCAGAAGGAGATTGGTCTTATGAAAAACGTTTTCGAGCAAACAGAAACATTGATTTCAAACACTAAACGTAAAAAGAAATTGTTGAGAAATCATGTTGACCGACTCTTGGAAGATGTTATCTGTGCTGATACCATAAATGTTGTGTTACTACATTCTGTTGCATATGCATTTGATTATATCGCTGTTAATTATGTTGATTCTATTGAAAATGTTGAGAATACCGATAATGTGCAGCAAATCAAATCTTTGAAAATTGAAAATGAGCGTTTGTTAAATGAACTTTCAAATGCAAAACGTCGTCTTCAATGGTGTCAAAAGGATTGTCAAAATCGAGAACTTGCTTTACAAAACAAAATCAACCAGTTGCGTTCAAAATCTTTTGATCCAAAAATAGAACATCTGGATGATGAAAACGTGTCTTTAAAGTGTCAAATTTCAAAATATGAACAAGAAATTGCCAAAGTCAAAACAGAATATGGTGTCATATTTGATTTACTCAAACAGACTCGTGAAAAAGCATCACAAGAACTTGATAATCATCTTGCATACACTAAAGATTTTTTAAATGTTAGTGGAAACATTCGCTCTGAAAATCAAGATTTGTTGCACACTATTGTGGAGTTGAAAGCAAAGCTAAGAAAGTATGAAAAAGATAAGATTAGCAACACAAATGCACTTGCCCCAGGAATGTTTAAAATTGACACTAGAACGCCTAATGACAAACCACAAGATACTAATGTGCTTCCTTCCACTGAAACAGGAATAGTTGCCTCTTTTCACAACGCTTGCACTTCACAGCTTAAGAGCAAATCAAGGAAGAATAGGAAGTCGCGACGTAAGAAAAGAACACTAAAGACCTCTGAAGTAGAAGAACACCTTAGGACTTTGAATAAGACTCAAGTTGCACCCACTTTAGACATTGCTTTAGACAATTGTAATAGAAAAAGTGATGTAACGAATGCTGAACCTTTAAGTACTTTGAATGTTATGTTTGAAGCATCTTGTGTTGGTTGTCATAAAAGCATGTTTTCAGGATCTCATGTTAAATGTGTTGCTAATGCTATCTTATCTCGTAAGCGGAACAATAGAAAACGGAATACCTCTAGGCCCACTAATGCTTCTAAGTCTGTGTTAGGTAAACCGCCTTCTAGTGCTCATGCTTTAATCATTGATATACCCATAGAACCCCCTTCACCTGCTAGGAAGAACTTATCACCTAGTGTATTCACTAAGACCAAAGCTAAGACTAGTTGGAGATGGCAGAAATGGTTACATAATACACTTGGCTTTAAATGGATACCTAAAATCATTAACATGTGTGTGTCTTCTGTAACTGTAACGGAACCCTCTAACTCTTCAGGTTCCACCTCTACTTCTATTCCACCTGTGTCGTCTGTGTGTAATGCAGGTGATACAGATCATTCTCTGGATTGTTGATAGCGGATGTTCCCGACACATGACAGGCAATCTCAAACTGTTATCAAACTTTGTTTCAAAGTTCATCGGTACTGTCAGGTTCGGGAATGATCATTTTGCAGCAATCATGGGCTACAGAGATTACATCAATGGGAACATCGAAATTAGCATAGTTTATTATGTGGAAGGTCTCGGTCACAATCTCTTTTCTGTCGGTCAATTTTGTGATTGAGATTTGGAAGTTGCTTTTCGGGAGAAAACTTGTTTCATTCGTGATCTACAAGGAAACGATCTTATGTCTGGTACCCGCACATCAAGTCTTTATGCAATCTCAATGCAAGACATGATTGCTTCATCTCCCATCTGTCTACTTTCAAAAGCAACATCTACAAAATCTTGGCTATGGCACCGTCGTCTCTCACACTTAAACTTTCAAACCATAACCAATCTTGCACGATACAAACTTGTTGAAGGTCTCCCAAGATTTCGGTATTCTAAAGATCATCTATGCTCAGCTTGTGAACAAGGGAAAAGCACTCGTGCTCACTTTCCTTCAAAGGTGGAACACAGCTCTCAGCATGTGCTTCATCTTCTTCACATGGATTTGTGTGGCCCGATGCGTGTGCAGACAATTAATGGCAAACGTTACATTTTGGTAATTTTCGATGACTACTCAAGATGGACTTGGGTTTATTTTCTTCGAAGTAAAGATCAAGCTCCACAGATGATCATCACCTTTCTCACGAAAATTCAAGTTCAGCTCCGGAACACAGTCAGACAAATCAGAACAGAAAAAGGAACTGAATTTGTGAACCAAACTCTTCATACATACTATGAGAAAGTAGGAATTGAGCATCAAACATCAATTGCATGAACACTAGAACAAAATGGAGTTGTTGAAAGACGAAACCGTATGTTAGTAGAAGCTGTAAGAACAATGTTGATAAATGCAAAACTTCCCGATTACTTCTGGGCTGAAGCCGTGTCAACTGCATGCTACACTCAGAACCGTTCAATGATTACCAAAAACCAAAACAAAACACCTTATGAGCTTATCCATAACCGCAAACCGAATCTAAAACACTTTCATGTATTGGTTCTCTTTGTTATCCAAATAATGATCGTGATGACTTTGGTAAACTCCAGGCTAAAGCTAACATTGGAGTCTTTGTTGGATACTGTGAAAACTCTAAAGGATACCGGATCTGGAATCGTCGTACAAAAGAGATTATGGAAATGATTCATGCCAATTTCGATGAGCTTACAGATATTGCTTCTGAGCAAAACAGCTTGGAAGCCAAACATAACCGTCTAAACTTCCCCAAAACCTCATCATCAGCTGAACCAAGCTTACAGCTTACTCGTCGTCAAATGAAATAGCTATTTGCTCCTCTATTTAGTGATGATATTGATCAACGTGCTCCAGATGTATCAACTGTTTCCGCTGCTCAACCTGATAATACTCCAATACCTGATACACATGAATCTACAACAACAACTGTTGCTGAAGCACCTCCAATTGATTCTACAACAACAGTCGAACAAACCGCATCCAATGACGTTGAACCAGCTGATGATCTTCTGAATCATGATGTACCTACACCCGCAGATTATGATCCAAATGCGTTCTTTAACCCTTTCGCTAATGTTTCTGCCACTTCTGATGTTGCGGAATCATCTACAAGCCATTTGAATCCACCTAATCTGCATAATGTATATCAACATCAACCCTCCACACATATTTGGACTAAAGACCATCCTCTTGTGAACATTATTGGAAACCTGAATCAACCGGTCGTAACTAGACAACGCCTTTAGATTGACGGAGAACATTGCATTTATGCATTAACAGTGTGTCAATCTAAACCCAAAAACGTTAAAGATGAAATGACTTATGACAACTGGATTGAATCCATGCAAAAAGAACTAAATCAGTTTAAACGTCTTAAAGTATGGGAATTGGTTGAAAAACCAACAGGGGTTTATGTTATTGGTCTGAAATGGATTTGGAAAAACAAGTTAGATGCTGAAGGTACGGTTATCATAAATAAGTCACGTCTGGTGGCTAAGTGTTATAGACAAGAAAAGGGGTATGAATTCGAGGAATCATTCGCACCGGTTGCTAGACTTGAGGTTGTACGGATTTTTCTGGCATTCGCGGCTCACATGAACATCACGGTCTATCAGATGGATGTCAAAACCGCTTTTCTGAATGGTAAACTGAAGGAAACGGTCTATGTTAGTCAGCCAAAAGGATTTTTTGATCCAGAGTTCCCTAATCACATATACAAACTGAACAAGGCTCTCTACGGTCTCAAACAAGCCCCTCGGGCGTGGTACGATGAGTTGTCATCCTTTCTCCTATCTCATAATTTTGTCAAAGGATCGGTCGACCCAACACTGTTTATACATTATCACGGGGAACACATTTTAATCGTTCAAATCTATGTGGATGACATCATTTTTGGGTCAACACATAAAAAGTACTCAAACGCTTTTTCAAAACTTATGAAAACACATTTTGAAATGTCAATGATGGGTGAACTTACATTCTTTCTAGGACTGCAAGTTCATCAATCACCCCGTGGTATTTTCCTAAGTCAGTCCAAATATGCTCTTGAAATTCTAAACAAACATGGAATGCAAAGCTGTGATACCTATGCCACACCAATGGCACATACCAAAAAACTGGATGCTGATTTGCATGGGAAATTGGTTGACCCTACCAAATACCGAAGTATTATTGGGTCTCTCATGTATCTAACAGCCAGTAGACCTGATATTGTATTTGTTGTATATCTTTGCTCCCGTTATCAGTCGAGACCAACTGAAACTCACCTCTCTGAGGCTAAAAGAATCCTTCGATACATCAAGGGAACCATTAATTTAGGAATCTGGTATCCGAAGGATTCTGGTTTTGAACTAATAGCTTTTTCAGACGCTGATCACGCAGGTTGCTTAGATTCTTGGAAAATTACTTCAGGTGGTTTGCAATTCCTTGGTGATAAATTGGTGTCATGGCAATCGAAGAAACAGGATTGTACATCGCTGTCCTCAACCGAAGCAGAATATGTAGCCATGTCGGCATGTTGTGCTCAAGTTATTTGGATGAGAACACAACTCAAAGACTATGGTTACGTATATGACAGAATTCCAGTGTACTGCGACAATCGAAGTGCTATTGCGATCTCGTGCAATACTGTCACACCCCCAAATTACCTGTTTTGCAGCGGAATGGAATTCCTGGGGATTGACTGTCATAGCATCACAATCACAGTTATATTGAACGACCTAAAGTGTCGTTTGGAAAATACATCGTTTGATTTAATAAAATAATCAGAGTTTACAAAGTAGGTCCCAAATGTGAATCAACTTGTATGAAAATAAGTTTGTTACAATTCAAACGATGTTTTAAAGTACGTAAAACCCAAGTGAGACGCGTCGTCACCACGACTCCATGATGTGTCCAAATGCGTGCCATGAAGTGAATGCCTTAGATACCTGAGATAAAACATGCTAAAAGTGTCAACACAAAGGTTGAGTGAGTTCATAGAGATTGTTTTGAAATGTAAAGCCTTTAGAAATCGTTTATGCCGCAAAGGCATTGTAAATCGTTGAAATGTAAAGACTTTCAAAATCGTTTGTGTAGCAAAGGCATTGTAAATCCACTCAGTTCCAAGTCCCGCCCATACAAAACTTGCAACCTGTGTGTTCACAACCCACTGCCAAAGTGTGTAAAGTTTATGTTCCAAACATATGAAGTCAAATGAATTCACATAATAGTGCATGACTTAATGTATCGATGTTTACTTGACCTACTTATACCAAGACCATCAGTCCAATGAATGTACCAAGACCATCAGTCCAATGAATGTACCAAGACCATCAGTCCAATGAATATACCAAGACCATCAGTCCAATGAATATACCAAGACCATCAGTCCAATGAATATACCATGTAAATACTACGTATGGCCAAACTGTTACCACGCATGACTAAGCATTTCTATTCGGCTAAACATGTAATTTGCAAATAGTCATGAATGCAATAAACATTATTGAGCATGTATCTCCCCCAAAGAGTTTAATAACAGTATTAAAACAAGAAAAGTGGGGCTATGGAACTCACTTGGTAAACTGACGAGATGACAAGAGTGAGTACACTGAGGTATAATGAGATGCGTTATCCGCGACCTATGACGAATGATATGATATGTCATGAGTTGCAATGTAATGTTATGCATGCACTTCGTATGTTATTTATACCATTTACGGGTTTTGAAAATATTACTCGTCGTCGAAAAATACTCTTTTGACGTCTCGACCAATCAAAAATGACTTTACATGTTTTTACGTCAAAATGTCATCCTACAATGGTTTTATAATGATTTTTGGTGAAATTACCATTTTTTCGTCGCAAAACAATGTCATCGGAAAAATCATAAAATTAACAAAAATGGCTCCGGAAAAGTGGTCGTAAAATGGTGTACGTCGATCGTTAGAGAACGAACTCGACAGTTTTGGAAAGTTTGTATCGATATCTAAAAGTTTCAGTTCAGAAGTTTTCATTCAAAAGGTCTCGATCATAAAGATATCAAAGGCTAAAGATGGTGGTTTTTGTGAATTGTGTGCAGAAAATGAGTTTCGGCCAAAGTTTGAACATCCGTAAATAAATCACTATGACTCCGCTTGACAAACGGATTTTTGTTTTAAAAAATATGGCCGATGAACTTGATTTTACTAGAAGACACTTTGTTATAAAAAGTTTTGCATCTTGGTTAAAAACTGCCGCAAACATGGACGATGTAGCTAATAAAATACTTGTTACGTCAAAAATAATATAATTTTCAGAAAATAATATTTACGGCAACTTTATGAAAACGGCCATATATTTGTCGTTTTAAATCCGTTTTCTACGTAAAATATGTCCTTAGCTTCGTATCGAAGTAAACTAATATATTTTTGACTAGTCGAAATAATTTGTGAAGCTTAAGGCTCGTTTTTGACCCGAAATATATAAAAACTGCATGCTGTCAATTTCAGAAAATAATAAGTTTCGTCGTCAAACTTTAAAAATTCACCACGGCTTCGTTATAACTCCGTTTTTATCCGTTCAAGCGGCCACGGATTCGTTTTAAAGTATATTTTCTAATTATCAAGGCCAAAATGTCGTACCAACAGTGGGTTTTTCCAGAAATTCGTTTTAAGGACAGAATACAAAATATAGTTTACGAAAATAGTTTTTCTCGGACAAAACCTATTCTAATCCCTTCAAATCAACTACAAAGCTAATCTAATCCTACCATACACCTTCTTAGGGTGTCATGGGTTCCTAATCACCATCAAGACCAAAGAATAACTTGGGAATAATTATAGGATGACCATATTGTATATATAACTTAAGAATCATGAAATAAATGGTATAAACTACATAACATGCATATAAGCTCCAAAAATGAAAAGAAACTTATGAAAATGATAAGGAAACATAAAAATGATGAGAATATGCTTACTAGTGCAAGTGAAGAGGTGTAAGTAACAAGGATTAACTTAAATATCCTTGGTTTTTATTTCAAAACCATAAAAAGGATATGATCTAGGTTATTTAAACACACTTGACTTTGCAAAAACTTGATCCCCTTGGTTGTTTTGTTGCTTGGCCGGCTATGGAGACCCAAAGGAAAGAAGAGAGAACTTTTTATTTGTATTACACTTGAAACTAGGTGAAATGAATGAGAAAATAAGTAGTAGAAGTAATCTTTTATATAAGTGCATTATTAGTAGACATGAAGCCATGCCATATTAATTGCCTCCCCTCCCCGTGGGCGTATTTTAGGGGAGTTTGTCTCAAGATATTTATTTATTTTTTTTTTTTAAACAATTACTTGAATAATTTTGTAAGACTTGTATAAATAAAATGTGTAAGTAATTGAATGTAATGGTAAATGGTGATTTGTGGTACAAGTAAGTTTTTAATAGCTCAAAATAGAATGAAATGAGTTAGTAAAAATTGTAAAAATACTTTCCTTGTGAAAATCGGGTGCTAAAATAATTATCGTAAAATTTTAAGAAAAACGACGTAATAATTACATTTTAATGATTAAAATACCAATTAAATGTGAAACACTAGGGAAACTAAAAATATAGTTTTTAGGAACTAAAGGTGAGTTTAAAAATACCTCGGGATCATTTTTGAATGTAACGGGTTAAATAATCAAAATAAAAACTCACGCGATTAAATATTAAACATAAAAATTACGCGTTGAAGGGTGAAATGAAATGTCGTGAATGAATCAATGAGATGCACATGATGTCAATGAAATGTAGACTAATCATAGTCCATATGAAATGTACATGATGTCATGATCATGAATTCGCCGCTAAACCTCCAAGGTTACGCGAATTTGAAACAAGTAAACCAAGTTTACTAAAATGTTGAGATATTGAGACATGAATCGTGTCTAGAAATGTCCTGAAAGTACGGGTTGTCACAAATACCGTTCAACATTCAAAGTCCAAGCACATCGATCTTCGATATCATTTCATAAAGGAGCATGTGGAAAAGGGTACCGTTGAATTATATTTTGTGGGTACTGAACACCAACTGGCGGATCTTCTCACCAAAGCCTTAGCTCCTGCTAGGTTTACTGATTTGATCCACTGGATTGGCATGAGGTGTTTGACTCCAGAAGAACTGGATGAACTTTTAATACATTCTTGAAAACAGTCAAACACCAAAACCTCTTTTGTAAATATTTTTCAAAAACAAAATACAAAAATATAAAATCAGATAAAATCCAAAAATATTCTTCTTTTCTAAACCAAACATCGCAAGTACAAATCTTCCGTCAACACTGTGTTCCATCAAATCTTTCACCATTTTTCCCGAACAAGTGTTGAGGGGGAGAAAGTAAATATTTTTCTGTTTCATAAAACTTTGTACTTGCATGTTACCATTAATTCATTATTTCTTATTAAGTGGTGGATACTTTATCATGTAAAATACCGTCTTCGGACTCAAATGTTTACAAAATTCATAATTTCAAAAGTCAAGGGGGAGTATCGTCATGTTTCTTCCTAAATATGTTTTGTGTAACCAAAATGGGAGTTAAAGGATCTTGGTTGGAACATCTTTGAGGTTAAGGGGCCAATTGTATCAAGTTTGAAAAATTAATTTTAACAAAAACATTTACCTAACACATTCAATGCACCACTTCATGTGCATTTACTCCTAAACAACCACCAAGATCAAAAGACCCGAATCAAATTTGAAAATCCGTTCAAGCTTTTCATAATCTATAAGTTCTAAATTGTTTTGATCAAGATTATAAACAAGGGTTTCAAAAATCTTTCAAATCCAACGATTAAAACTTTTTAAAGTTGATTTTGAATGCTTGTTCATGTGTACGAATTGAGGTTTTTTTCGTATAAATGTGTTTGGGTTGAATTGGCTTGTGTTAAAACGTTCCTAAATGTGCTCTAAAGCTATTTCAACCACCCAGAATCACTAATTTGCTTGACTCTTGATTTAGGGTTCTTGCGCTCAAATTGGGACTTTCATTTTCTGTGATGTTTGATGTTATTAATTGAGATAGTGTTAGAATAAGTTCATAAACATATTGTGAACCTTAATTAACCCAGAAACACATAATATGTCAAAATTTAAGTTTTAGGGTTTTAGAGTTCATCTCCCATGAATCTTCTGATTCTGTGGTGGAAATATGTTAAATCTTGTTCCATTACACTCATATGACATCTAGGACACTCCAGAAACATTCTTGTTTGATTTGTGTGGCTATATCTCTTACGCGTAGATTAAGGGTTTAGGGTTTAAGAAATTTTATGCCTAAGTCTTTATGTGTGTATCTGATGTGTTCTTGTGCTTGCTTTGTGATCTAAAAGATGTTTGGAATAAACTGTTATCAAGTTTTCATGTTTATATTTAACAGGTTAATTATTCGTAATGTCAGAATCTTTAGGTGTTCAAACCGTTACGCTTAAGGAATACTTTATGCGTAAAGGTTACGCCTAAGAGAAATCTTACGCGTAACTCTTACGCATAAGAGGTCTACAGTGGATTACGCGTATCTTGGAAAGATATTCGTAAACAAGGCTTGTTACGCATAAGCTTTTCTCTTACGAGTAAACTGTACGCGTAACATCTAACTTATTCCTACGCGTAAGTCTAAAGCCTTTGAACGTGTCTTACGCGTAAGAAACTCTTACGCATAAGCTTGGTCTTACGCTTTAACTCACTCCTACGCATAAGCTCCTTTCTTACGTATAAGGATCCTTGTTACACATAACCTACTATTCACTACATTTTGGCCCGTTACGCATATGTTACTTGTTAAATGTTACGCATAAGTCACAAATACCTGATGTTTCATATAAGCTTACAAATGTTAATATGTTGTGTGTTAAGTGAATAATTGGACTTTGAAATTTCAAAATTAACATGTTCACGTAACTTTTCATATCAACTTCAATCAATTGGACAAATGTGACTTAGGACTTGTAACTAACATAAACATGTTACCATCAAACAAGTAGTTAGATAATAAATCAGACTAAAATAAACACATTATGTTTCCATATGTCTGTCTTGTTGTCTAATGAATTTCAGATCACAAAATGGCTGCAAATCAAGAAAACATCAATGCCCCAGCTGAGCTCTCGATGGCAAACACATTCCCAGCTGGATACGACAAAACAATTGGCAAGAACAATCTCCGTGTCGTCTTCAACAACTTCATATGCTCAGAATCATCTTGCAGAATTGATGTGGTCATCCTTCTGCAACATCCATTCAAAAACATGCTCACAAAGTCATCCTCAATCTCTGACTTCTTTCTAATGATGAGTATGATTCAATGGATGAAGAAAGAAAATTTTGTAAGACATTAAAGCAGAAAATGATGGAATACCATGCTTCAACCTTTCTGGTTAATCAACCCGGTGGCGCAGGAGGGTCAAGCAGTAGTCCTCCACTTATGGAAGATCCATTGCAAACAACTCTAACCCCATCTGATCCGGTTAATCAACCCGGTAAGGATCAGGGTGTCACTGTCACTACAACTGTTGAAATGAAGCAACCACAACAACAAATAAAACAACCGCAAGAAGAAAATGATGATGAAGATGAGGAAATTTATGACAAAGGGGATTACAATCATGATAAGGATGAAAGAGTTACTGATGATAATTTGGCGGCTAAAGAGGAAATGATGCGAAAAGAGGTAGAAGAAGCTGCTAGAGCTGAAGAGGAAAAGATAAAGAAGGAGACATACAACTTCATTGTTGACAATCCAACACACAAACCTCAACAGTCTTCTGAACCACCTCTGGACACTTCCACCAAACCCAAATCATCATCTCAATCATCACCTCCACCAACAAAAGAATCAACTAAGTCAACAACAAAATCTGTTAAGAAGGCAACTCCATCCAATGATTAGACAAATGGTTAAGCAGGTTATCACCACTACACAACAAGCTACTCAGCCACTACCATCTGATCATCTAAGGGATTCAGAAACCACACAACCAATGGAGAAAACCAGTGATCACTTTACACTGATGGTGAGGATCTTGAGCCCCAACCTGAACCTCAACCGAGATAAAGATCAAGTACATTACTGCACTCCTTGTATTCATACGCATCAAATCAAAGAGCGTGTTGAAGATCTCTAACTCGGGGTCGAATCTTACCAAAAACAACTCAATCTCACCACCCCACTCCTACACTTCAACGGAATCAATCAAGAACCTCAGTACAAAATCGTTTATAAACCAAAGTTTGGGTTTGCTTCATGGCTTTCGATGAAATTCACAAGTTCTATGACGCCACCCTGAAGATGGTTCGAGATGGATTGGCTTATCGATTGAAGGACATTGAGTTGGGTACAATTCAGACGAAGAGTTGGAATTCAAAGGATCGCAAGGATGTTCTTCGGTTTATTTCTAAGATTGATGAAAGGTTGATTCATCGGAATCAGATGCGACGGTTAGAGAGCTATGTGGGAAGAAGACCAAGCTTTCCGATTCAGACATACCAACGTCCTCAGTAAGTAGCTGGTCGTGTGTAATCATTGGGTACTCTCTTAACATTCTTGATTGTGATTTTGTTTGTTTGACATATTGACAATGGCTTGTGCACACATAACAGTGTACAACCCATACTTGTAATGAAAGGACTCTGTGGTACGCATCAGTACCACAATCCTTATAAAAGGAGCGAAAGCTTCTTACTTTTGAGTAAAACTTATCAAAACTTTCATTTTTCAAAGTTTTGCTCAAAAGAACAAGTACTTCCCCTCATGTTTTCAAAACCTCAAAAGTTAATATTACTTGTTGAGGGGGAGTATTTGCTAAAATCTTTGTTCACAAATTGTTCTTCGTGGATATCTTCCCACAAAACTCGAAATGGTCATATTCGATATCAAAATTTAATCAAAAAATAACATTTATATGCCATTTTTTAGGGGGAGAAAAATTGTGTGTTACAAGTATGTTGTGAAAATTGTGAGTGAATCTTCGTGCTAAGACTTAACCAATGAATTGACGAGATCTGAACTGTCATACATTGAAAAGATTTGTCTTTCTAGACTTATCCTAGTAGATTGTACCTATTCGAGAAGCTCTTGATAGACATGAACTTTGACTGGTTTGACAACCTTTCGAGGTTTTTCCACACCTTCAAGGTAGTTATTAGAGCTAGTTGTCACCTAAAAGCTGACAATGTAACTCTTTAACTATGCAACGTAACCGTGTCTCGCAGGGAATTATCTATCTTGAGTCGATCAATTCAAAAGTGCGCGCTCTCCTCTCACCGTGCAGATTTCTGTCAAAACACTTAAGCACGAGTGGAGGGGGAGTATTTTTGCAAATGATAAAACTCTCACAGTGGTACAAATTGTTTTTACTCATAAATACTTTGAGAGATTTTCAAGAAAATGGTTTTATGGCAACATAGGCTAGTCATGGAGTTATAAGGTAACTAAGGTTAGGAATAACCGTCCTATGATCCGCCAGAGCTGGAGGGATCTACCCAAGGACACCACCAATTGTTAGAATTTAGAAGTCCTTAGGTATGATTATAAAAAGGAGAAATTGAGAATCGGAGAAAGAAGGAGTTGAAGAATTAAAAAGAAATGTAATGAAAAGGGTGAAAAGAAATAGCACTCCAAATTATTCAACTTACGGCAGACACCGGGTTCAATACATATGCTACTGGCTGTCACTTGATGACACCGGTATTGAAGATCAAAGTAGTCATGGACCCAGTGACGCATGCACTAAACCTTCTTAGCTACTCAAGTTTCTCTCAACAGAAGCTTGTTTAATTCTCACAGGGAACCCTACGTAAATTATCGGCTTTCTCTTAGAGATTGCTGGTATTGAAGAAGGAGACCCTCTCCCTAGTCTCCGCTCAGGAAAACCAAAGCGAACTATTGAGTCTAGAGCCACGAGATTCATCAAAAGATCTCTTAGGAACACTTGAAATTTCATCACTTGCCGTTCAACAATAAGAACGCAAGTGATACTATTCTAGAGTCCTACACAGATCTTAGCAATCTGTCGAGAACATTTATGAGGGGTTCACATCAGTGATCCTCAGTGATTGAATGGAAACTCCTGCCATGGTCAACATCTAACAGCCCTGACAGCAGGTCGCTTCGGTAACTCCTCGTGGGTTACGCTTAGTGTTGTCTCAAACGGTCTACAGTCGTGAGGTGATGCTTCGGTGTACCTCAGCGACTCACCTGAACTGTAGATGTACTTCGGTACATCGTGTTATCCTACTTGAGGGACTCCAGTTCAGGAACATCCTTTTCTAGAATTAGAGATGTGTTTTCACACTATGCTGTTAACACACTCGAAGTTCGAACTTGTAAGTGCTGGAAATCCCGCTAAGGAGATTCCTTTCAAGAATCGAGTCCTGAAGATGTGGGTCATTACTTGAACTTGTTCAATGTGATGCCAACTGTCCCTTATGGGATTCGGATGGCTGATTCGCCCGACCAAGGTGAATGGAATCAAGACATTCATCAGAAGAACAATCGTAGTGGTCAATTCTCTAAGAAACGACCACAGTGATCGATTGGTGTTTATCACTAACCCATTCTTATGTTTTCTTCTTATGGATGCTCCTGGGAGATGATCGTGCAGATTCTCCACATGCTCATACCAACAACAACAAAATTGAAGTTCTCTGAAAAGACAACACAAAAGTCAGAATGATTCTTCGTCAAAGCCAAAGAATCTACAAAGTTCAAAGACTAAAGAGAACTACATCAACACTGAAATCCAACGTCATAGAGCGTGTGAGCATGTTGGAAAAAGACGTAGAGACACCTGAGCAACGAAGCGGATCTGATGCAGATTACCACAACATAACATCACCATATCCACACCAGAACAAAGAAAAAATATATATGAAGACGTCAAAGCTGAAAAACTGAATGAAAAACAAGATCCTCACACTGGGGAGATTGTCAGAATCAAGGCACTTCTTCTCACAAGAAAGAAGAATGTCAGAAGACTTCAAAGCAACTATTACATCAGCACCTACAACATTTCAAGATTACTTAAGTCATTAATTACCAACACTTAGGGGGAGATTGTTGGAATCACTCCTAAACTATATTTCAAGTGTTTGTAATCAATATGTAATAGGTTGCTTAATTAGGTTTTATGTTAGTTTTAATGGCAAGGCTTATGTAGAAAGCCCATAAGCCTTGGCCCATATCCAATAAGGAAAGGAAGGAAACTTGTGTGTTGCCCTAGTTCCGTTCCCTATATAAGCACTTGTAAACCTTCATTTGAAGGTTGGTTGTTCACTTCATAATACACTCTACGCATAACTTGTCTTTACTATCATATCGTGTGTGTTTGTGTATGTTCATCCGCTCACGTATCTTATCTATATTTCTATATATTGATGTTTGTGTTACAATATGGTGACCTAACATCTTCAATAAAGCCACCACTCAAAATAAGAAGAAAAATGTAAAGGATGGTGAAATGGATGACACTAGAAAAACTTCACTGAAAATGAAGTCAATGAAAAGCTCGATCCCTAAAATCTCAAGCGCGCAGTGCGCATAAACAAGAAGCTTGTGGGGTACACGTGTCCATCATGGATTGGATCGGCTATGGGGGAGGCGCTTGCGCCTATGGTACGTGAAGCGCGCAGTTCGTTTTTTTGTAAAACACAGAAATTTGGTTTGTTTTCGTAAAATGGGTATGTAATTGGTCTTGTTTGGTAATTTCTTTTTAAAAGAAAGTTTATGAACCTCAAATTCCGAAGCTAAGTTGGCATTAGAGCGAGGGGTATGGTGGCTTGAACCGTTTCGTCACCTCAATATTTTATTTTTCATATTTACACAACAAAATACCCTTTCACTAATAACTGAAGCCAGTTCTACTTTTTAAAACCCGTAATTTTACTTTTTCTCTTTAATTTTTAAACCAACTAATTTTTTTCATTCATTCAAATTAAATATTACATTTATATAAAAATATTAAACATGTTATCCAAAAATAAAAAACTTGCATTAGATTTACAATTTTTCCATTGAAACTTACACTGATATAAAAGTTTTAAATAAATAAATAAATAACAAAACAATTATATACACAAACACCGGTGTCTGTTCCATTAAATAGAAACTTAGACACACCGAAACATGCGCGCAAGCACACCAAATTAACCAAAACATGCGCGCACGCACACCAAATTAACTGACACTAACCCACTTTTAAATATGAGCAATGCTAGACTCACTCATAAAATTCACACAAAAAATCCAATCACTGACGTGTCAGCGGGTGATTGGTGCATTTTATCGCAGTTTCTCTCTCCCCTCTCTTATTAAACCAATCACCCGCTGACACATTAGTGAGTGAATTTTTTGTGTGGATTTTGTGAGTGAGCCTAGCATTTCTATTTAAATATAACATAATACATTTAATCCAAATACAACATAAAATGAAATTTATATATGTCTAAAATATATAGTTAAACGGATTTACGGTTGATCTGGTTAATGCTTACTCAGCCCAAATACGACTCGTTTATTAAGCAGGTCAACATAACTTTATTTCACGTTCGTGTCGTTTAGCGTGTCATGTCAAAAATTCCACCCTAATACCAAAGGCGGAGGTAATGGGGGACTAGTGGGTGCTAGGCCTCCACCAACTAGCTCAATAAGTCTATTGTAATATAGCCCAAAAGACCAATATTTAAGAATAGTAACAATTGGCCCCTACCTATATTACTGATTCAATATTGCATTTTTTGGAATAAAAATGTTAACTGCTTAAACTCATGAGTCAAGAGGAAGACGAGTGCAACAAGTGAATAAAACGATCAAAAGAATTATTTTTCTGATAAAGTATTGAATGTTTTTATTGATTTGTTCTTTCATTAATGATCACAATTACTTATTCACTTTTCTGAATCTTTGTGTCTTCAATTCTTTGAAATATTGAATTGCGATTTAATCGATAGTTTTTGTTCTTTCATTAATGATTACTTCATTCACTTGATAACTATTAAAGTATTAACAGCTAGTAGCATTGTATGATTATTAATTTATTACTTGTTGTATGCTTGATTAAGTATTTGCCTTTAAGAGTTATTGATGATCATATTAAGTATTAATTCATAAGATAAATAAAACGGAGCAAACTATTTGATTCGATTGAATGCAAAGTCAAAAGGCAAAGTGATTGTAAGAAAAGAGATATGATAGAAACTAATTGTTGCCACATACTTTATAACAATGATGAAGTGTTAGAAATATTTTTGTAATAAAGTTATATGTTGTTCACTCTTGCTAAGTAGCTGTACACATTAGTATACTTTACATTTGTTGGGATTTATTATCTACAGTGCATAATCTACAGTACATAATCTACAGTACATAATTATGTGGCACTTTTTACCCGCTATTTTGGGCGGAGCCCCATTCTGTTAGCCCGCCCGTTCTATTCATTGCTACTCACATTTCTCTTTCCTTCTTAGATCCGCCTGGGTATATCTCCGGGGAAAAAACCCCGACTTCCTTGATCTACCGAGACACTTTCACGTGTTCGTACACCAGTTGGTAAGGGGGTACAGTGATCTGTACTATGGAAACAATATTTTTATACGTTTTGTGGATCTCCGTTGGCCACATGGTTTTCTCTACATCGGTAACTTTCTTTTGGTCCATATATTTTGTGTGTTTGGTAAATCTGAAGGTAAGGTTACCAATTTCAATTATTGATTATCAAAAAACCCTAACTGCATATTCGCTGATTTTGGAGAGACGATTAAAGGTTTGATTTTTTTCTTTGTTTAAGGCTTATTTTACTTGATCTTTATGGTGGTTGTGGTATGATGTGTTTAGGTTTGGTTGTGGGTTATTTTAATTTTCTTTATTGTGCCTTTCTTATATTTAGGTCTTAGAGTAGTTGCACTTTGCTTATGCCAGTTGAAATGGTATTTATGGTTAGATGTTGGGTTGAGTAAACGAGTTTCATAGTTTGGTTTGAGGTTTACTGTTAAAGACAGATGCAATTAGAGTGATAAGGTGTTGCTTATGGTTGTTGAAATGTTAGTTATGGTTAGGTGTTGGGGTGAGTAAATGAGTTTTATGCTTTGCTTTGGGGTTTACTGTTAGAGCCAGATGCAATTGAATGTGCCCCTTATTAAATGTTGTGCAGTCTTTGCCTTTGTTGTTTTTTTAAAGTTTTCTTGGTTTCTATTTTCCAAATTTTTTCCCTGTTTTTTTTTACCTGATGGTCACTGACTTTTTTTTATTTTTTTGTTGGGGTTTGTTTCCTCGTCTTCTCTCTTTGCAAACCCTCAATTGATAATGCTTTTGTTGCTCTCATTAACTGTTTCGAATATGTTAGTCGTTTTACTTTGTCAGCTGTTTATTGCTTTGATAATTGGACTGTCTATTATTGTTTATAATTATGACTTCAAAACCGATAACTAGCTCGAAAAGTATTCACAACCACTCATTTCAAAACTTGATACAAAACAATGTTCCAAATATACATGGTGGTCCTGGGTGCCAAATGTGTAACACCGTTACGCCAGGCGTGTATGCCTGCTAACCATATGTGTCATCGCTGTTTGCTGCATCAGAAACTCATGATGCTACATGTTATTTGTTCTTTTTTTGTTGCTCATTTTTCCTATGGGCACACTTATTGTCGTTTTTGCCGTTGAAACATGTTTGTGCTGATGTTGATTTTTTTGGGTTAGATGTTGTTGCAAAGGAGAGTGTCCAGGCTGGAGGACACCAAACTGATCCAGGCAATTGTGTGCGTAGTCTTCATCAGCAATCTGCTTCCTGTACACCGAAAGGTGCTGTGACGCCTTTTGTTTTTGAAGAGCACTTTAGGGTCGCTGAATATCATATTCATGGTTTCGTTTTTTTTAAATTGGATCAGCCTTGCCTATGTATGATGCTGCGTGTTCGCAGCAGCTTGGAGCTCAACCAACGGCTCCTGATATGATGGAAGGTCAGCTGCGTTGTTCTATTTTCACATGTGGTTTGTTAAATTTTGTTGTTTTGTTTTTGTATGCTACTTTCTCATTGGTAAACCACATTCTCACGGTATTTTTTTATTGGAACATGATTTCGTTTGGATCATACCCCACCTCCTTGGCAGTGTAGAAAAAGCGGGAGACCGAAAAAAAAGCCGCCCAACAACCCGTCTGACCCATATGATTATGTGCACACCGTCCATCAGCCGATGGTTCCTAATGTCATGGAAGGTGAGTGTCGCTCTTCTCTTTTCAGATGCGCTTTGTTAAATTTCTTGGGTTTGTTTAATTCTCCAATTCCTGATTGGCAAATCATATTGAAATGGTATCTTTTTTTATTGGAATAGGATTACGTGTGGATGATACCTCATCTTCGCACAACCCTATAAAAAGACCCACACCGTCTAAACGGGAGCCCCGGAACCCAGCTAACCTGTGTCGGTCATCTGGCTATAAGCATGCTGGTGGTTAGCCAATGACTCCTAATACAATGGAAGGTGGCTTATCTATTCTCTCTTAGGGTGCAGCGTGTTAACTTTTATTGTGTGTTATAGAATCATGAGTTAGTCTTTCGCGTAATTCTTTATTATCAATAGGATTTCCTGCACGCAATGCCGCTGTTTCAAAACAAAGCAGAAAAAGAAAAGGAATGTCGGGTAATGTTGTTAGGCCCCGTGCGCAGAATCCTGAAGCGTGTGGTTCCGTGCAGGAAGCTGTTGGCAGTCTACCTTTGCATGTGCCTGAAGGTCGGTGTTGTTATCTTCTTTTGTGCCGATTTTTTTTAAGCAAGAATGTTTGCATTCAATATTTATTTTGAATTTCATGCATTTGTTTTACATCACCAGGAACAACTATTGATGGTAATGTTGCCGCTGATGTTCCAACTGATGATTTTTATTTTCGAAACAATGATGGAAGAAAAAGAAAAACATATCAGGCCTCCACACCATCTATGCATCAATCGAATTCAAAGAACGATGGTCACAGCACTGGTGAACCATCTACTCCTAATGCAACTGAGAGTAAGGTTTTTTTTTTTTGTTTTTTCCTTTTTTAAACACATGGCCTGTATCCAACATTACCTTTAATTTTTGTGGTGCTTTGTTTTGTTACCAGCAGCCAGGGTACATGCTGATGGTCAACCAGCTGTTACGGAAAATGTTGGCCATCAATCACAGCGCCGGAAAAGAGATAGGCGTGTGGGACAACCTCATAGAAGGATTCTGCGGCGTCGTACTCTCACCAGCAACCTCCGTTCTGGCTCAGATAATAGTGCATGTGGCATTGATGAAGAGTCATCTTCTTCTACATTGCAACGTAGGTGCCATTTTTTTTCTTTTTTGTGTGCCTCATCTTTTTCCTAAACATATATTGTCAGCTCTTTAAGTTGATGATAGTTTCTTAATCAATGTAGGCGTAGCGCCTGAGTATGATGATCTAGGAGACTGTACTGAGCGATGCTGTTATTTTAATGCTGGTTTTTGGCGTGCGGAGCAGCTTGCAGGCAATCGTCTTGCAGATGTTTCATCTAAGTACCATACATGTTGTAGAGTAGGTAAAGTTTTTATGCAACCTGATGCAGACCCGCCGCAGTATATCAAAGACTTGCTTGGACAACGTCCCTTTATGGAAAATATCCGAACATACAATTAGATGTTTGCAATGACATCGTTTGGTGCTACAGTTGACAACGCGATCAACAATAGTGGGGGGCCGTATGTTTTTAAAGTCTTTGGGAAAATATACCATCAGATAGGCTCACTTTGTCCGGTTAATGATGATCCAAAGTTTTCACAGCTCTACATCTATGACACAAAGGATGAAGTTCAGCATAGGTTGAGCCACTTTTCGACCTCAGATGGGCCTGATTTGAATCCAGATATAGTGCAAGGACTCATTCACTTCTTAGATGCTCACAATGAACTGGTCCAGATATTCAGGACTGCGTGTGACAAATGTGGCGAGCATGATGTCCCATAATTTAAGGTGAAGCTTTACAGCGGTGAAGCTCCGCGCGGTTATGAAGCTCCATTATCAAATACCCTTGGGGCTATTGTCTTTGACTGTGGGCCTGAAAGTGAATCGAATTATGATGTTATACTAGAGTATAGAAATGGGCCGCTAAAAAGGATTAGCAAGATCCATAAGTCGTACATGTCATTGCAGTTTCCGCTGATATTCATGTATGGTCAACCAGGGTATCATACAAAGCTGAAGTTAAGAACAGCATATCCAAACATCGATCCAAAATGGGTGTCGATGAATGCGTTTTACGCATACCAGCTACACCCGAGGCATGATAGTTATAACCTCCTGTTTCGCACTAGAAGGCTTTTCCAACAGTATGTTGTTGGCGTATACTGTTGTATAGAACAGAATAGGATGGATTTTTATAGAACACACCAGAGCGATATTCGAGGAGATTTTTTGTCAGGCCTTTATGATGCAATTTCAAGGGGAGATCATGATGGGTCGCAGGCGAGTTCTTGCATTATATTGTCTTCGTCATTTACTGGAGGTCCGAGGTATATATACAACCATTATTTGGATGCATTGGCGATTTGCAGGGTGCTTGGTAATCCATGGTTTTTTATAACATTCACATGAAATGTAAAGTGGCATGAGATACAAAGATACATGGCCCAGTTTCCTCATTTGACAACAGCGGATAGGGCGGATATAGTATGCATAGTTTTTGAGCAAAAAGTCAAATCATTTTTAAAGTTTATGAAGGGAAGACAGACATTTGGTTATGTCACAGGAGGTATGACTATTTTTTTTAGAAATGAAGCTTTGTGTTTTATCTTTCACTCTCAGTTTTTCCATTGATGGTTGCATAATGTGGTATGCCAACGTGTTGTTCTGATTTTATTTGTTCAATTTTTTTTCGCTGCAGTGTTGTACACCATTGAGTTTCAAAAGCGTGGCCTGCCACATTGTCACACACTCCTTTGGATTTCTTCATCAACCAAAATAGAAAATGCTAAAGATGTTGACCAATACATTTCTGCAGAGTTACCTGATCCACAGGCTGATCCACGCACTTATAAAATTGTTTCAAAAGCATGGCCAGTCCGAATGCACCGTGTATGAAAGGCGATCTGTGTGGGAAAAAATTCCCAAAACAGTACAATAATGAAACTTTCTTTGATGACAAAGGTTATCCACATTATCGAAGAAGACAAGGAAATACTTTCGCTGCAAAAGGCCAGATAAAGATTGACAATGGGTATGTCGTGCCGTATAACAGTGATCTATGCATGGCATTCGAAGCTCATATCAATGTGGAGTACTGTGGGTGGAGCATGATGATAAAATATCTGTTTAAGTATATATCAAAAGGAACTGACAGAATCTTTGCCAAAGTGGCGAGATCTATTGGTGAAGCATCCACTTCGTCAACACAGTCGCAGGAATCGATTGATGAAATACAAAATTACCTTGATGTCCGGTTCATATGTCCTCACGAAGCATGTTGGAGAATCCTCAAATTTGAAATACATATCAGAGAGCCAGTGGTTCAGATACTTTCAGTCCATTTGGAGAACATGCAGCACATAACTTTTAGAGACGGTGATAACTTAGAAGCAGTGGTCAATCGTCGTGATCGTAAGCTGACATCGCTTACAGAATGGTTTACTTACAAAATTGAAAACGAAGATGGGCGCCATTTGACTTACTTGCAGTTTCCATCAGAGTTTGTATGGTATGGAGATCAGAAATGTTGGTCACACAGAAAAACTAATAAATCTTCTATTGGACGCCTTGCATATATACACCCAACTTCGGGTGAGATTTTATACTTAAGAATGTTATTATGTCATCAAAAAGGGTGTAAAGACTTCGCAGAACTCAGGCCAGTCAATGAAATTGTTTATCCAACATATCGTGCTGCATGTGATGCACTTGGCTTGCTTGGTGACGACAAAAAATGGGACACAACTCTTGAAGAAGCCTGCGGGTCAGCTACATCTGCAGAACTAAGGTTCCTTTTTGCAAGGCTACTTACTCATTGTGAAGTCGCAAACCCTTTGCACTTATGGGATAAATATTGGCGAGAAATGGGCCATGATATTCCAGCAATTGTCTCGGAACAAGTACGTATACCCAACTACCATGTGAATGATGCAAAATTGGAAGGGTACATATTATATGAATTGGAAATAATACTAAGCAGTTGTGGAAAATCGGTCCAGAATTATGGTTTGGAGCCGCCTCCAAAACATCTTCTAGATCAATTAAACAACCGGCTATTAATGGAAGAAAAGAATTACAACAGGGATATGCTGGCGCAACAAAGAGATGAATCGATTCCAAGACTAAACACTAAACAAAAAATTATATATGACGCTATTATAAACGCTTTTAAAACAGGTAAGCAAGAATTAATATTCGTATATGGTCATGGAGGAACTGGAAAAATTTTTCTTTGGAAGACAATAATTAGCAATGTACGTGCTGAAGGTAAGATTGTGTTAGCGGTTGCTTCTTCTGGTATTGCTTCTCTCCTTCTTCCAGCAGGCCGAACCGCACATTCAAGGTTCAAACTTCCAATCGAGCTCACGGATGAGTCCTTCTGTTGCGTAAAAAAACACTCTCATAGGAAACCTTTTAAAAGAAACTGATCTCATTATCTGGGATGAAGCGCCAATGAATGACCGACGGTGCTTTGAAACATTGGATAGGACTCTCAGAGACATATTGGATGCGCCAGATGTTTTGTTTGGTGGGAAAACAGTGGTTTTAGGCGGTGATTTCTGGCAAACACTACCAATCAAAAAAGGCGCACCCAAAATGGAGATAGTAGCATCGTCGGTTGCAGAATCACACCTCTGGCCTTATTTTCATGTAATGAAACTTAAAGAAAACATGAGGCTGTTCCACTCAGATTTGACTTTAGAAGAGCAGAGCAAAGTGCGGTCCTTTGCATCATGGCTTCTCGATATTGGAGATGGTAAAATTGGTGAACCTGATGAAGAAGACCCTAGAGATTCAGCATGGGTTGAGATTCCTTCTAGATTTTGCATACAAGATGATGAACAAGGCCTCTCGAATCTCATAGATTTCATCTATGATCAGCCTACACTTCAAACCCCTTCAGCAATCACTCTTCAAGAGAAGGCAATCGTGTGTCCAGAGAATGAAACAGCGAACACTATTAATTCAAGAGTTTTAGAAATGGTTGATGGCGAAATAACAACTTATGCAAGCTATGACATAGCCACGCCGGTGGGGAATAGTGGGGCTGAAATAGAGATGTCATACCCTCCTGAGTATATAAACACATTTAAGCTGCTAGGTTTCCCGCCGCATGAACTGGAGCTCAAAGTTGGATCACCAGTGATGCTTTTAAGGAATGTCAACTCGGCAGGCGGTTTATGCAACGGGACATGCATGATAGTGACACAACTGATGTCAAAGCTTATTGAAGTGCAGATTATCACAGGCACAAGAGTTGGCGAAAAAGTTTTCATTCATAGGATACCGCTGATTCATAAAGATCCAAACCTACCTTTTGTTTTCAAACGCACTCAATTCCCAATAAAGCTCTGTTACGCTATGACAATCAACAAAAACCAAGGCCAATCTTTAAACAAAACTGGTGTTTACCTTCCCGAGCCAGTATTTGGTCATGGGCAATTGTATGTGGTTCTCTCTAGAGCTACATCTGCTCATGGATTAAGAGTCCTTATCAAACAACAGGAAAACCAAAGACCGAATGCCACAAAAAATATCGTTTACAAAGATTTAAAAAAAAAGAGACAGCTTTTGTTTTGCCACCACAGACATAGCGATTAGTGTTTTCCTTTTTTCATAACAAGTTCTTCTATTGTTATTCTATACACAATGCCATCATAATTGCATTACTATCTTTTGCTTTTATAAAATTAAGGCTCTGCCCACAGGTAGATTTGCGACCCGTCGATTTTATATGCTGTGTCTCATCATTTTAATGCTCCGATTCCTATTCCCTATAGCATTGTTCATTTTCAGTTATTTATCTGTATCTAACTTTCTTTTTTATGACTTAGCACCACAATGGAAGAAACTCAGAATGCTATGGTGCAACATACCTCTGAAGAGAAGAGTCTTGAAATCAGTGCTTCACCAGAAATTGTTACGATCCAGCAGTTAAAACCAACATCTCACAGCAAAGTGCTAGAAGCCAGGGTCTACAGAAAATGGACTTCAGTGACTTTTGGCAAAAATGATGCAGCTGGAGTTCCTGGCAAAAAAATAGAAACAGGATTTTGCTGTATCCTCATAGATCGAGAGGTATGTATTAATTCAGCCAACACACATAAAACATGCTGCCATTTTGTCTAATACCAGATAATTATGAACAGGGCAATGCTATACAGGGTAACATGAATATCAAAGAATTCGACTATTTCAACCCGAAAATCAAGGTTGGGGAGGTTTACAGGATTTCGGAGTTCATGTGTGAACCGACCAATCCTTACCAACAAACGATTGACAACAAGACAAGCCTGAAATTTGGAAAAACCACAAAGTTTGATGTTATACAAGCACCGAACATCCCTCAGCACTACTTTGAGTTTTTTTCGTACAACCAACTTCAATACAGGGTTCCCACAGAAGATGCAATGGGCAGAATGCAATACCTAATTATGACAGGTAAACTTGCTACCATCGTTTTTTTGGCAACAAACGCCAGAGTGGCATCCTAACACCTGACTGGTGATAGATTACATAGGATGTTTATGATCGGTGGGAGAGGTTGTACGCAAAACAGGTGCCACACAGCAAGAAACCGTTTACAGAAAAGTGGATATCAAAAATTTGAGGTGCATTGATTTATGCTCTTTTTTTTTTCTAAAAAATAAACTGCAAAGGTTTATTACATCTTCGATAACTTGGTGATCTTTTCAGTGGTAACGTTGTTGAGTTCACTATATGGTATGACATGGCTATCAAATTTGAAGAGGCTCAGCTTCAAACAACACAGCACCCGGTTATAATTGCTGTCAGCTCTTGCCTAGTTGCAAAATTCAGAGGTATTGCATTAACAGATTAAAAAAACTTAAATGTAAAATTCTTACCAAATTGTCAAACAATGCCATCACAGATTACCAGCTAACAGCGACGTCTGCAGGGTTACTACTTGAATCCACGAATACCTGAGGCTGATGAGGCACGAGCAAGGTAAAATCTTTGATTTGAAAATTTTAAGGTCACACGATGGTCACGTAAAAATTTGGTGATTCTAATTTTACGACACAAAACAGGCACAAAGAAAAGCAGCAGAAAACACCACCCCTCCGTATTACAAAGACTCCATATGAAGCTGTTGAAAAAGAAAAGTACCGAAATAGATTTCCCTTGAAGACACTGCTAAACCAAGATCCTGAAACCTATTCGGTGAGTTTTCTATGATACGAAATTTAACAAACCAACATTCAACTACACCGCCGAAAGAAAGTTAAATGAAAAAAAATGTGCCGCTTAACTGTTTGCACAAACATTTACAGGGGGTGTATTTCACAGTTGAGGCAACAGTCACCAGCATCAACATCAAGCAAGATTGGTTCTACATGTCTTGCAACGAATGTGCTTCGAAAGTGAAAGAATAGGGAGGAATGTTTCGCTGTCTGAACCATGGAAAACAAGCAAAACCATCCTATAAGTACATAAGTTTCTACCTCAGCTTCGTATAATATTAAAAAACAGAATATGCCACAAAAATTAAACCCATATCGTTTCACTTGATGAAACACACAGGTTTAATTTCAAAGCCTTCATCACAGACCCATCCGCAACAGTTGAGGTCACTTTCTTCAGTCCGGTGGTGGAAGATGTTACAGGGTATTCATGCTCAGAACTGTTGGCAAAGCATAAAGTGGAAGACCCACAACAAATACCTGAAGAGATTTTTGCCATTTAAGGGCAGAAAAATGTCTTCCAGCTCCATTTCATCACATCAGGTAGGGCAGGAGACTTTATTGTTGGCAAAGTTTTTGACAAAAACAAAAGACAGGAGGGAACCGTGAAGATGATAAAAGCGTCCCCAGGTAGCGCCATTTAAATTAACAAACTATCTTAGTTAGAACAAATAATCCTTCCTACAAATATTTAATGTTTGGTTGTGCATTCATAGGAGCACCAGCAGCAGGTCTAACACCAACAAACCAGCAACATCTCGACCAACAACAAGCTGAGCAAAGTGCCATTGCAGAAACAAAGGAACGGGAAGGTGACTGCTACAAACTTAATACACAATTTTATTAAATAAAAGATGTCATGCGTGTCTCATTTGCAAATGCAAATAATGAATATTGGTTTATGACTCACTAGAAACACCAACTACACTTGTGACGATGACACCCATGGAGGATTTGGAAGAGGAAAAACATAAACCAACCAATTCAAAAAGTGTGAGAAGAGCATTATTTCAGGATGAGCATGAAGATGCGAAGAAACAAAAAGGTTAGACCTACAAATTTAACAACCCATTTTATTCAATGCAATATCTTACAATCAATTTTCATGGGTCACACACAAACACTGCGACAGCACTCATAATAAGATCACTAGCACACACAATTGCAAACACAACCGACAACAGAAAGCACGCTTAGCAGGCACACACTTAGAGATCCATCAACCCCCTAAGTTTCTGGATAAAAATGTCATTGTTACGAGCATTCAACTCCAGTTCCCGTGCCAAGATACGCATCTGCATGATCTTTTGATCATCTTTTTCTTGAACCCCCCTCAAATATTCTGCTGTTTTTTGAGCATGCGTATTCCCAACACTCTCCATTTCTTGAATGAAATTGAGCCTTTCTTGAGTGATTCCAACCAATCTTCCCGCAAGTGCATTCATTTGTTGTGCCGTCCCAATATCTTTGCCAGAAGCTTGGTAGCAATAGAACACTATCATATCAGGCCAGTTGTTAGAGTTGGCGTC
Source organism: Chrysanthemum seticuspe (assembly GCA_019973895.1). Taxonomy (NCBI): domain Eukaryota; kingdom Viridiplantae; phylum Streptophyta; class Magnoliopsida; order Asterales; family Asteraceae; genus Chrysanthemum; species Chrysanthemum seticuspe. Next base: position 207,350,371 of record BPTQ01000009.1, on the reverse strand, counting down.
GGCTCTAAGCTTATCACACCTAGGATATCTAGACATTTCCTTATCTCACTTCTTTATCACAACTTAAAAAATAAAGTGGTTTAGTAACAAAGTGGGCTGACTGTCTTAAATAGGCAAGCAGCAAATAAAAACAAAACACACATAGATACATTATTGTTTATTGCATTTTTTTATTTAATTTATCCATGCTTAAATTACAAATTCTATTATTTCTTTTATTCATCACACCAATTTACACATGCATGTTTCGCTAACATAAACACAGACTTTATTAAAACACACATATTATATAAGACTGCACATAAAAATTTAGAAAACAATTAGTCCCTTAAGCTTCATGGCAAACACATCCTTATCACGAGCACTTAGATCCAATGCATTTACCATTGTTGAATCTCCTCTGTTGAGGCTTGGCGAAAATAAAAACCTAACATGTCTAATTCATAGAATTACCATCATTGGTGAGCTTAGCACACTTAGGATGTATTGCCATCCTGTTTTGTTGGTTGCTTTGGCCAGCTAAACAATTAGTTTATGCAAAAATTAATGTGCACATTTCATATTTTAAATAGCCCGTGTAAGCATAGCCCCCTTTTTCACATTACTATTCTGCATCTACAATCCTATCCTCATAACTCAATCCCTCACATGATGCACAACTGCTCCAGTATTATTGAATAACACCAAAAAAAATGACAACCATTGCACTGTTTGTTCAGCCACATTTACAAGATTCATTTAAAATCACATGGTATTATTTGTGGCTGCATTGCACATTTAAAAAAATTGGCCTTATCATTCAGTGTTGCTCTAAACTAAACTACGCTACAAACTAACTAATTAACTACTAAACAACGTAAATAACTACAAGTCTACGAGCTAACATATGCTAGACCATAATTGGGGTGACCGACACTTTAATATGGAATTTCCAATTCCTAACAACGTTTTTAGCATAAAGCTCATCTATGTCGAATATCCCAGGTTTAAAGATTTTGTCTTCACATGTGGGCTCAACGGGATATGTGATGGTGGACTCGTCAGAGAGAGGAGAGTCAAGAGAACCATCAAGAACAACTATATCCCCCTCGGGATCATGCACAATATCCTCAATACCTGGTGGTATCAAGTCATCATTAGCATCCTCGATGATCGGATCATTCGTCATATTCTCGGAAGTCTCATTCAAGGCTTTGCTCATATCAACATCAAAGTAGAATCGCTCAAGAATCGGAGGATAAACATCGGCAATAGTGGGACTGCCACTAATCTCTTCATCAAATTGGAAAGTCTCAAGCTCGGGAGAGAAATCACTATCTTTAACGGAGATAGGAGGCGAACTTGTATTATCGTTTAAGGCTTCAATCTTAGAAATGAGAAGATAAACATTCGACAATGTTTCACGAAGTGCTTCATCCTCGATCTGAATATCATCGGGCTCAATCTCTTCAACTTCCGGCTCAAAATCATTATTTTCTTTTATGTGAACGGGCTCAGAAGGTAAATTGTCGACGAAATCGATGTCTCCATAAGAATCGTCATCAGAATCGGAGAACATCTCAACATGATCGCTCGAAATATCAAGAGAAGGCTCATCACAAATATCATCAATAACCTCAGACTCACGTGGGATTGGGACAAGGATCTCAACACTAGACGATTCCGTTTTCGGAATAGTACTAAGATGCTCATCCCCCATTATGAGAGAGTTAACGTGCTAATATGAGGAGGCTCACCGTTAGGGTGAGGACAAAAGCTCGGAAAGTAAAGGTTGGGAAGGGGAAGTGAGTTCGGCCAACTCTCTTCACTACAGCAAAACCTTCTCCAGCTACTAAGATAAAGATGCCTGTAATAACTTGGGCAATTGAGAGAGTATTACCCCCTACTCGTAGAATCATGATAAGGCTTTTGCCTTAGCAGATCACAACTCTAGGAACAGGGTTAGGGTGCACTCAGACTCCAATAACTACTATAAACAC
>BPTQ01000009.1:207298462-207345335 GCA_019973895.1 Chrysanthemum seticuspe | reverse complement strand
TACCAGTGAAATGCGACCCAACACAAAGGATGAGGCACTAGGATTGCACAGCAAACTTTTTACAACCTCAATAACTAGCTGTACTTTCAAGTTGTTTGGCAGTGAGTATTAGCCTTACACGAATTAGCATTATAGATATACACTTAATTTTCCATTTGCCCCGCAAAAATCTTAATTCCCAAGAATTAGAGAAAACTCCTTTGAAACGATGAAGAAGTATCCAAATGATCTTTCTCTAACTTTAGAAATCAAAATCTTCGCACTCAACTAACGTAACGCACTCCTGTGCTGTTAGCAGATCAGACCCATAAAACTATACACGATTTTGTGTATAGTAAATAAATAGTTTAGTCTGGGTTTTATTGGTTCTTTCTCGGCAAATAACGATTATAGATAAACAAAGAACTCAAATACGTACACGTCCATGCTTATACTATTTTGTGTGTTTTCTATCGGTTTAATCTGCTTTTGGACTCGTGCTCTCTATTTCTCACGATTTATTGCCAACCTGGCATCCGTGTGTCAGTGTGTTGTCAGAATAAAGTACGAAAATGCCCTTAATTGAAGTGATTTTGCTTAATTGGGATCAGGGGTAATTTAGGGTTCTTCCCTAGGTTTATTTGGGGATTTATGTTGGCGGGTAAAGGGTGAAATTTTTATTATTTGTTTGACTGATAGTTTGACCGAGGGTAAGTGTAGTAAAATGGGTACCGGGTCATGGGTTTGGGTAGTGGACCGGACAATAGGATTTGGGCTTTGGGTTTTTGTTGGGCTTTTGTATAGTTTTGAATTTGGACTATTAAAGTAATACAAAGGTAAGCTTAGGGACTTTTAGTGTAATTTCTGATTTTCAAGGGACAAAAGTTGTAATTCAGAAAATGTAATCCAAGGGCTAATCTTGCCATTCTTCAAATAACCAAGGACTGAATTTGCCAATTCTGATTCTCAAGGGTATTTTCTGCCAATTTATGAAAGTTGAGGGACTGATTCTAACACTTCTCCAAAGTTGATCATATCTTTCACAAATCATCCTCTTAGCATGAAAATCTTCACAAATGCTCAATTATGACCTTCCGACTCAGCTTTAGCACTCTTTATCTCTCGTGCTCAGGTTTTCGTCTAATTTGGCTATCTTTTGTGTGTTTTATCATATTCGTACCTGCACATGCATAAACTCAAGAAACAAATAGATATTAGCAATAAACGGCTCTTTCTTGGTTATTTTGGGTCTGATTTGATAAATAAATGATATGTGTTTTAGCACATATCAAAATACCCAGACTAGACGATTGTCGTGTCCTCACGCAATGCAATCAACTCACGCTTCTAAAACTAAAGATTTCAATCTCTTTCTAGTAAACCTATGAAGAAGTAGCAAAGTTTCCTCAAAAGAGATTAAGAACCCTTAATTCTAAAAACGCCCCGTTTACCTTTTAATTCACATATAGATATTACGATTAAGCACATTCCGATTATGAGTGACGGTTTGTTGAACTTTCATGTCGATCAATAACTCCAACATTTTTCAAACGACACGTTAGGATCACGGAGTAGGAAACACAACCCAGCGTAAAGTGACCATACGGATAGAATACATCGTCCCTGATTTTTCACAAGTCCCCAAACTAAGCGTAAAATCGAAATCATTGTTAAATATGACTCTAGATGCTAACACTACCCATGGAAGTTACTTGTGTAATTACCTTTTGCTCCCATTTTCCTATTTTTCCTCTATTTATTTTATTTTTGTGAGAAATGAATTTCTTCAAATTTCTCGTTTCGATAATTCTTATTCCGATAAAGATATGAAGCTAAGTCGATAATTAGTTATCCATCTTCTCTCAAGAACCATTGTTTCAAAAATGAGGTCCACATCAAGGTATTTTTATTCTTTTTTTTTTTTTTTTTTTTCATTCATCATTTTTTTTTTTCATTTTTACTTTTACTTATATGAGCTATGAACTACGGAGCTTCACGGGGTAATTCCAAGACCTTACACGTTTCAGAATAAAGGATCCAAGGGCCGTTACGACGGAGAATTCCAAGACTCTAGGCTTCATGAAATGAGGATCCCAGTGGGTTAGACCAAGACCTCACCCAATCCCGGCTAGAGGTCCAAGGGTCGGCGTAAGAGGGTAGCCAAGACCTAAACGCTTACTTTTGAAATAAGGATCCAAGGGTCCGATCTCGAACCGCAGCTCATAATGTTATTTATTACTTATTACTTATTACGAGTCCTTGATGTGTACCCAATTTTTAAAACAAAGATTCTTTTAAGAAGATAAAGAACTAACTATCGCCAAAAACTCAACATCTCTAATTATTTATTCACATATATGGGGTGAAACAATTTTGTGGGAGAAAAAAGCCATAAGTACCTTCGATGAGCTCTAAAGAGAACCATCTACTCTACGCTTAGCATCTAAACTCATAAGTAACTCTATCATTCTCGATCTCCACAAATTTAAAATCCCAAATAATGAGATCCGCTGATGCTTAGCCGATAATTTAATTATCTATGGTTAAGGGAACAAGCTAGGGCTCAACACGCCCGGTCAAGTCAGAATTCTATTCCTACTCTCACCAGCGGAAAGTCAACAAGGTGTCAAAACATATATTAACTTAGCTAATGCTTCGTCAAATAATCTCAAGTCTCGCATTTTTAAAGTCACTTATTAGAAACTAGCAAATCTTGTTTAAGCTTCGCATATTTAAAATCACTTAGGGAAACTTGCAAATTCTTGGCCTTTTGAGCTAGAATCGCATTTTATAGCCTCTTGTCTAAGCAATTAGCAAAGGCTATTTCAAGAAAATGCATATTTCAAGAAACTTCTAAGAGACTAGCAAAGACTTTTCAATCATAAAACTAGCAAAAGCTTACAAAAATTTTTAAATTTTCTCATTTTTGCACAATTTTTTATTTTCTAAGGAAAAACGGGGTTGCGAGAATGCACGGCAGAGAATAAGCAAGTGTGGTCAAATCAAATTGAAGATTACCCACCCCAGACTAAAACGAAACATTGTCCTCAATGTTTAAAGGCAAGGGTATCAACGAAAATCTAAAAAAACCGTTTATTAAATATGCTAAAAGATAAACGTTAGTCGATAAGATTTCGGATATCGGATTTCCATAAGCGTCGATCATGAAACTCGAGTGGAGAAAAGACAAACTTCGAGCACGAGAGTCTTCATATCAGGAAAATCCTAGACAAAAACATCACAAACAACCAAACACGAGAAATCGTTGAGGCTAACCCCTTCATGTCACTTATTAGAAAATATAAAGAAGATAGAGATAAGCATGGGGTGCCTCCCTCGAAGCGCTACTGTTTTTCTTCACCGAGTCGCTAGCCTGACTCGTCCCCGAATTCATTTGTCCTTGGGGAAGCAAGCGGGAAAGATACCCGGATCAAAGATGGTATCCTCACTCCGGAGAGAAAGAGAATGGGTGGGTTGGGAGGGGAAGAAAATGTTGGGCTCAAGCACATAAAGGATAACTCCTCCCAAACTCACAAAAGGTATATCAAGAAAGCATGATCCATCATCCGGTGGTTTTGCGGGTGGACGAAGGAATGATGGATCAATAAGAGAATACTCCAAAAAAGTCGGGATCTTATGGTAAGGAAATAGATGTGTGGGCTCAACAACGAAGGCATCCATCGGAGGATCCTTATCTCGGACAACGTTTGTAGGATCGAAATATTATTGTGTTGATGATTCAGGTGGTCTTGGATGATGAAAATACATGTTTGCCATTAGAGAGAGAAAGTAGATGAGAGGGAGTTTCTTGGTAGAGACTTGCTTTGTAAAATGTAAAATGTTAGATTGAAATGCTCCACCCCTTCCATGGATGGAAGGGGTATTTATAGTTACAATGAAACCGTCCTCCTATCGGACTGTGGATCAGGGATACAGTGGGTAAAGTCCCGTCCTTCCTCCACGGTGTTTCTCTAAACTAAACTACGCTACAAACTAACTAATTAACTACTAAACAACGTAAATAACTACAAGTCTACGAGCTAACATATGCTAGACCATAATTGGGGTGACCGACACTTTATTATGGAATTTCCAATTCCTAACAATCTCCCCCTAAGGGAGGTCACCCCATGAAATACATTTTGTATCCTAGCATTCTATATATTTGTCTTTAGTTCCAAGCTCGTAGACTTCAATTCTTCAAATTCTGCATTCTTTATGCTTGTGTAGCGATTCTTCAAAGTCCGCCTAATTTTGTACTATTAGTGGAGGCCTTTAACCGATCCACATCTTGATGATCTTCGAGCTTTCTTTGAGATCATCAGCCACAGTAAATCTCTGGATCATCCATAGTTGTGTTGCCTTCATGTGATGTTGTGACTTTTGGACCGACATGCTCACACTTTTGAATCATGACATCTTTCCAACAGAGTAGCGGAAGCTTTATTGGTTCATGATATTTGCAGCAGCATAGCAGAAGCATAGTATAAAAATATCAGAACCAGGTTATGTAGATATGCACCAGTCATGATTTCTTCAAATTAAGTGTGGATGCTGTGAGCATGCGGCTTTGGATTGACTTCTCAATTCTGATCAGCTGCAACCGTCTAAATGTACCTGCAAACAATAGTTAGCAATAAAACACACGAAAGTGTCTTTGATCACTTTCGTTGAATTGAGGTACACGACCCACGGTTCCCCGTTGATTAATACAAGTACTGCATGTGATCAGGTAGGATTCCTAAGAATCTCCTTGACAGGGTTTCGCAGTTGTTCTAGCTGTTCTCAAACCGGAACGTCTCAAAGAAGACAACACGGAGTGAGTAAATCAGCGAATTGAGATTCACTGATTGATGAAAAATGATTTGAAAAACAATTGCGTATTGCTTAGAAGAAAGAGTTTTGCAATACGACGAAGGTTTTATGAGAAAGATCAATTTTCAATCATAAATATTTTTATATTTGAAAAGAGTACACATTCGATGTGCTAGATAAAAGAAGAGATTCGCACATCGAACGGTTTTTCCAAAAGTATTTTTTCAATTAGAGATACTTTTTGAATATGAAATATGAATACACATTCGATGTGCTAGAGAAAAAGAAGATTTGCACATCGAACGGTTTTTCCAAAAGTATTCGTCAATTCCATTCCTGGACCAAGGTTGATTCACGAGTGAATCGCCCCATTGTTTCTATCCAGTTGTCACAAGTTTGATCTTTAGAAAATATCTCACATGTCACCCACCAAGAGCTTGTTTGATGTTGGCTCTAGGAGGATTTCCATCTTCATCGTGAATACTTTTACATATCACTCGGATGTTCTGGCAATACCACAAGGATAATGCGTAGGACTCTTAATTATATACTTACTTTCCACATTGTGTGAAACAGCAAGTCTTCAAGAATAGTGTCCTAATGAGATATTGTGGATGATCTCTTGGCTCTAGACTCAATTGTGCACATTTGGTTCCTATGCCGGAGACTAGGGAGAGGGTCTCCTTCTTCAATATCAACAATCTCTAAGAGAAAGTCGATAGATAATGTCAGTTCCCCGTGAGAATGAAACAAGCCCTTTTAAGAGGAACTTGAGTAGCTTGGGAAGTTAAGTGCAGTGCATCACTGGGTCCATGATGTCTTGTCTTCAATACCAGTGTTACCTTGGTAACAACCAGTAGCATATGAATTGAACCCGGTTTCTGCCCTAAGGTTGAATTATTAGAGGGCTATTTCTTTTCACCCTTTTCATATTCATTTCTTTTTCATTCTTCAACCCCTTCAGTGCTTACCGAGACTTCATAACTAGAACCTTGTTGGGTTTATTCCAGTACTAGCTCTGTCTCAGTCCGCACTCTTCCCATTTCTCATTTTTCTCCTTTTTTCATCATACCTAAGGACTCTACACTATCTAGTGGATTGTCCCTGGGTAGATCCCTCCGGTTCTGGCGGATCGTGGGAACTAATACCTAACCTCACCATCCTTATATCTCCATACATAAAGTAAAATGGTCGGTCTTTTGGTACAGTTCATTCTTCCTTGAAACCAATTGAAAAATCATTTGGAAAAACAATCAAGGTACTTGGAGATCAAAGCATTTTGTACCTTAATAGTTTTGATCATTTAGAAAACCTCCCCCTCAACATGTGCATATGATTTAGAAATTTTTTAGCACATGGAGGCAAGAGGACTTTGAAATATTTTCTTTGATCACAATTTTCATAGAAAAAGCCATTTGATTTTCATGGTAAATTCTCCCCCTCAATATGTGCATAGGATATTTGAAATCATTTTATCACATAGAGGCAAGAGTTCATTTCAAGCACATCCACGATTACAAAAGCCATTTAAGAAACCATTTTCTCCCCCTCAATATGTGCATCGATAACCAAAAGAGTTTAGCACATATTAGAGAGAACTTGCACTTTGAATCAAATCGATCATCATTTATCAAATTTCATAATTAAATCACAAATTCTCCCCCGATCAAAAATATCAAACCCTTTGAGATTTTGGATCCCAAGTGATTTAATAAGGTTTAGAAAACTTGGGAGAATATGTGGCCTGGTTTAAATACTCATCTGGTTTATGGATAAATCCTCCTCCTCAATCATGTGCATCATATATTGAAATCGTTTGGCACATGGAGGCAGGAGTGCCTTTAAAGGACTAAAACAGATTTGAGATTTAAATCACGATCTCTCCCCCGATCAAAAATATCAAACCATTTGAGATTTGTGATCCCAACTGATTTAAATCATTTAGAAAATTTTGGGGAAAGACGTGGCAAGATTTAATTTTGAAAAATGATAGATAAGGAACAGATTTAGACATTAAAGATTGTTAGTGTCAGGTATGATAGTTTTTAAGAGAAGCTTAAGTAAAATAAAACAATTTCACAATCAAACAAGAACAGAAAAAAAATTCATTTCGAAAGATCTTGATTCTTAATGAAAAATCATACCATGACATAACATTAAATCTTTAGATCACCACTTATTTTTTATAATCGGACTTACTATGAAGAAATATCGTTTGAAAATATTTTATTTTAAATCACTCTCCCCCTCAATCGATGACCGTAGTCGATGATTGAGTGACTTAAGTTTTGATAAAATGAAGTCCGATGATTTTCAGAATTTAGTCCAATTTATTTTCAAAACAATATTTTCCATTTTCAAAAAAATTTAATCAACTTTTTAAAAAATTGTTTAAAAATGGTATTCTGCACAAAGATACATTAGTGGTTGAGAAGCTTTTGTTGTTGTTGCTGAGGGTTGGAAGAAAAACCGTCTGCAAATGCAGTGAGACTTCTTACGTTGCATTTTAATGCCAACTGAGGTCAAATTAAGCTCCGTTTCTTCAATCACTTAGAAGAAAACCATCTGCTGATGCAGTGACACCTCTTACGTTGCATTTATGCCAACTCTCCATTGAAGTCCAATTAAGCTCCGTTTCTTCATTTGTCAACCCAAGATATAGTTACCCTTTCCTTTTGGCATCCAATCATCTTCATTGTGGGATCCGGATCGGGAACATTCTTATAATCCATGATATCTGCATATGTTAGTAAATCCAAACAGATATATGGTGGTCGACATCACCCAAACAGCCATCGACTAATAAAAGTCAATTCAACATATCAATCAGATCATATAAAGCATGGGGTTTATGTGTTAATCAAACTCTAATCATCTAATCCTAACAATCATATCCTAAATTCCTAGTCCTTAGACATAGGCAAATATCATTTTTAATTAAGCACGTAGGATAATTAAGAAAGTCCGTTAGATGATATAAATTTGAAAACATTCTCCCCCTCAATCAATGACTCATTTCATAAAAAGTTTTAAAAGCGCTGAAGTCATTGATTGAGTTTGCAAATTTTATGAAAACTCTGAAACTGATTGTTTTTAAAGGAACTCATTTACCACCATTAAGTTAAAACAAATATTTTTCTGAAGAATTTTAGATGAAAAAATATTTGAGTAGGAACAGCAGTCCTTCGACATACTTTCCTCATTTTGTTTTTAGGATAAGTGCACGAATTTTGAAAAATTGAGTTAAGCGCATCACTTTCCTTTCTTTAAAGAACGGGTTGCTATCTGAAATAATAGCAAGCCATAGTTTTAGCACGGGTTACAGTCTGAAATAACTGCAAGCCATATTTTGTGACATGTTTTGAAAAAGAATATTTACACCTCCTGCTCGAACTTCATCTATGGTCCCGTGCCATTATTGAATGACATTTCTAAGACTGCAGATGTTATCGATACCAGAAGACATGTCTTGAGAAAACATATTTTTTGTCTTTTTCAAATTTTCTGATTTTTTATGGGTTTTTGAAGATTTTATATTTTTCTATTTTGTTTTTGTTGGTTTTATATTTTTGTATTTTGTTTTTCTGAAAAATATATATACAAAGATATAATAGATGATATAGTTTAAGAGGATGATGATACGAGTACCGAGATAAGGATATCGAGCAGCACGTCGTAGAAGATAGAATTCGTCATCTCTTAAACTTCCACCACCAAAGCTTCCGAGGCTCCAGAATAGAAGATCGAACATGAGCCTTTGAGAAAGAGAGACTTTGGCAGCTTCCCCCCAAACCGAAACTCCATTAGATGAGCAGATTCGAAGCTCTATTTCAAGCTTTCCTTAGCCAGGTGCACAGAGAAGCACACCATTATCATAAATCCCGTTGCTCCTTTTAAGAACGATAATCGAGAATCTCCATTCGGGGTTATATCATCAAGTAGAAGAACAGCAACGTATCATCTCACATTTGAATACCTCTTCTCAAATTCCTTTTTCACTGAAGTCTGAAGCAATCCATTCCGAAAGGTGTCAAGAGACCACTTCCCCCGAGTAGTTGAATTGATGCAGTCAGTCTCTTAGACTAGAGCTCACGAACTCGAATACACATACCCAAAGACAAAGAAACTTATACCATCGAAGTACAGATTAAGTCCAATAGCCAAAGAATAACTCCGATGTATACTTTTCTCTCCCCCTGAAGAAAGTGTATGAAGCTCAAGAACCCGAAGTACCCGAATGCCCAAAGAGAGAATAACCGATAACATTGAAGAAGCAGGCCGAACCACTGATAAGTGATTATATCTCTGAATCACTGATTAAGCTCTCAAGTGAGACAACTGAGCGCCCCCAATGTACACAATTCTCTCTCCCCTGATGATTGCAATAACATCGAAATCATCACACACTTGTGTACCTCTTTTATCTTCAGAAACCTTTTCTTACATCACTTCCCCCACGTCGTTGGAATAATAACACTAAAATCCTTGATGAGTAAAACCTTGAGTTTCTCTGCGGTCATGACATTTGTTTTCCCGGGATATCTTCAATCACTTAGAAGTATTAAGTTCATCAAGTTTACTCGCCATGAGTCAAACCTTGAGTTTCTCTACGGTAATAACATTTTTCTTCCCGGGATATCTTCAATCACTTAGAAGAATTAATTTCATCAAGTTTACTCGCTTTGTGTTTAGATGTGTTTCTCTTTCCCCTTGCTGGTTTTGACACTTCAGAATCAGCAACTCATTGTAAGTCCGTATACTAGAAATTTGTTGAGAAGAACATTTGTAATATTGTGGGAATCAACATGCTGAAGTAGAATGTGAGCAAGTCTAATTGGGGATTAAATCAAACATTTCACCCTCCCCAATTAGTGCTCTCCCCTAAACCGACAATCTTTATGATGAATGCATGAATAAGAAGAAGTCTTTAGATAATCAAATGCAACTCGTCTTTAGTCTTCTAACATGCAGAAAATGTAGAACCGACTGTAGACTCGACCTTCTTCAAGATTGTCCAGTTGGGGATTAGAGTATTAATATCTTCAACTCACACCAAAAAGCATCCCACCAAAAAGCATCCCAATTAACTTACATCTTGCAAATCCCCTTAACTAAGATCCCTCCCAATCAAACAAGAACAGAAAGATGTTCATCAAGGAAATCAGCAATCAGGCCGCAACGAACACACAAGATGGTAACACCAAACTACCAATCACATCAAACAAGAACAGAGAGATTGTTCGGAATCATCATGTTGATGTATACGTGAAGCATTAACCGGAAGCACTTTGTCGATAAACTCATCAATCCGAGTGAAGATGTCAACCAACGGCTCTTAGAAGAAACTCCATGTAAAGATGATCCGATAAGAAGAAGCTCGGTTCTTACATGAGTTAGGAGCCGTATGACCATATATTCTCATAAGTCAATCAACCATGCAGAATTATCACACTTCTTCTCCCCCTCAAGAATTGCATACGGAGATGCCATTCTTGATTAAACAAGTGAACATCATTCAAATGTAGTCTATTCACACTTCTCCCCCGCAAAATTAGCACCGGATGTCGCCATCATCATTATAGTTGAGCAAGTGGAATAAGAAAACAATCAACAGTAGCCCAGTTCACTTGATGTTTGAAAGCGCATGGAAAAACATGAAGCATGTTGATGAGAATGGTTATTAGTGAGAAGATTTCTCTTCTTCAGAAGATAAAGCACACTGAAACATACACTTTTCTTTTCTTTAGAGTACGAGGCATGAACTGTTGTGTTCATACGTCATAATCTCTCTCTTTTCATCATCTCTTGGCAAAACATGTAATCAACCCCATTATCATTCAGTAGGCTCTTTGTAGTGACAGCTGATGGAGAAAACCCAATATAATGAATTTGACCCTGAAGTAAACTACCCCGAACTCGCGACTTAAACTTGCACATATGTAACAAAGAGCGGTGCCGATTTCCATTAGCATCTCTAAGTACTCTCTATGTACTCTATACTCTTCAACCAACCAACCATCAAGTATAAGACGTACATTACCTCTTGAAAATCCACAATTGAATGTGACACTGAGCACTACAATGTAACTCCTTAAAGTGATAGTTATTTTGTAGTGGTAAGAGCCCAATTCCCCCAAGTGGTAAAAGAAAAGGTAAAAGACACCCAACAATAACTAGATTTCCAAGTCTTCATTTTTGATAATAAGCTCGAACAAGGATCATGAAGAATCTTCATCCAACCATCCCAGATACCTTCAGATACTGATAACGCTACACGCGTCGTTCGGGGTCAAGGAAACTTCCTTTTCTTCGAGCAAGTTTTATAACACCCTAGGCAGTGAACCTAATCGTTGTAGTGTAGTAATTAGGGTAAGCCACGGGTATTGATATCGTTCTCTAGGGGAATAGGAATGCTAGTAAGGAGTTACTACGCTAAGGTTAAGGTTGAGGAAGATTATTTTTTATCTTTTTATGTTTTATGAAATGGAAAGGTACGAATCTCGGGTATTGGATTTGGGGGGTTGGTATTTCTACCGATTACTCTACTATTATCTAATTATCTAAACTACGGTTGTGGGAGTCTATGTCTAATTAATGTGTGCTCGTATGATAGTTTAAAGATGTGTTTACTTAGTCTGTATTACTCCTTAATTATCTCCTATTGGTGGTTGAATTGTCACGTCCTTATTCCTAGTTGCGTTGTGTTTCTAAAGTTGTAGGGTATGCGTTTCTCCCTAACTCTTTGAACTTACCAAAGGGTCTTGTCTACAAACCCACTAGGGATGATAAACTCCTACTCTAAGGCGCTCTTTGGATGGTTTAGCCTACAACTACTCAGGTAATTATATTCTAAGGTTCACAAAGATGAATCAAGCATTAAGTACACAACGAATGACCTATCGCATTACTAGATCATTAATCAACTAAGATAAGAAACAACCAATCAATATTCAATAATTAAGTTTCATACTTCCTAAGCAAACACACAAGTAAATTAGCCGGACATGGAGAACATGCAAGCATACACACAAATAATCAAAGACATAATTGAATTAATGAAGTAAAGACTTATCTTGATGTAAGATAGGGTTTAAAACCCTAAAATACTGTACAAGACACCTTAGGTTCGGTTTTAGGTTTTTACTCCAAAGACTCTCCACCCAAAGACTGAAAAATTCGGATTCTATATATAATATTACAATTGCGACGGCGTCACCTTATGTTTAGTGACGCCGTCGTGTCGCCGTCATTAGGGTTTCGTCTTGGCCACGTTAACCTTGCGACGGCGTCACCTTATGTCCGTGACGCCGTCCTCTTCAGCTTCTGACGTCGTCTGGATTGCATCTAGGCCGTCTGAGTAGCGACGGCCTACTCTTTCACAACTAGACGTCGTCACTTGAAAATACGAGTTTTGAGACCTGTATCGTCACAATAATTTTGGGACGGCGTCGCCATTAACACCTGACGCCGTCGCCTTCTAGTTTCAGCAACTGTGAGTGTCTCGATTTTGACTTTGGCCATTTTCTTCATATATTCGCGCCTTTTCGTCCAAATAAGTGCCATTCCAGCATTTTGCCTTCAAGAGACCTAAAAAGTGAAAAGGAACGATATTAAGCAATAACGGATACAAAAGTGATCAAATAAGGACTTAAACGACCCCTCAAAATGGTACCTTTTAAAACCTTATCAAATATCCCTACACTTGTTATTTGCTTGTCCTCAAGCAAATGTGCTTTTAGCCAATTAATTTATAAGTTAGGGGTCATGAAGCATTAATTCAAAACGGTCCACAACACATATAAGCCCCACAAAAGTCATAACAAGCACGGAAATTACATACTAGCACCTCACATGGGGTGTTTGGATACTCACATCTCTCTCGGGTGTATATATGAAATATAACAAAATAGGAAATGGAAGATAAACACTCATTAACCGGTCCTAGTACATAGATTACCATAGGCTTGAGAATAGATCAAACCTCCATCGCTTTGGCGTAAGCACCTAGGAAAGACTATCAAAGAGGTCTTTTAAAGGGTTGTAACGTTAGGCTTACGGTAGGGAAACAAGGGTTTGGTGGGATAGGCTATTTAGTGGTGGTAAGTCAAAAATCTCTATGTTAAATGCATATGAAGAATGGCGTTGCTAAGCCAAGACTCGACACTCTAAACTCTAGATAACTGAAATAAACAAACATAAATTTAAAAGATATATGTAGGATGGTAGCCCATATGTTTTTTTTTTTTTCGCACTCTATTTTTTTCTTTTTCTCTTTTTCTATTTTTTTTTTCGATTTTTTTTTTTTTTTTTTCATACACTTTTACTCTACCATCCTCTACGGTAACATCAAAATACTAGGGATTTACAGGCATATCCCTACACTTGAGTTTTTATTACTCTAACACTAATTTGACCCGATTTGAAAAGATCAAAACACTTGGGGTACATTATTACGCAAACAAAGGGAATTTGAATTTTTAACGTTCCCTTCCCGTCATTTCATAAACTTTAACTTTTCCCATGAATCCCAATCGTCCCAAAACTGTATACAAAGGATATGACTCGACTTAGCAACTTATGCAAGCAACTAGATAATTGAACAAAGGGTTTAGGGTGATAACAAACATTTGCACTAAAAGTGAGTGCATAAAGGGTAGGCTAAGGCGATTTGGGTGTATATTTGGGGGTGGGGTGTAAACAATGCTCTTCATTAATATTCCGGAAAAACCGAAATATCACGAGAACCGCGAAAAGGATAGGCTCTGAGGGGTTAACTAGGGGTATCGTGTACTAAAGATGAGTACAACGCAAAGGGTGTGGGGGAATTACTCAACCGATATGGAAGAAGTAATTATATTACAGGTATCAAACAAGGGTTATCCTAATGCCTCTTATCATTTAGTTATTCCTAACTACACAAGTGTAGCCTCACTTGCGATCTCGGAATGCATCACAAAACAAGTTCTAGATTCTAATATACTACCGGTTCACACTCTAAGCATTGAAGATGAATGCTTCTAATTCCTACTAATCTAAGGGCGATCCTCACATTTTGGTGGAATTTGGGTGGTAAAGGGTTTTGTGCTAGTCATATAACTTCCTATCTGTGAGACGCTTTTGTTAAGACTAATGGCCCACTCTTATATGTCATGAAAAAATTTTAAATTTGGTGCCAAAATTACCCTAACCGACATTTTCTCATGGTTTATTACACAATCACATTTGGACAAAGCAAATAGTCAAGGATAAGCATAGTTTCAAAGTTCCCGTTTTATTTTCCCTCCCTACACTTAAACTGAACATTGTCCCCAATGTTCCCCGAAAGTATCAAAGTTATGATAATGGAAGGTAATTAAAAACGAAAGAAACTAATACTCCCCTGATTAGCTCGGTAGGATCCGTGTAAAGTGGTGGTTAAACTCTTTTCCAAGAAGAATTATTGCGTGAAAAGCTCCTTCCAATCTTATGTAACTTCTTCTTGACAAACTAAACCTGCACACTTGAAGAAAACAAACGAAACATTCGCGTAAAATCGGCGGTAATAATATATATAAGACTCGATTTAAACTAGGATATAATGCTTGTGGAATGGATGTTTACAGAATTTCTAAGAAAATTAAGACCTGGAAAATTCCAAAAATTTATAAGTGGCTCAGAAAATGAGAAAAAAGTAATCTGATGTTTTTACTCCTTCCTGACGCCGTCAGGTTGCAATCCTGACGCCGTCAGGTTATCCTAACAAAAACTGGTCTGCGATTTTCTGGAAAAAATTCTGGAAAATTTACATCTTTAGAATCTGGAAAAATTTCTGCAAAAACATCCATTATGACTCGATACAAGCATTTGACTCGAACAAACAAACATAAATATCTTTTAGTTAATTGTTATTCTCATGTTTACGTTTCTTTTGAAAACGTGTGTAATCCTCCCTACACTTATCCCTTATGTAAAATACCTTTATATGCAATTAAGACGAGGTTAAAAACAAAATAAAGCATTTTTACAAATTTAAACATGAGGATAAACAATTAATAAAAGATATAACACACTAACAAGCAAACAATTAAGCATGGGTTGCCTCCCACGAAGCGCTTTTCTTTATTTAAGAGTGTTGTAGCTAGACTCATAGTCGTGCTTCTACGTTTTCTCATTACCGCCCTCTTCACCCTTTGTTTTCCCTTCATCGAAAGGGTGTAGACGCTGTATGCTCACCGTGGATTCCTTGCCAACGCTGTCAATTATGGCGACGGTTTTATCTTTTAAATTGGTCTCCTTAACTGTGAAAGGCCCAAACCATCTTGGTTTGTTTCTTCCTCGTAATGCCCTTATCTGAGATCTATACAAGAGCACTTTTTCTCCCTTTAAAAATTCCTTAGGGTCCTTTTGTACCTTAGGTATTGAAGTGGGATTGCTTCCTAACTTTTTATCGGGTTTCCACAATGTCGCATACAATCCCTGAACCATAAAGTCTCTAAGCCCTTTTTCCCAGTCATTCATCTTCTTCTTAACATTGTTGCCCGGGGCTTTTCGATTTCCACCAGTAATCATTTCCATGATCTTAAGAGGGTATCTTGGGACGATGGGTATCCTAGCGTACCCCTTCCCGCTTTTGAGTATCATGATGCCTTCTCCGCATTTGATGGTTGCCTTGGCGGTGGCCAGGAACGGTGTCCCAAGAATGAGTGGTACGTTTTTATCTTCCTCAACATCAATGATCACGAAATCCACCGGATAAACGATGTTAGCCACCTCAATTAGAACATCAACAGCGATTCCTACAGGGTGGACATAAGTATGATTAGCTAAGGAAAGTCTAAGGTCGGTTTTGGCTGGTTTCTCTTTAGTTAACTTATTATAGATTGACAATGGCATTATGTTCACATCGGTCCCTTGATCGGCCAAGGCATTTATATTGTCCATGTCACCGACACTCACTGGTATCACGAAATTCCCTGTGGTGTCTCGTTTTCTTGTTAACGGTTTTTTTTATAACCAACTCATACAGAGGTTCCATAGGTAAGGCGTCGTATTCTTCTTCCGTCATTTTTCCTTCAAGAGCTTCCCTAAGAACTTCATTGTACCTAAAGTTGTTTACTTTGGTTTGCAATGGTTTTCTTGTTAATTTCGTGCTCAAGGTAGTACTCAATGGTCTCAGGTTCATCATTAGGCATAGACTCATCCTTCGTGCCTTCCTCAGTTTTCCACATATCAGCCCTTGCATTCTCAGGCATAATGGAAACGGCGTTTACAAATGAAGTGGGAGGGCAATCATTGCTTCTTACGAGCACTTTTTCGGGAACCTTTGTTTTGGTGAATTCAATTACCAAATCCATCATTTCTTTCATTTTTGCTTGCATTTCCTCTCTCTGCTTATAAACCTCCTCTTCAAATCTGGCTAATCTCTCTGTATGAGCTGCCATGTACTCCCTCATTTAATCCTTGAAGCTTGGTGAAAGTGGTATTGGGGAAGTAGAACGGAAACGCCTTTCGGAACTTGGGTTTTGCTCGCGACTTGGGGATTCCGAAAGAGGTGTGGAGCGGTTGGTGGAGTGGGCGGATTTGACGACTTCTCGAGGAGTTTGTACGGGCGCTCTTTTCTGCCTTTCCATAAGATAATCAATTCCTCTCTCGATGGCACTCAATTGCTCTTCGAGTGTATCGGAGGATTCAGGAGGAGTGGATATGGCATTAACCACGTTAATCGGAATTTCAGGAGATTCACTCCAATCTTCGTAGCTTTGATCGGCAAGCTCCTCTATAATATCCCATGATTTCTCTGCATTAAAGTCGCTGAGTCTTCCACCGGCGGCTCGATCAATGGATCATCGAGTGATGAAATCGGTATGATCATAGAAGATTTGGATTTGAAGCCAAAGATCAATGCCATGGTGTGGAAGTCTACGGAGTAATTCCTTAAATCGAGTCCATGCTTTATAAAGAGACTCACCTTGGAGCTGCTGGAATGTCAAGATGTCTCGCCTAAGCTTAGTGGTTCTCCCCGGTGGGAAAAATTGAGCAAGGAAGCGAGAGGTAAGATCATCCCAACTTGAGATGGAGCCGGCGGGAAGTCGCTCAAGCCAATTACTAGCTTGGTCCCGTAAAGAGAATTGGAAGAGACGCAGGCGCGTGGTCTCCCGAGTAGTAGCATCAAGGTCGATGGAATCGACGATTTTGAGGAAATCCCTCAGATGCTGATTTGGATCTTCGGAACGAAGTCCATGGAATGCACATCCGTTTTGCACCAACCGGATGGTGTCGGATCGCAGGGCCGTAGTTCGGGCTTGGTCGGGAAGCTCAATGGTGTTCCTATAGCCTAGGTGGCTTGGTCTCGAGTATTCACCAAGAGTACGGGCTCTTGGCGGGTCATTTGGTGGTGGCTTGATGAATGGTAGTGGGTTATCACCTTCCATGATGAAAAGTGATGGGGTTACGAACAAAGGTCACGAAGAAGGGGGATAGACTAAGAGAAAGCTAAAAATAAGAAAAAATTTACTTGATAGGAATCAGGCAAAGAAACCTAAACGTGGTGGACTACTAACTAGCTATTCTATTCCCCGGCAGCGGCGCCAAAAACTTGATAACGCTACACGCGTCGTTCGGGGTCAAGGAAACTTCCTTTTCTTCGAGCAAGTTTTATAACACCCTAGGCAGTGAACCTAATCGTTGTAGTGTAGTAATTAGGGTAAGCCACGGGTATTGATATCATTCTCTAGGGGAATAGGAATGATAGTAAGGAGTTACTACGCTAAGGTTAAGGTTGAGGAAGATTATTTTTTATCTTTTTATGTTTTATGAAATGGAAAGGTACGAATCTCGGGTATTGGATTTGGGGGGTTGGTATTTCTACCGATTACTCTACTATTATCTAATTATCTAAACTACGGTTGTGGGAGTCTATGTCTAATTAATGTGTGCTCGTATGATAGTTTAAAGATGTGTTTACTTAGTCTGTATTACTCCTTAATTATCTCCTATTGGTGGTTGAATTGTCACGTCCTTATTCCTAGTTGCGTTGTGTTTCTAAAGTTGTAGGGTATGCGTTTCTCCCTAACTCTTTGAACTTACCAAAGGGTCTTGTCTACAAACCCACTAGGGATGATAAACTCCTACTCTAAGGCGCTCTTTGGATGGTTTAGCCTACAACTACTCAGGTAATTATATTCTAAGGTTCACAAAGATGAATCAAGCATTAAGTACACAACGAATGACCTATCGCATTACTAGATCATTAATCAACTAAGATAAGAAACAACCAATCAATATTCAATAATTAAGTTTCATACTTCCTAAGCAAACACACAAGTAAATTAGCTGGACATGGAGAACATGCAAGCATACACACAAATAATCAAAGACATAATTGAATTAATGAAGTAAAGACTTATCTTGATGTAAGATAGGGTTTAAAACCCTAAAATACTGTACAAGACACCTTAGGTTCGGTTTTAGGTTTTTACTCCAAAGACTCTCCACCCAAAGACTGAAAAATTCGGATTCTATATATAATATTACAATTGCGACGGCGTCACCTTATGTTTAGTGACGCCGTCGTGTCGCCGTCATTAGGGTTTCGTCTTGGCCACGTTAACCTTGCGACGGCGTCACCTTATGTCCGTGACGCCGTCCTCTTCAGCTTCTGACGTCGTCTGGATTGCATCTAGGCCGTCTGAGTAGCGACGGCCTACTCTTTCACAACTAGACGTCGTCACTTGAAAATACGAGTTTTGAGACCTGTATCGTCACAATAATTTTGGGACGGCGTCGCCATTAACACCTGACGTCGTCGCCTTCTAGTTTCAGCAACTGTGAGTGTCTCGATTTTGACTTTGGCCATTTTCTTCATATATTCGCGCCTTTTCGTCCAAATAAGTGCCATTCCAGCATTTTGCCTTCAAGAGACCTAAAAAGTGAAAAGGAACGATATTAAGCAATAACGGATACAAAAGTGATCAAATAAGGACTTAAACGACCCCTCAAAATGGTACCTTTTAAAACCTTATCAGATACTAAGTACACTTGCCCGTGATATATCACTTCAACCTCAAATAAATAATAGTGAATTATCCCCGTTGTCACATCTTCTGGTTAAAAGGTCAATTCTAGCCTCCTTTGACGGTTTAAGTGAACTCTGATAATGTTTTTCATCCCGACCATGCTTAAAAGCACATAACCCCGTAAAACCTTGTAATAACCAAACTGTCATGAAGAATATCCAAGTAATCACCTAATTCATGAAGTACACCCTTTTATCCTTTCTTCGAAGTAGAAACCGTAGCACCAGCATCAGAAAGGATCCCGACATACACTTTCCTTTCTCCAGGATGGTTCTATCATCACGGGATTTTACAATTCTATAGTTTAAACCGAGAAATAGTATCTTTCGCGGGATTTCACAAAACCAAGAATAAACCGTAAGATAGATCCGGAAATGCACTTTACTATTACCAGGATGTTTCCATTGTCACGGGATTTTACAAGTCTATGATTTAAACCGAGAAATAGTTTCTTTCGCGGGATTTTACAAAATCAAGACAAAACCGTAAACAATGTCAGCTTGAATGTGTAATGACAATTTTTGGTTTCAGTGAGTGTCTGTTTTAGGGGAACATGCAGTGGTTCATCAACGGTTCAATATCCAACAACATCAACATCATCAACCATCCAATAAACACTTTGGTAAACACATCACACACGCATTCTGTCGGCTGTAGCTGTGACTACATGGAGAAGTAAACCCGATATGTAAAACTTGATCATGAAGTGAACTTCCCCAGTTTTGTTACTTAAACTTGTACTAATCCTTGTGAAGAAGAAACGGTGTACCCAATGTACAAAACCTCTTGACATATCCTCAACTGCGTGAGACACCAAAGTGATAGCTACGTTGTGGGTTAAGCGAGAAAGGAATCACAACCGTAACTAAATAGCCAAGTCTTTATCACCATCAATAAACTCCCAAACAAGTCATCTTCACGGAAGGGTAGAAAGAAAGAAGACGAAATAAGCAAATGAGCCCGAAAAACCTCTCTTCAAATCCAAATAAGAAATACCGTACAACAACCCCGTGGTCAAACTTGTTCAAATATCAATTCAAGCCATGACAGACTAATTTTCGCGAAGATGTGTAACCCATTGTATCTAACCGCATAACTCATCAAATCTCTCCATCAATTCTCATCGTCAAACCTCATACAATTCAAATCTCAAAATCTCACAATATCAAATCTCATATCTTTAACCAATTTTTGAGAAGCCCAATCGCAACTTTGAATCCTATCCATTCAAGCTTTTAGAAAAACCCATGTCCAAATCTCATAACATTCATGTCATATAGTGTTGAGAGACACATCTATGCATTATCCAAATCCAATATCCCACATATCATGATTAATATTCAAGCCGATGCACCTCCAAAGCGACTACTTAAGAAACAAATATTAGGCCGTGACTTGCTCTCAAATTCCACTGACGCACACATCCATTAAAATGTCCCTTGTCCAAAATATT
This sequence comes from Chrysanthemum seticuspe, assembly GCA_019973895.1. NCBI lineage: Eukaryota > Viridiplantae > Streptophyta > Magnoliopsida > Asterales > Asteraceae > Chrysanthemum > Chrysanthemum seticuspe. The sequence goes on along the minus strand of BPTQ01000009.1, from coordinate 207,325,034 downwards.
CATGTATTTTCATACGTATAATACTTTCTAATACATCATGCATATTGTATCATGTCCAGTATCGTTAGAACGTCAAAGTTCAACATATCATACGGAAAAACACAATTACAAAACACGTTATACAAATGCATATTGAAGTCCTATAAAACAACAAACAATTCGGCCCATGATCCAAAATTCCAATCACCTTCTAGCCCACATCGAATACGGATCCAGTTAGACGAAATTAACACCCTATCAAGCCCATTAAATATGGCTGATCCACCAGTCAACAGAACCTTAGTTTTGGGTGTATAAAACATTCACACACTTCATTTGACCTAATCAATAATTTCTCAAAACTCAAACCCTAAATATCATATACTCCGCCTCTCTCACTTCTCACCAGATACTCTTCAAACCCAAGTATACAAACATTAGATCAACACCTCTATGCCTCCATCCTTTACACAGTAATCACGATAACAACTCGTCACAGGGATGGCTTGATTTTTATGCCACAGGGATGGCAAGTACTTTCGATGTCATAGGGATGGTATATAGAGTCTCACGAATCACCCAAGGTTTCAGGTAGGTATATTTGATTAATTCGACCTTGTATTTTAATTTATGAGTATTGAACGAAACTAAGTGAAGAGATATAACACAGTTGTTATATTCTTTCTTTTTGATTCGAAAATTAATTGAAATGTCTGCTTCAAAAAGGATCTATGATGATACTTGTTCAACGAAAAAAGATCTTATAAAGATTACATAAAACGTTGAAACAAATCTGAGATCTATTTCAATTTATAATTCGAGATTCCTTAAGACTTATGGATCTATGATGAGAATGCTTTTGTTTTATTGACCCTTGAGGTCTTTGTATTGGTCGTTTGACATGGATGAAATAAAGTACTCTGAGATCGATTATAAACATTTGTTACTTTAAAATGAAGAGATAATAAGTGATTATCGGTTATTTTGGATTTGTTAATGAAGTTATGATGTGGGATTAAAATGATTTGCAACTGTAAAACTTTGTTCCTCTCGATTTCAATTTTTGAAAGTGGACTGATGATGGTTTATGGACTTGAGGTCTAAGATTTATGGTATGTTGGTATTGGTCTTGCGTTTGTGGTCGTGTGATGATTTAGTATATGGTATTTGTTGTTGTGGTCGTGGTCATTAAGCTTCTTCATCTACATCTTCTGTCAAGTCGCTAAGCTTTTGATACAAGTCGCTACCTGATCCTTTTCGATGCACAACTCGCTACTTCATTTTTCTTCACATAACTAGCTAACCTATAAAAAATAAGTGCTTTTGACCAGTTGACTTTTGAACAACTCGCTATGACGACTTGTAAAGACAAGTCGCTAGAATTTTTTAGGTCACAAGTCGCTAACATTTTTACCACAACTTGCTAACTTGTAAAGACAAGTTGCTAGCAGATTTAGACCAACTCGCCATTGACTTATTGACCATACACTGAATCTGGACAATAATAACAAGTCGCTATTAAGAACAATGACCCCAAGTCGCCATCAAGAAAAAGTATGTTAAAAACAGTTTCAGCTTAAAAACCTGCTTAAGTTAGATATAGATTCAAAAAGATTTAACAAAACAGTTTAACCTTAAAATAGATAACCATGTTGTACCAGCAGATTCATGACAAAAACAGTTTATGACAACCATAAAACAGTCAACATATTCATAACCCCAACATATCTTGCATCAACCCACGAATCAAAACACATCAAAACAGCCAACCCATCCAATAAACCATATAAACCACATACAACAAACCGTAAAAAACCATACGAATCATCAAAAAACAATACAACCTAGGCTCTGGTACCATTTGTAGGATCGAAATATTATTGTGTTGATGATTCAGGTGGTATTGGATGATGAAAATACATGTTTGCCATTAGAGAGAGAAAGTAGATGAGAGGGAGTTTCTTGGTAGAGACTTGCTTTGTAAAATGTAAAATGTTAGATTGAAAAGCTCCACCCCTTCCATGGATGGAAGGGGTATTTATAGTTACAATGAAACCGTCCTCCTAGCGGACTGTGGATCAGGGATACAGTGGGTAAAGACCCGTCCTTCCTCCACGGTGTTGCTCTAAACTAAACTACGCTACAAACTAACTAATTAACTACTAAACAACGTAAATAACTACAAGTCTACGAGCTAACATATGCTAGACCATAATTGGGGTGACCGACACTTTAATATGGAATTTCCAATTCCTAACAACGATTTTAGCATAAAGCTCATCTATGTCGAATATCCCAGGTTTAAAGATTTTGTCTTCACATGTGGGCTCAACGGGATATGTGATGGTGGACTCGTCAGAGAGAGGAGAGTCAAGAGAACCATCAAGAACAACTATATCCCCCTCGGGATCATGCACAATATCCTCAATACCTGGTGGTATCAAGTCATCATTAGCATCCTCGATGATCGGATCATTCGTCATATTCTCGGAAATCTCATTCAAGGCTTTGCTCATATCAACATCAAAGTAGAATCGCTCAAGAATCGGAGGATAAACATCGGCAATAGTGGGACTGCCACTAATCTCTTCATCAAATTGGAAAGTCTCAAGCTCGGGAGAGAAATCACTATCTTTAACGGAGATAGGAGGCGAACTTGTATTATCGTTTAAGGCTTCAATCTTAGAAATGAGAAGATAAACATTCGACAATGTTTCACGAAGTGCTTCATCCTCGATCTGAATATCATCGGGCTCAATCTCTTCAACTTCCGGCTCAAAATCATTATTTTCTTTTATGTGAACGGGCTCAGAAGGTAAATTGTCGACGAAATCGATGTCTCCATAAGAATTGTCATCAGAATCGGAGAACATCTCAACATGATCGCTCAAAATATCAAGAGAAGGCTCATCACAAATATCATCAATAACCTCATACTCACGTGGGATTGGGACAAGGATCTCAACACTAGACGATTCCGTTTTCGGAATAGTACTAAGATGCTCATCCCCCATTATGAGAGAGTTAACGGGTTCAATAATGTCCGTAGAAATAGAATCATCGACCTCTTCCAAAACGACATCACTTCTCTCAACCGGCTTGAGTGAAGGGGAAGGGTTGGAAATGAAAGGCTCGAAAACGGGAGTGGGATTGCCACTCGGAGGAGTATAATCGTCATCAGAATCAGAATCGTAAACGAAAGGTCTCCGGTAACTAGTTTTAACGGCTTGCTCTTCAGCGAGTAATTCACCATAAGTTTTCTGAGGAGGATCTTCTTTTCCGTGGGAAAGTTTATCAAGAAGATTCTTAAGATCAATCATTATTTCCAGAAATTTTGGATTAGACATTAGTGAAGGTTGTGGTTGAACTTCTTGGTATTGTGGAGGTGGGTTATAAGGATAGTCGTAATTGTTACAAGGAACTTGCTCGTAAACAATCGGATTCTGCATCTGACAATCGGAATTAACGTGCGGACCTCCACAATACTCACAACAGTATGATTGTTGTGACGAATAAGGGTAAGGTTCATAACCAAAGTTCGAGTTGTTAATTTGAGCTTGACATTGAAAACCTTGTAAGGGAAATCGGTTGTCTCATTGTAAGGATTTTGGTGATACTCGGTTGTCTCCGGCTCATGGTACAGAGGTTGGTCAGGGAAATCGGTTGTCTCATTGTAAGGATTTTGGTGATACTCGGTTCCTGAATTTCCATTGCTACATCCGGGACAATTCCCACCATATTCGGGTCCTCCGCACCATATGCAAAGTAGTTGATAAGACGAAGACATCGAGGAATCATACGGATAAGAACTTGTGTTTTCCACCATTTCTGTGATAGGCTCTGGTTCTTGAACGGGAGTCACCTCGGGCTCAGAAACATATTCCATATCCCTCACCGGAGAGGGAGTAGGAATCGAGGGTTCTTCAATTAAATTCTTCCACCATGCTATTATATCATCATCATTGTGAAGATTACCCTTTTGTTCTAGTCGTGCAAAAAGACGGGCGAGATCTGGATTTGGATTAATAAAATTCTGGCATACATTACAAAATCCATTTCGACAATTATTTCTGCACCAGTCGCATATACATTTCAAACATCGATATTGATTTTCTTCCATCGGATTTTTACAATGAAAGCAATGTCGGGACGGTTTTGTTTCATGAACGATGGAGTCATGAGGACCTCCACATCGAGCACATTTAAGAGATGCCATAAGAATTATACTTTTAGAAGAAGAAGAGATAGAATTATCATATTAGAAGAGAAAAAAGATAGAATTAAACGGTTCAAGAGGGTTAAGAGATAAAGAATTGACGGTTCAAGAGGGTAAAGAAGAATATTTTTGGGTTTTTATTAAACATATTTTGAAAAGGAAAATCTTTTTGGGTTTTTATATTTAGAAATTTTTTGAAAACACAATATTTTTGTAACCGTCGCGTCAACCGGTGCTCGGTAGCTCTCAAAAGTACGCGCAGCGGAGCGGGAAAGAAGAGTGGATCTTTCTTCAGTCTGCAATTTAATGTCAATACTTCCTTATACCCCATGTATAGGTTGTACCTTCAAGGTGAGCCGACGTAACAATTGACGTTTCAGTTTCTTTTGTTGGTTTTTTAATTTTTATGGTTTTGTAAACACTCTAGGAAGAATGTTTTGGTTTTTTTTAGATGTTTTTGGGTTTTTTTTGAAAAAGATATATACAAAAACGACGGTAACTTCACTCGTGGAAGGATCTTCAAATGCACGCGATTCGAGACGGAAATACGAAAATTCACTACAAGCCGTACCCCGGCAGCGGCGCCAAAAATTGATTGCTCCGGAAAGAGATCAATAATAGAAGTGTGTAGTATAAAGTGGGTAACTCAAACGTATTAGGTTTGAGCACCGAGATCGTTCCGAACGAGGGTTGAATGAAATTTTCAACTCACGTCGCGATTATCGGGATTTGAATGTTTTAAAAGGGAATTTTGGGATTTCTAAACTACGTGGCAAGGGAAAATAAATGGAAGCATATAAAAGTGCTAAATCTATAATGCAAATGACTAATACGCAAATTGAAACTAAAACGTAAAATACGAATTAAATGAAACGCGAATTAAATGCAAATTATTCTAAACTAATTCCTAAAAGTGATTTAAAATTACTTTAAAACTAAAAATGAAATTTTAAAATTATCTAAGATTTAAAACTAATTTTTTTGATTTTTCTGGAATTTATTTGAATTAAAAATTAATTTCTAATTTTAAAAATATAACTAAATTACCAACAATTATGAAAACAAGTGGGAAAATTATAAAAATATTTTTAAAAAATCTAAATTAGCTAAAAACAAATTTAAAAGTTGGATTTGTATTTTTCTGGACTTTTTTCTAATTTCTATAATTTAAAAACTATTTTAAAATAATTAAATGTCTAAAAATTACTATTCAAACTAGGAAAATTATGGAAAAATATTTTTTTGGCTTTTTATATTTTTCTTAATCTAGTAAAATTGAAAACATATTTTTTGGAACTTTTTCTGATTTATTTGTATTAAATGCTAATTAAAAATGCTTAAAACTCAATTTAAATGCAGAAAAATATCAAAAAACATGGAAAAATATGAAAACTTCCAGAAAAGTATAAAATAATACTGAAGTGTAGGGAAAAATAACAGAAACTATTATGGAGAAAAAGAACTATGATTTGGGCACACAACTGTTATGAATAAGCACTTGAAATAAGCTAAAAGCTAAATATAAGCTACCATAAGCTACCTAAGGCTCAAACTGTCCTAAAATAACTAAGATTTAGCTACTGTAACATATATAGATCCTAAAAGCACAAGTTTTAAGCTAATAAGCACCTAACAAATTCCAACTAAAAGAAACCAAACGGCTTTACTGCATCAACTTTAAGCTCCAATTCAGCTTATTTAGAAAAATCGTAAAAATAAACTAAAAATACCATGCTAACCACCACCAACCAAAGAGCTTAAGTCTAGAATTACAGCTTATTTGGACTAAAATTAAGTGAATTAAAATTATAAAAGTGGAAGCAATTTGCAAGTAAAACTGGATTTTTGACTTTTTCAGAAATTTGATGTTTTGACTTTTATGAAATTTGTAAAGCCTCTCAATTAATCTAGATGTTAAAATAAGCTATACTGAGACTTGTTTAAGCTAATATGAAGATTTCTAAACCTATTTCTATCCTGATGCAATGCTGCAACCAACTGGTTAAATCATAATATCATAACAATAGAGATTTTGACTTTATAGCTATTACTGATGCAAATAGATTACCAATATGACTATAATAGACCTGAGTAAGACCAAACTTAATAAGCTAAACTACTGAAAGAGCCTCAATCACAGGTATGCAACCTGATCCAAACACTAGTTAACTGCACATGAGCAATATTTTCACTACTAAACTACAAATCTAACTATGACAGTAATCAATTCAGGTCCTAATATTACTAAAATACCTAAATGATGCAGAAACTTTAACTAAAACTTCCAATGAAATATTATGCTAATTATGCAGATGAAACAGTAATGAAAATCAAGTGATAAGTACTTACAGCAGTCCAGCCACTGTGGCTTGCTTTTGAGATTACTTAACCACTATCCTACACTGATTAACAACCCAATTTTCACACCATTAACCCATATCCATAGCAAATCAGAACTAAACCTGCAGTGTTGACTTTGTTTGACTGATGAAATATTTTAGAGTAAGAACTGAGTAGTGAGAGTTTTTAAGCTAAAGTGAACAGCTAATGTAATCATAAAAACAAAATTTAGATTTAAAATGAAAATTCAAGCTAAATGATTATATTGATAATAAAAACTGAGTACAAAATGGAATTTAATAACTGAATTTAAACTGAAACATTGAAAACATTAAAAACTACTTAAAAACTACACTACTACTCTACTCCTACTCTACTTGGATTATAATCTGTGAAAGAAGGGGTTTATATAGGTGAGGCTTGAGCTCTTGGAAGGATCCAGAAGGTGTCATTTGTGCTTTCTATGGTTGCTTGTCATCCATTGGATCATCATTCACCTCATCCCATCAATTTGCACCCTTAGATCATACAAGCCACGTTTCACTGACCAATCAGAAGGCAGAATGAAGTGAGATGACACACGGATTGCCAACCTGGCATCCGTGTGTCAGTGTGTTGTCAGAATAAAGTACGAAAATGCCCTTAATTGAAGTGATTTTGCTTAATTGGGATCAGGGGTAATTTAGGGTTCTTCCCTAGGTTTATTTGGGGATTTATGTTGGCGGGTAAAGGGTGAAATTTTTATTATTTGTTTGACTGATAGTTTGACCGAGGGTAAGTGTAGTAAAATGGATACCGGGTCATGGGTTTGGGTAGTGGACCGGACAATAGGATTTGGGCTTTGGGTTTTTGTTGGGCTTTTGTATAGTTTTGAATTTGGACTATTAAAGTAATACAAAGGTAAGCTTAGGGACTTTTAGTGTAATTTCTGATTTTCAAGGGACAAAAGTTGTAATTCAGAAAATGTAATCCAAGGGCTAATCTTGCTATTCTTCAAATAACCAAGTACTGAATTTGCCAATTCTGATTCTCAAGGGTATTTTCTGCCAATTTATGAAAGTTGAGGGACTGATTCTAACACTTCTCCAAAGTTGATCATATATTTCACAAATCATCCTCTTAGCATGAAAATCTTCACAGATGCTCAATTCTGACATTCCGGCTCAGCTTTAGCACTCTTTATCTCTCGTGCTCGGGTTTTCGTCTAATTTGGCTATCTTTTGTGTGTTTTATCATATCCGTACCTGCACATGCATAAACTCAAGAAACAAATAGATATTAGCAATAAACGGCTATTTCTTGGTTATTTTGGGTCTGATTTAATAAATAAATGATATGTGTTTTAGCACATATCAGTGAGCAATGAGCATTTTGATTTTTACTAGTCGTTCGGCAAAGGAGCGGTGAGCTTTCATATTTTTTAGGAATGGTCAATTTTCTAATGCTTCTTTAAGAAGCTGTGAGTGTTGAGCAGTGAGCTGCACAACTACTGCTCACAGCTACTGCTCACAGGCCGCAATTACTTTTGCCATCATTTCGGATTTTTTTATTTTTTTTATTTTTAAAAAAAGAAAAAAAAATACCAAAATTGACCATTAACCAGAAAAACTAAACTTTAAAACACTCAACAACCTTATTAACACTTTTAGCAATTCAGTTGAATCTTGTTCATGGATTCCAACATCATCACAAGATCCAATAAACTACTTCAACTGTCTCAACGGTTTCATCACTCAAAACCAATATCCCCTCACCCCATACAAACTGAATCTAACCCATCTCACTTATCCAAAAAACCCAACAGAGCTGCAGTTTTAATTTGTTTATTTGAAGAAAACGATGTAATTTATGTCATTTTAACTAAAAGATCACCGAAATTGTCGTCTTATTCTGGTATATAAAGTTGTGTAGTTATTGTGTTTGATGAAATGTGTGAATTAAGAGGGGTTTGGTATTTTTTTGGCTTGTATTTCTTTTTATAAATAAGTACTTATCAGCTGCTTATAAAATGTTTAAGACCTGCATACCAGAAACTGCGTATTTGATCACACAAATATAAAATGGCTTCTGCTTAAAAATAAGCAGATAAGCAGTAAAAGTAAGCAATCCCAAAAACCCCTGAAGTTGAAATTTATGCTCGGTTTGTTTTGGTTTTTTCAGGAGAAGTGTCGTTGCCGGGAGGTAGGAAGGATGAAGCAGATACGGATGATATTCAGACTGCGTTAAGGGAAGCTGAAGAGGAGATCGGTTTGGATCCTGGTCTTGTTGATGTTGTTACTGTACTCGAACCGTTTATAACCAAGGTAAAGAGGGGACAAAATATTTGCGTAGTACTATGTAATTATATTGGTAATGCTGATCTAACCTTGATAAAATACGAGGATGTTTTGAGTTTTATTCGTGAAGTAAGGATGTACTGTGGTTTCCTTTCTTGTGATTTCGGTTCGTAATGAAGGAAGATCCAACACAGTGAAAAATAATAAATATCTAGGATGAAATACTGGAGATAGCATCGACAAGAAAAGTATGGTCATCTTGTGTGAAAAATCCCAGCCTAACATATTGTATAGCAAACATAGCAGACATGTTTTTATTTGCATTCCGAGACATTAGAAGCTACTATGTGCTTGCTTTACAGAAGCGTAAGAGACGCATTAGATATTTAAGTGATTGTAGCTGTGTTATCTTGTATGTCATCTATAGACTCAACGAGATAAGAAGACCCGTATTATTAGTAATGGGGAGATATATGATGCATCCAGCACATACAGTTCTGTAGAAGTGTAGAGTAAGAAAAGCCAAGATAATATGTCAATCTTTTGTAGCCGATTACAAATTTACAGCCACTATCAGTATATGACACTTATCTCGAAGTTGCTCAACTATTTGTTTGTGATGGCAGGAGAAGGTTACTGTAGTTCCAGTGTTGGGTATACTATGGGATAAGCAAGCATTCAATCCAGTTCCAAATGTTGATGAAGTTGAGTCCATTTTCTATGCCCCTTTAGAAATGTTTCTCAAGGTTCTTTTTCTTTTCAACCTTCTTCGGCTGCTATTTTTAGAATTTAGAATCAAATTATATTCTTGAAAATGGGATTTTGCTGATTCAGGATGAAAACAGACGGCACGTGGAAAAAGAATTTGAAGGAGACAGATATTTGCTTCAGTATTTTGATCTCGAAACAGATAACAAAGTTTATGTCATATGGGCTCTAACAGCAGGGATGCTGATAGCAGCTGCGTCTCTTGTTTACCAGCGGAAACCAGATTTTCAACCAAGGATGCCTAAATTCTGGTTCAAAAACTATCATAGCAAATATTAAAGCTCAAGAAAATATGATGTCAAATTGAATAATTATGATAACGGAGCAATGTAAGAATTCATTATCAGTGTGTATTGATACAAGCAGAATCATCGTATTGCATGATGGTCCCGCTGTGAGGACTTTATCCTTAACTTTGTATGTATTTATTAGGATTAGATTGTAATACATATATGTCTGGACTCCAGAATGTATGTTTTAGATCCAAACTCAAGATGTATCATTTATTATGAAATGTGGTTATAGGACATACCCTATCATTATTAATTTATCATCGTTGATCATTAACCCATAATTGAGGCACTATGGGATTACCGTGTCATTAAACATGGGATTAGGGAGCTGGAGATCTATTATTACCATTTTTATTTGATTGTTTAATTGTTTTTAACAGTCCCTTGTCATTTTTGATTGACTAATGCTGACCATCAGAGCATACAAACTTAGGAGCAAACAGCTACAGAAGATCAAGTTCAGTATATGTGTCAATTTAACCAAATCTCAAAGATTCAAAAGACCCAACAGAGCTGCCGTTCTGATATGGCTATTGGATGCGTATATGTTATCAGTTATCCCAATGATTATAGAAACTTCCGTCTTTGTTCTGGTAAGGAAAGCTGTACATTTTTGGTTTTTTGATAAAATGTCTAAGTGAATACGAAGTGACTTCATTATGTTTTGGTTTGCAGGAGAAGTGTCTTACCCCAGAGATAGAGGCGAAGAGGATGCGGATGGTATCCAAACATGGTCGACGGAGGATGAGGAGGAAATTGGTTTGGATCCTTCCTTGTTAGTTCATGAACCGTTTCTAAACACGGTAAACGTATATGGAGTAAATACTCTACTTATATGGGTTCGTGATTGTGCTGCTCTTCTTTCCACATGTTATTAACTATTAAAATGTAATGGCATGGGAACATTAATGCAGTTCCAGTGATTGGTATTCTACGGAATAACAAGCATGTAATTCAATTCTCAAGGTCCCTTTTCTTGCTGCTTCAGATTAATCTATATTCTTGAAATCGTACTTCAGGACGAAACTGACTGGCAGGAGGAAAAAGAATTTCAAGATGATATATAACTGCTACAGCATTTGATCCCGAAACTAGTTACCAAATGTATCTGATATAGGCTCTAACCTCAGGGATCTTGATAGCAGTTTTTACACGAGCAGAATTGTGGCTTGTCATATTCCAAATATACTTGATAGCTTAAACAAGTGATGGTCCTGCAGTGAGGACTCAATTGAAACAGTAAATGTATTAATCGAGCATACTCGGATCTTTTAAATAGATTCATGGAAAACTATATCTGCAGGGTGAAAACTTTGTCCCTAGTACTTGATCAAGTATATGTGTTTTGTAGGCGTTTCAAACTACATCCCTTTACTTTGCAACCTTGGAGTGCTGATTTAACTATAGTTACAGACAAGGGATTGTCTGGTAGCTTAGGTGAGAGGACAAAAGAGAACAGTTCATGCCCTCCCCTGCCTTCCGCAATGCTGTTTGAAAATGGTACATCGTGTGTCTGAAAATGGTACATCATGTGTCTAACGTGCCGTCTTCGAAAGGAAATGATAGCCATGAGTCCAACTCAAATCACTATCTTTTACCCATCATTCTATGCGTACGAAGACACTATAGCTTGAAAAGTTTTTTTTTTTTTTTTTTTTTTTTTTTTTTTTTTTTTTTTTTTTTTTTAATATATATATGAAAAAGACTATAAACCTGAAAGTAAGGAACAAAAAATATAAAGTTTAATAAGTCAAACGCTTAAAACTGACAGAAATACGGAACAAAAAGTCATATCAGTTAAAAAAAGAATCTTTTAACTTTAACCCCCTTTCATGGCACTGAGCGGGTGGCTGTAACAAATCCCCTTTTATTTAGATATGGATCTCCTTATTAATAATATTATATGTTAGGTACGTTTGTTGATTAATGATAAAAAAAAAATTAAGATCGGTTATACGTATTGGTTGTATTTAGGGGCGGCAATTCTTGACACGACACGATAAACGACACGAACACGACATGAAGTTAAACGTGTTTGGGTTGAGGATAAACATGTTTGGGTAAAAAACAGGTCAACCCGTCTAACCCGTTTAATAAACGGGTTGTGTTTGGGTTGAGTAAATACTAAACAGGTCAACCCGTGAACCCGTTTAAGTATATAAAACTCAAAAAATAAAAAATATATCATAGTTTTTTATGTTGGATGTGGATTAAATATATTTTTTTAATGTACTTAATATGAGTGAATTACGATTATACCTCAAACATCTTTGAAATTGACACTTATAACTCTGAAAATTGTTGTATAGTTATTTGTATGTTCTTTTAATTATATTTTAGATCCTTATATCACTTTTACATTGAAACTAGTTAAAATAACAAACCACCAACTTTATTCATTGTTTGACCTATTTAATTAAACATGTTAAACGGGTCATAAACGGGTTACACGTGTTATGCAGGTCTGAGTTAGGGTTGAGTTTCTTGACACGATTAATAAATGGGCCGTGTTTGGGTAGAGGTTATACCAACCCGCCAACACGCGAACCCGAATAGGTCAACAGGAACACGACTCGATTGCCACTCCTAGTTGTATTAATGTATAGGTAGAGGAATAACGAAATAATATTTTAATAAATGATTGAGTTATGATAAATTGTTGATAAACATTATCTAAATGAAGGTTTTTATACCAAAGGACATATATTCTAAAAAAATATAACTTGGAATCAAGATACAAAGATTGCATATCCAAACATATCAACAGTACAATAACTAAAAAAAATGTATTTCTATGTATCATGTTAAGGGCATCCACAACGCTCCAGCATGGGGCGTGTATCACTACTATAAAAAACGTCATAGAGCCCTGTTGAAAATGGTCATAAAGCCCGGTTTTACATACGGGCACAAAGGGGAGGTGACGCTATTGGAGATGCAAATAGAGCCCGGTTTAAAAAACGGGCTCTATTCCTCGTTATAGAGCCCCGTTTTCTATTAAAACATGGCCCTATGTGAATAAAAAAAACATTTTATGTCATATTCCAGCCACTAAATCTTATCAGAAGAACAAACATTGTATTAATTCAAATCAAGAAGATTCTCTTTGGTTACAAGTCTATAAGTGACTTTCTATTGATACATTGAGATATATCTTGCATAGCATACGACTACTCTTAATAGCTTCGCGAGCAACCTCAGCTTGTCCAGTAGCATCAATGATATCCATAAATTCTTGAGCAAATTTCACTACCACATCAACAGCCTCCACAATGTCTTCCTTTTTGGTATTAGTGGTTGTACTTGAAAGAAATTATGTCATTTAAGTTAAGTCCAACAGCGTCCGGCCCTATGTTCCTGCTGTTACTCATTCTCATAAGACACCGGAGAGCTCTTTTCAGATCATTGCTCTGCATAGCCAAATCGAACTCCAACCTCTTAGATATTCGAGGTAAATGAAGGGCTTCGGTAGCATAACCCATCCCAAGCAAAAACTGGGCTAAATCATCATGGTGCTATCTACCAAGTCTACTTGCCCAGTTTACTGCACTAACAACATCCCCATAGGCAGCTAGACACCGGCAACGAATTCCAGGAAGGCTGAGGGATATTGCATAAGCACACTTCTACCTATCAATTAGCCATAAAACCCCATCTCTCATACCCACAACTACTAGAGGTCCAATAGGTTGCTTCTGCTCTGCTGGAAAACGAGTGACTGCAAACTTTTGCAACTTCCACCAACAACTATCCCATAAACTCTTTTACCGTCTGTAAACTTTTGCAACTCGTCAACATCAACTCTAGTACTCTTTTACATACATTTACTCCTTGTTCAGCTCCATATCCAGTGTAACCCCGAAGAGTCGATAAGGCCAATGCTCTCTGTTATGCAGAAAAATGAAACCCATAAAACTTTGTGTGTATATATGCATTAATATGACACATATTTTCTATGAATAGAAAGGACTACATACAAGAGGCTGTCAACAACATAAAAAATACATAACACATTTTTTACACAAGAAAGAAATGCATGATATGGAATAATCCTACCTTAGCCATGGCTGAAAGCCTGAAATAATAACTTCTATAATGGGCTCAATGTTTTCACCATTGCCAAGGCTTAGCATTTGTTATCAGGGTCTTTTAGCTTATGTGCAGCCAATCTTCTACGAATCTGTAATTCCCCACCAACACATGTCATGTATCTAAGTCTTGTGTCCAAATGAAAAATAAAAAGTTTCTATATCCATGTTTTTTATTAAAAAAAAGATGTGATACTAATAGTACGCACCTCGAGAAAGAGGTAACCAGCTTGAAGTTTAGTAGTATTTGCATTGCGGGCAACTTGTGTCATGTAAGCTGCACAAACAACACAAAGAATTAAAGTTTAGTATCTTTAAACAGATATATGGAAATGTTATTGATGACGTATAGTCCGCATTCAGGTCATGAACCCGACCAATGGACACTACTAACACTCGAGCCCAGTACGAGTGTGCTAACATGGTAACGATTTGGGCTCACGAAGGCCCAAACCCGAAGTTATTTATGGTCTTGATATCAAATATCTCTTATTTATGGGATATGTATCAACCAACCGACTTAGGCGGGATACGCCGAAGGTTGTGGAACACGAAACCAAAAAGGATTTCGTATGTATATAAAGGGCATCTCGGCCCTCATTAAAGGTACGATCACAAAACCTAACTCTCCACTAAACCATAAAACCGATTACTTACTCTCACGCCGGAGGATAATCGTGGGAGACAATCAGACGATAAGCCTAACGGTGTTTTCTTTTTTCTTAGTGCGCAGGTCTCAAGCATCAAGGTCTAATTGATACGAGAACCGGAGTCCAAATAAGGAACGCCCAACTTTTGTATCAACAAGTGGCGCCATCCGTGGGACCAATCACTAAGACCTAGAATGACAAAGCACGGAAACCTAAGCCAGCGATCGCATAGTGACCTACAAGGGAAGAAGCAGCAAAGCGAATCAGCCTCTAAGTAGGCCTCTGGAACAACCAGTGCGACCAGAAACCAAGGGTCAGGCCCAGTCTTCACGACAGTGGAACCACGCACGGGGACAACCCATGCCACTACGACAACCACCAACGCAGAAAATCCACAGCGCACCCTTTTTACCACTCCCCACCAATCGGTGCCAGAAACGGACCCCACAGACCCGCCAGGAGCGCCTCGCCGAAACAGGGGTCCAGAGGTGGAAACAGACACCCTCGCGCTAGAAGGAGTCGCGCCTGAACTTACGCCAAGTGACTTCGTGTCTCAAAACTACGAAACCTTGGCTGCCCTCATGCAAGAGGAAGCGAAAAAGAGATCGAGTCAGAGCCTGCAAGCCCGACTTAACTTCGACACAGAGTATGAGACATCCACATCGCGTCACCGGAGGGAGAGGCGCGAAAGAGACAGCCGTCGGCCCCCAGTGTTTACCAGGATCGGGAGGAGAGTTATGAACGATGAAGCAGCTGACCTACAGTATCTGGGAGAACACGAAGATGATGGACGGCGTACCAATGCCCACGCTAGGCTTGGTAGCCGCAGGGTCCATGACAGACTTGGACGACGGCACTCCCCAAGTGAAAGCTCTTCGAGCTCGGATTCTGAGGACAGTCGGCGCAAGCGCCGAAAGAGGGGAAGCTCGTCCTCCAGTGACTACTCGGACAACGAGGACAGAGAAACAGGACACTGGAATTCCAGGAGAAGATATCGCGACCAGGAGGATGAAGATATATTTCTTCCCTGGCGCCGCCAAAAGGTGGATGCGTTCACTAGGCGCATCAGCGATTTTTCAGAAGATAAGAGAAGGCGCATGCCCGCCAATGTGAAAACCTACGATGGAACAGGTGATCCGGATGATCACCTAAAAATTTTCGAGTCAGCTGCTACCATCGAAAATTAGCCACAACCTGTGTTGTGCCACATGTTCAATTCCACATTAGTAGGAAATGCGCGAAACTGGTTCAGTAAGCTCCCACGCAGAAGCATTGGTGGTTTTGAAGAGTTGCGGAAGGCGTTTCGCCTGAACTTTACTCAAAGGAAGAAGTGTGCCAAAAACCCTGTCGAACTTGCTAGGGCAAAACAGCGCCAGGGGGAATCTACAAGCGCTTATGTGGAACGCTACAAAGACGAATGCATACATGTCAAGGCATGCCCCGAAATACTAAAGATCTCAGGGTTCATGAACGGAATCAATAACCCAGAACTCATCAAAAGGTTGAACGACAAGGTCCCCCAAACCTTTGATGAACTTATGAAACGCACGAGGTCCTTTATCCAAGGAGAAGCTGCTGCGGCAGACAGCAAGAAAGGCTACTCAAACTATAGGTCACAAGAACAGCCTAGGAGACAATCCAATGACCAGAGTAGCAACCGCAACAAGAGCTACCGCGGTCAGGGGAGCGGACGAGAGAATGACAAGTATACCCCGTTAACCAAGACTCCAAAGGAGATATTCGTAGCGAAAGGCGCGAACTTCCCGAGACCCCCACCAATGCGCACCCCAGAAGAGCGGTGCGTGGGGAACAAATACTGCGACTATCATGGACAGAAGGGCCACACCACCAATGAGTGTGTCCAATTGCGCCAACTAATTGATAAGCTAGTAAAAGAAGGCTGATTGGACCATTTAGTTAAGAACATCAAGGATGGGAAAGATAAGCAAAAGACTGGGAACAAGAAAGAAGCACCCAAAGATAAGGCTGATACCATTTACATGATACAATCATGGCAGTGAAAGACTAGGCAGAAGGTCAGCCAAAAGTTTTCCTGTGGAAGCGAAATTTCTTTCCCCACCTTGGCTGCGGACAACGCAGTGGTAGAACCACTTACCATCGAAATTAATGCAGGGGGTCACGATATCCACCGCATGTATGTTGATGGAGGAGCATCCGCAGATATAATGTATGAACATTGTTTCAAGCGACTGCGACCTGAGATACGAAGTCAGTTAAGCCCGGCCATGACGTCGTTGACTGATTTTACGGGAGAAAAGATATGGCCCATGGGGCAAATACGCCTACTAGTCAATGTTGGTAGTAAGGAACACTCCACGACAGCCTGGATGAACTTTATGGTGATCAGATCCCCTTCACCATACAATGGCATTATTGAAAGGCCAGGGATATCAACCATACGCGCGGTACCATCTATAGCCCATGGGATGCTCAAGTTCCCGGTGGAGGGAGGCATTGTTACTCTCTACAATACCACCGTACCACCTGGAGAATGTAACACGATTACATATGAGACGGCACACATCCCAGAATAGCGCGCAACTAAAGTATCAAACCTGAGGGTTGCAATTCACCCTGATTACCCAGAGCAAGAATTATCGATCGGGGGATCGTTGTCTGATAAAGGCAGGGCGGCCGTGTGCGCACTCTTGAAAAAGAATCTGGATATCTTTGCATGGGAACCAAAGCACATGACGGGTGTGTGCCACGCTCGATTACAGAACACAAGTTGAGAATCCGACAAGGATACTCCCCAGTACGACAGAAGAAGCGCGGCCAGGCTCCAGAGCGCGCAAAAGCCATTCTGGAGGAAGTACACAAACTTGTGGATGCAGGTATCATGCGAGAAGTCTATTACCATGACTAACTTTCCAACCCAGTGATGGTCAAGAAGAGCGATGGTAGTTGGCGGATATGTGTGGACTTCACGGATCTCAACAAAGCATGTCCACAAGACTGCTACCCACTACCAGAGATAGATTGGAAGGTAGAATCTTTGTGTGGATACCCACTTAAATGTTTCTTAGACGCATACAAAGGGTACCACCAAATCCAAATGGCTAAAGAAGATGAGGAAAAAACGGCCTTCCATACAAGCCAAGGCATCTATTGTTATACAAAGATGCCCTTTGGCTTGAAGAATGCAGGCGCCACCTACCAGCAATTGGTAGATAATGCATTTGAAAAACAGGTGGGCCGCAACCTAGAGGTTTATGTTGACGACCTTGTCATAAAAAGCCATACTGAGGACGAATTGGTGCGTGACATTGAGGAAACATTTAAGACATTACGAGAGATCAACATGAAGTTAAATCCTAAGAAATGCACCTTTGGCGCTACAGAAGGCATGTTCCTTGGATATTTGGTAGAGCCCGATAGCATTAAACCGTGTCCAGAAAAAATGAAGGCTGTCATCCAACTTCCTTCACCACGCACGTTGAAAGAAGTCCAATCTCTGAATGGAAAATTAGCCGGTTTGAACAGATTCTGGTCCAAATCAGCAGATAAGTCACTCCCCCTCTTCAAAACGCTTAAGAAGTGTACAAAAAAGGGAGACTTTCGCTGGACTGCGGAAGCAGAAGAAGCTTTTATACAGCTTAAACAACACATTGCAGCGCTCCCCACGCTAGTCGCACCTCGCCCAGGGGAAGAATTAATTATGTACTTATCTGCGACTCATGGAGCAGTCAGCGCGGTGCTACTGACGGATAGGAATTCAGTACAAACACCGGTATATTTTGTAAGCAAAGCACTCAAGAAAACGGAGGTTAACTATAGTGCAATGGAGAAGTTGATCTTGGCATTAGTATTCGCCGCCAAAAGGCTGCACAGGTACTTCTAGGCGCACCCTATAGCGGTGATCACAGACCAATCTATCAAGCAAGTCATCTCCAAACCCGAAGCATCAGGACGACTACAGAAGTGGAGTGTGTTGCTAGGTGAGCATAACATCTCCTACAGACCACGTACTGCGGTTAAGGGACAGATACTAGCAGACTTCATCATCGAAAAACCAGGTACTGATGATGCACCTTCACAAAGCGAGGTGGAACTAAAAGAACCATGAATCCTATTCACGGATGGATCTTCATGCGTGGACGGGTCAGGCGCAGGCCTTATCCTCACGAGTCCAGAAGGAATGAAATTCACTTACGCACTGCGTTTTGAATTCACAACCACAAACAACGAGGCAGAGTATGAAGCCCTGATTGCTGGATTACGCATTGCAGCTCGAATGGGCATACGCAACCTAGAAGCAAATGTGGATTCCCGGTTAGTAGCCAACCATGTGTTGGGCGAATATGTGGCTAAAGAGGAAAAAATGGTTCAATACCTCGACAAGACCAAGTCACTCATCCAGGGTTTCGACAGGTTTACCATCAAACAAGTTCCTAGAGGAAAAAACAGAAAGGCGGATGCACTGAGCAAGATTGCATCCACAAGCTTTGCGCACC
Source organism: Chrysanthemum seticuspe (assembly GCA_019973895.1). Classification (NCBI taxonomy): domain Eukaryota; kingdom Viridiplantae; phylum Streptophyta; class Magnoliopsida; order Asterales; family Asteraceae; genus Chrysanthemum; species Chrysanthemum seticuspe. The sequence goes on along the minus strand of BPTQ01000009.1, from coordinate 207,305,949 downwards.
TGTTAAAACAAGTATTGGTAGATACTCTTAAGAGCAAGTCCATCTCACAGATGGAGATATCCACGGTGATAGAGGAGCAAGGTCCTACATGGATGACTCCAATCGTCGAGTTTATAAGCAAGGGCATACTGCCCCAGGAGCAGAAGGACGCCCGACGAATACGTCACACATCATAGAGGTTTGAACTTCGAGATGGTATATTATATTAGCGTTCATTTCTACAACCATGGCTTCGATGTGCCGGACACCTTCAAGCTGATTACGTACTCCGAGAGATCCACGCTGGTTCATGCAGTATGCACTCAGGACCACAGTCTGTTGTAGCACGCGCCTTACGGTCAGGATACTACTGGCCTATGATGCACCGTGACGCGTGGGATTTGATAAAAAAGTGTGGCGACTGCCAAGTTCATAGACCCATCCCACGCCGACCACAACAGGAGCTAACACCTATTACGTCGCCATAGCCATTCTATAAATGGGGTATCGACATTGCAGGCCCCTTCCCTGTTGCAGCAGGGGGACTGAAATTCCTTATTGTGGCTATAGACTATTTTACTAAGTGGATTGAAGCAAAGGCAGTCGCGACAATCACAGGTAATCAGGTAAAACGATTTGTTTGGGAGAATATCGTTTGCCGTTTCGGATTACCTGGGGAAATCATTTCGGACAATGGAAAACAATTCTGTGACAACCCTTTCAAGGAATGGTGCGAGAAACTAAATATTGCACAGCATTTCGCGTCAGTTAAACACCCATGTTAGGAATTGGAAAATCCATAGTGAAGAGTCGGTCACCCCATCTCTAGTCTAGCATATGTTAGCTCGTAGACGTTACGTTATTTACTAGTTATTTAGTTAGTTATTTAGTTTAGAGTAACACCGTGGAGGACGGACGGGTCTTTACCCACTGTATGCCTGATCCACAGTCCGAAGGAGGACGTGTAGTATGTAACTATAAATACCCTCTACCTTCCAATGTAGAGGGTTGGACCTTTCACTTAATCTAACCTTTCTTTCTTTGTTACTTTCTCTCTAGAAAGGCTCCCATCTTGCACTTTCTCTTTCTAGAACCTTAAACTAATTTGACCCATATAGTGTTATGTGATGCGTTTGTGAAATCCAATATGCTACAAATGGTATCAAGAGCCATGGTTTGATCATCTCTCTTACATATCCTTGGATTTCTAGTGGTTTTATATGGTTTTTGGGTTTGAAAAAGTTTAGTGGTTTTTGCATCATTTGGATCATTTCTTGTGTTAAAGTTTGGATTTTGATTGTACTTTTGTGTTTTCAATCATTGTAAGTGCTTGGGTTTTGATTTGGAAAGCTTGAATCACTGTGGTTGAGCTTGTTTTGGATTGAAAAGTGTGTTTTTTGAAGTTTTTCTTGCTAGCGACTTGGTTCTCGTAGTGTTTTTCATCGTAGCGACTTGCTTCAGTAAAAGTTAGCGAGTTACAGTGTTTGTTGTTAGCGACTTGTCTATTGAGACAAGCCGACAAATAGTACAAGTTAGTGGATTCTCCACTATGGCTAGCGACTCGGTGAGGTTAGCGAATTGCTTCAGAAATTGTTAGCGAGTTGTAGTGTAAATTGGTAGCGACTTGATACTAGCGACTTGGATCTTAGCGAGTTGTTCTTTAGCAACTTAACTGTGTCTAGCGACTTGGTGCTTAGCGACTTGTTGTCATAATACTTAGCGACTTGGTGCTTAGCAACTTGGTTCAAGGATTCTTAGCGACTTGGTGACTTAGCGACTTGTTCTCAAGGTTTATAGCGACTTGTCTCTAGCGACTTGTTGACTTTTCCTGACAAAACTTCAAACGGCTATAACTTTTGATCCGTAACTCCGTTTTTAGCGTTCTACCCATCAAAACGACCGTGAGAATGAGGAGAATGGCACATCAAATAAACTAAGGTTGATTCGGGGCAACCTTCGAGGCCTAATTCCGCTCCGAACAGAAGTTATTGAGGTTTTTATGCTTTTTGACCTAAATTTCTCCGAAAAATCGTGCATAAACCAATCCAAATCTCAACCAAACAACATCTCTGCTAATCCTACAAACAACCATAAGACCTAACACACAACTGTCTATCATTGTGTCGATCCATCAGTTATCTTAACACGTTCTATTGGTCTCTATATCACGGTTTCTTCTTGATTTTGTAAAATCCCGCGAAAGAATCTATTTCTCGGTTTAAATCATAGACTTGTAAAATCCCGTGTATACTACAACATCATGTCTTACACTACTGACCCAGTAGTTTCAGAAGTACTTCAATTGTATGATGTTGTGGAAAACAATGATAATGTATGCTACACTGAACGATTAAAGATGATTGAATCAATCAATGATGATGTGAGTTCTTCATGCTCTGAGTCCAATGAGAAAGATTTGCACCTGTTCAGGCTACAGAATGCCATGCAAAAGGAAAGTAGCATTGAACCTTATCAACAACTTCACTCACACCTCATGTTACTCACACCGATAAGAATGGAACGAACATGCATTGCCATTTTCCGTCAAGACTTATCCACATTAACGGGAACATTACTATTGAACTTAGAACAATTAGAACAACAACTTGATAAAGAAAAGGTTCAAAAGGATAGTTCCAGTGCTGCACTTCAAGTGATCCACAACCAATTTCAGTCATTCATAAGTGGGGAATTTACATCAGATTATGATCAAGACCTGACTGAAATGTCTTTCAAGAGACACACTGGAATGGAAATTAGCGTGTTCGTTGAGACATTCATCCAAATCATGGATAATGTGGAGAAGTACATTGAGGAAGTTACACATAAAGATGAAAAAGTGGATGAGTGTCAGGTGCAGTTGAGAGATAGTTGTGATGAGTCAGGTAATATATCAGTTGAAAGGTCGGGTGTTGCTGAATGCAGAATATCAGAGACAGCTAAGAATGATGTAACCAGCTACTCAGTAATTCCGGTCACACAAGAAGTGGATGCGGTGATCAGAAAAGTGAATGAATGTCGGGTACAATCAATAGATTGTAGTGTTGAGATCGGTAAGGCATCGGATGATGGATCAGTTGACACTGAATACAGAGGCTCAGAGGTGATTAAGTTTGAAACAGCCAGTTGTTCATTGACTCGTGTTACACATGATGTGGATGCAAATATCAGACCGACAAATGAGCAGGTGTCATGTGATGAGGTACCATTAACTGTTCAACATAGTGCATCTGCTAATGTACCTAAACAAACTGATCTTAATACTAAACATGATTCTGATAAATGTTCCTTGGTTGAGGCTGAGTCTAATAAATTCAAAACAAATGATATGGTTGATAAAAAGGCTTTTGATGAACTTTCAAACAAATTCTCAAAACCTGAAAAATATTGCATTTCTCTTGAAATTGCAATACAAAGAAAGGAGGAAAGTTTTCAAACTAAGAAACCATGTAAAAATCCGCAATTTCGTGAATTTTTTGAAATAAACGATTTAAAAGCTCAGCTTCAAGCCAACAACTCGACTATCAACAATTTGAAAAAACATATTTCTGATATCCATGTGAAAAGTAATTTGGTTACAAGTAATTCTGATGTTAATGTTATTGATGATACTCAAATGAGAAATAATGAATTAGCGGTTTGTGTGGCCAAATTACTAAAGGAAAATGAGTCTTTGAGAAAGCATCACATAGAACTAAGTGACTCTGTCAAAGAAGCTAGAACTAAGTCAATGGAACAATCAAACTCTTTGATAGCAAAAATTGATGAACTCAAAGCTCAACTTCAGGAAAAGAGTTTCGCTATTGTTGCCTTAAAAAATGAGCTTAGGAAAACTGTAGGGAAAAGTGTGAACACTAAGTTTACAAAACCATCAACCTTGGGGAAACCAATTTCTCATCCCATTAGAAACCGGTTCGTTGTAAGGCAGCCTACTGCGTTTATATCCGAAAGACCAAAATTTTCAAAAACATGGTTTGCCTCCCAAGTTGATGCGATAAAAGTTTTGTCAAAACCAGTCCCTTCACCTGAGTTACCTAAGAATAAGGCTTCTAGTTCAGTTAACCCTCAACAAGTAGCCACTTCTACTCCCAGCACCACTAGGAATAGTTCGAAAACAGTGTCAAAATCAAGCATTAAAACCCATAATTCATATAATATGAATGACTTGTGGAAGAACTATTATCTAGAAGAAGCTAGGAAAAAGGCACAGATTCGAAAAGATGGAATTTTAGGTGCAAGACCTTGGTGTGTTAGAAGAATCCGTTGGTGTGACAAAAGTGACCGGTTTTGAATAATTAAAAGGTTTGTTGTAAACAACAGTTTCTAATTTTGATCGACTCTCGTCTTCTGCATCTAATTCCTCTTGACGATGATATTCAACAACACTCATAACAGAATTATCAATTTTATATTCTGCACTGGAAACTTCAGGATTTGGTTTGAATGCTTTGGTTGAAAGCTTAGGTTTGTAATCTGCAAGATTCAGTCCATATCCATTTGGATTGGGTTTTAAAGTAAACTTTTCAATAGCAGTTACTGACTCACCATGTTTGTAAACTACAGTTTTAAACTCTTTAAGTTTGTTTTGCAAGCCGATAATTTCTTCAAGATGATCATCTATTCGTTTCGTTGAATGATTTTTGTATGCTGAGAACTTTTTTTGACAAGTTAACAACTCAGCCTAAGCTTTTTTATTTTCCAAGGTGAGAGCGTTAATTTGCTTTTTATGTTCATGTTTCAGTTGTTCTATTTCAGACAATAAGGCATTCTTCGAAGCGGCTAGATCACGTATCTGTCTCTCTAAGTATTTTTCGTTTTGATGAGATTTAGTAAAGGCTGCTTCAAAACCTTTTTCACGTTTTTCTTGAGTTTTGAAAAAGTTGAGTTGCTTTTGTAAACATTCAAAATCCTTGGTTAACAGTGCATTTTTACTTTTTAAGGTCTGATTTAATGCACAACATTCTTCAATTTGGGATTGTTGGTCTTTAAGTAAAAGAGCAAGATCTGGATGAGGCAAAAGTTCAGCTTGTTCATCGGAAGTCACCACATGATCATTATTTAGTTCCTCAAGTATAACCACGGAGTCAATTTGATTGTCAAAGGAAACCATAAGGTCATCTTGATCGTCAAATGTAACTACGGGGTCTAATTGAAAATCGTCGGAATAAGATGTAGATGACTCATTTTGAACACTCTGAGCCTTGCCGGATTCAGATGTTGGCGGAGATATAAGATCAGAGATAATTATGGTTTGTTCGGGTACCTGAGACAAGCCATCAGTGTCATACACTGGGCCTGTGTCACTCATGTGTAACTCATGCATATTAGCCATCAACATAACAACTGCATTGGCCTGCAAGTCCTCCATATCATCATCTGAGTCTGCATCTGCCATAAAACTTTGTTCTTTTTCTGTGAGAGTTCCACCAGCTTCATCCTTAAGAGCTAAAAGAAGAGCCTCTTTGAAATAAGCACTGCCCTTAGTCCTCGGCTTTGGGCATGCATTAGCCAGGTGTCCCTTCTCATTGTAGTTGTAGCATCGAAGACCATTCAACCCATTCTGAGCATTTCCCTGTTCCACCACTTGAGCTCTGTTGTTATTCCTACCCACAGCATTAAACCCTTGACCACCGCCCATCTGACGACCATAACCACGATTCTGAACTTCAACTCGTCCATTGTTCACAACAGCTTGATTCCGTGTGTTAGATGAGGAACGAATACAATTGTTGGATTTGTTGGTATAACGGCTAAAAGCATTAGCAATCATAACAAATCCTTGTTGCAATGCTTCGAACGGATCGGATTCCTCATTAGCTTCACTGACAAATGCTTGAGCATTGTTGTTGTATGGAACCAATTGATTATGTTGAGTATGTTGTGATTGATCATTTGGTGTGTTATTGGCAGTTGGTTGAGTTGCTGGTTGAGGAGGATAACTGTTTTGAGCATACAGGGCAAGTTGTTGATTTTCCGGATGTGAAGGTGAAGCAATTTGAGCACGGAGAATCCTTTCCCTATCAACTTCCTTTTCATGAGGCTTCAAGTAATCGTACAACAATCCGTATGTAGAATGATGCATGTTCTTCGCTTGACGGAGAAATGTTAGGAATTAGAAATTCCAGGTATTAAAGAGTCGGTCACCTCAAGTATATGTAATCGTTAGAAAGCTCGTAGTCGTAGTTCTTTTAAGTTAAGTAGTATTTAGTTAAGTAACACCGTGGAGGACGGACGGGTCTTTACCCACTGTATGCCTTATCCACAGCCCGATGTGTGGCGATTTATGTAAGACTATAAATACTCTCTACCTCCCAAGGTAAAGAGTTGGAGCTCATAATAAGAATTTTCTTTCTCTCACTAAAGTTCCCTAAACCTCTAACTTTCTCTCTCTAGAATTCTACTTATACGCCACCTTGTTGTTATGGTTTGATGTGTATGTGAAAACTAATATCCAACAATTGGTATCAAGAGCCATGGTTAGATCATATCTTGCACATCTTTCTTTAGTGGGTTTACTACGTTTTTGGTGATTTGAAAAAGTTTGAGTTTTTGGTGATCTTTAGGTTTCTACACGTTCTATACTAGATTGGTACCGAGAACTATGGTTAACAACCTATAATCAAAAGTGTATGTGTAGTTTGGTATTGTTGTTCCACCGCATATTCATCTTAAGATCTCTCTCTTTCAATCTCCAAATCCCTTGAAATCACTCTCTTTCTTTTAAGAATAATACTCGAGGTTGAGAAATGGAACCCTCCATCTCTCATAAATATCAGAATGTATTTAGCGGTGTGTAGCCCGACACCTATTCCGTATGTCACCCATTTCTGGGCAGGCAGGAGGTGCCACAATGAATTGATTTATGATGAATTGAATTTTCTTGATGCTGATGCTCGAAAGATTGCTAATGTATATGAACTCCACTGGCTGAGAAATTATGGACCTTAAAGATTAAGGATTGTAAAGAGGCAGTTCGCTTCTTGTACGTAGTAAGATGTATGCCTAACAACATGCTAATGAACTTCGGAGTACTTTTCCTTCAACTATCCCTTTCCTAAGAGGCACGAGTTTAACGAAGTGGAAGTGTAGGCCTTTTAGTTGTTGAACGGGACATACGAGTTTTGTCAATAGGAGGAGTTGGTCGTTGAGTTGGTTGACGGTTATTGTGTGGTTTACTAGTTAGTGTTGTATGAGTTGTATTAGTTAACCAAGGTATGTTGTTGTTACGAGTTCGTAAACAGTCACTTCGATTACTCCTTAGGCTAGGCAAGCTTCGTAACGTTGTTCCTAAACAATACTAACGATTACGAAAATCGGCAATATGGTTGTTTAGGTTGTTAACATAAGCAAGGAGTAGATTGTGTGCCTTAGTTCGACAACACTTGTTACCTGCTCAACTTCAAGTCTTAGCACCAATACCAGCAGTCTACCCGCCACCAGTTCCCAAATTACGACACCCATCCTTATTGTTGTCTCGAGTTCACCACCTTGTCCCTTTACGAGTCTTA
>BPTQ01000009.1:207245192-207279291 GCA_019973895.1 Chrysanthemum seticuspe | reverse complement strand
TATATATATTTTGGGAGAAAGAGAAATGGTTTATTGTCATTTTCAGGCACTAACCCGGTTTTAAAAGAAAGAACAGAGCCATGTTCTATCATGTTTTAAAATTCCATGCTCTGATTCTATAAACATTTATCTACTGAAAACTAAATGCTTTGAAAAATAACTCAATCTCTATTTTTGATAATTATCAGGACTTATTTGTCAAAATCTCTATCTCTCAATCAACAACCTATGTCATTGATTGAGGGGGAGAATGATTTCAATTAAATTAAAAAGTTATTTGGCATTAAATTGTTTTCAAAAGATATACATGCATGTTTTATCAATGGAGTTTAAAGTCTTAAAATCCGATCCTTATCAGTTAAAACGCTTTCATAATCAAGTCACAATTCCCCTAAAAAGCTTTCAAAATCAATTTAAATCAATAAGAGATCACAAATCTCAAATGATTTGATAATTGTGATCGGGGGAGAATGTGTGATTTAAATTGGATTTAAACTGATAATTCGGTAAATGGTTTTATAAGGATGTACATGCTGTCCTTCCCACATGTGACAAACGATTTCAAATTTTCAATGCACATGTTGAGGGGGATCATCTATCTTAAACCTTTGATTTGAATTGTGATCAACTTATCTCAATGTGCAAGTTCCCTCTAGTATGTGCAAAACTCTTTTCAAACCTCGAGGCACATATTGAGGGGGAGCAAATTTATGGAAACCTTATCCTTCCCGGAAATGCGATATCTACTTGATGCACATGTTGAGGGGGAGTTCTCGTTCTAAAAATATCAAAAACAATTCAGGTACAAAATGCTTTGATAATATATCACAAGTATCTGAATTGATTTTCAAATGGTTTTCAATTGGATCCAATGGCAGATGAACAATACCAAATTGACCGACCAACTTTACTTTATGTACGGTGATATAAGGATGATAAGGTTAGGTTTTTGTTCCCATGATCCGCCAGAACCGGAGGGATCTACCCAGGGACAATCCACTAGTTAGTGTAGAAGTCCTTAGGTATGATGATAAAAAGGAGAAAAGTAAGATATGGGAAGAGTGCAGACTGAGACTGAGCTAGTACTGGAATAAACCCAACAAGGTTCTAGCTATGAAGTCTCGGTAAGCACTGAAGGGGTTGAAGAATTAAAAAGAATTGAATGAGAAAAGGGTGAAAACAAATAGCCCTCCATTTATTCAACCTTAGGGCAGAAACCGGGTTCACTTCATATGCTACTGATGGTAACATCGGTATTGAAGACAAAGACGTCATGGACCCAGTGACGCACTACACTTCAACTTCCAAACCACTCAAGTTCCTCTTAAAAGGAATTGTTTCATTCTCACGGGGAACCGACATTATCTATCGACTTTCTCTTAGAGATTGTTGATATTGAAGAAGGAGACCCTCTCCCTAGTCTCCGGCACAGGATCCAAATATGCACAAATTGAGTCTAGAGCCACGAGATCATCAATAAATCTCATTAGGACACTTTCAATGAAGACTCTCTGTTTCACACAATGTGGAAAGAGAGATTATATCTTGAGTCCTACGCATTATCCTTGTGGTATTGCCAGAACATCTGAGTGATGTGTTTACATATTCACAATGAAGATGGAAAGCCTTCTGGAGCCAACATCAAACAAGCTCCTGGTAGGTGGCATGTGAGATCTATTATATAGATCAACCATGTGACAACTGAACAGAAACAATGGGGCGATTCAATCTCTTGAATCAAACCTGGTTCAGGTTATGGATTGACGGATACCTTTGAAAAACCGGTCTTTGTGCATAAAAACTCTTTTCTTTAGCACATCGACCGTGTACTCATTTTTCAAACCAAAAGGTGTTTTTATGATTGATAATTGATTTTCAATAAAACCTTCGTTGTTTTGCAAAAACAATTTCTATTGAGCAATACACGATTGTTTTTCAAATCTTTTTTTATCAATCAGTGGACTTAAAATTCGCTGGTTCACTCACTCCGTGTTGTCTTCTTTGAGACGTTCCGGTTTGAGAACAGCTAGAACAGCTGCGAAACCCTGTCAAGGAAATTCTTCGGAATTATACCTGATCACAGGCAGTACATGTACTGATCAACGGGGAACCGTGGGCCGTGTACCTCAATTCAACGAAAGTGATCAAAGACACTTTCGTGCGATTTATTGCTAACTGTTGTATGCAGGTACGCCCAATGTTTGCAGCTGATCAGAATGAAGCGGTCAATCCATAGCCGCATGCTCACTTAACACATTCATCTCTAAAGAAATCATGATTAGTGCATCAATGACTCTGATATTTTCACTCCATGCTTCTGCTACGCTGCTGCCAATATCATGAATCAACAAAAGCTTCCGCTACTCTGATGAGAAGATTTCATGATCCAGAATGTGAGCATGTCGGTCCTAATGTCACAACATCACATAATACCAACACCACAAAGGATGTGTCAGAGATTGTTGATAACTGATGATCTCAAATGCTGGCTCAAACTTATTATCACGTGGATCAGTAAAAGACCTCCACTTGGAATAACCAAACATGCAATGTGAAGAATCAATGACTACGAGCTTAGGAGCAAAGGACTACATAAAGGATGCAAGATCAATTGTTAATGTATTATCTGGTTGTATTCAATGTATTTTTGGTACATGATTGAGGTGACCTCCCTTAGGGGGAGATTGTTAGGAATTAGAAATTCCCTGTATTAAAGAGTCGGTCACCTCAAGTATATGTAATCGTTAGAAAGCTCGTAGTCGTAGTTCTTTTAAGTTAAGTAGTATTTAGTTAAGTAACACCGTGGAGGACGGACGGGTCTTTACCCACTGTATGCCTGATCCACAGCCCGATGTGTGGCGATTTATGTAAGACTATAAATACTCTCTACCTTCCAAGGTAGAGAGTTGGAGCTCATAATAATATCTTTCACTTTCTCTCACTAAGTTCCCTAAACCTCTAACTTTCTCTCTCTAGAATTCCACTTATACGCCACCTTGTTGTTATGGTTTGATGTGTATGTGAAAACTAATATCCTACAAATTATATTTTGTGGGTACTGAACACCAACTGGCGGACCTTCTCACCAAAACCTTAACTCCTGCTAGGTTTACTGAGTTGATCCACCGGATTGGCATGAGGTGTTTGACTCTAGAGGAATTGAAAGAAATTTTAACACATTCTTAAAACCAGTCAAACACCAAAACCTCTTTTGTAAATATATTTATCAAAAACAAAATACAAAAATATAAAATCTGATAAAATCCAAAAAATATTCTTCTATCTAAATTTCTATCAAAACCGAACATCGCAAATACAAATCTTCCGTTAACACTGTGTTCCATCAAATCTTTCACCATTTTTCCCGAACAAGTGTTGAGGGGGAGAAAGTAAATATTTTTCTATTTCATAAAACCTTGTACTTGCATGTTACCATTAATTCATTGTTTCTTATTAAGTGGTGGATACTTTGTTAGGAATTGGAAATTCTATTGTGAAGCATCGGTCACCCCAAGGATAATTTAGCTTAAGTTAGCTCGTAGACATATCGTTTATTATGTTAGCAGTTAGTAAGTTATTAGCTTAGTTTTAGTCTAGTGCAATACCGTGGAGGAAGGACGGGTCTTTACCCACTGTATACCTGATCCACAGGCCGTCAGGAGGTCGTTCAGTTTGTAACCTATAAATACCCTCTACCTTGCAAGGTAGAGGGTTGGATATTCACTTGGAATCTAACCTTCCATAAGTTTTCTCTTACTAGAACATCTCCCTCTCTCTCTCTAAAACTTATATACGCCTCCTGTGTTTATGTTATGATGTGTATCTGAAATCCAATATCTTACAATTGGTATCAAGAGCCATGGTTTGATCACTCATCTTTCATGTTCTTGGATTTTTGGTGGATTTCATAAGGTTTTTGGGGTATTAAGTGTTTAGGATTGTCTGAATCATTTGGACAAATTCTAGTGTTAAAGTTTGAATTTTTCTTGTACTTTTGTGCTTAGGATCATCATATGTGTCTATGTTTTGAATTGGAAGGCTTAAATCATTGTGGTTTGGTTGTTTTTTTATTGATAAAGTGGTTATTTGTGAACTTTGTACTATGCGAGTTGAGTCTCGGACTTGAGTTTCTTCGAAGCGAGTTGCTTTGTTACTGGATGCGAGTTGATATATACGACTTGGCTATTTAGCGAGTTAAGCTTTTAAGCGACTTGGTGGTAAAGCGAGTTGTGTCTGTTTGCGACTTGCTATTAAGCGAGTTGATTCTTAAAGTGACTTGTTTCATTAAGCGAGTTGATTGTGTTGCGAGTTGATACTAATGCGACTTGGCTATTTAGCGAGTTGATTCCTTAAGGGACTTGTTTCTTTGAGCGAGTTGGGTGTTTAGCGAGTTGATAACTAAGCGAGTTGAGTACTTAGCGACTTGTCTATTGAGATTTTTTTACTTCTTTTTGCTACGCTTTACGGTTGTTCTTTTGATTTTGTAAAATCCCGTGAAAGAATCTATTTCCCGGTTTAATCAAAGAATTATAAAATCCCGTAAAATCTGACATTCATGGCTTACTCCACTGATCCAGTAATCTCTAATGTGCTCAAACTATATGACTCTGTGGAATGCAGACAAAGTATGTACTACTCAGAATGCTTGACCTTAACAGATTCAACCAATGATGATCTAAACCCTTTACACTTTGAGTCCAACCCAAATGAACTTCAGCAGCAATTACATATTGAATGCAGTATTGAACCTTATGTACTGCTTCATTCTCATATCTCACAAGTTTTATCCACATCCATGAATCGAACATGCAGTGCCCTTTTCCGTCAGGACTTACCTTCACAAAAGAAAACATTGATACTATACCTTGAACAATTGAAGAACCAGCTCATCAACGGAAAAATAATAAAAAATGATTCCATGGCTGTACTTCAGATGATTCACAACCAATTCCAACCATTCATGAACGAGGAATATTCCGCAGATTTTGATCAATACTTGATGGGTATTTCCTTCAAAAAGCATACTGGAATGGAAATTCAGGAATTCATCGATACATTTATCCAACTCATGGATAATGTGGAGAAGTACATTGAGGAAGTTACACTGAAAGATGATAAATTAGATGAGTGTCAGGAAAAATTGAGAGATAGTTGTGATGAGTCGGGTATTGTATCAGTTGAAAAATCGGGTGTTGCTGAATACAGAATATCAGAGACAACAACAAATGATGTAACTAGCTGCTCAGTAACTACGGTCACACAAGATGTGGATGCTGTGAGCAGAAAGTTGAATGAGTGTAGAGCACCATCAGTTGATTACTGCAATGAAATTGGAATGGCATCGAATGTTGTATCTGCTGACAATGAATGCAAAGAATCTGAGAATGAGGTGCCTGAAACTGTCAGAAATTCATTAACACTTTGTACAAGTGATGAGGATGCAAGTGTCAGACCGATGGATGATCTGGTATCATCTAATGAGCTACTCTTGAATGATCAACACAATGCATCTGGTAACGTATCCAAACCATTTGAATTTATGGATAAACATGATTCTGATAAAATTGATATGGTTGAGACTAAGTCTGTATGTTTTAAAACTAATGATATGGTTTCAAAAAGGGCATTTGATGAACTTTCTTGCAAATATTCAATTCTTGAAAAACACTGCATTTCCTTGGAAATTGCATTACAGCAAAAGGAAGAAAATTCTCTTGTTTCTAATACATGCACAAATCCAGAATTCCCAGAATTCCGTGAATTTTTTGAAATTAATCAATTAAAAACACAGATTCAAGACAAAGACTCAACCATTTGTAATCTGAAAAAACAAATATCAGACATTCAAATGAACATGTAATCTGAACATAAACATTATAAACTATGAAGCTTGTGATGCAATTAAGTCTAGGAATGAGGAACTAGCCTTATGTATTGCTAATTTGCTAAGAGATAATGAATCCTTGAAGAAGAACTCTTTGGAGGGTAGGACAAAACATATAGATAAAATCAACTCCATGACTACTGACATAGATGCTCTCAAAACCCAAATTCAGGATAAGAGTTTCACTATCGTTGCTTTAAAAAATGAGCTTAGGGAAAATACGGGAAATAGAGTGAATACTAAGTTCGCAAAACCATCAACATTGGAGAAATCAACTGCTCATAATGTCACTAAACGCCCTATAACTAGGCAGCCAAATGCATTCAAGACAGAAAGATTTAAATTATCAAAATATAAGATTGCCTCCCAAGTTGATAAAAATATAGTTTTGTCGAAACCAGTCACTTCTCTAATTCATTCCAACTTGAGGAATGACAATTCCCAGCTGAAGGCTCAGAAATCTAAGATTAGGAATTTAAGGAGTCAAATGACAGACCAATCCCCTAAGAAGCAAATTAAATGCAAAAGGACCAATGCTGAGAACAGGAATCTAGCCTCATCTAACGTTGTTAGCAGTTGTTTTAAGTGGATTCCTACTGGTAGACTCTTTAAGTTTACGGGTACCAAATGGACTTACTCACCTGAAAGTTGTATTAGGTGGATCCCCACAGGAAAAATCTTCAAGAATGTTGAACTTAACGGGATGTCCATTAATGATACTCCTAGACCTGACTGTACTACACCACAAATTGAGGATATACCTGTCACTAACCCATCTATTTGCAATACTACATGTGCTATTAGTGCAAAGTGTCCTCAATCTTTTTCAGGTACAATGCTCAATTCATTCATGAACATCATGACCTGGTTTCCATCGGAACTGAAGAATGCTCACTCTGGAATGGTGGCTTGTCAGAATTGATATACCTCGTACTCTGACTCATGATTCCCTCTTTTCAGGACTCGTACTTATTATGTCCAAAAAAAAAAAAAAAAAAATTAATTATTATATTTACAAATTTATATATATATATATATATATATATATATATATATATATATATATATATATATATATATATATATATATATATATATATATATATATATATATATATATATATATATATATATATATATATATATATATTCAAATTTTACATTTTCTATTATTTCACTCATTTTTTACTCTAATTTTTGTCATCGATAACATCTACGGTCCTAGAAATGTCATTCAACAATGTCACGGGTCTTTAGATGAAGTTCGAACAAGAGCAGTTATAATCTTTTATTTTATTTGTTTTTACTTGTTTTTACAATCTCATACTTAGTTGTAGTAATCTCATTATACCATATCAATCAATGATTACTCACTATCTCGTATCATTGATTGAGGGGGAGAATTGTGCAACTTTAGCTGATTCAGTACATTGCTTGATTAACCATCTGCACTCTTATTTGTGTGCTTTGGCTGTTGCATGCTATGTGGTGTAAATTTATGATTCTTGGCATGATAAAAGGTGGTTTGATATATGATAATATTTTAGTCCAGTCTTTATATTATGCGAGTTTCTCTTTTATGCGAGTTGCTATGTTACATTATGCGAGTTGCCATGTTCTATCTATATGCGAGTTGCTACGCTTTGTATAGGGACTAAAAGTGTCAACCCACATAATATGTGTACCTGATATGCGATTTGCTTTGATAAGTAGAGGGACTAAAAGTGTCAACTCGCTATAAGTGTTTTCCTATGTATGCGGGTTGAGTGTCATGGTCAAATCATTATCTCTTGGTCAAAACACGCATATCACATAAACCACTCTCTCTCTCTCAACCCTCTTGTAAGCGAGTTATCTATTGGAGATTGTGTGGTATTTAAACCATTTTTCTATTAAACCCCTTGCAGATCCTGTCCCCTCGAATCTCATCTTGATCAATTATTTGGACGCTATGTTTGTATGGTTTTGATGAATTGTTGTTGATTGTAGTTTTAGATGCATTCATTTAATGATATAACATATTTAGTTAATGTTTGATAAATCCTTTTGATTATGCGTGTTGTGGGTGTCGAATGGGTAGGGTTAAGAAATTACTATTGGATTTGAGTGGGTTGATTGGCATTGCCATTTTACATGACTGTGACCTTGTTTGAATATATATTTATGTTTTCGAGTGCTTAAGTGGGTTGCTCATGGAGAGTTATTGTTAGCGAGTTGGATAGAATTTCTTGGATGCGAGTTGACCTGATGGGTTATTAAAGATGTGCTTTTATGCGAGTTGTTGTTGATTATTATTGAAAGCGAGTTGCTATATGCGAGTTGCACTGACATACATGTGTGTTTCCTGTTGCCGATGCGATATGTCCAGGTTCAACATATCCTATGCGAGTTGCATATGCGAGTTGACTATGCGTGTTATCTTTCATCATATGCGAGTTGCCATATGCGACTTGCTTCATGTCTATAATGCGAGTTAACATATATACGTTGACCATCCACTGTTTGACCAAAGCGAGTTGATTCATGCGAGTTGCCATATGCGACTTGCTTCATACTTTGTAATGTATGCAAGTTGACTATGATATTGAATGTATGCGAGTTACTCTGTTGCCTAAGCGAGTTGATGGATGTGAGTTGCCATATGCTATGTATCTCATATATCTTGTAGTATGCATGTTGATTACCAACTGTTACTTATGTGTAGTGTGTTATGCGCGTTGCTCAAATTGTTGTTCCAATGCAAGTTGCAGTGTGTAATTTAACATATATCTTTGTCAATATTGCTTTTGGTATTATCTATTTTGATGTCTTCTCCCAAATGGCATCCTACACTCATAAGTTTCTGCATACTAATCACATTTTTCCATATATGTCATATCCTTCTTCTGAAATTCAATATGTTGGGTTATTAAGTGGTCATAATATGTTTCAGTGTCTTAACCTAACAATTTTTCCTGGATATGGTTTGTGTTGTCGGTGTAACCTTCAGATCTCAATGGCTGACATCACATCCTCTGATGTTCCTACTGCCTCTGCACCAACTGTCACTCTGACTGATGAAGAATTACTTCCTCGTGCGGAATGGGTGTCAATTGGTAAGAGCAACTGCTTCTTAGACGTAGATAGAGGGCAACATAATCCTACGTATCATCTGGCTGTCGACATCTTGAAGGATACCAACTTCTTTAATGCCCTAACCATGCGTTGCACTATCCCATCCATCTATCTTCAGCAATTCTGGAAAACAGTTACTTGGGATAAGATTTCTGCGTCATATTCATGTAAGCTCGAAGACAAATGGTATGACATCTCGGTTGACACACTCAGGGATGCTCTTCAGATCACACCAAGAAACCCTTCCAACAAGTTCCTCACTCCACCCTCCATTTATGACATCTTAAACTTTTTCGACGAATTGGGATTCCCGGAAAGAATAAACAAGATTTCATCACTCATCAATGCATAAATATATCAACCATGGAGATCAATCGTCACAATCCTCAACCTATGCCTAACTAGTGAAACATCATGGACAGACAGAGTTCGAGCTCCCATTATATAGATATTGTGGGGAATAGTCAAAGGGAAAAATATTGACTTTGCTGAACTTATCTGGGAAGAATTCATCTTGTCCTTGGACACATTTATCTCTGATAGAATTAAATTTGAGAATAAAGTCAAAGGAAGAAAAAGTCTTGGTAAAAGAGTGATTCCCAGCATCAGATTCTCAAAACTCATTATCCATCATCTGCTACAAACTCACCGGATCAACTTGCGTAGCGAGTCTGCCTGGCATGAAGCCAGTGATGAATTTGTTCTTGGCAATCTTAAATATAGTGCCAGAGGACATGACAAGGCGATTTTTAGTATGCCAGTTCCTGAAGCTTTGCTTAGTGATAGAATCAAGAATGCCGATTACTTCAAGAGTTATGTAAAGAAAGCCTCCGCCACAACCGCTAACATCCCGAAGTCCACTTCCACTCAATCAAAATCTAAATCATCAGGAACCACATACTCATGTCTTCCCAAGAAAAACAAGAGACCTGATAGCTCTGTATCTAATGTCTCTCCTTCACAAAAGCAAAAGAGGAGAAAAAGAGACACTGGTAAGGGTAATGATGAGGGAACTAAAGTTGCAGGAAGAGAGACAGAGTTGATTGATGAAGACGTAGCTGCACTCCAACAAGGAATTCAGCAAAGCCTTGACAGTCTGAACGAGTCTCAAAGACCACCAGTGGGAGGAGTCACAATAAGAGAGCCTGAGTCAGCACCTCGACAAATCAATCCTGTCACTCAAGACAAAAGTAAAGGAATTGTTGGAAGAGAAGCAGTACAAGCCGCACACATGCTACTGAATATCTCCTCACCACCTCCCAAAACAACGACCCGGTTTATTCTCAAGAAAAGAGATGACATATTATTATCTACACAAAAGCAATCTGGGATGGACACTGATGAGGCAGAAAGATCGATTGAATCCCCGGAGTCTAGTGATGCACAGGAAGAAAATCAGGAGATTCCTTTTACTACAGAGACCCCAGTGTTTGAATCAGTAAATGATAAAAATGATCTAGTAAAAGACCCACAGGAGAACCTTGAGCATGGATCTGAAGTACTCAAGCATCTTGAAGAAACAAACATGTCTACTGGATCACTTTCCTCACTTAAAAATCTTGATGCTGACCTCACATACGGTGACCAATTCTTGAAAGACGGTCCCTCTGACATCGAATCAGACAAGCAAACAAATGAAAAGGAAGAAGTTCAGTCCATGTTCTCGGTCACTATTCAACAAGACTCTTCAACTATTCCTTCGATGTCAGCTCCAATGGTCTCCACGATTGTCACATCCACTTCAATCACACCAACACTCGAACCTGCTATGACTACTGCACTTCCACCTCACAATCCTGCCAATGATCCACTACAAGTTGTCACGATCAGTGATCCTGTCACTCCACCTGCCTCACCACCTCGTGCCTCACCTCCTCCTGTTAAAACAACTGAGGAATTGCTTGAAGAGGCCATGTTACGCATTGCTACTATTGAGAAACATTTTCCTGTAGCTGTCAACAACCTTGATAGTCGTGTCAAGAAACTGGAGAATCTTAATCTCGATGAAGTCGTAACAAAGGCTATAGAAGCAGATATTAAAGATGCCGTTGAATGGGCAATGAAGGCTCCATTACTTCAGCGATTCAAAGATTTACCAATCTCTGACATGAGATCAGTTCTCTCAGAAAAAATGTATGAGGCAGGAGAGCACTTGCACAGTACTCACAAGAAATTATACGAGGCACTCGATGAATCTATGAGGCATGATGATTATGAGCAGTTTGTAGTTGATGTTCGTGAAAGGGAGGCAAAGAAGAAAAGAAGATATGTTCCAATGGACTCAAAAGATATATCGGGAGGTCCCAAGTCACCCCCACCACCTCCCACTGGTGGTGCAGGTACATCTGGAGTTGGAGGATCCTTAAGAACGACCACTTCTCACAAAGTAAACCCACCTTCACCACCACCAACCACTCAGAAACAAACTGGTACTTCAAGTGGTCAAAAACCTCAAAAGATGTCTACCGCATGGACCACCGTTGATTACCTGTCTACACCTACTATCCCTACTATTCCAGAAGAGCAAATAATAAATGAAGAATCCTTTATTGCTCAAGAGTCTGAATCAGAAGATGATGACACATCCACCAAGCACATTCCCATTGTTGCAGTCGAAGATGATTGGTTGGATGCTTATATTGAGGGAAAAAGAATCAAAACATCTAGAGCTACACCTTCAAAGGAGGTTACTCAAAGTTGGCTTACCCAAGATAAACCTCAAACTCCTGAACCTTCATGGAGCATTCCCGAATCTGATTCAACAAATCCAGCAAACAATTGGGCTTCAACTATCATTTTCAACTATGAAGCACCAGCAGAAGATTCTATTCTTCACTTCACAGGGGATATGGGAAGCTTTATAAAGTGGTTTTGTGAGAAGAAGGAAATTACATCTATCACCCCTAAAGATCTTGAAGGCCCAGCGTATGAAATAGTTAAAGTCTTCCACTCGGATGCTAATCAGCTTCAATATCAAATAGAGGAATGCTATAGAATGCTGAATGATCAAGTCGGTGAGAAGATCAATAGTTTTATGTGAACAACCCTTTTCCTCTAGGCGGTGAACCTGGATATTTGACCATTCAGATCACACCAAGAAACCCTTCCAACAAGTTCATCACTCCACCCTCCATTTATGACATCTTAAACTTTTTCGACGAATTTGGATACCCGGAAAGAATAACCAAGATTTCATCACTCATCAATGTAGAAATATATCAACCATGGAGATCAATCGTCACAATCCTCAACCTATTCCTAACTGGTAAAACATCAGGGACAGACAGAGTTCGAGCTCCCATTATGCGGATATTGTGGGGAATAGTCAAAGGGAAAAATATTGACTTTGCTGAACTTATCTGGGAAGAATTCATCTTGTCCTTGGACACATTTATCTCTAATAGAATTAACTTTGAGAATAAAGTCAAAGGAAGAAAAAGTCTTGGTAAAAGAGTGATTCCCAGCATCAGATTCTCAAAACTCATTATCCATCATCTGCTACAAACTCACCGGATCAACTTGCGTAGCGAGTCTGCCCGGCATGAAGCCAGTGATGAATTCGTTCTTGGCAATCTTAAATATAGTGCCAGAGGACATGACAAGGAGATTTTTGGTATGCCAGTTCCTGAAGCTTTGCTTAGTGATAGAATCAAGAATGCCGATTACTTCAAGAGTTATGTAAAGAAAGCCTCCGCCACAACCGCTAACATCCCGAAGTCCACTTCCACTCAATCAAAATCTAAATCATCAGGAACCACATACTCAAGTCTTCCCTAGAAAAACAAGAGACCTGATAGCTCTGTATCTAATGTCTCTCCTTCACAAAAGCAAAAGAGGAGAAAAAGAGACACTGGTAAGGGTAATGATGAGGGAACTAAACTTCCAGGAAGAGAGACAGAGTTGATTGATGAAGACGTAGCTGCACTCCAACAAGGAATTCAGCAAAGCCTTGACAGTCTGAACAAGTCTCAAAGACCACCAGTGGGAGGAGTCACAATAAGAGAGCCTGAGTCAGCACCTCAACAAATCAATCCTGTCACTCAAGACAAAGGTAAAGGAATTGTTGGAAGAGAAGCAGTACAAGCCGCACACATGCTACTGAATATCTCCTCACCACCTCCCAAAACAACGACCCGGTTTATTCTCAAGAAAAGAGATGACATATTATTATCTACACAAAAGCAATCTGGGATGGACACTGATGAGGCAGAAAGATCAATTGAATCCCCGGAGTCTAGTGATGCACATGAAGAAAATCAGGAGACTCCTTTTACTACAGAGACCCCAGTGTTTAAATCAGTAAGTGATAAAAATGATCTAGTAAAAGACCCACAGGAGAACCTTGAGCCTGAATCTGAAGTACTCAAGCATCTTGAAGAAACAAACATGTCTACTGGATCACTTTCCTCACTTAAAAATCTTGATGCTGACCTTACATACGGTGACCAATTCTTGAAAGACGGTCCCTCTGACATCGAATCAGACAAGCAAACAAATGAAAAGGAAGAAGTTCAGTCCATGTTCTCGGTCACTATTCAACAAGACTCTTCAACTATTCCTTTGTTGTCAGCTCCAATGGTCTCCACGATTGTCACATCCACTTCAATCACACCAATACTCGAACCTGCTATGACTACTGCACTTCCACCTCACAATCCCACCAATGATCCACTACAAGTTGTCACGATCAGTGATCCTGTCACTCCACCTGCCTCACCACCTCCTGTTAAAAAAACTGAGGAATTGCTTGAAGAGGCCATGTTACGCATTGCTACTATTGAGAAACATTTTCCTGTAGCTGTCAACAACCTTGATAGTCGTGTCAAGAAACTGGAGAATCTTAATCTCGATGAAGTCGTAATAAAGGCTATAGAAGGAGATATTAAAGATGCAGTTGAATGGGCAATGAAGGCTCCATTACTTCAGCGATTCAAAGATTTACCAATCTCTGACATGAGATCAGTTCTCTCAGAAAAAATGTATGAGGCAGGAGAGCACTTGCACAGTACTCACAAGAAATTATACGACGCACTCGATGAATCTATGAGGCATGATGATTATGAGCAGTTTGTAGTTGATGTTCGTAAAAGGGAGGCAAAGAAGAAAGAAGATATGTTCCAATGGACTCAAAAGATATATCGGGAGGTCCCAAGTCACCCCCACCATCTCCCACTAGTGGTGCAGGCACATCTGGAGTTGGAGGATCCTTAAGAACGACCACTTCTCACAAAGTAAACCCACCTTCACCACCACCAACCACTCAGAAACAAACTGGTACTTCAAGTGGTCAAAAACCTCAAAAGATGTCTATCGCATGGACCACCGTTGATTACCTGTCTACACCTACTATCCCTACTATTCCAGAAGAGCAAATAATAAATGAAGAATCCTTTATTGCTCAAGAGTCTGAATCAGAAGATGATGACACATCCACCAAGCACATTCCAATGTTGCAGTCGAAGATGATTGGTTGGATGCTTATATTGAGGGAAAAAGAATCAAAACATCCAGAGCTACACCTTCAAAGGATGTTACTCAAAGTTGGCTTACCCAAGATAAACCTCAAACTCCTGAACCTTCATGGAGTTCCCGAATCTGATTCAACAGATCCAGTAAACAATTGGGCTTCAACTATCATTTCCAACTATGAAGCACCAGCAGAAGATTCTCTTCTTCACTTCATAGGGGATATGGGAAGCTTTATAAAGTGGTTTTGTGAGAAGAAGGAAATTACATCTATCACCCCTAAAGATCTTGAAGGCCCAGCGTATGAAATAGTTAAAGTCTTCCACTCGGATGCTAATCAGCTTCAATATCAAATAGAGGAATGCTATAGAATGCTGAATGATCAAGTCGGTGAGAAGATCAATAGGTTTGATGTGAACAACCCTTTTCCTCTAGGCGGTGAACCTGGATATTTGACCATTCAGTCAGAGTTCTTCTTCAACCATGATCTGGACTATCTATGTGGCTGCACTTCTGAAAGAAGACCAGCATTGTCGATTTCAAAGATGAAAGCGGCTACCTACACTGATCAAGGTCTTGAACAGATGGTTCCGGATCAATTCCGGGTAGACAATGAGCAACAGTATGACATTGCCGCCTCATATGGCATTTCTCATTGGTGGTTCAAGAAGAAACAATTCTACATCGAAAGACATAGTGCTAAAAAGAGTCGCAGGGCTGTTCGATCCAGACTACGTATTCTAAGTGTTATCAAAATAGAGATCTTCTCAATCTACGGGTATGATTACCTAAAGAAGATCGTTCTTCGAAGAGCAGACTCAAAAGAGTGCACTATAGAAGAAAATGACTTCAAACATCTGATGCCTAATGACTTTGAAGACCGCTATCTTCTGAACCTCCAAGGACACCTTGACCATCTGCCTGCTCGTGAGAAGAAGGCTCTTTCGGCGGCTGTCAATCTCTGGATTAAAGGCTTGGTCATTCGACTAAGAGTTGAGGATCTTCAGTTAGGTATTGAAAGTTACCAGACTCGTGTCAACCTAACAAGACCACAATGGGAAGCCAAAGGACTTGAATATCGTCATGAATATATTGTGATCGACACCCCCAGAGTAGTCATCTTCACTGACAGATACGGAACAAGAATGTTAATGAGATTGTGTGAGTTATACAAATTCAGTGATGGCACACTCAAGATGGTCGAAGAAGAATTAAACTCTAGAATGAAAGAAATCAAAATTGATTTAAAGCCGCGGAACAAAATGAAATTCTGGACTAATGAGGATTTGAAGAGGAGTGAAGATTTTATTGCTGCAATCAAACGACGATTGAAGACTAGAATGATCTATCACTGCCTTGAAAGCTTTGTGGGTGGTAGAATCCGTGCAGGACACTATAAGCTGCATCAAAGAACTGAATGAAGATTTCTTCCGGAAGTAGTTTATGTTTCTTTTATTATTTTTT
Organism: Chrysanthemum seticuspe; assembly: GCA_019973895.1. Lineage (NCBI taxonomy): Eukaryota > Viridiplantae > Streptophyta > Magnoliopsida > Asterales > Asteraceae > Chrysanthemum > Chrysanthemum seticuspe. Next base: position 207,263,363 of record BPTQ01000009.1, on the reverse strand, counting down.
ATGTGTAAAAAGTGGTGTAATTACTATAAACAACTATAATGTATGTAATAGTGCTAGGTTGTGTATTGTGGTTTCCCTTATGTCGAAAAAGGGAACTTCAATCTTGTCCACTTCAGATCTTATAAAACCAGACACATTTTTCTCCAACAAATGTTTTGGTGCATACATATTTAAATCACTTGAGATCCAAAATATCAAAGGATTTGAAATTTATGATCGGGGGAGAAAATATGATATAAATATGAAAGATGTTAAAAGATGACCATTTTTGTCTTAAAGTGCATACTGCTCTCTAATATGTGCTAAACTATTTTCGAATCTCGAAGCATATATTAAGGGGGAGCATTTCAAAACAAATTCAAACCTTCAAGGTACAAAGTTTTCCATGCTTTTATATAAGGTACCTTGATTGTGTGGTAAATGGTTTCTAAATGTTTGGTAATCGTGATAGTACTTCAAAGGTCTCTTTCCTCTATGTGTCAAAATGATTTCAAATATTCTCCGCACATATTGAGGGGGAGAATTTACTAAGAAAATCAAATGGCTTTTCCTACGGAAATTGTGATCAAGAAATTATTTCAAAGATCTCTTGCCTCCATGTGCTAAACAATTTCAAAATCATATGCACATGTTGAGGGGGAGCATTTCTAAATGATCAAAATTATTAAGGTACAAAATGCTTTGATCTCGTATCACAAGTACCTTGATTGTTTTTCCAAATGATTTTTCGATTGGTTTCAAGGAAGAAAGAACAATACCAAAAGACCGACCAATTTAATTTATGCATGGTGTTATAAGGATGGTTAGGCTAGGTATTCGTTCCCACGATCCGCCAGAACCAGAGGGATCTACCCAGGGACAATCCACTAGGTAGTGTAGAAGTCCTTAGGTATGATGATAAAAGGAGAAAAGTGAGTTATGGGAAGAGTGCGAACTGAGACTGAGCTAGTACTGGAATAAACCCAACAAGGTTCTAGTAATGAAGTCTCGGTAAGCACTGAAGGGGTTGAAGAATGAAAAAGAATTGAATGTGAAAAGGGTGAAAAGAAATAGCCCTCCATTTATTCAACCTTAGGGCAGAAACCGGGTTCAATTCATATGCTACTGGTGGTTACCAAGGTAACACCGGTATTGAAGACAAGACATCATGGACCCAGTGACGCACTGCACTACTACTTCCCAAGCTACTCAAGTTCCTCTTAAAAGGTCTTGTTTTATTCTCACGGGGAACCGACATAATCTATCGACTTTCTCTTAGAGATTGTTGATATTGAAGAAGGAGACCCTCTCCCTAGTCTCCAGAATTGGAACCAAATATGCACAATTGAGTCTAGAACCACGAGATCATCAATAAATCTCATTAGGACACTTTCAATGAAGACTCTCTATTTCACACAATGTAGACAGAGAGATTATATCTTATGAGTCCTACGCATTATCCTTGTGGTATTGCCAGAACATCTGAGTGATATGCAAACATATTCACAATGAAGATGGAAAGCCTTCTGGAGCCAACATCAAACAAGCTCCTGGTAGGTGGCATGTGAGATCTATTCAATAGATCAACCATGTGACAACTGAACAGAAACAATGGGGCGATTCAATCTTTTGAATCAATCCTGGTTCAGGTTATGGATTGACGGATACCTTTGAAAAACCGGTCGTTGTGCCTTTAGCACATCGACTGTTTACTAATATTTCAACATAAAAGGTGTTTATGATTGATAATTGATTTCCATTAAAACCTTCGTTTTATTGCAAAAACAATTTCTATTGAGCGATACACGATTGTTTATCAAATATCTTTTTATCAATCAGTGAATCTCCATTCGCTGGTTCACTCACTCCGTGTTGTCTTCTTTGAGACGTTCCGGTTTGAGAACAGGTAGAGCAGCTGCGAAACCCTGTCAAGGAAATTCTTCTGAATTATACCTGATCACAGGCAGTACATGTACTGATCAACGGGGAACCATGGGCCGTGTACCTCAATTCAACTAAAGTGATCAAAGATACTTTCGTGCACTTTATTGCTAACTGTTGTATGCAGGTACGCCCGACGTTTGCAGCCGATCAGAATGAAGCGGTCAATCCATAGCCGCATGCTCACTCAACACACTCATCTCAAAAGAAATCATGATTAGTGCATCAATGACACTGATATTTTCACTCCATGCTTCTACTACGCTGCTGCCAATATCATGAATCAATAAAAGCTTCCGCTACTCTGATAAGAATATCTCATGAACCAGAATGTGACCATGTCAGTCCAAATGTCACAACATCATATGCTGGCAACACAACAATGGGTAATGCTGAGATTTATTGTGGCTGATGATCTCTAGTAATGCTCAAAGGTCATCAATGTGGATCAGCTCAATAACTTCCACAAAACATACATTGCAGTTGAACAATGATGAAATCACCACAGAAGCACATAGTTTGAATACTTTGATGAAGAGAAGTCTACGAGCTCAAGACTGAAGATTTATTAGAATGCTAGGATTCACAATGTAATTCATGGGGTGACCTCCCTTAGGGGGAGATTGTAAGGAATTGGAAATTCTATTGTGAAGCATCGGTCACCCCAAGGATAATTTAGCTTAAGTTAGCTCATAGACATATCGTTTATTATGTTAGCAGTTAGTAAGTTATTAGCTTAGTTTTAGTATAGTGCAATACCGTGGAGGAACGACGGGTCTTTACCCACTGTATACCTGATCCACAGGCCGTCAGGAGGTCGTTCAGTTTGTAACCTATAAATACCCTCTACCTTGCAAGGTAGAGGGTTGGATTTTCACTTGGAATCTAACCTTCCATAAGTTTTCTCTTACTAGAACATCTCCCTCTCTCTCTCTAAAACTTATATACGCCTCCTGTGTTTATGTTATGATGTGTATGTGAAATCCAATATCTTACATACTTTATCATGTAAAATACCCTCCTCGGACTCAAATGTTTACAAAATTCATTATTTCAAAAGTCAAGGGGGAGTATCATCATGTTTCTTGCCTAAATATGTTTTGTGTAACCAAAATGGGAGTTAAAGGATCTTGGTTGGAATCTCTTTGAGGTTAAGGGGCCAAATGTGTCAAGTTTGAAAAATTAATTTTAACAAAAACATTCACCTAACACAATCAATGCACCACTTAATGTGCATTTACTCCTAAACAACCACCAAGAGCAAACGACCCCGAATCAAATTTTCACATCCGTTCAAGCTTTTCATAATCTATAAGTTCTAAACTGTTTTGATCAAGATTATAAACAAGGGTTTCAAAAAATTCTTTCAAATCCAACGATTAAAACTCTTTAAAATTGATTTTGAATGCTTGTTCATGCGTATGAATTGGGGTTTTTCGTACAAATGTGTTTGGGTTGAATTGGCTTGTGTTAAAACGTTCCTAAATGTGTTCTAAAGCTATTTCAACCATCCTAAACCACCCAGAGTCACTAATTTTCTTGACTCTTGATTTAGGGTTCTTGCGCTCAAATTGGGTCTTTCATTTTCTGTGATGTTTGATGTTATTAATTGAGATAGTGTTAGAATAAGTTCATAAACATATTGTGAACCTTAATTATCCCAGAAACACATAATATGTCAAAATTAAAGTTTTAGGGTTTTAGATTTCATCTCCCATGAATCTTCTGAATCTATGGTGAAAATATGTTAAATCTTGTTCCATTGCACTCATATGACATCTAGGACACTCTAGAAACATTCTTGTTTGATTTGGGTGGCTATATCTCTTACGTATAGATTAAGGGTTTAGGGTTTAAGAAATTTTACGCCTAAGTCTTTCTGTGTGTATCTGATGTGTTCTTGTGCTTGCTTTATGATCTAAAAGATATTTGGAATAAATTGTTATCAAGTTTTCATGTTTATATTTAACATGTTAATTATTCGTAATGTCATAATCTTTAGGTGTTCAAACCGTTACGCTTAAAGAATACTTTATGCGTAAAGGTTATGCCTAAGAGAAATCTTACGCGTAACTCTTACGCATAAGAGGTCTAGAGTGGATTACGCGTATCTTGGAAAGATATTCGTAAACAAGGCTTGTTACGCATAAGCTTTTCTCTTACAAGTAAACTATACGCGTAACATCTAGCTTATTTCTACGCGTAAGTCTAAAGCCTTTGAACTTGTCTTACGCGTAAGAAACTCTTACGCATAAGCTTGGTCTTACGCTTTAGCTTACTCCTACGCATAAGCTCTTTTTTTACGTATAAGGATCCTTGTTACACATAACCCACTGTTCACTACATTTTGGCTCGTTACGCATATGTTACTTGTTAAATGTTACACATAAGTCACAAATACCTGATGTTTCATATAAGCTTACAAATGTTAATATGTTGTGTGTTAAGTGAATAATTAGACTTTGAAATTTCAAAATTAACATGTTTACGTAACTTTTCACATCAACTTTAAACAATTGGACAAATTTGACTTAGGACTTGTAACTAACATAAACATGTTACCATCAAACAAGTAATTAGATAATAAATCAGACTAAAACAAATACATTTTGTTTCCATATGTCTCTCTCTTTGTCTAATGACTTTTAGATCACAAAATGGCTGCAAATCAAGCAAACATCAATGCCCCAGCTAAGTTCTCGATGGCAAACACATTCCCAGCTGGATACGACAAAACAATTGGCAAGAACAATCTCCGTGTCGTCCTTAACAACTTCATATGCTCAGAATCATCTTGCAGAATTGCTGTGGTCATCCTTCTGCAACATCCATTCAAATACATGCTCACAAAGTCATCCTCAATCTCTGACTTCTTTCTGATGATGAGTATGATTCAATGGATGAAAAAAGAAAATTTTGTAAGACATTAAAGCAGAAAAGGATGGAATACCATGCTTCAACCTTTCTGGTTCATCAACCCGGTGGGACAGGAGGGTCAAGCAGTAGTACTCCACTTATGGAAGATCCATTGCAAACAACTCTTACCCCCATCCGATCCAGTTAATTAACTCGGTAAGGATCAGGGTGTCACTGTCACTACAACTGTTGAAATGAAGCAACCACAACAATATCTTTAACAACCGCAAGAAGAATAGCATGATGAAGATGAGGAAACTTATGACAAAGGAGATTACGATCATGATAAGGATGAAAGAGTGACTGATGATGATAATTTGGCGGCTGAAGAGGAAATTATGTGAAAAGAGGCAGAAGAAGCTGCTAGAGCTGAAGAGAAAAAGTTAAAGAAGGAATCAGAAAACTACAAACCTCAACAGTCTTCTGAACCACCTCTTGATGATTCCACCAAACCCAAATCATCATCTTAATCATCACCTCCATCAACAAAAGAAACAACTAAGTCAACAACAAAATCTGTTAAGAAGGCAACTCCATCTAATGATTCGACAAATGGTTAAGCAGATTATCACCACTACACTACAAGCTACACAGCCTCCACCATCTGATTAACCAAGGGATTCAAAAACCACACCACCAATGGATAAAACCATTGATCACTTGACATACACTGGTGGTGAGGATCACGACATACCTGAGCCCAAAGTTGAACCTCAACCGAGATAAAGATCAAGTACATTAATGCACTCCTTGTATTCATACGCATCAAATCAAAGAGCGTGTTGAAGATCTCTAACTCAAGGTCGAATCTTCCCAAAAACAACTCAATCTCACTGCCCCACTCCTATACTTCAACGGAATCAATCAAGAACCTCAGTACAAAATCGTTTATAAAACGAAGTTTGGGTTTGTCTACCGAAGTGAAAATCATCATACTTGCTTCATGGCTTTCAATGAAATTCACAAGTTATATGACGCCACCCTGAAGATGGTTCAAGATGGATTAACTTATCAATTGAAGGACATTGAGTTGGGTAAAATTCTGACGAAGAGTTGGAATTCAAAGATTGCAAGGATGTTCTTCGGTTTATCTCTAGGATTGATGAAAGGTTGATTCATCGGAATCAGATGCGAAGGTTGGAGAGCTATGTGGGAGGAATACCAAGCTTTCCGATTCAGACATACCAACGTCCTCAGTAAGTAGATGGTCATGTGTAACCATTGGGTACTCTCTTAACATTCTTGATTGTGATTTTTTTTGTTTGATATATTCATAATGGCTTGTGCACAAATAACAGTGTACAACCCGTACTTGTAATGAAAGGACCCTGTGGTACGCATCAGTGCCACAATCTTTATAAAAGGAGCGAAAGCTTCTTGCTTTTGAGTAAAACTTATCAAAACTTTCATTTTTTTCAAAGTTTTGCTCAAAAAAACAAGTACTTCCCCTTATGTTTTCAAAACCTCAAAAGTTAATATTAGTTGTTGAGGGGGAGTACTTGCTAAAATCTTTGTTCACAAATTGTTCTTCGTGGAAACTTCCCACAAAACTCAAAATGGACATATTAGATATCAAACTTTCATCAAAAATAACATTTATATGCCATTTTTGAGGGGGAGAAAAATTGTGTGATACAAATATGTTGAAGAATGTGATTGAATATTCGTGCTAAGACTTAACCCATGAATTGATGAGATCTGAACTATCATACATCGAAAAGATTTGTCTTCCAAGCCTTATCCAAGTAGATCGTACCTATTCGAGAAGCTCTTGATATACATGAACTTTGACGGGTTTGACATCCTTTCGAGGTTTGTCCACACCTTCAAGGTAGTTATTAGAGCTAGTTGTCACCTTAAAGCTGACAATGTAACTCTTTAGCTATGCAATGTAACCGTGTCTCACGGGGAATTGTCTATCTTGAGTCGATCAATTCAAAAGTGCCAGCTCTTCTCTCACTGTGCAGAATTTTGTAAAAACACTTAAGCACGTGTGGAGGGGGAGTATTTCTGCAAAAGATAAAATTCTCACAGTGGTACAAAATGTTTTACTCATAAAAACTTTGAGAGATTTTCAAGAAAATGGTTTTATGGCAATATAGGTATGTCATGGAGTTATAAGGTGACTAAGGTTAGGAATAACCGTCCTATGATCCACCAGAGCCAGAGGGATCTACCCAAGGACACCACCAATAGTTAGAATTTAGAAGTCCTTAGGTATGATTATAAAAAGGAGAAAATGATAATCGGAGAAAGAAGGAGTTGAAGAATTAAAAAAAAAAGTAAAGAAAAGGGTGAAAAGAAATAGCCCTCCAAATTATTCAACTTAGGGCAGACACCAGGTTCAATACATATGCTACTGGTTGTCACTTGATGACATCTGTATTGAAGATTGAAGTCGTCATGGACCCAGTGACGCATGCACTAAACCTTCTTAGCCACTCAAGTTTCTCTCATCAGAAGCTTGTTTCATTCTCACAGAGAACCCTACATAAACTATCGGCTTTCTCTTAGAGATTGCTTGTATTGAAAAAGGAGACCTTGTCCCTTGTCTCCGCTTAGGAAAACCAAAGAGCACTATTGAGTCTAGAGCCACGAGATTCATCAAAAAGATCTCTTAGGAACACTTGACATTTCATCACTTGTCGTTCAACATTAAGGATGCAAGTGATAACATTATCGAGTCCTTCATAGATGTTAGCAATCTGTCGAGAACATTTATGAGGGGTTCACAACTGTGATCCTCAGTGATTGAACGGAAACTCCTGCCAGGTTCAACATCAAACAGCCCTGACAGCAGGTCACTTCGGTAACTCCTTGTGGGTTACGCTTAGTGTTGTCTCAAATGGTCTACAGTCGTGGGGTGATGCTTCGGTGTACCATAACGACTCACCTGAACTGTAGGTGTACCTCGGTACATCATGTTATCCTACTTGAAGGACTCCAGTTCAGGAACAGCCTTTTCAAGAATTAGAGATGTGTTTTCACACTATGCTGTTAACACGCTTGAAGTTCGAACTTGTAAGTGCTGGAAATCCCGCTAAGGAGATTCCTTCAAGAATCGAGTCCTGAAGATGTGGGTCATTACTTGAACCTGTTCAATGTAATGCCAACTGTCCCTTATGGGATTCGGACGGCTGATTCGCCCGACCAAGGCGAATGGAATCAAGACATTCATCAGAAGAACAATCGTAGTGATCAATTCTCTAAGAAACGACCACAGTGATCGGTTAGTGTTTATCACTAACCCATTCTTATGTTTTCTTCTTATGGATGCTCCTGGGAGATGATCGTGCTGATTCTCCACATGCTCATACCAACTACATCACAATTTGAAGTTCTCTCAAAAGGCAACACAAAATTCAGAATGATTCTTTGTCAAAGCCAAAGAATCTACAAAGTTTAAAGACTAAAGAGAACTACATAAATCCCCAGATCCAACATCAAAGAGCGTGTGAGCATGTTGGAGAAGGACGTGGAGACACCTGAGCAACGAAGCGGACCTGATGCAGATTACAACAACAAAACATCACCATATCCACACCAGAACAAAGAACAAAGACAATTGAAGACGTCAAAGCTGAAAACTTCAAAGAAAAACAAGATCCTCACACTAGGGAGATTGTCATAATCAAGGCACTTCTTCTCACAAGAAAGAAGAATGTCAGAAGATGTCAAAGCAACTATTACATCAGGACCAACAACGTTTCAATATAACTTAAGTCATTAATTACCAACACTTAGGGTGAGATTGTTGGAATCACTCCTAAACTATATTTCAAGTGTTCGTAATTAATATGTAATAGATTGCTTAATTAGGCTTTTATGTTAGTTTTAATGGCAAGGCTTATGTAGAAAGCCCATAAGCCTTGCCCAAATCCAATAAGGAAGGAAAGGGACCTGTAGTGTTGCCCTAGTCCCTTCTCCTATAAATAGACTTATAAATCTTCATTTGAAGGTTGGTTGTTCACTTTACATATATTCCTACGCATAACTTTTCTCTTATCATATGTGTTTGTGTGTTTAGTATTCATCCGATCACTTCTCTTATGTATTTCTTACATATTGATGCTTGTGTTACAATATGGTGCCCTAACAAAATCCTTATTAAATATCCCTACACTTGGTATTTGCTTGTCCTCAAGCAAATGTTCTTTTGGCCAATTAATTTATAAGTTAGGGCTCATGAAGCATTAGTTTAGAACAATTCACAACAAGTATAAGCCCTGCAAAAGTCATAACAAGCACGAAAATTACATACTAGCACCTCACAAGTGGTGTTTGGATACTCTCATCTCTCGGGTGTATATGAAATATATCAAATTGGAAATGGAAGATAAACACTCATTAACCGGTCCTAATACATAGATTACCATAGGGTTGAGACTAGATCAATCTTCCATCGCTTTGGCATAAGAACCTAGGAAAAACTATCCAAGAGGTCTTTTAAAGGGTTGTAATGTTAGGCTTACGGTAGGGAACAAAAGAGTTTGGTTGGATAGGCGATTTAGTGGTGGCAAGTCAAAAATCTTTATGTTACAAGCATGAGAAGAATGGCGTTGCTAAGCCAAGACTCGACACTCTAAACTCTAGATAACTTGAAACAAACAAACATAAATTTAAAGATAGATGTAGGATGGTAGCCCGTATGTTTTTTCATTTTTTTTCAACACTCTATTGTTTTTTTTTCTCTTGTTTCTATTTTTTTTCATTTTTTTTTCATACATTTTTACTCTACCATCATCTACGATAATATCAAAATAGTAGGGATTTATAGGCACATCCCTACACTTGAGTTTTTATTACTCTAACACTAATTTGACCCGAATTGAAAAGATCAAAACACTTGGAGTACATTATTACATAAATAAAGGGAATTTGAATTTAACGTTCCTTCCCGTCACTTCATAAAATTTAACTTTTCCCATGAGTCTCAATCGTCTCAAAACTGTGTACAAAGGATATGACTCGACTTAGCAACTTATGCAAGTAACTAGATAATTGAACTAAGGGTTTAGTATGATAACAATAATGCACTAAAAGTGAGTGCATACAAGGTAGGCTAAGGCGAGTTGGGTGTACATTTGGGGGTGGATTGTAAACAATGCTTTTCATTGATATTCCGGAAAACCGAAACATCACGGGAACCGCGAAAAGGATATGCTATGAGGGTTTAACTAGGGGTATCGTGTACTAAAGATGAGTACAATGCAAGGGTGTGGGGGAATTACTCAACGGATCTGGAAGAAGTAATTATAATACGGGTATCAAACAAGGGTTATCCTAATGCCTCTTATCATTTAGTTATTCCTAACTACACAAGTGTAGTCTCACTAGCGATCTTGGAATGCATCACAAAACAAGTTCTAGAATCTATTAAACTACTGGTACACTCTCTAAGCATTAAAGATGAATGCTTTAATTCCTACAAATCTAAGGGCGATCCTCACATTTTTAGGGTGGAATTTGAGTAGTAAAGGGTTTTGTGCTAGTCATATAACTTCCTATCCATGAGACGCTTTATTAAGACTAATGGCCCACTCCTACATGTCATTAAAAATTTTAAATTTGGTGCCAAAATTACCCTAACCGATATTTCTCATGGTTTATTATGCCAAAATTACTCTAACCGATAGTAAAGGATAAGCATAGTTTCAAAGTTCCCGTTTTATTTTCCCTCCCTACACTTAAACAAAACATTGTCCCCAATGTTCCCCGAAAGTATCAAAGTTATGATAATGGAAGGTAATTAAAAACGAAAAAAACTAATACTCCTCTCATTATCTCGGTAGGATCCGTGTGAAGTAGTGGTTGAATAAGAATGTATGCGTGAAAAGCTCCATCCAATCTTGTGTATCTTCTTCTTGATAAATAAAACATGCACATTTTAAGAAAACAAACGAAACCTTCTCGTAAAATCGGCGGTAACACTATATATGACTCTACTATACTAGGATATAATGCTTGTGGAATGGATGTTTACAGGTTTTCTGGAAAATTAAGACCTGAGAAATTCCAAAAATTTATAAGTAGCACAGAAAACGAGAGAAAAAGATAAGCTGTTTCTGCTCCTCCTGACGCCGTCAGGTTATCCTGACAGAAACTGGTCTGCGATTTTCTAGAAAAAATTATGGGAAATTTATATCTTTAGAATCTGGAAAAATTTCTGCAAAACATCCATTATGACTCGACACAAGCATTTGACTCTAACAAACACACATGTATATCTTTTTAATAATCGTAATTCTCATGTTCACGTTCTTTTTAAAAACGTGTGTAATCTTCCCTACACTTATCCCTTTTGTAAAATACCTTTATATGTAATTAAGAAAAGGTTAAAGACAAAATAAAACATTTTCACATATTCAAACATGAGAATAAACAATCAATAAAAAGATATACGACACACAAACAAGCAAACAATTAAGCATGAGTTGCCTCCCACGAAGCTGTTAGGAATTAGAAATTCCAGGTATTAAAGAGTCGGTCACCTCAAGTATATGTAATCGTTAGAAAGCTCGTAGTCGTAGTTATTTTAAGTTAAGTAGTATTTAGTTAAGTAACACCATGGAGGACGGACGGGTCTTTACCCACTGTATGCCTGATCCACAGCCCGTTGTGTGGCGTTTTATGTAAGACTATAAATACTCTCTACCTCCCAAGGTAGAGAGTTGGAGCTCATAATAATATTTCTTCTTTCTCTCACTAAAGTTCCCAACCTCTAACTTTCTCTCTCTAAAACCTCTTGTACGCCTACTTTGTGTCATGGTTTGATGTGTATGTGAAATCCAATATCTTACAATTGGTATCAGAGAGCCATGGTTAGATCATCTCTTACATATCTTTGGATTTCTAGTGGTTTTTAGGTGGTTTTTGAGTTTGAAAAAGTTTAGTGGTTTTTGCATCATTTGGGTGATTTCTAGTGTTAAACTTTGAATTTTGATAGTACTTTTGTGTTCAGGATCATCATAAGTGTTTAGGTTTTGATTTGGTAAGCTTGAATCATCATGGTTGGGTTGTTTTTGGATTGAAAAGTGGTGTTTTTGAGATTTTCTTGCTAGCGACTTGAGCCACGGATTGTTATTCTTGGTAGCGACTTGCTTTGTAAGTTGGTAGCGAGTTGCAGTTTAAGTGGTAGCGACTTGGTCCTAGCGACTTGTCTTTTGAGACAAGCCAACAAATAGTATAAGTTAGTGGATTCTCCACTACGGCTAGCGACTTAGTGAGGTTAGCGACTTGCTTCAGAAAGTGTTAGCGAGTTGCAGTGCAAATTGTTAGCGACTTAGTATTCTTAGCGACTTGGACCTTAGCGAGTTGTTGTTTAGCGACTTGACTGTGTAGCGACTTGGTGCTTAGCGATTTGGTGATTTAGCGAGTTGCTCTTTAGCGACTTGACTGTGTAGCGACTTGGTGCTTAGCGATTTGGTGATTTAGCGAGTTGCTACTTAGCGACTTGGTTCAAGGGTTATAGCGACTTGGTTGATTTTACGAAGAAGAGGTTTGACCAAAGTTGACTTTTTACGTCAAAACTTCAAACGGCCATAACTTTTGATCCGTAACTCCGTTTTCAGCGAAATACCTGTCAAAACGACCGGAACAGCCTGAATATTGTGATGTTTCACCACGATGTCGTGAAACGAATTTTTTGAGGCCCAAATCCTCTCCGAAAGGAAGTTATTGAGCTTTTAAGTTTTTAGACCTAAATTTCTCCATAAAATCGTGCAACAACCAACCCAAATCACAACCAAACAACATCTCTGCTTATCCCACAAACAATAATAAGACCTAACACACAATTTTCTATCATTGTGTCGATCCATCAGTCATCTTAACACATTCCATTGGTCATTGCTTAACGGTTTGGTCTTGATTTTAGTAAAATCCCGCGAAAGATTCTATTTCTCGGTTTAAATTATAGACTTGTAAAATCCCGTGCATTCTACCACATCATGTCTTACTCTACTGACCCAGTGATTTCAGAAGTGCTTAAATTGTATGATGTTGTGGACAACAATGATAATGAATGCTACACTGAACGATTAAAGATGCTTGAATTAATCAATGAGGATGTGAGATCTTCGTGTTCAGAGTCTGAAGAAAGAGAATTGCACCTGTTTAGACTACAGAATGCCATGCAAAAGGAAAGTAGCATTGAACCTTATCATCTACTTCACTCACACCTCATGTTACTCACAACGATAAGAATGGAACGAACATGCATTATCATTTTCCGTCAAGACTTATCCACATTAACGGGAACGTTACTATTGAACTTAGAACAATTAGAAAAACAACTTGATAAAGAAAAGGTTCAAAAGGGTAGTTCCAGTGCTGCACTTCAAGTGATCCACAAACAATTTCAGTCATTCTTAAGTAGGGAATTCACATCAGATTATGATCAAGACATGACTGAAGTGTCTTTCAAGAAACACATTGGAATGGAAATTAGTGTGTTCATAGAGACACTTATCCATCTCATGGATAATGTGGAGAAGTATATTGAGGAAGTTACTCAGACAGATGAAAAAGTGGATGAGTGTCTGGTGCAGTTGAGAGATTGTTGTGATAAGTTAGGTAATGTATCTGTTGAAGAATCGGGTGTTGCTGAATGCAGAATGTCTGAGACAACAAATAATGATGAGCCGGGTAAAACACCAGATGATGGATCAGTTGGCACTGAATACAGAGGCTCAGAGATTGATAAGCTTGACACATCCAGCGGTCCAGTGACTCTTGTTACACATGATGTGGATGCAGATATCAGACCAGAAATTGAGCAGGTGTCATGTAATGAGGTACCCTTTACTGTTCAACAAAGTGCATCTGCTAAAGTACTTAAACAAACTGATCATGATGCTGAACATGACTTTCATAAATGTTCTGTTACTGAGGCTGAGTCTGAGATTAAGTGTTTCAAAACAAAAGATATGGTTGATAAGAAGGCTTTTGATGAACTTTCAAACAAATTCTCAAATCTTGAAAAACATTGCATTTCACTTGAAATCGCGATTCAGAGTAAAGAAGAAAGTTTTCAACTTAACAAACCATGTAAAAAACCGGAACTTCCTGAATTCCGTGAACTTTTTGAAATTAACACTTTGAAAGCTCAGCTTCAAGACAAAGAGTCAACCATTTACAATCTGAAGAAACATATTTCTGTCTTGAATGAGAAAAGTAATTTAGTCATGAATACACAAGACATTGATGCTATTATAACAAGAAATAATGAACTGTCAATTTATGTGGCTAAATTACTAAAGGAAAATGAGTCTTTGAGAAAGCATCATATAGAACTAAGTGACTCTGTCAAAGAAGCTAGAACTAAGTCAATGGAAAAAACAAACTCTTTGATAGAAAAAATTGAAGAACTCAAAGCTCAACTTCAGGATAAGAGTTTCGCTATTGTTGCCTTAAAAAATGAGCTTAGGAAAACTGTAGGGAAAAGTGTGAGCACTAAGTTTACAAAACCATCAACCTTGGGGAAACCAGTTTCTCAACCCATTAGAAACCGGTCTGTTGTTAGGCTGCCTACTGCGTTTATATCTGAGAGACTAAATTTTCAAAAACACGGTTTGCCTCCCAAGTTGATGAGATACAAGTTTTGTCAAAACCAGTCACTTCACCTGTGTTACCTAAGAGTCATGCTTCTAGTTCCTCTAAACCTCAACATGCAGCTACTTTTACTCCCAGCACCTCTAGGATTAGTTCAAAAACAGTGTCAAAACCAAGCATTAAAACCCAGAATTTATATGATATGAATGACTTGTGGAAGAACTATTATCTAGAAGAAGCTAGGAAAAAGGCACAGATTCGAAAAGACGGAATTTTAGGTGCAAGACCTAGGGTGATGAATTCTACGAGATTTCAAAGAACTGCTAGTAGTTGTAAACCACTACCTAGGAACACTCAAAAGACTAGGGATTGGCGTACATCTAAGAGTAGTTACGTGCATAAGAATGTTAAGCATGTAGAAAACAAAACTAGAAATTCTGAGTCTTTTCCACATAAGAAACATTTTCCTAATTCACATGCCAAGGTACAATCCACTAAGACTAATAATGTGACTAAGGTTCAACATGTTATGAAGCAAAACAAACCAAAAACTTCGCCTAGATGGATACCAACTGCTAAATCTTTGGAAACTAGGAACAAGGATAAGTCTTCCACTATGCATAAGAAGCATTACAATCCTAGACCTTGCCATAAGTGGATACCGTCTGGTAGAATGTTTAAGGATGCTGGACTTAGGTGGATTCCTACCGGAAAGCTATTTTCTGATGACAAAATCAAGGTTGACCGTGAACCTCCAAAGGGTCTGGATACTAATGTCACTAACCAATATATATGCAATCAAGCTTGTGATGTTAGTGCAGGTAGTCCTTACTCAGTTGCAGATACTTCGATCCTTCAATACATGGACTGGTTTAAAGTATGGATAACACAAGGATTGATATCTCATAATTCACGGGTTTAAGTAACTCAACCTTGATATTCAACCGGCTATGACATCTGTTCACTTCAGTTCAGGCCTCGTACTTCATCATAATGGCGTCTGCAAATAACACTTCAGGCCCCGTTCCTCAAAGAAAAGAAAAGTGTACGCTTCAGTGCGCTTTATCTTTAAAAGAAGAGAAATCTTCATGTTTATGACCATTATCATCGACATTCTTCATCAACAAGCTTCATGTTTTCCCACGCTCTGTCAACCCTCAAGTGGATCTACATTCATTGGTGTATATTCTTATTCACTTGTTCAAATCAAAAATGGCAACTTTGGATGCAATTTTTGAGGGGGAGAAGAGTGCATATACTACATGTTGATGGATGCTTAAATATTGGTCGTATGACTCTCATTCAACGCCTAATGCTTCACTTACTAAGGATAACTGGGATTCATTTTTTGGGATTCATGGATGTCAAGATATGTTTGATGAGTACTTCCAATCTCCAGTTATTCCTCAAGGAGTTGTTAATGACTATCATTGTTGTTGCACTCATGAATAATTATCCGCTCTTTGGTACTTCTTTGCCAAATCTTCACGGATTACTGTTCATGAATAATGATCCGCTCTTTGGTATCCCTTTGCCAAATATTCACGGATTATTGTGCACTCTATAAATCAACCACATGAACATTAAGGAAAATGACTACCTCATCCGCTCAAAGATACTATTGGTGAGTCTTTCAGATCAGTCTCTACATGAATACTTTTAGGAAGAAGGCATTAATGTTGAGGTATCATTTGTTCCGGTTCATTCAGTGGATCAATATACATCCGATTGTATGTTTATTCACGTGTTGGGCATTTGACACAAGTTGATTACTTCGGAGTTAATCATTTATGACTTATTTGAGATTGAAGTTGACTTTCACAAAGGCGTGTTCTTATTTGATAACTTGCTCGGGCTTAAGAATTTGAGCTGAAGTCTTGTCTTATCTAGTTACCAGCAGTCGGGGTGGATGGTTGAAGACCTGGTTAACTATCACTTTAAGGAGTTACGTAGTTTTACTCAGTGACACACACAAATGTCGTTGTGGATAATCACAAGAGGTGTTAATGTCTCATACTTTGGTTGAGTATTGAGTACTTAGAGATTTTCTTGGAGCATAAATTCTCGACACCGTTCTTCCATCATTAAGTGCAAGCTTAAGATACAAATGTGGGGAATTCGACTTCAGTTTCAAGTTTGGTATATCAGGTTTTCTTCTTCAAGTGGTCACTTCAAATTGTCCACATATGGATTAATAACGATAGTCAGAGAGTGTTTCTGTAGCAATTGATTCTCACAGGATTCATTTGGGCTATTTGAGTTCTTCTCACAAGATCTCAAGTTTATGGGTATATTATGTGGAAGGTCTTGGTCACAATCTGTTCTCTGTTGGTCAATTCTGTGATATCGATCTAGAAGTGGCTTTTAGAAAACATACTTGCTTCGTTAGAGAACTTGATGGTGTAGAATTATTAAGAGGTACTCGAGGTTCTAACCTATACACCATCTCTATCGATGACATGATGAAGTCCTCTACAATCTGCTTGCTATCAAAGGCTTCTAAAACAAAGTCTTGGTTATGGCATCGTCGTCTCAATCACTTGAACTTCGGCACCATAAACAACCTTTCCAGAAAGGATCTTGTCAGAGGCTTACCCAGATTAAAATATGAAAAAGATCATCTTTGTTCAGCTTGCCAATTGGGTAAAAGCACAAAATATGCCCACAAACCAAAACCCTCAAATTCTGTAATGGAAGTTCTTCATACCCTTCATATGGATCTGTGCGGACCAATGAGAGTGCAATCGATAAATGGGAAGAAATACATTCTAGTAGTTTTTGATGACTACTCTCGATTTACTTGGGTAAAGTTTTTGAGGACAAAGGATGAAACTCCAGATGTCATCATCAAACTAATCAAACAGCTTCAGGTTCGACTCAACAATACAGTCAGAATTGTTCGAACAGACAATGACACAGAGTTTGTCAACAAAGACTTAATTCAGTTTTATGAAAGTGTTGGAATCAGTCATCAAAGAAGTGTTCCACGAACTCCTCAACAGAACGGTGTAGTTGAAAGACGAAATCGAACTCTTGTAGAAGCCGCAAGAACAATGCTTATTTATTCGAAGGTTCCAATGTTTCTACGGGCTAAAGCCATTGCCACTGCATGCTACACCCAAAATCGTTCCCTTATACACACCTCTCATGGAAAAACTCCATATGAACTTATCCACAACAGAAAACCTAATCTTTCATTCCTTCGTGTGTTCGGTGCATTGTGTTATCCAACTAATGAGGGCCAAGATTTAGGCAAACTTAGAGCTAAAGCAGACATTGGAGTATTTGTAGGTTATGCACCAAACAGAAAAGGATACCGAATCTAAAACAAGAGAACCCGAAATATCATGGAAATAATTCACGTCACGTTTGATGAGCTGACCGGTCAAATGGCTCATGGAAAATCCAGTTCAGGACCCGCACTTCAAAACAGTCCCATTGGTTCATCCCTTGTTCCAAACTCTTCTCAAGAAACTCCATATGTACCTCCATCTGAAGATGATTTAAAGAAATTGTTTGATCCTATGTTTGATGAACTTTATGAGCCAAGTACTAATGAGGTGTTAATTTCTACAACAGAGGCTGCTCATATTTCTGAGAATGAAGTCAATCCCTCAGTCTCAATATCTTTAAGTCAAGAAGCACCTGCTGCTGATCCTTCAGTCTCATCAACAAATCATCATTCTTCAAATGTACATCATGGAACTGTTTCTGGCATCAATGATGAAGTTAATCCCTTTGCTACTCCTGAAGATGCTCCATTTGAAAACATATTTGCTCCTG
>BPTQ01000009.1:207061958-207245092 GCA_019973895.1 Chrysanthemum seticuspe | reverse complement strand
AAAAAAAAAAAAAAAAAAAAAAAAAAAAAAAAAAAAAAAAAAAAAAAAAATTGAAAAATTCGAAATATCTTCAAAAAATATTGTCATTTTGTCATGTTTCTCTCGATTCGATTATATCTACGGTTTTGTTGTTGTCATTCAAAGAATGACACGGGACTTTAGATATTGTTCGAATTTTTATTAAAAAAAAATAATAATAAAAAATAAAAAATAAAAAATAATTTTGAGAGTAACTTGAATGGTTTATTGTCATTTCAGGCAATAACCCGTTTTAAAAGAAAGAACAGAGCCATGTTTTATCATGCTTTCAAAATTCCATGCTCTGATTCTATAAACATTTATCTGCTGAAAACTAAATGCTTTGAAAAATAACTCGGACTCTATCTTTGATAATCATCTGGACTTATTTGTCAAAACATCAATCTCTCAATCAACAACCTATGTCATTGATTGAGGGGGAGAATGATTTCAATTAAATTAAAAAGTTATTTGGCATTAAATCGTTTTCAAAAGATATACATGCATGTTTTATCAATGGAGTTTTAAAGTCTTAAAATCCGATCCTTATCAGTTAAAACGCTTTCATAATCAAGTCACAATTCCCCTTAAAAGCTTTCAAAATCAATTTAAATCAATAAGAGATCACAAATCTCAAATGATTTGATAATTGTGATCGGGGGAGAATGTGTGATTTAAATCGGATTTAAACTGATAATTCGGCAAATGATTTTATAAGGATGTACATGCTATCCTTCCCACATGTGACAAACGATTTCAAATTTTCCATGCACATGTTGAGGGGGAGCATCTATCATAAACCTATGATTTGAAACGTGATCAACTTATCTCAATGTGCAGGTTCCCTCTAGTATGTGCAAAACTCTTTTCTAATCACGAGGCACATATTGAGGGGGAGCAAACTTATGAAAACCTCATCCTTCCCGGAAATGCTTTATCTTCTTGATATGATCAGGGAAGTGATGTTGATATCTTTTAGAAAATGGTAATCAAAGAAGTAAATTCTCCCTCTTGCCTCCGTGTGCAAAACGATTTCAAACATTTGATGCACATGTTGAGGGGGAGCACTTGTTCTA
This sequence comes from Chrysanthemum seticuspe, assembly GCA_019973895.1. Taxonomy (NCBI): domain Eukaryota; kingdom Viridiplantae; phylum Streptophyta; class Magnoliopsida; order Asterales; family Asteraceae; genus Chrysanthemum; species Chrysanthemum seticuspe. The sequence goes on along the minus strand of BPTQ01000009.1, from coordinate 207,243,998 downwards.
AAAATATCAAAAACAATTCAGGTACAAAATGTTTTGATAATATATCACAAGTATCTGGATTGATTTTCAAACGGTTTTCAATTGGTTCCAATGGCAGATGAACAATACCAAATTGACCGACCAACTTTACTTTATGTACGGTGATATAAGGATGATAAGGTTAGGTATGTGTTCCCATGATCCGCCAGAACCGGAGGGATCTACCCAGGGACAATCCACTAGTTAGTGTAGAAGTCCTTAGGTATGATGATAAAAGGAGAAAAGTGAGATATGGGAAGAGTGCGGACTGAAATAGAGCAAGTACTGGAACAAACCCAACAAGGTTCTTGCTATGAAGTCTCGGTAAGCACTGAAGGGGTTGAAGAATTAAAAAGAATTGAATGAGGAAAGGGTGAAAACAAATAGCCCTCCATTTATTCAACCTTAGGGCAGAAACCGGGTTCAATTCATATGCTACTGATGGTAACATCGGTATTGAAGACAAGACGTCATGGACCCAGTGACGCACTGCACTTCAACTTTCCAAACCACTCAAGTTCCTCTTAAAAGGACTTGTTTCATTCTCACGGGGAACCGACATTATCTATCGACTTTCTCTTAGAGATGGTTGATATTGAAGAAGGAGACCCTCTCCCTAGTCTCCGGCACAGGATCCAAATATGCACAAATTGAGTCTAGAGCCACGAGATCATCAATAAATCTCATTAGGACAATTTCAATGAAGACTCTCTGTTTCACACAATGTAGAAAGAGAGATTATATCTTGAGTCCTACGCATTATCCTTGTGGTATTGCCAGAACATCTGAGTGATGTGTATACATATTCACAATGAATATGGAAAGCCTTCTGGAGCCAACATCAAACAAGCTCCTGGTAGGTGGCATGTGAGATCTATTATATGGATCAACCATGTGACAACTGAACAGAAACAATGGGGCGATTCAATCTCTTGAATCAATCCTGGTTCAGGGTATGGATTGACGGATACCTTTGAAAAACCGGTCTTTGTGCTTAACATCTCTTTTCTTTAGCACATCGACCGTGTACTCATTTTTTTCAAACCAAAAGGTGTTTTTATGATTGATAATTGATTTTCAATAAAACCTTCGTTGTATTGCAAAAACAATTTCTATTGAGCAATACACGATTGTTTTTCAAATCTCTTTTCATCAACAGTGGACTTAAAATTCGCTGGTTCACTCACTCCGTGTTGTCTTCTTTGAGACATTCCGGTTTGAGAACAGCTAGAACAGCTGCGAAACCCTGTCAAGGAGATTCTTAGGAATCCTACCTGATCACAGGCAGTACTTGTACTGATCAACGGGGAACCGTGGGCCATGTACCTCAATTCAACGAAAGTGATCAAAGACACTTTCGTGCGATTTATTGCTAATTGTTGTATGCAGGTACACCTGACGTTTGCAGCTGATCAGAATGAAGCGGTCAATCCATAGCCGCATGCTCACTTAACACATTCATCTAAAAGGAAATCATGATTAGTGCATAAATGACTCTGATATTTTCACTCCATGCTTCTGCTACGCTGCTGCCAATATCATGATTCAACAAAAGCTTCCGCTACTCTGATGAGAAGATATCATGATCGAAAATGTGAGCATGTCGGTCCTAAAGTCACAAGATCACATAATACCAACACCACAAAGGATGTCTCAGAGATTGTTGATAGCTGATGATCTCAAAAGATGGCTCAAATTTATTATCACGTGGATCAGTAAAAGACCTCCACTTGGAGTAACCAAACATGCAATGTGAAGAATCAATGACTACGAGCTTAGGAGCAAAGGACTACATCAAGAATGCAAGATCAATTGTTAATGTATTATCTAGTTGTATTCAATGTAATTTTGGTACATGATTGAGGTGACCTCCCTTAGGGGGAGATTGTTAGGAATTAGAAATTCCAGGTATTAAAGAGTCGGTCACCTCAAGTATATGTAATCGTTAGAAAGCTCGTAGTCGTAGTTCTTTTAAGTTAAGTAGTATTTAGTTAAGTAACACCGTGGAGGATGGACGGGTCTTTACCCACTGTATGCCTGATCCACAACCTGATGTGTGGCGATTTATGTAAGACTATAAATACTCTCTACCTCCCAAGGTAGAGAGTTGAAGCTCAGAATAAGAATTTTCTTTCTCTCACTAAAGTTCCCTAAACCTCTAACTTTCTCTCTCTAGAATTCTACTTATACGCCACCTTGTTGTTATGGTTTGATGTGTATGTGAAAACTAATATCCAACAAGAAAAATGACATACTTCTCCCATTCAGGACCAAGACTACTCAAGAACTTAGTATTAACTGCAATTCTTGGCATGATGATGTTGTGTTTATCCAAATCATTGATGATGTCTGAGAATCGATGATGATAAGACTCTAGTGTCTCTCCAGGTTCAATCAAGAAGTGTTCATAAGCCAAGTAAATATTGGATTCCATATCCTCCTGATTGAGTGCAGATCCTTCCATAAGTAGATGAATGTGTTCCCACATTGCCTTTGCAGTCTTTTGAGCATCAACACTTCAAAGAATTGGGTTTGGTAATCCTAAAAGGATATATTGCATTGCAAGCTCATCAGCTTCATAGTGTAGAAGTTCTTCTGGATTCAGGTCTGCAACATTAGCAATGTTTGATTGTTCATCCCTTGGTGGATTAGCATTTGGATCTCCGGGTACAATGACAGTAGGCATCTGAAATGGACCTTCCAAGATAACCTGCTTTAAGAACTTTCCATGTGGCTTCTTCAGATCACAAAACCTAAAGAACCTTATCACCCATTGATCGTAGTTTCTTGGAGTGAGCATTGGAGGTCTATCAAGTGATCCAGCCTCATGAATTGATTGTTGGCTGCTTAAAGCTTCACACATCTTTGCAAACCAAGTGGGTTCCTTCATAGTGTTCCTTGATGGATGTTGATTGAATTCATTTGTGTAGGGTTGAACTTGAAGACTTGGCGGTGTTTGAACCATTTGTGGTGGAGGAATTGCTCCAAGTTGTGGAGTATGTTGTTGATTAAATTGTTGTTGATAAATTGCTTGTTGTTGATTCCATTGTTGATGTTGTGGACTTAGTTGTTGTTGTCGTTGAGAATAAGTGTAAGGGAAATAGTTAGAGTATGGTGGTTGTGACATGTTGATAAACTTGTGTTATAAAAATGGATCTTTGTAGTCGAATGAACCTTAGTTGATGAAGTGTCCTTAGGCGTAGAAATCACAATAAACCAAGTAGCACTTATGCGTAAAAACACCAAAGTTACGCGTAACAATCAAGAGTTACGCGTAGATTTAGCTTACGCGTAAGTAGGGAAAAGACTCTAAAGTTATGCGTAGACACAAAGTTAGGCGTAGAAACTTAGGCGTAGGATTACCTTATGCGTAAGACTATGCTTAGGCGTAAGATGAATCTTATGCGTAGGATTTTCTACGCTTAAGCTTATGCTTATGCGTAAGTTTAGGGTTTTGCCCAAGTGATCTTTTACACTATCACAGTGCAAAAGATATCCAAAGTCGACGTATTTTCAGGCTTATCCAAGCAAGAAAACACGGAGTAAACCACGAAACTGAAGATCAAACCACGGATAAAGTTACGCGTAAGATTAGGGTTTTGATACGCGTAATCTTACTCGTAAAAATGATTATGCCCAAAGATGTTTCTAAACCTGTTTTTGTGTGATGAAATAGCTTCAATAACAACAAAATAACACAAAAATGTGAAACTTGATGATCCAAAGCTCTCTAAACGGTTACGCGTAGGATTACACCCTCGTTCAAAAACTAGTTGAAAAACATATATCCACGCATAAAGTTTGAAACTTTTTGCCAAAAACAAGTATTTTAACACCTTAAAACATTGAAAGGACAAGAATATTGGATTAAAAAGTGTAAAAAATGAGTTTTTAAGCGAACCAAAGTATCAAGTTATTCTACGCGTAGGACGAGAAACCCACTTCAAGAAATAACGATTCACCCAACTAGTTAGGCGATTGATACCACTGTTAGGTCACTAGTTTTACAACACAAGCATCAATGAAAGAGATAGAGAAAAGATGGAGGCGGATGAACAACTACACGCACACACACACACGTATAATAAAGAAGGGTTAGGCGTAGAGTGTGAATGAAAGAGTAAATTGAACAACCAACCCTCAAGTGAGGGTTATACAAGACTATTTATAGGCAAGGAGCTAGGGAAACACTCCCACTCCTTCCCTTTTCCTTATTGGACATGGGCCTAAGCTTATGGGCCTTCTACATAAGCTAGACCTTAAACAAACATAAAGGCCATAATAAGCTACCTATTACATATGAGAAACTAACACTTGAATTAAGGTTTAGGAGTGATTCCAACAGAGTGGATCTCCTTGAGATTAGGTGTTGTGTTGTGATGGGTAGTAGTTCCTCCATAGTAATGGAACTAGGTGCTTAGCCTAGTACCTAATAAAGGGTAGGCGACGTTGTGATAGGTGTGGTTCACCTTGGAGTGAAAGAACCCGGTGGTTAGCCTAGTACCGGAAAAAGAGTAGGCGACGTTGTGAAGGCTTCTCCGCCATAAGGAGATTGGTGTCGTGTAGTGTTTACGAACTCTCGAGTATGTGACTCGGGGAGTGGAGTAGGGCAAAGAAGGTGTCCTTGTAGCCGAACCACTATAAATACTCGTTTTGTGGTTATGTGCTTCTTACTCTTTATCTTTCATTACACGTTTATATATCTATCTATCAACGTCCAACATAAACAACCAAATAGATTGACATAAGTTAATCTAAATGTTTTAAAACGAAGTTTTAATTGGTAAAACTATTCAACCCCCCCCCCCTTCTAGTTTTCCACAATTGGCATTAGAGCTTCATTACCAAGTTTCTTAGAGTATGTTTTACTTTAAAAACTTGATACGATCTGTGTATGTTTGAAAACTACAACGAAGGATTTTTTTAGTCATGTTTTAAAAATCATTATAATGTTTATTGTTGGACAATGATAGAATGTTCTAACATTTTCCTTGTTAAGTATTCTATCTAAATATTTCTTTTCGCAAAAAGAATGTTTAGTATTGTCCCTCTCACAACATGAATCTGGAGATTCGAAAGAAGATCACAAAGTATTTTATCTAAATACTTCTTTTCTTAAAAAGAATATTTAGCAAAGGTATGATCGCTAATAATTTACTTTTGTTTTTATTATTGTTAAAATATTAGTTGCATGATTTATATCTATTAGTAATTACTTAAGTGGTTATCTATATTAAATTCATCATCAAGAATAGTATTCTTCTACTAATTTGTATAGACTACACTACCAACTCGTAATAATGATATCTTGGTTATTCGATAACCTCAATCATTATTCATCACAAAGGGCTTATTGACACTTCATCTACGTCAATAAATATCCATGTGAAACTTCTTATATTATGGTAAAATGGGATTTTATTATAATATTTGAAAAACTTCCCAAGAATTATGACTAATTCTTAAAAAGGGAACCACGTCTAATAGGAATAGTATTAAATCTTCAAAACCTCAAATCACAAGTTTTAGAGCCTTAACATCAAAACACTAGGCGTCTTAGAACTCCCAAACCAAAGTTATCAAGGAATGTTTGAGCTGATTTTTGTTGTCATGCCGGATCCCTGCGTTTACACTAGTCGGATCCTAAATGAGAGGGATCCGCGGGATCCGTGCAACAGAAGACAGCATAAGTTAAAGAATGATCACTGTGGATGTTCCACAATTATATTCACCTCAAAGACTCACGAACAAGAACTCAACTACTGTTCATAGGAGCAATTTGATCATCTCTCTCAAGCTTAACAATCACTTGTGTAAGTATAATCTTCACTACATTGTTAATTTAATTCCTTGATTTCTAGGATTACAATTTCTTCATCTTTAAGAATTGGGTTCAAATGGGTTTATCATAATTTGTCATCACATTGTTTTCTAAGATAATCTAAATCAAAGAATTAACATTGTTAATACAAATTAAACACATTTCTTGAATTCAACGAAGATGATGAGAGCAAAATTGTGATCAAACCCTCTAGGCTACTATTCATAATTAACACCACATTGTGGTTGTATTGTTTAGGAACAATCATGCCAAGCAACAAGATTACCAAGACACCGCTCACTACATACCCATGTACCATAGGAAAGATGGACTAAGTCCGGACCATAGGAAAGCCTTTAAGATACTTGAAAGGAGACTCTTTCACGAAGGTAGAGTTGTTGAACCTTCATTTCTTGCCAATACCGACATAAAGGAAGTTTTTGGAACTATTGGGTTTGATTGTCTATTGGACATAGACGAACAAATTTGCCCGGTCTTTGTACTTGAGTTCTACAAGACCATGAGAATAGTTAGAAATGAAGATGGGTCCATCTCGATCGTTTTCACCATCAATGAGCAAGAGTTTAGTCTTTCACTTGTAGAGTTTGGAAGAATTATAGGGGTTCTATACCAAGGGGTTTGCATGTACTCCAATGAATGGTCTTTGGAAGAACTACACTCAATGGTTGATCATCATGCTATCTACCACTCCATGATCCCGGAAGCAACCACGGTGAGGGACACCGTATTCATGCCAAGAGCATCACCATCAAGAGTCACTAGGAACTCGAAGGTGATCTATAGGGATCCTTTCCAAATGGAGCTTTCGGAAATGTATGCATTGTATAGGAAATGGGAGAATGTGGTGAGGGAGAATGTGGTGTGTCTAGTTGGAAACAAGGATCACCCCAACGCTTGTCTAAGCTTCATGATTTATTGCCTAGTGACCGAGACTCGTTTCAACGTTGCTTACTACATGATCAAAAGAATGGAAAGTGTAAGAAGCATGGACAAAATGGTACTCCCGTACACAATGCTCCTAACCCGTCTTGCTTAATTCATCTTTGCATTAGATCCTTCTCCACAATCCTATGATCATAGCTTTTGCAACAAAGTTATGGTACCATTAACCGAGGGTAGAACAACAAGGTTTATGGTGGAAGGCAAGAGGCCTCACCCACCCACGGATTCCTCGGATGATAGGGAGAGACAAGGAGGAGGTGAAGGACGTAGTAGCAACCCACTCAGAAATACCGATCTTGACCCCTTGGACTACATTAACCAATTGCCAAACATTCCTAATGAATCACCCGAATGGCAACAAACCAAGGGAATCTTCAAGTGCTTCGCCAATTTCTTGAGGAAGAAGAAGTGAAGATGGTATGATAAAGAGTGGAGGACGGGTGAGGATGTGAAGGAGAAGAAAAATGAGGTAAGGTCATAGGACCTTAATCTGTAAAGAACAATTTCAAACAATGGTTTGTAACACTTTAAACTATGCTTGTAGTATGTAGGTCTTGCCATATCTTGGCACTAAACAATATTAACTTAGGAACTTGTAGAATGAGTTATTACGACTCCTTGAAAACATTCAAGTGGTCTTCGTCACTCATTTTAGGAAATTTTAGGTCTCCTTACTTTGCTATGCCTTATATTTGTTGTGTTCTTGCATTTAGTCCCTTTTGAAACAACTAGGAGAAGTATTTACTAAAAAGTGCAAAGTTGCAGATTTGCTGTTAGCCTTCTGATCTACAGTAGGCGGATCCCAGCATTTGAACTAGCCGGATCCATCCCAGAAGGGAACCGCGGGATCCGTGACCACTGATACACAACTCAAACTTGCTTACACCAAAACAGCTCACTAGATCACATCACACTAGCCAAACATAAGATTTTAGAACCAACTAAGTCTTCCACAAACACCTGAAAGCTTCACACTTACTCATAGCTCATCTAGGATTATATTCAAAATGTTGTTGATTTATCAACTCATTAAAACTCACCATATTTCCGCTCCAACGCTCACACATTGCCTCTCACATCTCATAACTTTTAGTTTGAGACACTTTGTTAACACAAATAAGCCGTAAAAACGTTTATTTATATTTTACGATCTTCTAATGTTTTTTCGATAACAAACGTAAAATCATTTTAACGAAACAAATAAAATACGTAAACTGTTTGAACCAATAGTTTTCTAACACACTTACGTTTTCACATAAAACACTAAAACAAGTATAAGTGATTTTATGATATACATATGTACAACAACTAGTGTTTACATATTGGGCTAACACATACTTAACTAAGTATATACTAAAATGGGTAAAAACAAGTATATATTAAAATGGGTAAAAACTAACAAATGGTATTGACCCATAATCCATGGTTTTATCCAAACCACTTAACTAGGTTCATTGTATTCTAGAGATACATTGTATCTAGAAAGAAACCCATGGATCAACCCATAACCCATGACCCATGACCCATAACCAAAAATACCCATGGGCAAAGAGGAGCGTCCCACGGATCCCTAGCTTTACGCTAGCCGGATCCCTTTTGGGAGGGATCCGTGGGATCCGGGGAACAGTGAACTTTCTCGTCTATAAATAGTTAGCCATTTCTTCCTTTTGGCTCACCACTTCCACACATACTTTATCCAAGTATTGTACCTCTCTAACCACTGATCCTAAGGGATCTTTCTATGTTGTTTGTCTTTTGTTTTTGTGTAATTCTCTAGGTTCCTCTTAAAGGCGAGATCACTACTTCTTGAAGTCGAGCAAGCTCAAGTCCATTAGTTGCCATGCTTCGTCATCATCAAGACAACTGAGGTTCTCTTGTTGATAGTTCTTTCTTCCTCCGTAGATGTTGTGTTGAAGGCATTAGTGAAGGATGCCAAAAGAGTCAAGACAAAGGCATTAGTGAAAGGTGCTTAACGTCCATGTCAAGGAATTAGTGAAGAATGATAAAGGTGTCAAGACGAAGGCATTAGTGAAAGGTGCCAAGCGTTGTGTCTAAGGCATTAGTGAAGAATGCCTAGGAATCAAATCAAGTGGCATTAGGGAAGAATGCCTAGGTCGTATAATCGATGAGGTGCATCGTTATACTTATAAGTATTTGTTTATTTCCAAGGATGGTGATATCCTTGATGGTGTTGTAATAAGGAGTGGATCTCCTTAAGATTAGGTGTTGTGTTGTGATGGGTAGTAGTTCCTCCATAGTAATGGAACTAGGTGCTTAGCCTAATACCTATTAAAGGGTAGGCGACGTTGTGATAGGTGTGGTTCACCTTGGAGTGAAAGAACTCGGTGGTTAGCCTATCACCGTATAAAGGGTAGGCGACGTTGTGTTAGGTGTGGTTCGCCTTGGTGTGAAAGAACTCGGTATTTAGCTTTGTACCGGAAAAAGGTGTAAGCGGCGTTGTGAAGGCTTCTCCGCCATAAGGAGATTGGTGTAGTGTTTACAAACTCTCGAGTAGGTGACTCGGGGAGTGGAGTAGGGCAAGGAAGGTGTCCTTGTAGCCGAACCACTATAAATTATTGTGTAGTGGTGATGTGCTTCTTACTCTTTATCTTTCATTACACGTTTATATATCTATCTATCAACGTCCAACATAAACAACCAAATAGATTGACATAAGTCGATCTAAATATTTAAAAGGAAGTTTTAAATTGGTAAAACTATTCAACCCCCCTTCAAGTTTTCCACAATTGGCATCAGAGCTTCGTTACCAAGTTTCTTAAAGTATGTTGTACTTTAAAAACTTGATACGATCCGTGTATGTTTGAAAACTACAAAGAAGGATTTTTCAAGTCATGTTTTCTTTTAAATCATTCTGTTGGACATTGATAGATCATCCTAACATTCTTTGTTTCAAGAAATCTTCATGCTAGGTTCTCTCCAAAACCTTCATTTCTATTCAAAGAATAATAGAGTCAACCTTCAAGAAAGGATCTAAAAGTAATCGCAACTTACTTACACCAAGTACAAAGGATTACTTCGAGAGCTCATGAAGTATTTCCGGTATTATGCCAAACCAAGAAGCATAGAGGTATGTTTTACTTTTCATTAGATTGCTTACGTGAGTTTATTGTTATCATAGTTCTCTTTGTTTAATAATTGCTAGTCTCTTTAAAAGTCTCTTTCATCACCTTTCCGTCTTATTCATCATCAGGAATAGTATTCCTTTTGATTTGTCAAAATAACGCCGCCGTCACATATGAACCCTCGATAAGTAACTTATCAAAACCCGTCGACCAAAAACAATCTTTCATTTGATACCTCTAAACTATTGTTTTAGTAAGCTAGCTTATAAGCCTACTACAAAAATAATGCCAAATAACCCTTTTTCTGTCCACAGTAGCCGGATCCCCCTAGTTGTACTAGCCGGATCCCAAATACAAGGGATCCGGGGGAACCGTGGAACAGAACTCAACTATACGCTTTCAAAAAACACCACCGATCTTTTTCCCTCTACTCACATAACACAAAAACGACTAAACTACTGATTTCATCTTCATTGGATTCCATACTCTCAAGTATTCCTCTCTAGAACATCATTGTAAGTAATTACACTAACTTGTTCTAATTTTCATCATCCTCATCCTAGGGTTTATGGTTTCACAAATCTCTAATCAATTACTTTAATTAGGGTTTTCAAAATTAATCATGAAAAGGGGCTTTTAACATAATTAAGATCACATCATGTTCACAACATTGTTAATACAAATCAAAACCATAAACCCATCTCAACTAATTTTACTTAATTGGAAAATTTCTGTTTCTAAGACCAACCATGCCTAAAGCCACTCAACAAGATCATCATGATACCGTCCATTACCTTACTCATTACTATCGAAATGAGGAACTCTCAAAAACCGACCGTAAGGTCTTCAAAAAGCTCGAAAAACGACTTATCTACGAAGGTCGTGTAATCAAGGAATGTTTTCTTGAGGATACCGACATTCGTCAAGTCTTCTCGGCAATCAATTTTGATTGTCTTCTTGACATTGATGAACAAATTTGTCCGGTCTTCATCTTTGAGTTTTATAAAATCATTAGGATCATTCGAAACGCCGATGATAGCATTTCAATCGCCTTCATCATCAATAAACGAAACTTCATTCTCCCTCTCAACACCTTTGCTCAAATTTTTCGCATTCCTTGTGAAGGAATTTGTATTTACTCTCAAGATTGGGCAATTAACACTCAAAACCTTGCACTTGATTCTAAACCTATATACAATACTCCTCTTGATGATCCCAAAATCATTCGAGATACTATCTTCAAGGTTAGGACCGACCAATCCCGGTACAACTGAAATAAAAAGCTCATTCACCGTAATCCTTTTCAAATGGAGCTTTTCGAAATGCATCCCATGTTTAAAAAATGGGAAGAAATCCTTAGGGAAAACGTCATTAGCCTAGTTGGTAACAAGGATCATCCAAATGCATGTCTTGTGCAAATGATCTATTGTCTTATCCACCAAAAGCCATTTAATCTCGCCCATTACATGGTGAGAAGAATGGCCGGGGTATTCAAAGCTTCGAACATGGTACTTCCATATGGTATGCTCCTAACACGACTTTGTAAGTATGTTAGTGCATTGCAACCATCTCCTATCAACAATGATCATTTCTTTGCCGATCATGTAATGGTACCTCTTACCAAAATACCCTCTAAATGCCTCATGGTCAATGGAAAGAAACCTAAAGCTCTTTCGGACTCCTCAGAAGGAGAAGAAGAAGAAAATGAAGAAGAATAATATGTCGACCCCATAGCCAACATTGAATTGGAACCCTTTGATTACTACGAACAACTTCCAACCATTCCAAATGAGACCGCGGAATTCAAACAATTGAGGGGCATGATTCAAAACCTTGCTTACAACCTCACAAAGCCGTCAAAAAGGAAAAGAAAGAATTGACGAAAGAGACAATAGGAATATGCTTGTTTTTAACTTAACTTATGTGTGAATGATTATGTTTTAGCACTTTTGTTTATGGTAATTTGAATATTGTTACTTCTACCATTATCAATGAGTGTTGTTATGTGATGACATGCTTGTACTTGTTGTTTAGTTTAATGGCTAATTAGTGTGCAAAATCTGCACATTATTCTGTGGGGGCTCTGATCTGCAGATACCGGATCCCTAGGATTAGCCTAGACGGATCCCTCCCTTGAGGGAACCGTGGGATCCGTGACATCAGATCACCAATACAGCATCCCTTACATCAAGATAGCTTACTAGATAACATCACATTAGATAAACATAAGATATTAGAACCCAACTAAGTCCACTTCAAGGATGAGAAAGGCTTAGACTCACTTATAGCCTACGTAAGATCTTGTCAAAATGTCTCTTGATTTATCAACACATCAAAACTCACCATATTTCCGCTTCAATACTCATAAATTGTTTTTCATCTTTCAAAACACTTAGGTAGACATATTGAACAATTTTAGGAAATTGTTTCTAGTCATCTTTATCTCAAAGTGGGTCAAAAATTAGTTTTTCAATTCTTGTGATTTTTAAGGATTTTTCAAATTTCATCTCAAGCTAAAATCTGATCTCTAGGATCATTTATTATGACTTGACACCACCAAAATTCTTAGTGTTATCCTTGAACAACCATTGGTAGTCATCTAGTCCCATTTTCCTTCCATAAAAAGCAATCATTTGCTATGTCATTCATTACTCTTTTCCATTCAAGTACACCCTTATCTTAGATGCTCAGGAGAACTGAAAACACTCAAGATGATATAGGCTTTAGCTCTTAGAAACTTCATTTCTAAAACTTTCATAACTACTGAGAGCCGGATCCTTAGGATTAGCCTAGCCGGATCCCTCAAGGGAGGGAACCGCGGGATCCGGGTGACAGATTATGTCAAATCTAGCCAAAACAATCATTTCAAGCTCATCCTGCTTATCTAAACACTTCACCTCATCTTTATTAAGTTCCTAGATCAGTGAAACTCTGAACTTCAATCTTGTGCATGTTAATCATCACATTTCTAAAAATCTCAATGGCTTAAGTCTTAAATGCATTTGCCAAACTCTTCCCTTTATAAGTCATAGTGCTAAAACAACTTAGTCATCAAACTCAACACAATTCTCAGCAATTACAAACATTTTCCTAAGTCATTTCATCATGAGAAGAGCTCCTAGTGCTAACTCATCCACCCAAAAACCACCCAAGAAACTTGCTAGGGTCATACACGAAGTTTTCTCAACCAAATCATCTCCGGTTAAGTCCACAAATGCTAGGATTTCCCCTACACCAAAGAAACCAATCAAACTAATCCCCAAGAGGATTGTTTCCACTAGGATTTCATCACCAAACTCTACTAAACCAAACATACCCTCCACAACTCAACCAACATCATTGGTGCCTAGAGCCACCTCACAATCATCTCTACATTCTTACAACTTAGAAGACTTACCTCCTTGGCCATCTCACCTTCCACCACTACCAACAAATTCACTTGAAAAGGTTGGGCAACAAAATCAAAGTGTTGAATCAACACTTGCTCCAATAACAACCTCTCTTATTCCCCCCAATAGTCCATTTTGGATTATGAGGAAACATCAAAGTCAACCACCCAACCACATAGAAGTTGATGCCTTTTTATGTCCACCCTTAAACATTGTAGAGCCATCACTTAATGAGCCTCCACCAATTCCTCCTTCATTTGAAGATCCTCAACCCACTTCACTTGAACCTCCATTTCAAGAAGTTCAAAACCATGACAAGGATTGCTATCATTGTCAACATGTTGAAAGGTTGATACATGAACTACGTGAAGAGCAACGTTTCATGTTTTATCACCTCCTTGAACGTTTCGAAGAGGTCAACAAACCTAAAAAACAATGAGCATCATAGTCACAAGCTCAAACCTAGAACGTTTAGGAACCCTATCTCATCCTTGATCATCATTAAGATTTTAGTTGAATCTTGAGTTTGGATAACTCATTCGCATTAGTAGTACTTGTATGGCTAGATCATTCTCTTAGTTTTAGAAATTTGTTTGATTATCTCTTGTTTTTTATTGAATGAATACTTATATGCATGATTATTTTATGTGTTGTGCTTGCTAAATCATATATTTCACCTCTTCATTAGCATTGTTTGACATATCTTCATTGCTGAAGAAACTGTCACCAGACAGCCGGATCCCTAAGAATGGCCTAGACAGATCCCTCCTTAAAGGGAACCGTGGGATCCGTGGTCCAGAAGCACAAATTACTACTAACTTGAGTCTTATTTGCAGGAAATTATGCACTATATTCTTGTTTTCTAACCTTTATTTTGTAGATTTTCAAAATACACATGAAGATTTTGACACCATAAAGCTAGGGGAGCTTTATGTCAAACCATACATTGCAAATCAATTTGCAATTTGATCCTTATTTGGATTACTCTTCATGACACCCCATTGCAAAATTGCAATCTTCAAAGGGGAGCATTTTTATGCACTTGACGCCCTCACAAAGGGATGGACTCATCAAGGGGGAGTTAAGACAAGAATCATTCCCGTCGCTTACTCACTTTACATCATTTCTTTTTACATATTGTTTCTAAAACTTTGTGTTAATTTCTTTTCGACGCTCTTTTTTGTTTCGACAAAAAGGGGGAGAAGAGTGTAAAAACTCCAATTCGAACTTTTACGAATTTTTTGTTTTTCCTTAAAATAATTTTATGTTTTGTCATCAACAAAAAGGGGAAATTGTTAATACAAATAAGCCGTAAAAACGTTTATTTATATTTTACGATCTTCTAATGTTTTGTCGATAACAAACGTAAAATCATTTTAACGAAACAAATAAAATACGTAAACTGTTTGAACCAATAGTTTTCTAACACACTTACGTTTTCACATAAAACACTAAAACAAGTATAAGTGATTTTATGATATACATATGTACAACAACTAGTGTTTACATATTGGGCTAACACATACTTAACTAAGTACATACTAAAATGGGTAAAAACAAGTATATACTAAAATGGGTAAAAACTAACAAATGGTATTGACCCATAATCCATGGTTTTGTCCAAACTACTTAACTAGGTTCATTGTATTCTAGAGATACATTGTATCTAGAAAGAAACCCATGGATCAACCCATAACCCATGACCCATAACTAAAAATACCCACGGGCAAAGAGGAGCGTCCCACGGATCCCTAGCTTTACGCTAGCCGGATCCCTTGTGGGAGGGATCCGTGGGATCCGGGGAACAGTGAACTTTCTCCTCTATAAATAGTGAGCCATTTCTTCCTTTTGGCTCACCACTTCCACACATACTTTATCCAAGTATTGTATCTCTCTAACCACTGATCCTAAGGGATCTTTCTATGTAGTTTGTCTTTTGTTTTTGTGTGATTCTCTAGGTTCTCCTTAAAGGCGAGATCACCACTTCTTGAAGTCGAGCAAGCTCAAGTCCATTAGTTGCCATGCTTCGTCATCATCAAGACAACTGAGGTTCTCTTGTTGATAGTTCTTTCTTCCTCCGTAGATGTTGTGTTGAAGGCATTAGTGAAGGATGCCAAAAGAGTCAAGACGAAAGCATTAGTGAAAGGTGCTTAAATTCCGTGTCAAGGCATTAGTGAAGAATGCTAAAAGTGTCAAGACGAAGGCATTAGTGAAAGGTGCCAAGCGTTGTGTCTAAGGCATTAGTGAAGAATGCCTAGGAATCAAATCAAGTGGCATTAGGGAAGAATGCCTAGGTCGTATAATCGATGAGGTGCATAGTTATATTTATAAGTATTTGTTTATTTCCAAGGATGGTGATATCCTTGATGGTGTTGTAATAAGGAGTGGATCTCCTTAAGATTAGGTGTTGTGTTGTGATGGGTAGTAGTTCCTCCATAGTAATAGAACTAGGTGCTTAGCCTAGTACCTAATAAAGGGTCGGCGACGTTGTGATAGGTGTGGTTCACCTTGGAGTGAAAGAACTCGGTGGTTAGCCTAGCACCGTATAAAGGGTAGGCGACGTTGTGTTAGGTGTGGTTCGCCTTGGTGTGAAAGTACTCGGTATTTAGCTTTGTACCGGAAAAAGGTGTAAGGGACGTTGTGAAGGCTTCTCCGCCATAAGGAGATTGGTGTAGTCACCTTTTGGTTATCTAACCACTTTTAGCCTTCATTTATTATCCTCCTAGAGCTGATCAATGTCCTAAGTGCATGCTTAACCCTCTTAGTGGCCAAGAATTTAATTTCCTAATTCAAATTATCCTTTATAAACCAAACAACCTTAGGGTTAAGGCACCACTCTCACTTACCTCTCTAAAATCAGCAACTAGAAGTTTATATTAGCATCATCATCACTATAACTAAGGCTCTTAGCAACAACTCTTCAACCATAGGATCATCCAAAAGAAAGGGTAAAATGATCCATGAAATCTCATCCACCGAAACATCTCCCATTAGAGATAATAATGCTAGAATCCCACCTCATCAAACTCATCCAACAAGCGCTAAGAGAACCGCAAGGATTAACATCAAACCTTTCGGACTAGAAAAAGGATCATCCAGTTCAAAACCAAACATGGCTAGTTCTAACAAGCCGTCAAAACCCTCATTCCTTGAGCATGGACTACACTCCTTGAATGAGCCTCTTCCTCACCGAAACATCTACTCATTGGATCATTCACCACCAAGAGCCACTCACTCACCAACCTTTTCATTAAATAAGGAACCACCGACAACACCAACTAGTCCATCATGGGAGACAAGGAACAACCTTGATCATATGGAAGAATTTCCATTACCACCCTCATTTTTAGAACCTCATCCCACTTCTCAAAATGAAGACCCACAATCACACATAGAGCCCCCTCAAAATATCCATTTCCCTCCGGTTCCAAATCAAGACAATAATTGTCCAAATTGTCTAATCAATCAAAGACTTGTTCAAGAAGCACGAAATGAGATACATTTCATGTTTAATAATCTTCTTGCAAAGTTGTATCAAATCAACAAGTCCACTCATCCCTAGACTCAAGCACATTGTCGCGTTTTAAGTTTGGGTAACTCATTAGCATTAATAGTACTTGTATGGCTAGATCATTCTCTTAGTTTTAGAGATTTGTTTGATTATCTCTTGTTTTTATTGAATGAATACCTGTATGCCATGATTGTTTTGTGTTGTGTGCTTGCTAAATCATATACATATTTCACCTTTTCATTAGCATTGTTTGGCACATATTCACTGCTGAAGAAACTGTCACCAGACAGCCGGATCCCTAGAAATGGCCTAGACCGATCCCTCCATAAAGGGAACTGTGGGATCCGTGGTACAGAAGAACATTTTTCTACTAACTTGAGTCTTATTTGCAGGAGATTATGCACTATACTCTTGTTCTCTAACCTCTATTTTGTAGATTTTCAAAATATACGTGAAGATTTTGACACCATAAAGCTAGGGGGAGCTTTGTGTCAAACCATACATTGCAAATTCATTTGCAACATAATCCTTATTTAGATTATACTTCATGACACCCCATTGCAACGTTGCAATCTTCAAGGGGGAGCATTGTCGTCACAAGGACGAACCATTTGCAAAAATTGCAAATCATTAGCTTACTTAGTTTTATGTACTTGACGCCCTCACAAAGGGATGGACTCGTCAAGGGGGAGTTAAGACGAGATCCATTCCCGTTACTTGCTCTCTTTACATTTTCTCTTTTTTACTTGTTTTTCTTAAAAACTTTGTGTTAGTTTCTTTTCGACACTCTTTTTGTTTCGACAAAAAACGGGAGAAGAGAGTAAAAACTAATTCAAATCTTTACGAATTTTAGTTTTTACTTAAAATAATTTTATGTTTTGTCATAAACAAAAAGGGGGAGATTGTTAATACAAATAAGCCGTAAAAACGTTTATTTATATTTTACGATCTTCTAATGTTTTGTCGATAACAAACGTAAAATCATTTGAACGACACAAATAAAATACGTAAACTGTTTGAACCAATAGTTTTCTAATATACTTACGTTTTCACATAAAACACTAAAACAAGTATGAGGGATTTTATGATTTAGAGATACATATGTACAACAACTAGTGTTTACATATTGGGCTAACACATACTTAACTAAGTATATACTAAAATGGGTAAAAACAAGTATATATTAAAATGGGTAAAAACTAACAAATGGTATTGACCCATAATCCATGGTTTTATCCAAACCACTTAACTAGGTTCATTGTATTCTAGAGATACATTGTATCTAGAAAGAAACCCATTGATCAACCCATAACCCATGACCTATGACCTATAACCAAAAATACCCATGGGCAAAGAGGAGCGTCCCACGGATCCCTAGCTTTACGCTAGCCGGATCCTTGTGGGAGGGATCCGGGGAACAGTGAACTTTCTCCTCTATAAATAGTGAGCCATTTCTTCCTTTTGGCTCACCACTTCCACACATACTTTATCCAAGTATTGTACCTCTCTAACCACTGATCCTAAGGGATCTTTCTATGTAGTTTGTCTTTTGTTTTTGTGTGATTCTCTAGGTTCCTCTTAAAGGCGAGATCACCACTTCTTGAAGTCGAGCAAGCTCAAGTCTATTAGTTGCCATGCTTCGTCATCATCAAGACAACTAAGGTTCTCTTGTTGATAGTTTTTTCTTCCTCCGTAGATGTTGTGTTGAAGGCATTAGTGAAGGATGCCAAAAGAGTCAAGACGAAAGCATTAGTGAAAGGTACTTAACGTCCGTGTCAAGGCATTAGTGAAGAATACTAAAGGTGTCAAGACGAAGGCATTAGTGAAAGGTGCCAAGCTTTGTGTCTAAGGCATTAGTGAAGAATGCCTAGGAATCAAATCAAGTGGCATTAGGGAAGAATGCCTAGGTCATATAATCGATGAGGTGCATCGTTATACTTATAAGTATTTGTTTATTTCCAAGGATGGTGATATCCTTGATGGTGTTGTAATAAGGAGTGGATCTCCTTAAGATTGGGTGTTTTGTTGTGATGGGTAGTAGTTCCTCCATAGTAATGGAACTAGGTGCTTAGCCCAGTACCTAATAAAGGGTAGGCGCATTGTGATAGGTGTGGTTCACCTTGGAGTGAAAGAACTCGGTGGTTAGCCTAGCACCGTATAAAGGGTAGGCGACGTTGTGTTAGGTGTGGTTCGCCTTGGTGTGAAAGAACTCGGTATTTAGCTTTGTACCGGAAAAAGGTGTAAGCGACGTTGTGAAGGCTTCTCCGCCATAAGGAGATTGGTGTAGTGTTTACAAACTCTCGAGTAGGTGACTCGGGGAGTGTAGTAGGGCAAGGAAGGTGTCCTTGTAGCCGAACCACTATAAATACTTGTGTAGTGGTGATGTGCTTCTTACTCTTTATCTTTCATTACACGTTTATATATCTATCTATCAACGTCTAACATAAACAACCAAATAGATTGACATAAGTCGATCTAAATATTTAAAAGGAAGTTTTAAATTGGTAAAACTATTCAACCCCCCTTCTAGTTTTCCACACACTTTCAAGTTTAGCAAATTGATTGTAGTCACCATTTACTCATAAATAAGCTTAAGACTAGCTTTTTATTTTTCTCTATTTTTTAAGATTTTAGTAAATTTCCCTTGGGTCATCATCTAGCTTCTAAGACTAGTTATCACCATCTTACCATTCAAAATCAAATGGAATCTTCGCCAAACACTTAGTTGGACTACCTAAAGTAAAATTTTCTTACCCAAAACCATCATTAAGCATCCTCACTTCTTATGGTTAAGCATTTAAGATACCCATCAGCTAAAGACTTCAAGTTTAAGTCAAAACCTCGAAATCCATAGATAATAAACCTTACAAAAGCATAATCATTTCACCTAGAACCTGCCTGACAGCCGGATCCCTGGTCTTTAACCAGACGGATCCCTGCTGAGAGGGATCCGCAGGATTCTTAGCTGCATAAAGCCTTAATCAGCTTCCATATTCAATTTTTAGTCACCTTTTGGTTATCTAACCACTTTTAGCCTTCATTTATTATCCTCCTAGAGCTTATCAATGTCCTAAGTGCATGCTTAACCCTCTTAGTGGCCAACAATTTAATTTCCTAATTCAAATTATCCTTTATAAACCAAACAACCTTAGGGTTAAGGCACCACTCTCACTTACCTCTCGGAAATCAGCAACTAGAAGTTTATATTAGCATCATCATCACTATGTCTAAGGCTCTTAGCAACAACTCTTCAACCATAGGATCATCCAAAAGAAAGGGTCAAATGATCCATGAAATCTCATCCACCGAAACATCTCCCATTAGAGATAATAATGCAAGATTCCCACCTCATGAAACTCATCCAACAAGCGCTAAGAGAACCGCAAGGATTAGCATCAAACCTTTCGGACTAGAAAAAGGATCATCCAGTTCAAAACCAAACATGGCTAGTTCTAACAAGCCGTCAAAACCCTCATTCCTTGAGCATGGACTACACTCCTTGAATGAGCCTCTTCCTCACCGAAACATCTACTCATTGGATCATTCACCACCAAGAGCCACTCACTCACCAACCTTTTCATTAAATAAGGAACCACCGACAACACCAACTAGTCCATCATGGGAGACAAGGAACAACCTTGATCATATGGAAGAATTTCCATTACCACCCTCATTTTTAGAACCTCATCCCACTTCTCAAAATGAAGACCCACAATCACACATAGAGCCCCCTCAAAATATCCATTTCCCTCCGGTTCCAAACCAAGACAATAATTGTCCAAATTGTCTAATCACTCAAGGACTTGTTCAAGAAGCACGAAATGAGATACATTTCATGTTTAATCATCTTCTTGCAAAGTTGTATCAAATCAACAAGTCCACTCATCCCTAGACTCAAGCACATTGTCGCGTTTTAAGTTTGGGTAACTCATTAGCATTAGTAGTACTTGTATGGCTAGATCATTCTCTTAGTTTTAGAGTTTTGTTTGATTATCTCTTGTTTTTATTAAATGAATACATATATGCCATGATTGTTTTGTGTTGTGTGCTTGCTAAATCATATACATATTTCACCTTTTCATTAGCATTGTTTGGCACATATTCACTGCTGAAGAAACTGTCACCAGACAGCCGGATCCCTAGAAATGGCCTAGACCGATCCCTCCATAAAGGGAACCGTGGGATCTGTGGTACAGAAGAACATTTTTCTACTAACTTGAGTCTTATTTACATGAGATTATGCACTATACTCTTGTTCTCTAACCTCTATTTTGTAGATTTTCAAAATACACATGAAGATTTTGACACCATAAAGCTAGGGGGAGCTTTGTGTCAAACCATACATTGCAAATTCATTTGCAACATAATCCTTATTTGGATTATACTTCATGACACCCCATTGCAACGTTGCAATCTTCAAGGGGGAGCATTGTCGTCACAAGGACAAACCATTTGCAAAAATTGCAAATCATTAGCTTACTTAGTTTTATGTACTTGACGCCCTCACAAAGGGATGGACTCGTCAAGGGGGAGTTAAGACGAGATCCATTCCCGTTACTTGCTCTCTTTATATTTTCTCTTTTTTACATGTTTTTCTAAAAAACTTTGTGTTAGTTTCTTTTCGACGCTCTTTTTGTTTCGAAAAAAAGGGGGAGTAGAGAGTAAAAACTAATTCAAATCTTTACGAATTTTAGTTTTTACTTAAAATAATTTTATGTTTTGTCATCAACAAAAAGGGGAGATTGTTAATACAAATAAGCCGTAAAAACGTTTATTTATATTTTACGATCTTCTAATGTTTTGTCGATAACAAACGTGAAATCATTTTAACGAAACAAATAAAATACATAAACTGTTTGAACCAATACTTTTCTAACATACTTACGTTTTCACATAAAACACTAAAACAAGTATGAGGGATTTTATGATTTAGAGATACATATGTACAACAACTAGTGCTTACATATTGAGCTAACATATACTTAACTAAGTATATACTAAAATGGGTAAAAACAAGTATATACTAAAATGGGTAAAAACTAACAAATGGTATTGACCCATAACCCATGGTTTTGTCCAAACCACTTAACTAGGTTCATTGTATTCTAGAGATACATTGTATCTAGAAAGAAACCCATGGATCAACCCATAACCCATGACCCATGACCCATAACCAAAAATACACATGGGCAAAGAGGAGCGTCCCACGGATCCCTAGCTTTACGCTAGCCGGATCCCTTGTGGGAGGGATCTGTGGGATCCGGGGAACAGTGAACTTTCTCCTCTATAAATAGTGAGCCATTTCTTCCTTTTGGCTCACCACTTTCACACATACTTTCTCCAAGTATTGTAATTCTCTAACCACTGATCCTAAGGGATCTTTCTATGTAGTTCGTCTTTTGTTTTTGTGTAATTCTCTAGGTTCCTCTTAAAGGCGAGATCACCACTTCTTGAAGTCGAGCAAGCTCAAGTCCATGAGTTGCCATACTTCATCATCATCAAGACAACTGAGATTCTCTTGTTGATAGTTCTTTCTTCCTCCGTAGATGTTGTGTTGAAGGCATTAGTGAAGGATGCCGAAAGAGTCAAGACAAAAGCATTAGTGAAAGATGCTAAACGTCCGTGTCAAAAGCATTAGTGAAGAATGCTAAAGGTGTCAAGACGAAGGCATTAGTGAAAGGTGCTAAGCGTTGTGTCAAAGGCATTAGTGAAGGATGCCTAAGAATCAAATCAAGTGGCATTAGGGAAGAATGCCTAGGTCGTATAATCGATGAGGTGCATCGTTATACATATAAGTATTTGTTTATTTCTAAGGATGGTGATATCCTTGATGGTGTTGTAACAAGGAGTGGATCTCCTTGAGATTAGATGTTTTGTTGTGATGGGTAGTAGTTCCTCCATAGTAATGGAACTAGGTGCTTAGCCTAGTACCTAATAAAGGTTTGGCGACATTGTGATAGGTTTGGTTCACCTTGGAGTGAAAGAACCCGGTGGTTAGCCTAGTACCGGAAAAAGAGTAGGCGATGTTGTGAAGGCTTCTCCGCCATAAGGAGATTGGTGTCGTGTAGTGTTTACGAACTCTCGAGTATGTGACTCGGGGAGTGGAGTAGGGCAAGGAAGGTGTCCTTGTAGCCGAACCACTATAAATACTCGTGTCGTGGTTATGTGCTTCTTACTCTTTATCTTTCATTACACGTTTATATATCTATCTATCAACATCCAACATAAACAACCAAATAGATTGACATAAGTTAATCTAAATATTTTAAAACGAAGTTTTAATTGGTAAAACTTGTTGGAATCACTCCTGATAAGATCGTTTATAAGCTCAGCTAGGGATAACAATAACATATACATACGCAACGGAATAATAAAAAACATCAATGTTATTGCTAAAGGTTTTCATTCACTAAAACTAACTAATCTTAGACGTTTATAGGAACACGTCTAGATAACTAAAACTAACTAAACTAATAGCCTAGGCGTTTACAAGACTATACGCCTAGGACACACACACACCTTTAATCGACTACATATTAGAAGAATTATATTAAAACCTACACCTATGTCCTCTTTATATACTGGAGAATAGGGACTAATAAATAAAACTTCTTTTGCAAGCAAGTCCTTCCATGTTTTTGTAGGTTTCCTTCTTGTCATATTAAGTCCCTCTTGTTTCATTCTTTTTGTCTTATCAACTCAAACGTATAATTCCCAACAATATTCCCCTAGTTGATAATGACAAAACCATTCTTGAACGAACTTCCCTAGACGAAGTAGAGAAATTGAGATCAGGGATCTCACCATGAATGAAACAAGTATGTCTTCCTTTGTCTTCCCCTTAATCCATGCCATGCCACTCAAACATCTCTTCCCCTTTTTGTTATTATCCAAATAGGGAACGTATGCAAATAATAATCTTGACCACATCGAACCAATATCATACTTCCAATCTCCAATGCTTCAAATCGCCCACCATTACGCACCATAAGAAAAATGGATTCAAAACAATAGAAACTGCAACTAGCAGTAGTAATAATGATCAACAGTAGTAAAAATCAAACACTTCCCCTTGAGTGATGCATGTAGATGGTTAAACATTTAACAATAAGCTTCCCCTAAAACCCATATGTTAACCATCTTCTTGATTCTTCAAATCGATAAGCTCCTTGTAATGATCACTTGTGAAGAAAACCAAATATAACGAACTTGATGAAGAAGTAAAATAACCCAAACTTGTATCTTATATCTTGCACTATAGATGACATTGAACGTATACCTATGTATAGGGAGACCTCAATCTCTTGACGATAATCACTGAGCACAATAACGTCACTCCTTTAAGTGTTATGTCAATTCTTTGTCATAATCATTGAAGCACGAACAAGTTACCTTCCACTAAAAGGTATGATAAAACACGTATCCAAGTAATTCCACTTCACCTTCAAATAAGTGATAAATAATCCTCTTCGTAATCAATTCTTCAATAAAATCAACTTCGAGCTTTTTTAAAATTTTTTAAGAACAAAAATCAAACTCCTTGTGTGTGTGAACCAATCTCATGTGTGTGTCACTAAAAATCCATAACAATCGTCATGCTTGACTTCCCCTCAAGTCAATATCCTCGTTTTGTCCGATAACCAAAATCAATCTTGTATACCTTTGTTAGCATCCATGTGATGATATATACGCCTCTTCAAAACAAAATACATGTATGCATGCATATACTGAGTCATGCATAAAATAACTTAATCCCATGTGACCATGCATGCATATAAGAATTAATATACTACTCATATCTCAAAAACGAGACCAATGAGAAACCAAACTCATCATAATACTACGCATGCAGTTTGACAAATACTTGCCACCGACCCACATAAAATATTAGACCAATAGAATTGTCTTGCATCTAACAAAGAGCAGCCCATCATTCCTCGAATACGATCTTGGCAGTACCTCGCAGCAGTACTTTGAATGAGAAGCAGCACCTTTAGCATATTCTTCGAACCCAATCATTGCCTTCATCACTACCCTCGTTTATCCTTCACTATCTTAATCCACTACCAATCACAATGATTCGACTCTCAAACCACGAGAAACAAACGATCAGCCAACTATGAAAATCGAATATGTCGACAAGAATCCAGAGTAAAAAAAACTAGGGTTAAGTGCTTTTAGGGTATATACACAACAAACCCAAAAAGTCAATCCAAGACTTGAAACCAAAACTGCGATTAATCTCAGAACCACATTAACCGAATTGAAACCAAGCTCATGCATCCTTGTATCTTCCATATTATCCAACCACCGACTCATTGACATATTTGATGGATAGAATGATAAGAAGCGAGAATCTCATGCATAAGTAGTCGACCAAAAGCAACACAAAATCGAATTTGATACAAGCACTCACCGACCAAAAAATAATATCTTAATTGAATAAAACAATTCGGTTCTCATGCAAAGTAAGATAACTTGATAACAAAAGAAGTATCAAAATTATGAACAAGGGTTAATATGGTACTGACCCACTCATCAACTTATATGAAGTTGAATATTGAATCTCTAATCAGGTCACGTGTAGAATAAATTGATGATATCACGCATCCATTGGCTATAGACCCAACTCTCGAAATCGACCATGTGATACCAGACAACAAACAAAACTCTTTCTTGTTATGAACAGATTTAGGGTTTTGTGAACATTTAACAGCTTTATTAATGTCCCATGTTAGCGTAATAAAACATTACAAACCTTAAAAATTCGAAATTTATACCTCCTTCTGCAGCCATATTCGAAATCAAATATTTCTCGACTCAGACCTCCAAATAAAGATCCCTCCGGTCAAAACCTTCCTTGATGTACCAAGAATCTCCAGTCCAAATTTCGTCCCGATCCAACGGTTAACGAAAAAGTTATGATCGTTTCAAAACAGTGTTGTAGTAACCTTACGGAAAATTTTCAGTTTCTGCAGCAGACTTCGACACTGAATAACTTTTGATTGCGAGCTCCAATTCACAATCCCTTTGGTGAAAAGTTAGATGGATATACTGAGATGCGCCAGAAAAAATTTTAGCTCGATCCAACGGTTCAAGAAAAACTTATCGCTGTTTGAAAACAGCCCTGCAGAAAGATACAAAAATATTTAACAGCTTCGAATTGTGTATCTTTTCTTCGAAAAACCTTGTAGATCCCTATATCAAGAGCTCCCCGCTCTGATACCAATTGATAAGATCGTTTATAAGCTCAGCTAGGGATAACAATAACATATACATACGCAGCGGAATAATAAAAACATCAATGTTATTGCTAAAGGTTTTCATTCACTAAAACTAACTAATCTTAGACGTTTATAGGAACACGTCTAGATAACTAAAACTGACTAAACTAATAACCTAGGCGTTTACAAGACTATACGCCTATGACACACACACACCTTTAATCGACTACATATTAGAAGACTTATATTAAAACCTACACATATGTCCTCTTTATATACTAGAGAATAAGGACTAATAAATAAAACTTCTTTTGCAAGCAAGTCCTTCCATCTTTTTGTAGGTTTCCTTCTTGTCATATTAAGTCCCTCTTGTTTCATTCTTTTTGTCTTATCAACTCAAACGTATAATTCCCAACAACTCCTAAACTAGATTTCAAGTGTTAGTAATTAATATGTAATAGTTAGCTTAATATGGCTTTTATGTTAGTAATCATGCCAAGGCTTATGTAGAAAGCCCATGAGCCTTGGCCCAAGCCCATAAAGGAAAGAAAGGGAACTTGCATGTTGCCCTAGTTCTTTCCTATAAATAATGCTTGTAAACCCTCACTTGAGGGTTGGTTGTTCACTTTACTAATTCACCTACGCATAACTTTTCTTTACTAGCATATCGTGTGTATTGGTTTTGTGTTCATCCGATCACTTCTTCTCTATTTCTTCTATCAATGCTTGTGTTATAAATATGGGAACCTAACAGTGGTATCATTCGCCAAATAGTTGGCTGAAAAGGTTTTGTTTTTGAAGTTGGTTTTTGGTCTTACGCGTAACATACGGTTTCAAACTTTGTCACGCTTAAAAACTCATTTTTTACACTTTTCAATCCAAGATTCTTGTTCTTTCAACGTTTTTAGGTGTTAAAATATCTGTTTTTGGCAAAACGTTTTGAACTTTACGTGTATTTCATTGATTTTAAGCTTTTTTTATACGTGTATGCTTTTCTACGCGTAAGGTGTTTCTACATTTTGGATCATCAAGTTTCACACTTTTGTGCTATTTTGGTGATATTGAAGCTGTTTCATCATAAAAATCTGGTTTAGAATCATTTTGGGCTAAAAATCAGTTTTGGTTAAGTTTTACGCGTAACTAAACCCTAAAAGTTACGCATAACTTTTCCTTGGATCGATCTTCAGTTTTCGTGGTTGTGTTTTCTTGCGTGGATAAGCCTGAAAACACTTCGACTTTGGATATCCTTTACACTGTGATAGTGTAAAAGATTTTTTGGGCAAAACCCTATTTTTACGCATAAGCTCAAACTTATGCGTAGAACTCTTTACGCCTAAGATTTTTCTTACGTCTAAGCCTTGTCTTACGCATAAGCTAATCCTACGCATAAGTTTTCTACGCCTAACTTTCTGTTTACGCCTAATCTTAGTGTTTCTCAACTCTTACGCGTAAGCTAATCCTATGCGTAACTATTGATTTTACGCGTAAGTTTGGTGTTTTTACGCCTAAGTGTTGCTTTGCCTAAACTCGGTTTTTCTACGCCTAAGGATACTTCATCAACAACGTTTCATTCGACTACAAAGATCCATTTAACAACACAAGTTTTCAACATGTCTCAACCACCATACTCTAACTACTTTCCTTACACTTATACTCAACAACAACAACAACAACTAAGTCTACAACATCAACAATTCAATCAACAACATTATCCACAACAAGGAGCAATTCCACCTCAAATGGTTCAACCCCCACCTAGTCTTCAAGTACAACCTTACACAAACGTTTACAATCAACATCCATCCAGGAATACTATGAAGGAACCAACTTGGTTTGCAAAGATGTGTGAAGCTTTAAGTATCCAACAATCCATTCATGAGGCAGGATCACTTGATAGACCTCCAATGCTCACTCCCGGAAACTATGATCAATGGGTGATTAGGTTCTTTAGGTTTTGTGATCTAAAGAAGCCACATGGAAAGTTCTTAAAGAAGGTCATCTTGGAAGGTCCATTTCAGATGCCTATTCTCGTTATACCCGGAGATCCAAATGCTATTCCACCAAGAGATGATCTCACAAACATTGCAACTGTCGCTGACCTTTCTGGTGATGAACTTCTACACTACGAAGCTGATGAGCTAGCAATGCAATATATCCTTTTAGGATTACCCAATCCAATCCTTCGAAGTGTGGATGCTCAAAAGACTGCAAAAAAGATGTGGGAACATATTCATGTTCTCATGGAAGGCACTGAACTTAATCAAGAAGATATGGAATCCAAAATTTACTTGGCTTATGAACACTTCATGATTGAACCTGGAGAGACATTAGAGTCATATCATCATCGATTCTCTGATATCATAAATGACTTGGACAAACACAACATCATCATGCTAAGAATTGTTGTTAACACTAAGTTCCTAAGTAGTCTTGGTCCTGAGTGGGAAAAATATGTCATTTTCATCCGTCAAGCGAAGAATCTTCATCATGCTACTTACGGATTGTTGTACGACTATTTGAAACCACATCAAAAATAAGTTGACAAAGAAAGGGTTATCCGTGGACAAACTGTTTCACCATCACTTCCGGACAATCAACAACTTGCTTTGTGGGCTCAAACTAGTTATCCTCCTCAACCCGCTCCTCAACCAACTGCAACAATTACACCATATGATCCATCACAGCAACAATCTCAACAAACTCAATTGGTTTCATACAACAACAACAATGATCAAGCACTTTACAGTGAAGCTAATGAGGACTCTGAAGCTTTCGATGCATTGCAACAAGGATTTGTTATGATTGCTAAAGCCTTCGGCCGGTATACAAACAAATCCAACAATCACATTCGCTCCTCATCAAACACAAGGAATCAGGCTGTTGTGAACAATGGACGTGTTGAAGTTCAAAATCGTGGTTATGGTCGTCAGATGGGAGGAGGTCAAGGTTTAATGCTATGGGAAGGAATAACATGGGTGCTCCACAACAACAGAGAGCTCAAGTGGTTGAACAGGGAAATGCTCAGAATGGTCTTCACTGCTACAACTATAATGAGAAGGGTCACTTGGCTAATGCATGCCCTAAGCCGAGAACTAGAGGCAGTGCTTATCACAAGGAGGCTTTACTTTTGGCTCTTAAGGATGAAGCTGGTGGAACTCTCACAACCAAAGAACAGAGCTTTATGGCAGATGCAGACTCAGATGATGATATGGAGGACTTGCAGGCTAATGCAGCAGTGATGTTGATGGCACAAATGCAAGCTATCCACATGAGTGACACAGGCCCAGTGTATGACACTGATGGCTTGTCTCAGGTACCCGAACAAACCATTTTCATCACTGATCTAATATCTCAGCCAACATCTGAATTCGACGAGGCTCAGAATGTTCAACATGAGTCGTCCACATCTCAGTCTGACGATTCTCAACTTGACCCCGTAGTTACATTTGACGATCAAGATGACCTTATGGTTACCTTTGATACTCAAATTGACTCCGTGGTTATACTTGAGGATCTGAATAGTGATCATGTTGTGACTCACGTTGAACACGCTGAACTTTTGCCTAATCCAGATATTGACCTCTTACTTAAAGATTATCAATCCCAGATGGATAAATGTCGTTCATCAAATCAGCAATTGCATAGTAAAAATGCACTGTTAACCATGGATATTGAATGCTTAAAACGGCAACTCAATTTTTTCAAAACTCACGAAAAACGTGAAAAAGGTTTTGAAGTCGCTTTTGCTAAATCACACCAAAATGAAAAATCTTTAGAACGACAGATTCGTGATCTAGCCGCATCGAAGAATGCTTTGTTCTCTCAACTAGAACAACTGAAACATGAACATACAAAACAACTTAACGCTCTTACTTTGGAAACTCAAAAAGCCAAGGCTGAGATGTTAAATTGTCAAAAACAGTTCTCTGCATACAAAAAGCATTCAACAAAACGAATAGATGACCATCTTGAAGAAATTGTCGACTTACAAAAAAAACTCAAAGAGTTTCGAAATGTTGTTTATAAACATGGTGAGTCAATCACAACAATTCAAAAGTTTACTTTAAAACCCAATCCAAATGGAAATGGACCGATTCTTGCTGATTACAAACCAAAGCTTTCAACCAAAACATTCAAACCAAATACTGAAGTTTCCAGTGCAGAATACAAAATTGATGATTCTGTTATGAGTGTTGTTGAATATCATCATCAAGAGGAATTAGATGCAGAAGACGAGAGTCGATCAAAATTAGAAAATGTTGTTTATAACAAACCATTCAACTATTCAAAAGCCGTCATTTTCGTCCCACCAAAGGATTCTTCTAACACACCTAGGATTATCACAAAAACGTCTGAGTCTCCTAATGTTGCTCCCCAACCAAATTATGCACAAATTTATGGTCCTTTACCTTCACTCAGTGAAGTAAATTCAAAACCCAAAAATCGTCAAATTCTCAGATATTTCGACATTTTCACTTCTGACCTCAAACTTTTAGAACGGGAGATTGAATTTCATTCTGAAATAAAAGTTGAACATTTTCAATCGCCTCAGGCGCGAGAACAAAGAGATATTTTTCAGAAAATATTTTTACCCCATGTTAAAATTTTGAAAAATTATGCATTATATTGGGAAAGGGAATTTCATAAGGAACTTGGATTGATGAAAATCGTTTTCGAGAAAACTGAAACATCTATTTCTAATACAAAACGTAAAAAGAAAATGTTACGAAAATATGTTGATCGACTATTGAAAGACGTTATTTGTGCTGATATCCATAATGTTGTGTTATTGCATTCTTTGTCATATGCATCTGATTATATCTCTGCTAATTCTGTTGATTCTGTTGAAATTGTTGACAATACTGATAATGTGCTTCAGATCGAGTCTTTAAAAGTTGAAAATGAACGATTGTTAAACAAGCTTTCAAATGCAAAACGTCGTCTTCAATGGTGTCAAAAAGATTGTCAAAATCGTGAACTTTCTCTGCAAAACAAAATCACTCAGTTGCGCTCAAAATCTTTTGATCCTAAAATTGAGCAACTGGATGATCAAAAGGTGTCTTTGAAATGTCAAATCTCAAAATATGAACAAGAACTTGCAAAAGTTAAAAAAGAATATGGTGTCATATTTGATTTACTCAAACAGACTCGTGATGAAGCATCAAACGAACTTGATCATTATCTTGCACACACCAAAGAAGTCATGAATTTCTCTGGAAATCTTCATTCTGAAAATCAAGATTTGTTGCACACTATCATTGAGTTAAAGGAAAAGTTAGGAAAGTATGAACAAGTTCAGCTTATCAACATTAAGAAACTTGCACCGGTAACACTTAGAAAAAGTGACACTGGAATGCCTACTGACAAATCACAAGATACTAATGTGTTTCCCTCTACTGATACAAGAATAGTTGCCTCTTTTCCCAATGTCCGCACTTCACAGCCTAGGAGCAATACAAGGAAGAATAGGAAGTTGCGACCTAAGAAAAGATCAATAAAGAATGCTGAAGTAGAAGAACACCCTAGGACTTTGAATAAGACTCATGTTGCATCCACTTTAGATATTGCGTCTGAAAAATGTAATGGAAAAAGTGTTGTAACGAATGCTGAACCTTTAAGTACTTTTGATATTCAGTCTGAAGCTTCTTGTGTTATTTGTCGTAAAAGTATGCTTTCTGATTGTCATGATAAATATGTTGCTAAAGCTATCTTTTCTCGTTTACGGAATCCTAAGAAACAGAATACCTCTAGGCCCAATAATGCTTCTAAGTCTGTGCTTGGTAAACCGCCCTCTTTAGATTCTAAAAAACGAATTGATGTCCCTGTAGCTCCACTCACACCTCCAAGGAATGTAGTACCACCTAGTGCATTCACTAAGACTAAAGTAAAGACTAGTTGGAGAT
The DNA here is from genome assembly GCA_019973895.1 of Chrysanthemum seticuspe. NCBI lineage: Eukaryota > Viridiplantae > Streptophyta > Magnoliopsida > Asterales > Asteraceae > Chrysanthemum > Chrysanthemum seticuspe. Next base: position 207,212,086 of record BPTQ01000009.1, on the reverse strand, counting down.
GGCAGAAATGGATACATAATACACTAGGATTTAAATGGATACCTAAAATCATTGATGTGTGTATTTCCACTATAACTGCTTCGGAACCCTCTAACTCTTCGGGTTCCAAATATACTTCTATTCTATCTGTGTCGTCTGTGTTGAATGCAGGTGATACAGATCATTCTCTGGGTTGTTGATAGCGGATGTTCCCGACACATGACAGGCAATCTTAAACTGTTATCAAACTTTATTGCAAAGTTCATTGGCACTGTCAGATTCGGGAATGATCACTTCGCAGCTATCATGGGCTACGGAGATTACATCAATGGAAACATCGAAATTAGCAGGGTTTATTATGTGGAAGGCCTCGGTCACAATCTCTTTTCAGTCGGTCAATTCTGTGACGGAGATTTGGAAGTTGCTTTTCGGGGAAAAAACTTGTTTCATTCGTGATCTACAAGGAAACTATCTTATGTCTAGCACTCGCAATTCAAGTCTCTACACTATCTCCATGCAAGACATGATTGCTTCATCTCCCATCTGTCTACTTTCAAAGGCAACATCTACAAAATCTTGGCTATGGCACCGTCGTCTCTCAAATTTAAACTTTCAAACCATAACCAACCTTGCTCGCTACAAACTAGTTGAAGGTCTCCCGAGATTCCGATATTCTAAAGATCACCTTTGCTCAGCTTGTGAACAAGGGAAAAGCACTTGTGCTCATTTTCCTTCAAAGGTAGAACACAGCTCTCAGCATGTGCTTCATCTTCTTCACATGGATTTGTGTGGCCCGATGCGTGTGCAAACGATTAATGGCAAACGCTACATCCTGGTAATCGTAGATGACTACTCAAGATGGACTTGGGTCTACTTTCTTCGAAGCAAAGATCAAGCTCCACAGATGATCATCACCTTTCTCACGAAAATACAAGTTCAGCTCCGGAACACAGTTCGACAAATCAGAACAGACAAAGGGACTGAATTTGTGAATCAAACTCTTCGGGAATTTTATAAGGAAGTGGGAATTGAGCATCAAACATCTATTGCACGTTCACCAGAACAAAACGGAGTTTTTGAAAGACGAAACCGCACGTTAATGGAAGCTGCAATAACGATGTTAATTAATGCTAAACTTCTGGATTACTTATGGGCTGAAGCCGTGTCAACTGCATGCTACACTCAGAATCGATCAATGATTACAAAACGCCACAACAAAACACCTTTTGAGCTTATCCACAACCATAAACCAAATCTCAAACACTTTCATGTATTTGGATCCCTTTTCTACCCAAATAATGATCGTGATGACTTTGGAAAGCTCAAAGCCAAAGCTGACATTGGAGTCTTTATTGGATACTGTGAAAATTCTAAAGGTTACCGGATCTGGAATCGTCGTACAAAACAGGTTATGGAAACGATTCATGCAAATTTCGATGAGCTTACTGAAATGGCTTCTGAGCATAACAGCTTGGAACCCGGTCACAACCGTTTAAACTTCCCTCAAACCCCATCATCAGCTGAACCAAGCCCCCAGCTTACTCGTCAACAAATGGAAAAGCTATTTGCTCCGCTATTTACTGATGACATTGATGAACGTGCTCCAGGTGTATCCGCTGTTTCCGCTGCTCAACCTGATGATATTCCAATACCTGATACACCTGCTACAACAACTACTGTTGAAGAAGCACCACCAGTTGACTCTACAACAACAGTTGAACAAACTGCTTCCAACGACGCTGAACCAGCTGATGATGTTCTGAACAATGAAGTACCACCACCTACAGATTTTGATCCAAATGCGTTCTTTAACCCGTTTGCCAATGAAACTGCTGCACCTGATGTTGCGGAATCATCTACAAACCATTTGAATCCTCCAAATATGCACAATGTTTATCAACATCAACCCTCTACACATCGTTGGATAAAAGACCATCCTCTTGAGAATATTATTGGTAACCCGAATCAACCAGTCGTAACCAGACAACGTCTTTACATAGATGGTGAACATTGCATTTATGCACTCACTGTCTGCCAATCTAAATCTAAAAACATTAAAGACGCAATGACCAAAGACAACTGGATTGAATCCATGCAGGAAGAACTCAATCAGTTTAAACGTCTTGAAGTATGGGAACTTGTTGAAAGACCAACAGGGGTCTACGTCATTGGTCTCAAATGGATTTGGAAGAACAAATTGGATGCTGAAGGGAACGTAATCAGAAACAAGTAACGTATGGTGGCTAAGGGTTATAGACAGGAAGAGGGTATTGACTTTGAAGAATCATTCGCTCCGGTTGCTCGTCTTGAGGCTGTTCGGATCTTTCTCGCATTCGCGGCTCATATGAATATAACGGTCTTTCATATGGACGTCAAAACTGCTTTTCTGAAAGGGCAACTGAAAGAAATGGTTTATGTCAGCCAGCCAGAAGGATTCGTTGATCCCGAGTTCCCGAACCATGTATAAAAATTGAACAAAGCTCTGTATGGTCTCAAACAAGCTCCTCGGGCGTGGTACGATAAGTTATCATCCTTCCTCCTTGCCAATAAATTCACCAAAGGTTCGGTCGATCCTACACTTTTCATACAATATCACGGGGCTCACATATTAATTGTTCAAATCTATGTGGATGACATCATTTTTGGGTCAACACATTTAAAATACTCAAATGCTTTTGCAAAACTAATGACAAAACATTTTGAAATGTCAATGATGGGTGAACTCACATTCTTTCTCGGAATGCAAGTTCATCAATCACCCCGTGGTATTTTCTTGAGTCAGTCCAAATATGCCCTTGAACTTCTTAACAAATTTGGAATGCAAAACTGTAAGACCTATGCCACACCAATGGCTCATACCAAGAAGCTAGACGCTGATTTACATGGGAAATTGGTGGACCCTACCAAATACTGTAGTATCATTGGGTCTCTTATGTATCTAACAGCTAGCAGGCCTGACATTGTTTTTGCCGTATATCTTTGCTCCCGTTATCAGTCGAGACCAACTGAAACCCACCTCTCTGAGGCTAAAAGAATCCTCTGATACATCAAGGGAACCATTAATTTGGGGATCCGGTATCCGAAGGATTCTGGTTTTGAACTAATAGCTTTTTCAGACGCTGATCACGCAGGATGTTTAGATTCACGGAAAAGTACTTCAGGAGCATTACAATTTCTTGGTGATAAACTGGTGTCATGGCAATCGAAGAAGCATGATTGTACATCATTGTCCTCAACAGAAGCAGAATATGTAGCCATGTCGGCGTGTTGTGCTCAAGTCATTTGGATGAGAACACAACTCAAAGACTATGGTTATGTAGTTGATAGAATCCCGATGTACTGCGACAATCGGAGTGCTATTGCGATCTCGTGCAACTCTGTTCAACATTCAAAATCAAAGCACATCGATCTTTGATATCATTTCATCAAGGACCACGTGGAACAGGGTACAGTTGAATTATACTTTGTGGGTACTGAATACCAATTGGCAGATCTTCTCACCAAAGCCTTAGCTCCAGCTAGGTTTAATGAGTTGGTCCACCGGATTGGTATGCGGTGTTTGACTCAAGAGGAACTGGATGAACTCTTAAAACATTCTTAAAACCAGTCAAACACCAAAACCTCTTTTGTAAATAATTTTTCAAAAACAAAATACAAAAATATAAAATCTGATAAAACAACAAAAATATTCTTCTATCTATATTTCTTTTAACATGGCAAGTACAACTCTTCCGTCAACACTCAAATCTTTCAAAATTCTGTATTTTTTCGATCAAGTGTTAAGGGGGAGAAAGCAAATATTTTTTCGGTTTATTAAAACCTTGTACTTGCATGTTGTCTCATCCCGGTTGTTTCTTTATTAATGGTGATCACATTTCTGGTTTACTAACACTCTTCGGACTAAAATTTATAAAATTTCATTATTTCTTAATTCGAGGGGGAGTATCGTCAAATTTCTTTCCAAATATCCTTCGTTTGGTAACCAAAATGGAAGTTATGGACATGGAATGTAAATGGTAAAGGTGGAGGGACTAATGGTGTCAAAATTTCAAAGTGATTTTTTAACAAAACACCTCTACCAAACAATTACTTCACATTTATTACAACATTTATTATTTCACCAACCTTATCCTACGCGTAAAATCCAACAATCAAATCCGTGTTTCTGATCATCTACTTGTAAGTGTTAAAACGTTTCTTGTAATCATTTAAACATGGGTTTTAAATCATTTCCTAAACCAACGGTTAGATTTTCATCTAGGTGTGATTTTGTGTTCTACGCATAAGCGTATGAACACATAATCATGTGTGAGTGTTTGTGGTTAAAATGGTTGTGTCAAAACGCTTGTTTAATCATAATGGTACCATTTTAGTCATCAATACTCACCCAGAAACTCTAATTGTTTGATTTTGAATATTAGGGTTTATGCGTAATTTTGGGCGTTTTTAATAGTGAGTGTTTCTGGTCAAAAGGATAGTTGTGTGATGGTGTTTTCATGTTGAATTGATCATATCTAAGCTTAGAACTCACACAGAAACCCCAAATAGGCTTAAATTGGAAATTAGGGTTTATGTTCTTAAGAATTGGGTATTTTTGATTCGCCTTGATTTTGATGATATAACTTGGATAGAACAACTCACTATGCTTCTTAGACCTTACAAAACAAGTTTGGTGCAATTCCTATGGCTAGATAACTTACTCGTAATCCTTAGACTTTAGGGTTTTTAAGTTTTTACGCGTAACCAGTTTTTACGCTTAACCGAATGAATGTGTTTCCATGATTAGACCTGAAAAGGTTTGGATATAGATGATAATGTTAGTGCTATGGTGAATTTATTTCAGGTTTCAACGTGTGTATAACTCAGAATCAAGGTTACTTGCCATCAACGCATAAGGATCACCTTACGCGTAGCATGTTATGCGTAAGAGAAATTTTACGCGTAACGATTTACGCGTAAGGTTCTACATTGGGGACTACGCTTATCCTGTGAAGGATATGCGTAAACAGTAACCTCTACGCATAAGGTTGACTCTTACGAGTAAGCCTTACGCGTAAGGTTCCATATACGCTTACGCGTAAGCTCTACGCATAAGGCCCTCTTTTCCTACGCGTAATATTTCTTACGCGTAAGTCAAGAACCTACGCATAAGCTTACGTTTACGCGTATAATCACTCCTGTTTACGCATAAGCTTGCCATTTCTACGCCTAAGCCTAGTTTTAACCTTAATTATGAATTGTTACGCGTGCAAACTTGTAAATAAATAAATCATAACGCCACGAAAACCAATAATGTCACTAATAAGCTTAAATGTTTAATAAGTTGTGAAAAATAAGTGAAAACATAGACTTTAAAACTTGAAGTTAATCAACTCACGAAACTTATCACGACGTCTTTGGACTATTGGACTAACAAGTGACATTGGACTCGTAACAATCATCGACATATCACATTCAATAATTAAACAATAAAACCATCTGTTGACTAACGTAATGTCTTTCGATATGTTGGTTCTTTTGGCTAAATATCTTTCAGATCACGACATGGACGCTCAAATGCAAAACGTAGAAGCACCAAACGTTCTCACCATTGAAGATATCTTCCCAAATGGCTATCCAATGAAGATCGGAAAGAATAACCTTCGTGTTGATTTTGATAATCTCACCTGCTCAGAGTCTTCTTGTTTAATAGCTGTTGACATTCTGAAGAATCACCCTTATCAGAACATGCTCACCAATTCTGCTACAGTTCCGGAGATCTACATTCACCAGTTCTGGCATACAATGCGAAAGATCAAAGGTCAAAATGCTGTGACGGTGACGCTCAACCACAAACAAGTCACCATCACACCAGCAGACTTAAGAGCTGTTCTTCTCATACCTGTCATCGAGCCAACCGAATACAATGCCACACCAACTGAAGAGGCTGTTCTCCAATTCATGATCGACATTGGTTATGACGAAGCTTCAGGAGTAATAAAAAAGCATTCATACATGGATCTTAAGAATATTCCTCAACCATGGAGAACCCTCTACATTATCATCGCCAAATCCGTTTCTGGACGTGATAGTGGTTATGAGCATCCCAAGCTCATGGAACTACAGATCTTTTGGGCTTTGGTCAACATGAAACATATTGAAGTTGAAGCTCTGATATGGGACGACGTGATGTCTTTCCTCAAAAAGCTTGGCTCCAAGATCCCATATATCAGATATACCAAATTGCTGATCCAAAGAGCTCTAGGGTATAATCCTGATATCCCCTTGAGAACCAATGACCCCAACAATCACTACATGTTGTATGAGCCTACACTCACAGTCAGATTTAAGGAATCTACAACAAAGAAACAGGGTGCAGTGTTGCCAGATCACCTTCTAACTGAAGCAGTCAAACAACTCCATTCATACAAAAGGTATCTGGTAGCGGTTGATGAAGGCAAAGTAGGTTTTCTTGATGAAAAGTCCTCCGGTACACCTACTAGGAAAACCAGGAGAGGCAGTGCAGGGAGTGTTACAAGCACTAAGAGTCAGAGAAAGTTTCCTAAGAGGTCACATACTCTCAAAAGGAAAGTTCCCTCTAAGGAAGCCATTCCTATTCCGATTCCCAAGCCTGAACCGCAACAAAGGCTACTGGATGAAAGGTCTGAGGAAACTGAATCAGACGAAGAGGTCACCTACTCTGAAACTGAAATTGATGACACTCAAACAGTAGCTAAACCTCCCAGTCCAAAAGCTGAAAAAGGTAAAGGGAAAACTCCTGTGCTTGAGCATGATAAGGAAAGTTCTGAAGAAGAACCATTTGAAGATGAAAGAGATTATCAAAAGAAGTTGAAGAACCTCATACTCAAATATCTTGCCGATGAATTCGTAAAGGATCAAACTCGTGGCCTTGGAGGGTCAAGTGGTGGAACTCAAGCCACACCATTTTCCGATGCGGTTAATCAACCCGATAAGGGAACTGGTACCACCATCACCCACGAACAACAACAAAGGAAACTTGAGGATTCCATCAACTTTGACATAGAGGAACCAGACATGGAAAAGACTGAGAAAACTCCTGGTGAAGATACTACGGCTGATGAAACGGCTAAGACTGGAAATGCTGAAGATCTTGATTATGATGATTTTCTTCTTGATAGCCCAGCACGCTCCAAGGAAGAAACATCTGAGCCACCGAAAGACCCTGAGTCTCCTCATGTCTCATCATCATCAGACTCGTCTTCTCACTCTTCACTACCACCATCCAAAGGCACAACCAGATCCACATCTAAATCTGTGAAGAAACCAACTGACTCTTGGATATCCCGGGCTAAAACCAAGATTGTCAAAGCTGTCAAGCAGGTCAGGAAGAAAGACGTGACCAACAAGAAGTTAAATCAACTAGCTGACAGTATCATTCTTCTACATGACGAGATAGACAAGATGTCAAGTGAAAGGGAGTATATCCAGAAGTTCATGCAACGTGATGTCCAAGGGGAACTGAACGAAATGATTAGGGGCTATACTCACAAGTTCCTACTCGACACTGTTCCTGGAGTTACAAGGGAGATGTTCACCAGACAGCTCTATTCAAATCTCATGAAATTGGTCAAGCAAACAATGAAATCCACTCCGGTTACAATGACGATCAATCCAATGGAGCCTGCAGTTCTCTCTGATGCAGAGTTGATTTCCAAGTTGGTGCTACAAATGTCTCAACGATCTGCAACTTTCACCTCTGATGAAAGTAAACTATTTGAGGCACTACTGGAATATCAACTCAAGACTTCATGCAAGGAGCAAGCTGAAAGGCCTAAGCGTCCAAGAGACGATGAAGATAAGGATAAAGATAAAGAGCCTAAACGCCCGAAGAAAACTGGTGAATCATCCTCCATGCCACCTCCACCCCAAAGGACTCCATCTCAACAACGATCTCCTCCACGCTCTTCTGCTGACAAACCTCAGGTCTCTGAGTCACCACCCCAGACAGAGAAAACCGGTGATCATTTCGAATACACTGGTGGTGACGATGAGGAAGTCCCTCAGCCCCAACAACAACCCACCTCTCCCGCTTCAGCAAAGAAACCAGCATCCTCATCTAGGCCAAAGAAGAAGAAGAAGTCACCTACGGCTGATGTCGTCTCATGGCTAGACGAAGATGACACCGAGTATGACTGGTTCTCTACACTTGTTGATGCTACTCCCGCCCTAACTGATGATCAAGATATGGTAGAAGGTCGTACATTGGAGCATGCTAAGTTACTTCAAGAAAAGTTTCGGGTGAAAAAGATGACCAAGTCAGAGTTAAAACGCATCAAGAATGAAGCTTTTCAACTGCTCAAAGATAGCTCGGAAAGTGCTATTGAAGTTGAATATCATCTTGAAAACATAGCACGAGCCATGTCTAACAACATTGATTGGCTCAACCCTGAAGCAAACATTGACTTCACCAGTAAAGACAAGGCTCCATACTACACCGATTGGACCAGACCTCTACCAACGATTGGCCAACCAGATCAACCTAAGATTCCATTCCGATACTTCTTCAACAATGACCTGGAATTTCTTCTACACGGTAGCGATGGTTCAAAGAAATACGCTACATCACTTACACTTCTGTTCCCTACAGCCATATACTCCAACTGTATAGCCATCGAGGAAAATGCTACCCACATGTTTGCCAACAGCGTGGAACAGTATGACATCGATGCAATGTATGGGATTCACCATTGGCCGGAACGCCGAAGAATCTACTACAAAAGCTGCCAGTTTCGAAGGTCTAAACATGAAGTGTACAGTGATAAAGGGATCGTTGCTGTTAAGCATGTAGCTCTCTTGTCTAAATGGGATTACACTTTCCTCAAGAATATCGTGGTCAAAAGACAAGACGAAAGGGACTATGATTTATGTGAAGCGGACTTTCAGAATTTGTCTCTCAATGACATTGAAGATCTGTACCTTGCCAAGGTACAGGGAAGAATGAGACAATTCTCGACTGAAATCCAACGTGAATACATCAAGTCCGTGCTCATCTTCATCAGAAGCATAGTGATCCAGAAACATGTAGAAGACCTGCAACTTGCCGTTGAATCGTATCAAACACGTGTCAACTTCACCAGACCTCAGCTAGAACTTCCTGACATCAACCATCTTCCACAATATACTCTCATCAGCAAACCGTTTGGAGTAGTTTACCGTAGTGAACTACATCACAACTACTTGATGGCGTGTAGAGATCTTCATAAGTTTGGAGATCACACACTGAAGAAAGTCAGGGATGGGTTAGCTTATCGGTTAAAGGAGATACATGAAGGCATGGGGTCGAAGAAGAGATGGAATTCTAAGGAGAAAAGGGATGTTAAGAGGATCATCACTCGGATCGATGAAAGGTTGTACAGAAGGGACTAGTTCAGAACATTGGAGAGCTTTGTAGTTGGTCATCCCAGGATTGCTCTCACAAGCTATCAACGCCCAGTTCGCATTCCTGGCATTATTGCTGGACTACCTGAATCTCCTAGTACCCCTTAAACTGTTTCATTTTCAATACTGATTTGGATGTGTGATTATTTAATGACAGTGGCTTGTGCACACATAACAGTGTACAACCCGTTCTTGTAATGAAAGGACCCTGTGGTACGCTTCAGTGCCACAATCCTTATAAAAGGAGCGAAAGCTTCTTACTTTTGAGTAAAACTTATCAAAACTTTCACTTTTCAAAGTTTTGCTCAAAAGAACAAGTACTTCCCCTTACGTTTTCAAAACCTCAAAAGTTAGTATTACTTGTTGAGGGGGAGTATTTGCTTAAATCTTTGATCAACAAAATGTTCTTCATGGAAATCTTCCCACAAAACTTGAAATGGTCATATTTAATATCAAAACGTTAGCAAAAATAACATTTATATGCCATTTTTGAGGGGGAGAAAATTAATGTGATAAGAAATATGTTGATTTGCTATTGAATCTTCGTGTGATAAGACTTAACCCATGAATTGATGAGCTCTGAACTGTCATAAATCGAAAAGATTTGTCTTCCTAGACTTATCCAAGTAGATTGTACCTATTCGAGAAGCTCTTGATAGACATGAACTTTGACGGGTTTGACAACCTTTCGAGGTTTGTCCACACCTTCAAGGTAGTTACTAGAGTTAGTTGTCACCTAAAAGCTGTCAATGTACCTCTTTAACTATGCAACGTAACCGTGTCTCGCGGGGGATTGTCAATCTTGAGTCGATCAATTCAAAAGTGCGCGCTCTTCTCTCACCGTGCAGATTTTTGTCTAAACACTTAAGCACGTGTGAAGGGGGAGTATTTCTGCAAAAAGATAAAACTCTCACAGTGGTACAAAATGTTTTTCACTCACTTTGAGAGATTTTCAAGAAAATGGTTTTGTGGCAACATAGGTTAGTCATGGAGTTATAAGGTGACTAAGGTTAGGAATAACCGTCCTATGATCCGCCAGAGCCGGAGGGATCTACCCAAGGACATCACAAATAGTTAGTACTTAGAAGTCCTTAGGAATGATTATAAAAAAGAAGAATATGAGAATAGGAGAAAGAAGGAGTTGAAGAATTAAAAAGAAATGCAAAGAAAAGGGTGAAAAGAAATAGCCCTCCAGATTATTCAACTTAGGGTAGACACCGGGTTCAATTCATATGCTACTGGTCGTTACTAGATGACACCGGTATTGAAGATCAAAGTCGTCATGGACCCAGTGACGCATGTACTAAACCTTCTTAGCCACTCAAGTTTCTCTCAACAGAAGCTTGTGTCATTCTCACAGGGAACCCTACGTAAACTATCAGCTTTCTCTTAGAGATTGCTGGTATTGAAGAAGGAGACCCTCTCCCTAGTCTCCGCTCAGGAAAACCAAAGTGCACTATTGAGTCTAGAGCCATGAGATTCATCAAAAGATCTCTTAGGTACACTTGACAAATCATCGCTTGTCGTTCAACAATAAGAACGCAAGTGATATATTATCGTGTCCTTCACAGATCTTAGCAATCTGTCGAGAACATTTATGAGAGGCTCACATATATGATCCTCAGTGATTGAATGGAAACTCCTGCCAGGGTCAACATCAAACAGCCCTGACAGCAGGTCACTTCGGTAACTCCCTGTGGATTACGCTTAGTGTGTCTCAAACGGTCTATAGTCGTGAGGTGATGCTTCGGTGTACCTCAGCAACTCATCTAAACTGTAGGTGTATTTTGGTACATCGTGTTATCTCACTTGTGGGACTCCAGTTCAAGAACAGCCTTTGTGAGAATTAGAGTTGTGTTTTCATACTATGTTGTTAACACTCTCGAAATTCAAACTTTTAAGTGCTGGAATCCGCTTATCACTAACCTTTCTTATGTTTTCTTCTTATGGAAGCTCTGGAGCGGACTAATCGTGCAGATTCTTCACATGCTCATACCAACAACATCACTAATTGAAGTTCTCTCAAAAGGCAACACAAAGTCAGAATGAGTCTTCGTCAAAGAATCTACAAAGTTTAAAGACTAAGAGAACTACATCAGTACTGAAATCCAACATTAAAGAGTGTGTGAGCATGTTGGAGAAAGACGTGGAGACACTGGAGCAACGAAGCAGACCTAATGCAGACTACAACAACATACTATCACAACCATTACAAAGAACAAAGATCAAAGAACAAAGATAATGATGACGTCAAAGCTGAACTTTTCAAAGGAAACAATTTCTCTACACTGGGGAGATTGTTCGAATCAAGGCAATTCTTCTCACAAGAAAGAAGAATGTCAGAAGACGTCAAAGCTACTATTCCATTAGAACCTTCAACGTTTATATCATTAATCACTAACACTTAGGGGGAGATTGTTGGAATCACTCCTAAACTAGATTTCAAGTGTTAGTAATTAATATGTAATAGTTAGCTTAATATGGTTTTATTTAGTAATCATGACAAGGCTTATGTAGAAAGCCCATGAGCCTTGGCCCAAGCCCATAAAGGAAAGAAAGGGAACTTGCATGTTGCCCTAGTTCTTTCCTATAAATAATGCTTGTAAACCCTCACTTGAGGGTTGGTTGTTCACTTTACTAATTCACCTACGCATAACTTTTCTTTACTAGCATATCGTGTGTATTGGTTTTGTTTTCATCCGATCACTTCTTCTCTATTTCTTCTATTGATGCTTGTGTTATAAATATAGGAACCTAACAAAACTATTCAACCCCCCCTTCTAGTTTTCCACAGAAAGGAAGTTACCCATACTTATACCCAAAACCTTTTTCGGGTATGGAATGCTTTGATGGAATGCTTTAAAAATTTCAATCCCACATTTATCCTAAATTTAGAAGATGAAGTTCCATCCGCGTCAATCTTATGAAACACTTTGAAATTTATTCTCTTCTTTACCTGTCTTACTTTGTTTCATGCAGGGGTGTTAGGATTTAGAAAATCCATAAGGAAGAGTCGACCACCCCGAGTATAGTCTAGCATAAGTTAGCTCGTAGACTTAACTATTATTATTAGTATTAGATTTAGTTTAAGTAATACCGTGGAGGACGGACGAGTCTTTACTCACTGTACACCCGATCTACCGCCTGTAGGGGGCGTTTATTGTAAAAACTATATAAACCCCTTCCCACCATAGGAAGGGGTAGAGCTTTCTCATTCATCTAATATAATCTTTCTTTTCTCTTTCACTTTCTCTCTCTAGAAAGCCTCTCATCTCTTTCTCTCTCTAAAGTCTTGCAATAAATTCGAACCATACTTATTTAATTAGTGTGCTTGTAATAACCAATATCTTACAATTAGTATTAGAGCCATGGTTTGATCACGTTGCTTGTGTGTGCTCGGATTTAAAGATTGGTTATTGTGCTTTTTATATGGTTCGAATAGCTTCTTCAGAAACACTTTAGTTTGTGGTTAGATTCGTTAAATGTTTGTACTTTTGTAGTTAGGATTGTTGTATGAGGATTGTGTATTGATTGGTTTGGTTGTTTCACGTGTTTATTGGAAGATTTGGTGAATTTCGTGGGCTTTTAGAGCTTTGTTCTAAGTTGAGGTTTGACATTTCTTGGTTGTGTTTTGAGGTTTCTTGACTGAGGTTTGAGGTTTCTTCACTACGATTTGATAATAAGGACAAAGTTGCATTTTGAGGTTTAGCAAAAAAGAGACAAAAAGTCAAAACAGGGTGAAAGTGACACTCGTACTTGCACGAAAGTGACCTGGGTTTGTCTCTTTGCTCTGCGTTTTGATCAGGAATCTCTGCGATTTGACCATTGAGGTTTGAAGAGTTGCGGTTTGATAAGTTGCGATTTGAAAAGTTGCGGTTTGAAAAGTTGCGGTTTGACAAGTTGCGGTTTGACAAGTTGCGGTTTGAAAAGTTGCGGTTTGAGTTGCGATTTGGGGTGTTGCATTTTGAGGTCTGCGATTTGACTATGCGTTTTGCCTTTGCAATTTGCTGCTGCGTTTTGCTTTTGCAATTTGCTTCTGCGTTTTGCTTTAGTGGACTGTGATTTGACATTACGATTTGATCATTGCGTTTTACATCAAGAAGTCTAAGTTTTGACTTTTGCAGGTTGACTACTTGCGGTTTGACCAAAGTTGACTTTTTACGTCAAAACTTCAAATGGCCATAACTTTTGAACCGTAACTCCGTTTTCAGCGAAATACCTGTCAAAACGACCGGAACAGCCTGAATATTGTGAGGTTTCACAACAAAGTTGTGAAACGAAATTTTTAAGGCCCAAATCCCTTCCGAAAGGAAGATATTAAGGTTTTTAAGTTTTCAGACCAAATTTTCACTACAACAACCATGCTTAATCTTCATCAAACACAACTCCTTTATCGTTGAATCGATCCTACATCAACTTTATCACAAATACCTTCAATAATCGCAACTCAGCAAGACTGAAGTCCATTCGGGTCAACCTTCGAGGCCTATAACCGCTCCGAAAACAAGATATTGAGGTTTTTAAGTTTTGAAATCAAATTTCCGCATCGACAACATACAACCAAACAACATTTCAGCTAAACCTTCAAACATTCATCACTCCTAAAACACAGTCTTCTATCATTGTGCCGATCCATCAGTTATCTTAACACGTTCAATTGGTCATTGTCTCACGGTTTCTTCTTGATTTTGTAAAATTCCGCGAAAGATTCTATTTCTCGGTTTAAATCATAGATTTGTAAAATACCGTGTATGTTAACATCATAACTAACAATTCAGATTCAGTTGTATCTGAGATACTCAAATTGTAAGACGTGATTGATGAACAGAAGAAACCCAACAATGTACAACAGATTAACGTGTCTGAGTCGGATAATGAAGATCTGAAATCTTTATGCATAAATTCATCGGAGAGAAAATTGCACCAGTTACAGAAAAATGCAAAGGATAGTTGCATTGAACCTTTTCGACAACTTCATTCATACCTCACGGTACTTTTAGAGGGAGCTGGATTCAAGATGGGATTCGTACGAGCATTTAAGACATTTTTCGGTCAAGATGTACAGACTTTCACGGGCACATTATTCTTGAACTTAGAGCGACTTGAACAACAACTTGACAAAGAAAAATTTCAAGAAGCCGGATCCAAGGCTGCACTTCAACATAAAGCATCTACTAATATACTTGTACAAACTCATCAAGATGCTGCACATGATTTTAACATATGTTCTTTGGTTGAAGCTGAGACTAATTATTTCAAAACAAATGATATGGTTGATAAAGAAGCGTTTAATGAACTTTCAAACAAATTCTCAAAACTTGAAAAACACTGCATTTCACTTGAAATTGCAATACAAAGAAAGGAAGAAAGTTTTCAAACTAAGAAACCATGTAAAAATCCGGAATATCCTGAATTTCGTGAAATTTTTGCACAACGAGAAAAAATCCGGAATTTCCTGAAATTGAACAAGATCTAAAACGGATGTTAAGAGAGCAAATCAATTTGCACAACGAGAAAAATTCAAAAGTTGAACAAGAAAAAATTGTATTTCAAAAACAAAATGATGCTTTTCAACAAAAAGTTGCTCAATTAACTACACATTCGATGTGTCAAAAGAGCTTCATTGATTTCAAAACCAAGTCAAAATATAAGGAAGATTCTTACCTTAAGGACACTGTTAACTTGGAAACACAATCGAAAGATTTTGGAATTATAGTTTATAAACCGGTCAGTCAGTAAGGCAAGTTCAAATGTTAATACTTAAACCAAGCCCTGACGGTACAAAAACATTTTCTCTTGGATATAAACACCCACGTTTTCTTCATAAAGCTCTAAGTGCCAATCCCAAGTTGTATAATCTTGCTACCATGAGAGATAAGGAAATTGGTAATGATTGTGTATGGTTCAAATAAACAATGGGAACAAGAAGCTGAGAGTCGGTCAAATGAAAGAAAAAGAAATAAAACCATTGATTACTCTACGGTAAATGCTCTTTATGACGATTTTGTTCCACAACGGGAAATTTTAGAACTACCATGGTATCTTGTAATCTCACCATTTTCTGAAGTTGGCCAAGTCAAAAAGGTTGCTTAAATAAATGGTCCTTTGCCAACTTCTTATGAAAGTGATCTAAAACCAAAATTACCAAAAAATTGTCGAATATTATGATTTTTTGACACTTTCAAGGAAGATATCACTTTCATTAAACAAAAAATTGAACGTTTCTTAAATGCATATATATCAAGCCTTTAATCTGCTTATTTACGAGAACAATGACAAATGATAAAAACGGAAGTGGTCCCTTTTTTTGACCATTTGCGTAATTGTGTTAATCTATTTGACTTGGAACTTCATAACGAAGTGAAATCCATGATGTCCATCTTTGAGTCTGTCAAAAAATCATTGTCTGTGTTAACCACATCAAATAAAAGTCTTAGAATTGATGTCGATCGACTCTTGAAAGATGTTCTCTCCTCTAATATTATATTTGTTGTATTGTATTCATCATATTGTGCTTGTAATAAATCGTTGTTTGTTGAGACTTAAACATTAAAAAAGGAAAATGAAATTTTGAAAAAGGAAAATGAGAGAATTTTGAAAGAGTCAGATGACATCCAAGGGAAACTTAAACGTCAAATCCTTTTTCTTGAACAAAAATTTCAAAGATATGAAGCTCAATGAATTAATTTTGAGCTAGCTTTACAACATACTCAAGAAAAGAGTCTTTTGAAAATCCGTGGATGCTAAAACTTGAAAAATTAGATGATGAAAACGCGTCAATGAAGTGTCAAATTTTGAAGTACGAACAAGAGATTGAACATTTGAAAAGAGAACACAAAACAAATTTTGATTCTATTAAAAAGACACGCCTTCAGCCATCAAAAGAACTTAATGAACATGAGTTTTACAAAAATAAGTGTTACGAGACCAGACACTTAGAAGCCAATATTCAAGACCAACAACACATAATCATTGAGTTAAAAGAGAGATTGCTAAAAGCTGAACAAGGGAAGTCTGTGAATAATAAGTTTGAAAAACCCTCAACTATGGGAAAACTAGTTCAAAATGCATCAATGATTAACAATTCAATGACCATCTCGTTTGCAAGTTAAAGAAGAGTCTCTACGGTCTCAAGAAAGCCCCAAGGCAAATGGTACAAAAAGTTTGACTCGTTCATGGTAGAACATCAATACAAGAGAACAGTTGCAGACCACTGTGTGTACCTGAAGAAGTTCCCAGATGGTAAATTTATCATCCTTTTGCTTTATGTCGATGCTATGCTGATACTAGGTTAAGATGCAACCATGATCAATAACTTGGAGCAGGATTTGTCCAAGTTTTTTTATATGAAAGACTTAGGCCCAACACAACAAATTTTGGGCATGAAATTTTCCGAAACCGGAAGGCAAGGAAACTGTTCTTGTCAGAAGAGAAGTATGTTCAACGCGTGATCAAAAGGTTCAACATGGAAAGTGCCAAGCCTGTTAGCACTCCGTTAGCAAACCACTTCAAGTTGAGTAAGCAAAATTGTCCTTATTCCGAGAAAGAAAATAAGATGATGAAAGGAGTACCCTACTGGTAGGAAGTTTGATGTATGCAATGGTATGTACGAGGCATGATATTCTTACGTTGTCGGTGTTGTAAGCAGATATTTATCAAATCCAGGAAGAAAACACTGGGAAGCTGACAAATGGATACCACGGTATCTAAAAGGTACGTCCAAATTATGTTTGTGTCGTGGCAATCCAAATTGCAAAAATTGTTAATACAAATAAACCGTAAAAACGTTTATTTATATTTTACGATCTTCTAATGTTTTGTCGATAACAAACGTAAAATCATCTTAACGAAACAAATAAAATACGTAAATGGTTTGAGACAATAGTTTACTAACACACTTACGTTTTCACATAAAACACCAAACAAGTACTACCTCCGTCCCATAAAAACTGTCCACTTTGACTTTTTTAAGTCATTATTTTACAACTTTGACTTTAAATAATTTTGTTTACGTTATGTTAGGAATTAGAAATTCCCGGTATTAAAGAGTCGGTCACCTCAAGTATATGTAATCGTTAGAAAGCTCGTAGTCGTAGTTCTTTTAAGTTAAGTAGTAATTTAGTTAAGTAACACCGTGGAGGACGGACGGGTCTTTACCCACTGTATGCCTGATCCACAGCCCAAAGTGTGGCGAGTTATGTAAGACTATAAATACTCTCTACCTTCCAAGGTAGAGAGTTGGAGCTCATAATAATATCTTTCACTTTCTCTCACTAAGTTCCCTAAACCTCTAACTTTCTCTCTCTAGAATTCCATCTATATGCTACTTTGTGTTATGGTTTGATGTGTATGTGAAAAGTAATATCTAACAATTGGTATCAAGAGCCATGGTTAGATCATATCTTGCACATCTTTGGATTTATAGTGGTTTTTAGGTGGTTTTTGAGTTTGAAAAAGTTTAGTGGTTTTTGCATCATTTGGTTGATCTCTTGTGTTAAAGTTTGAATTTTGTTGGTACTTTTATGTTTAGAATCATCAAAAGTGTTTAGGTTTTCATTTGGTAAGCTTGAATCATCTTGGTTGGGTTGTTTTTGGATTGAAAAGTGAAGTTTATTTGGTTTTTCAAGCTAGCGACTTAGCTCTCGGAATAGTTTCTTGGTAGCGACTTGCTTCACAGTTTTGTAGCGACTTACAGTGTTAAAGCTAGCGAGTTAGATCTAGCGAGTTAAAGGACAAGTAGTGGAATCTCCACTACAGGTAGCGACTTGTGGTAGCGACTTGGTCAGTAGCGAGTTGCTCTTTAGCGACTTGTGTTTCTAGCGACTTGTGTAGCGAATTGCTGCCAAAATTTGGTTAGCGACTTGGTCCGTAGCGAGTTACTACTTAGCGACTTGTTTTTCTGTTAGCGACTTGGGATTCTAGCGACTTGGCTGTCTAGCGAATTAATTGGTAGCGACTTAGTGGATTTGTTTCTAGCGACTTAGAGCTTTATCATCTAGCGACTTAGTGGTGTAGCGAATTAGTTGTTAGCGACTTGGTTCAAGAATTCGTAGCGACTTGGTTGATTTTTCCCGTCAAAACTTCAAACGGCCATAACTTTTGAACCGTAACTCCGTTTTCAGCGTTTACCCATCAAAACGACCGTGAGAACGAGGAGAATGGCACGCCGAATGAACTAAACTAAAGTTCATTCGGGTCAATCTTCGAGGTCTAAATCCGCTCCGAACAGAAGTTATTGAGGTTTTTAAGTTGTTAGACCTAAATTTCTCAGGAAAAACGGGCATAAACCAATCCGAATCACAACCAAACAACACCTCTGCTTATCCCACAAACAATCATAAGACCTAACACACAATTGTCTATCATTGTGTCGATCCATTAGTCGTCTTAACACATTCCATTGGTCATTGCTTAACGGTTTAGTCTTGATTTTAGTAAAATCCCGCGAAAGATTCTATTTCTCAGTTTAAATCATAGACTTGTAAAATCCCGTGCATTCTACCACATCATGTCTTACTCTACTGACCCAGTGATTTCAGAAGTGCTTAAATTATATGATGCTGTGGATAATAATGATAATGGATGCTACTCTGAACGATTAAAGATGTTTGAATTAAACAACGAGGATGTGAGATCTTCATGTTCTGAGTACAATGAGAATGAATTGCACCTGCTACAGAATGCCATGCAAATGGAATGCTGCATTGAGCCCTATCAACTACTTCATCTGCACCTCATACAGTTGTTATCCATAGCTGGGGATCGAACATGTAGTGCTCTTTTCCGCCAGGACTTACCTACATTGACAAGAAGCTTGCTGTTGAACTTAGAGCATTTAAAGCTGCAGCTTACCAATGAAGAAGTTCAAAAGGATGGTTCCAGTGCAGCTCTTCAAGTAATCTACAAACAATTTCAGCCATTCATCAGTGGGGAATATTCAGCAGATTACAATCAACACTTGACTGGAATTTCCTTCAAAAAACATACTGGAATGGAAATTCAGGAATTCATTGAGACATTTATCCAACTCATGGATAATATGAAAAAGTTCATTGAAGAATCTGCACAAAAGAATGAAGTCGTGAATGAGTGTCAGGTGCAGTTGAAAGATTGTTGTGATAAGTTGGGTAATGTATCTGGTGAAGAATCGGGTGTTGCTGAATGCAGAATGTCAGTGACAACAAAAATTGATGATTCGGATAATGCAAAAATGGAATCTTCGTGCTCAAATTCACAAGAGAGAGAGGTGCACCAGACACAACCTGTGCAAGTTAATGCAAAAGAACGCTCCATGGAAGCTTCGGATGTACCCAAGATAGAGATACACCCATCACAGCCTGTGCATGTCAATGCTGAGGTAAGTTGCATGGAAGTTTCTGCTGTACCTAGTTGTGCATCTTCTACTCAAAATGATGATTATGAACTGCATGAGTACGCTGCATTTGTGCCTGATGATTCCCTTACCACTGAGCTTAACATATATAAGGATCAAGTTGCTATTTATGAACAGCGTGCTAAGTTTGAGTTGACAACCCGTGAGCAGGAAATGGATGTCCAAATACGTACAATCATTAGAAAAAGTAATTTTAAAGAAGAAGTATTAAAACAAGAGTTAAACTCCTTACAAGAAAAGCTTTCTAAAACTGCTAAGCAAAAACACGAACTTCAAGAAAATGTTAAAATGCTTAAGCAAGAATTCAAGGCTAAGGAATCAAAACTTTTGAATGATTTTTCCAATCTAAAAACTTTGAAAAACAAGCTTGAAAATAAGTTGTACGTACAAGGGAATACCATTCAGACTGCTCACATGATCACTAAACACAGAGTCTTAAGCGATAAGCACAGTGTTCCCATTATAGATAAACCCAATCCTGAGTATGGTAAGAAAGCAAAAGCAGCTCAAAATGTAATCTATGATGGAAATGAGATTCTTAAACCTAGACAGACACCTAGTTGCATTGAGTGCACTGAGGAAGATAGAAAACTAGATATTGCATCTAGGGAGAAAATGGATAAGAAGCTAAATGATCCTAAGTGTAAAAAGAATAACATAACGATCAAACCCCATAATTACACTAAAGAAAATTGGATCTCCTTGAACAAGTTTAAGCCTCCGACTCTATTAACCCCTGAACAAGTGTTCTGGAAAAAGGATATGTAAATGCAAAAAGCTGAAAATCTTGTTGAAAAGAATTCCCCTTGTAGGAAACTGCCTAAATCAACTGTGTATCCTCCTAATACACCAATGCACTTAGTTCCTAGATCTCTTGCCACTAAAAGCAAGACCTTAATCAGTGAATATGTTATCTTTCAACTATTTGTTGATTTTGAGAAAACTTGTAAGAAAAGGATCACACCCACCGGTATAACTGAAGGGGAAAGGGGTTTTGAGCAAACTAAAGAATGCTATTTAACTGAGGTCATGCCTTTCTTTAAACAACTAAAAGATCAATTTGAGTGTCTTAAAAAGGGGACGCATTCTGATATTAAAGAAATGGAAAAGGTATTTGATGCAATGATTGTTGAGGTTAGTGACTATGAGAGAGAATTAAAATATAGTGAGATTGAAAGGAAGAACTTGCATACACTGAATGAGAACCTGATTTCTGAATGTATTGCTCAAGATGTGTTTTTCACTGCTACAAATTGTTCCATTAATGCTTCTGAATTTCATGAATTATCTGTTGCTCTGAAAGTCTCCCATGATCGTGTCATTGAGCTTGAAACAACAAATTCAAAATTGCATGAGAAAATAGAACAGGATGATCATGATAACTTGGTCAAACATTATTCTAAATTAGAAGTTGAACATCTTGCTTTGCAATTAAAACATCAACATCTCAAAGAAAATGTTAAAACCTCAAATATCAAGACATCCTTTGATGCTCCTGAGTTTGATGCAGTTTTTGAAATTAGCAAACGTGATGAACAAATTCGAGCTCATTATAACACGATCAAAAGATTGAAAGCCCAAATTTCACAACTGAAAGGTGAAAAGAAGGATGTGACTGGTTCCCATATGCCTCCACCTTTAGATTCTCAGAATTTCCAACTTCAAAACATAATTGATAACTTGCAAAAGGAAAATGATTGTTTTAAAGCTGAAATTTCAAAGGTTAATGATCAAAACAAAGAGTTATGTGATTCATTTAAAGTTAATCATGATAAACAAATTGAAAAGATAACTTCTTTACTTAACGATATTGAGAATCTGAAGCGTGAGGTGAAAGGAAAGTTGCCAATCCCAAATTGCAAATACTCTGTTCCTAAGGTTTCTGCTTGTGATAAATATGCTATCGATATGTTATATATTCCCCCGCCCATTAGGAATAATGAACTTGCACATAAAGCATATCTCTCATACCTTAAGGAAAGTTTGAAGGGTCTCCGTGAGATTGTTGAAGATGAAAGATTAGAAAAACCTTTTGATAGTACTATAGCCTATGCCTGCATGGATGCCAAACGATCTCAGGAACTCTTAGAGTATGTAATTGTCACAAGTCCGAAATCTAGCAATAGGCGAGATAGAATAGTTGTGCCTTGTTCTATGCCTAAAGCCAAGCATGTGACCCTTGATATGCCTTGTTCCATGTCAAAATTCAAGCAAGCAACCTTTGATGTGCCTCCTAGAACTTCAGATCCCAGCACTTCTAGACCAGAAATGCAGAAAGTAGTGAAGCCATGTAATGTTCCCATCGTTACTTCTACAGATGTTAAGATTGACACTAAAGTTAGCGGGTCAAAACCTAGAAGCAATGCAAAGAAGGATAGGATTACGCAAACTAAAAGTGTTCATGATAAGGAAGTGAAAGAACACCATAGGGACAAGAAGTTTGATTTGAACAAAAAGAATCGTGTTAGTTCTAGTATTAGCTCTAAGCTTACTGAAATTAATTCGAGGCCTCATGTTGTCTGCAAAACATGTAAAAAAATGTTTATTTTCTGGGAATCATGATAAATGTGATGTGTTATTTCTGAGGTCTAAGATTCATAACCCAGTTAAGAAAGTTTGGAGAGCGAAACAGATTAAGCAATCTTGGAAATCACAGGGAATGTGTTTACAAATGTAGGATTTCAGTGGAAGCCCACAGGTCGAATATTAACAAATGGCAAACCTTACCCCTTAGCTAGATCCACTATAACTAGAATAGTGCCTGTTAAGGTTTGGAAGCCAACTGGTAGAATAATCCCATTAAGCACAAAATGTCATTTGACTAAGTCTGATGCTTCTACTAGTTCAGCTCCTAGGGATAATGCCATTGCATCTAGGGTTTCTGCTGATTCAAAGACTGTTTGTGCTAATCAAAAGGAACCCATCAGCACGTGGGGATCCAATGTTTCCAATTCTCTGTCTTCGTCTGTTGTCCAAAGCAGGTCGTACAAATCGTCCCTCGGTATTTGGATTCGGGCGGCGCTAAACATATGACAGGGCTCTTAACAATGGCGTCTGCAGATAACAGTTCAGGCCCCGTTCCTCAAAGAAAAGAAAGGTGTACGCTTCAGTGCGCTTTATCTTCTTTAGAAGAGAAATCTTCATGTTTTATGACCATTCTCATCGACATTCTTCATCAACATGCTTCATGCTTTTTTCATGCGCTTCAGTCATCAAGTGAACCAGGCTACTGATAATTACTCTTATTCCTCTTGCTCAATATAATGAAGATGGCGACATCATGTGCTAATTTTGCGGGGGAGAAGTGTGAATAGAATACATTTGGATGATAATCACTTGGTTTATCAAGAATGGCATCTCTGTATGCAATTCTTGAGGGGGAGAAGAAGTGTGAATTTTTTGCATGGTTGACGACTGATATTTGAGAATATATGGTCAAACGGCTCCTAACCCATGTAAGAACCGAGATTCTTCCTATCGGATCATCTTCACATGTAGTTTCTTCTAAGAGCCGTTGGTTGACATCTTCACACGGGCTGATATGATTAAATGACAAAGTGCTTCTAGTTGCTGGGCTGATTTCTTTGATGAACATCTTTCTGTTCTTGTTTGATTGGGAGGGATTTTAATTAAGGGGATTTGCTATTTACAAGTTAACGGGAATGCCTTTGGTGTGAAGAAGATGTTAACTGTCTATTTCCCCATTCGGATAATCTTGAAGAAGGTCGAGTCTACAGTCTAATCTACATTTGAAAGCTACATGATTAGAAGACTAAAGACGAATTGCATTTGATGATCTAAAGACTTCTTCTTAATCCGGGCTGAGAAGAACACTTGAAAATCTTCGTCAGTTTAGGGGAGAGCACTAATTGGGGGAGATTGAAAAGCCAAAATTTAATCCCCAATCAGACTTGCTCAGATTCTTTAGCAATGATTCATTGCTTGATTTTTGATGACTCTCTTTCAACGCCTAATGCTTCACTTACTAAGGATAAATGGGATTTATTGTTTGGGATTCATTGTTTCAAGATATGTTTGATGAGTATTTCCAACTGCTAGCGAATGTTGATCATCCAACAAGTACAACTCAGACTACTCAAGAAGCCCAATCTCCAGTTATTCCTTTAGGCGTTGATAATGACTATCAGAATATTGCAGTTGCAATCTTGAATAATGATCCGCTCTTTGGTATTCCTTTGCCAAATCTTCACGGATTATTGTTCATGAATAATGATCCGCTCTTTGGTATTCCTGTGCCAAATCTTCACGGATTGTTGTTCATGGATAATGATCCGCTCTTTGGTATTCCTTTGCCAAATCTTCACGGATTATTGTTCCTCTCATGGTGCACGTTATAAATCAACCACATGAACATTAAGGAAAATGACTACCTCATCCGCTCGAAAACATTATTGGTGAATCTTCCAGATCAGTTTCTACATGTATACCTTAAGGAAGAATGCATTGATGTTGAGGAATCATTTGCTCCGGTTCATTCAATGGGACAATGAACATCCGATTGTATGTTTTTTCACGTGTTGGACATTTGACACAAGTTGATTACTTCAGAGTTAATCATTTATCACTTATTTGAGATTGAAGTTGTCCTTCACAAAGGCGTGTTCTTATTTGATAACTTGCTCGGGCTTAAGAAGTTGAGTTGAAGGCTTGATTTATCTAGTTACCAGCAGTCGGAGTGGATGGTTGAAGACCTGGTTAACTATCACTATTAGGAGTTACGTTGTTTTACTCAGTGTCACATGCAGATGACGATGTGGATAATATCAAGAGGTGTTAATGTCTCATACTTTGTTTGAGTAGTGAGTACTTAGAGATTTGCTTGAAGCATAGATTCTCGACACCGTTCTTCCATCTTTAAGTGCAAGCTTAAGACACAAATGCGGGGAATTCGACTTCAGTTTCAAGTTTGGTATATCGGGTTTTTCTTCAACAGTGGTCACTTCAAATTGTCTACATATGGGTTGATTAAGATAGTCAGAGAGAGTTTATGTAGCAGTTGATTCTCACAGGATTCACTTGGGCTATTTGAGTTCTTCTCACAAGATTTCAAGTTTATGGATTGATTATGTTTTGCTGATTCTGAGGTATCAAAACTATTTGGGGGAAGGATATATTATTCCAACTATTTGGGGGAAGTGGTCTCTGGAGACCTTTGGTTTTTTTTTACTTCAGTGTTCAGTTGGAAGAAATGTGAGAAGAATATTTGGAACGTGAGATGATACTGCCTATCGACATCTTATATATGGTTTATGATAAAGTGCTTCCGGTTATATGCACAACATGTTCACTTGATCGAGCTAATTCAGTTATTTCAGAGTTGACATCCACAGAGATGATTAGTGACTCAACATGTTATATGGATGTCATCGTCTCTACTCTTGTTGGATACATGTGTACATTATGTGCTGATTGGTTATATGTTATATAACTGGAATGCACTTGGTAAAATGAAGATGTTGATATATTGTTCCCCTAACTTGACAACTGGTCAATCTCGAAGAGTAAGGTGTACATCGGGGATGCACAACAGGTTCATGTGATCGGTCGTAATCAGTTAATCCGGATTTGATAACCACTGAGACGATCAATGTTTCAACTTGTTACTTCGGTGTTCTCGTGTTCTTCAGGGTGCTGAGCTTCAATCAATGAGACCGCTTTGTATTCAACTCTAATTCTTAGGGAAATGGTCTTTATTCGATGTTTGTCAGTTTGGGGGGAAGCTACCAAAGATTCAAATTGAGAAGGCTCATGTTCAGACGATTTTCTTAGAAGCCTCGGATGCTTTGGTGGCGAAAGTTTAAGAGATGTTGATTCCTTTCTTCTACAACGTGCTGAACGATATCTTTATCTCGGTACTCATTTCATCATTCTCTTAAACTAATTTATCTCTTGTATATATCTATTCGAAAAACAAAATACAAAATTATAAAACCTTCAAAAATCAAATAGAAAAATATAAAACTTTCAAAATCCATAAAAATTTGAAAAATTCGAAAAATCTTCAAAAAATATTGTCATTTTGTCATGTTTCTCTCGATTCGATAATATCTACGGTCTTGATGTTGTCATTCAAAGAATGACACGGGACTTTAGATGTTGTTCGAATTTTTATAAAAAAAAAAAAAAAAAAAAAAAAAAAAAAAAAAATCAAAAAATATTTTTGGGAGAAAGAGAAACAATGGTTTATTGTCATTTTCAGGCAATAACCCGGTTTTAAAGAAAGAACAGAGCCATGTTTTACCATATTTTCAAATCCTATGCTCTGATTCTATAAACTCCTATCTGCTGAAAACTAAATGCTTTGAAAAATAACTCAATCTCTATTTTTGATAATCATCAGGACTTATTTGTCAAAATCTCTATCTCTCAATCAACAACCTACGTCATTGATTGAGGGGGAGAATGATTTCAATTAAATTAAAAAGTTATTTGGCATTAAATTGTTTTCAAAAGATATACATGCATGTTTTATAAATGGAGTTTAAAGTCTTATAATCCGATCCTTATCAATTCAAACGCTTTCACAATCATGTCACAATTCTCCTTAAAAGCTTTCAAAATCAATTTAAATCTATACGAGATCACAAATCTCAAATGATTTGATAATTGTGATCGGGGGAGAATGTGTGATTTAAATTGGATTTAAACTGATAATTCGGCAAATGGTGTTATAAGAATGTACATGCTGTCCTTCCCACATGTGACAAACGATTTCAAATTTTCATGCACATGTTGAGGGGGAGCATCTATCTTAAACCTTTGATTTGAAACGTGATCATTCATCCCAATGTGCAGGTTCCCTCTAGTATGTGCAAAACTCTTTTCAAACCTCGAGGCACATATTGAGGGGGAGCAAATTTATGAAAACCTCATCCTTCCCGGAAATACTATATCTACTTGAATTTGTTGAGGGAAGTGATGTTGATATCTTTTAGAAAATGGTAATCAAAGAAGTTAATTCTTTCTCTTGCCTCCTGTGCAAAACATTTTCAAATACTTGTTGCACTTGTTGAGGGGGAGTTCTCGTTCTAAAAATATCAAAAACAATTCAGGTACAAAATGCTTTGATAATATATCACAAGTATCTGAATTGATTTTCAAATGGTTTTCAATTGGATCCAATGGCAGATGAACAATACCAAATTGACCGACCAACTCTACTTTATGTACGGTGATATAAGGATGATAAGGTTAGGTATTGGTTCCCATGATCCGCCAGAACCGGAGGGATCTACCCAGGGACAATCCACTAGTTAGTGTAGAAGTCCTTAGGTATGATGAGAAAAGGAGAAAAATGAGATATGGGAAGAGTGCGGACTAAGACTGAGCTAGTACTGAAATAAACCCAACAAGGTAATAGCTATGAAGTCTCGGTAAGCACTGAAGGGGTTGAAGAATTAAAAAGAATTGAATGAAAATAGGGTGAAAACAAATAGCCCTCCATTAATTCAACCTTAGGGCAGAAACCGGGTTCAATTCATATGCTACTGATGGTAACATCGGTATTGAAGACAAGACGTCATGGACCCAGTGACGCACCGCACTTCAACTTTCCAAACCACTCAATTTCCTCTTAAAAGGACTTGTTTCATTCTCACGGGGAACCGACATTATCTATCGACTTTCTCTTAGAGATGGTTGATATTGAAGAAGGAGACCCTCTCCCTAGTCTCCGGCACAGGATCCAAATATGCACAAATTAAGTCTAGAGCCACGAGATCATCAATAAATCTCATTAGGACACTGTCAATGAAGACTCTCTGTTTCACACAATGTGGAAAGAGAGATTATATCTTGAGTCCTACGCATTATCCTTGTGGTATTGCCAGAACATCTGAGTGATGTGTTTACACACTCACAATGAAGATGGAAAGCCTTCTGGAGCCAACATCAAACAAGCTCCTGGTAGGTGGCATGTGAGATCTATTATATGGATCAACCATGTGACAACTGAACAGAAACAATGGGGCGATTCAATTTCTTGAATCAATCCTGGTTCAGGTTAGGAATTGACGGATACCTTTGAAAAACCGGTCGTTGTGCTTAAAAACTTTTTCTTTAGCACATCGACTGTGTACTAATCTTTCAAACCAAAAGGTATTTTTATGATTGATAATTGACTTTCAATAAAACCTTCGTTGTATTGCAAAAACAATTTCTATTGAGCAATACACGATTGTTGTTCAAATCTTTTTCATCAATCAGTGGACTTAAAATTCGCTGGTTCACTCACTCCGTGTTGTCTTCTTTGAGACGTTCCGGTTTGAGAACAGCTAGAACAGCTGCGAAACCCTGTCAAGGTGATTCTTAGGAATCCTACCTGATCACAGGCAGTACTTGTACTGATCAACGGGGAACCGTGGGCCGTGTACCTCAATTCAACGAAAGTGATCAAAGACACTTTCGTGCGATTATTGCTAACTGTTGTATGCAGGTACACCCGACGTTTGCAGCTGATCAGAATGAAGCGGTCAATCCATAGCCGCATGCTCACTTTACACATTTATCTCAAAAGAAATCATGATTAGTGCATCAATGACTCTGATATTTTCACACCAAGCGTCTGCTACGCTGCTGCCAATATCATGATTCAACAAAAGCTTCCGCTACTCTGATGAGAAGATTTCATGATCCAGAATGTGAGCATGTCGGTCCTAAAGTCACTACATCACATAATACCAACTCCACAAAGGATGTGTCATAGATTGTTGATAGCTGATGATCTCAAAAGATGGCTCAAAATGACTATCACGTGGATCAGTAAAAGACCTCCACTTGAAGTAACCAAACATGCAATGTGAAGAATCAATGACTACGAGCTTAGGAGCAAAGGACTACATCAAGAACGCAAGAACAATTTTAATGTAATATCTAGTTGTATTCAATGTAATTTTGGTACATGATTGAGGTGACCTCCCTTAGGGGGAGATTGTTAGGAATTAGAAATTCCCGGTATTAAAGAGTCGGTCACCTCAAGTATATGTAATCGTTAGAAAGCTCGTAGTCGTAGTTCTTTTAAGTTAAGTAGTAATTTAGTTAAGTAACACCGTGGAGGACGGACGGGTCTTTACCCACTGTATGCCTGATCCACAGCCCAAAGTGTGGCGAGTTATGTAAGACTATAAATACTCTCTACCTTCCAAGGTAGAGAGTTGGAGCTCATAATAATATCTTTCACTTTCTCTCACTAAGTTCCCTAAACCTCTAACTTTCTCTCTCTAGAATTCCATCTATATGCTACTTTGTGTTATGGTTTGATGTGTATGTGAAAAGTAATATCTAACACGTTATACAACACTTGATGAAAAATATATGAATAGATTGAGATTTAAATGTATGTTCATTGGTACGATTTTCATAAAATATTATATAACGCAAACAAAAATATTTAAGGTCAAAGTTGAGAAAGAAAGACTCAAAATAGTCAAACTGGACAGTTTTTATGGGACGGAGGGAGTAATAGTGTTTTCATGATTTAGTAATGCATATGTACAACAACTAGTGTTTACATATTGGGTAGATATATACATAACTAGTATGTATTATAATGGGTAATATAATGGGTAGAAGTTTAAGTATTTGACCCATTGACCAAATACATTGAATGTAGTTGGGTTTAACCCAAAGTCCATGACCCATACCCATGGAGCATAACCCATAACCCATTGCATGACATCATGCATAAGTCATAAATGGGTATTATCCATGACTCATGGATTTAACCCATGAACTAGATGCATTGCACCCTTGGTTTAAAATTGCGTTTTGCGATCCAATGCGCTCAAGGTCCAAGAGGCCGATGCGTGGTGCGCGATGCGATTGCGATCGCAATTTAGACGCTATGCGTTTAGTATTAAAAAACAAAATAAAATTATTTATACATAATATATTTTACCAACTACCAAGTAAATGCAATAAACTTATAAATAAATCACTAACATATTCAAATTTGGCCAATAATCCATTTAATAAACCACCTAGTCATAATTATGTGACACGTGGTTCTGAAATTATGTCATAGACTCGTGGTTCTCAAATTCTTTTATGTCATAGACTCATGTTTACTTTCAACTTTCAAGTAAGTTTAAACGTAACAGCCATATCACAACTAAATGGAAATGTCACAACAAAGATGCAATTGATGTGTGCTTTTTTACACTAAAAAACTAATTATTTAAAAGAATTTAAGTTTCCAAATGCAATATCAAGCAGATGAAAGTGCATAATGTCTTAACTAGTACTGAACTACTGGGTAATACAATCGTAAGCACTAAAATAGCATAGACATGATCCAAGATCATATACTGGTAATCATGAATTTTATAAATCTAAACATGCGTATGTTTTGGTTCTATATTTCATGACTAAACTCTTTTATTTATCAGTGAAGTTTTATTAACATGGTCTAAATAGCCCAAATTTCAAATTGCGCTAATTGCGACTATTGCTAGCATTACACAATTGCGATAAATTGCGGTTGATTGCGAGCGCAATCTGGGATGGCCTAGCATTAGCTACCATGATGCGAAATTTCAAATGCAATGCAATGATGCGTGCAATTTGCGCACTGATGCGCGCATTTTTAAACCAAGATTGCACCTACTAGATACATTGTATCTACTTGGACATGACCCATAACCCATGACCCATGACCCAAAACCCATGGGCAAAGAGGAGCATCCCACGGTTTCCCCAGTTTACACTGGACGGATCTCTCAACTAAGGGATCCGTGGAACAGTAGCCTATTTCTTCTATAAATAGTGAGTCATTTCTTCATTTTAGGTTGCCACTCCTAGACATACTTTCACCTAGTATTGTAAACTTTCTAACCTCAGATCCAAAGGATCTCTCTATGTAGTTTGTATTTGGTTTTGTGTGATTCTCTAGGTTCCTCTTAAAGGCGAGATCACCACCTCTTGAAGTCAAGCAAGCTCAAGTCCATGAGTTGCCATGCTTTGTCATCATCAAGACTACTGAGGTTCTCTTGTTGATAGTTCTTTCTTCCTCCCTAGAAGTGTTGTGTCAAAGGCATTAGTGAAGGATGCTGAACGAGTCAAGACGAAGGCATTAGTGAAAGGTGCTTAACGTCCGTGTCAAAGGAATTAGTGAAGGATGCCAAAAGAGTCAAGACGAAGGCATTAGTGAAAGGTGCCGAACGTCCGTGTCAAAGGCATTAGTGAAGAATGCCAAAAAGGGTCAAGTCAAAGGCATTAGTGAAGAATGCCAAGGGTGTAAAATCGATATGGTGTATCGATGTACAAATAGAGATAGGTTGTTTCCAAGGATATTGATATCCTTGATGATGTTGTAATAAGGAGTGGGTCTCCTTTGGGATAGGTGTTATGTAGTGTTGGGTAGTAGTTCCTCCTTTGTAATGGAACTCGGTATCTAGCCTTGTACCGGATAAAGTGTAAGCGACGTTGTGATATGTGTGGTTCTACCTTGTGGAAGAACCCGGTGTCTAGCCTTGTACCGGAAAAAGAGTAGGCGACGTTGTGAAGGCTTCTCCGCCATAAGGAGTTGTGTCGTGTAGTGATTACGAACTCTCGAGTAGGTGACTCGGGGAGTGGAGTAGGGCAAAGAAGGTGTCCTTGTAGCCGAACCACTATAAATACTTGTGTCGTGGTTTTGTGTTTCTTACTCTTTACCTTTACATTACATACTTTCATATCTATCTATCAACGTCCAACATACACATCTAAATAGATTGACATAAGTCTATCTAAATATTTTAAAACGAAGTTTTAATCGGTAAAACTATTCAACCTCCCGTTCTAGTTTTCCACAAAAATGTCTAGGGCTATCAATGACAGAAGCCGAGTACATTGCCGCAGTTGAAGCCGAAAAGGAACTTACGTAGCTAAAATGTTTCTTTCAAGAATTGGGTTTTTGGCAAGAAGAATACATGATTCATTGCAACAGTCAGAGTGCCTTGGATCTTAACAAGAATTCAATGTATCATTCCCGCACAAAACATATTGACATTCGATATCATTGGCTTAGAGAAGCAGCTGAGCAACGAGATTTAAAGCTCTCAAAAATCGACACAAACAATAATCCTGCAGACATGCTGACAAAAGTGTGCCATACGAGAAACACAAATTGTGCTCCGACATAATTGGATTGAGCAGTATTCAACGGAGTCTGGAGGGGGGCTGATTTGTTATGTCTAGCCTCAAATTAGAAGTGTGAAATGGACAAGGTTTACTGCTCCACTGGTGGGTAATCTTCACAGCTACAATGGTGGGCAATCTCAGTCAAGCTTGATATTGGCATTAAATGCTTTGAGCCTTTCGCACACTGTAGGGAGACTAATACCATTAAAATCTCTCAGTTTTTCACCTATAAATGGAGCTTCAATATTGAGGTTCAAGGCACCAAAAACAAGAGAGAAAAGCAGTGAGATAAACACTTAAGAGTATTTATAATAGGTTCGGTTTTTGGTAGTCAAGTGAGCTTGACTCCTGTAATTTTGTTCTTGTTATGAATAGAAGAATTTTCGATCCTAACAAGATGAGGGTCATAGAAAAGGTAGTTCCAACAACATAAAACAAGTTCATGGAACTCAAATTAAAATCACTAGCAACCAACATCAGCTCACCACAGGATATAAAGGTGAAAGGAAATTAATTAAAAAGATAAATATAAGCTGATACAATGTTGAACGAGATAATTTTCACAGATTAGAATCCAAATAATATTGCTGAAACAAAACTTTATGCAGTGTTGCACATTTAAATATCGAAGATCAGATCATTCGAGATTTACATGGTTGGAATGAAAAAAGAATACCCATTAAAATGTAGGATACAGAAAAAAGCTACATCAGATATGTGGCACATAAAAAGTTGTTTGCTCTTGGTTGATGTTGCAAAAGATCGGGAAGAAATTTGTCACTTGAGATATGGAAATAGATTATTTAGATTGTCCGGGAAAAATGATTGTTAGGTAGAAGGCCTAGTTTCCTGGAGTCACTTGAAAATGCACCTTGTAAGGGACACGAAAGCTAATACATATTTAGCAGAGAGAGAAAGAGTTGTTACCAAGGTTTTTTTATTTATTTTTTATTTTTTCCTTGACTTGATACCAAGCAATGATCGGTTTCAACCCAATAAATCTAGTAGATCTATAAAAAACGGCCAGGTAAAATACCTAAGTCCTTTTTTCTAAGAGCACAAGGTATGGTAAACGTGAATAACATGTTATTCGTCTGACACCTCAATGCCACATCATTCCTCTCACAATAATACAACAATAACTAAAACACCCTCCTCAACAAAAAAACCAATAACACATATTGGGTCCCACAAAATACCTCACAAAAAATGTAACGCCCCGACCCGACAAGGGTAAAGGAATCACAAATAATGGTGTCTTATCAAAGCAAACACAAATATCCAAAAGAAGTCTTAGCATAAATACTGAAATAATTCAAGTCAACAAGACTTCAATACATAGGTCCCAGCGGAAAATAAACACCAATAAAATATCTGAAATAGTAAAGTCTTAAATGGCCTCATAAGATCAAAGCTAAATATCTCTAAGGTAAGTCCACTCAGCACTCATCCCAAAGCAAAAACCAGCTCCAATGCTTAGATACCTGCCGCGGAAGAAAAGAAATGCGGCTGAGCTTCTAAAGCTCAGTGAACAGATATAAAAGCAAAGCGAATACGAAACGAAATCAAATACGGATTATAGTGAACGAAAGATAGCAAAATCATAATCATTTTCAAAGTATAAATCAGAATTATCGAATAAGTTTTATAGTTAACTACCACGAGCCCAGAAACAAATATCATATCATAATCATATTCACATAAGGCAACATTTGTAGGGGAGACCTACCAGAATTATGAAGGACGTGCATGCACGCAGCATCAATCATCAGATAACAGATAACATATAACATATAACAGATAACAGATCTAGGATGCATCCATACGCCCCACAGACAGATATTGGTCATATAACATAACTTGAGCTCATAACAGATAACAGATAAGGGACGTGACAGAACATCACTCTACTGCCCTAGAGTCATGTCAGAGGTGCATCACTGACACGGACATGGAACCCCTATGACTAGTGAAATATTTGGCTCGGGTGTCAAACTATCTTAGGTCAAATCAGAATGTCATAACTGACACAGATCATACTTTAGCAGAAGATTAATCATATTTTCAAAATCAAAGTTTTCATATCATATAGTTCAAAATCAGATGTTTCATAACTCAGAAATCAGAGTTCAAATAAGCAACAGCTCAAACAAACAGAATGGGGTTCATAGCAAAGGCTTAGGAAACCCTAATATAAAAGCTAACGAAAAGAAAACGTTATAAGGAACCTTTACTGAAAAGGTCAGAATATCTGTACCTTATTCCAAAGCAAATGACCAAAAAGCAGAAATACGGAAAGCAAAGGATTACTCCTTCTTCACAGAACCTATACACATTAACGGTCGTACATGTTATTTATGATTCCATAATTGTCGAAATGATCTTTTAATATTTGGTGTTCATACTTAGTGTATTCAGTGATCTTATTACTTTAGAGATTTATGATTAAATGAGACCTAAGTGTTTTATAATCAATATTATAGATTAGGGTTCATTATGTCATTTATTAAAGTGTAGGGTTAAATGTGAAAATAGTTTAAAAGTCATAACTCACACATGAAATAATGAATTATTATACTTAGCTTCAAACCCTAATCGACTCTCATTTATGTTCTAGGGTTTTCTCATTCTTTAAATATCATCTTAATGTGCATTTACTTTATATGTTACGTCATTTAATGACTCGTTACTTGGCCTAAAATGTATGAAAACAACCTTTCTTTTTATGCTTCACCATGCACGTACTCACACATGCAAATACTTACTCATACGTTACTTATACACATATTATACGTCAACTTTTATATCCATGCACGTTTATGATTTCATGTGACCACAAAAGTTACTTATTACTCGGATTAGTTACACATTTACACACACATGCACAATAGCTTAGACTAGATATGACCACGTACTACATTTACATATCAACAAGCTCACTTGACTTATAAAACACACACATGATACACGGTTCACAAACCATTTAGGGTTCGGTTCACACATCACTTAGGGTTTAGGTTTTACATGACCTTACTCGTTTAACACACGTTCAAAAACCCTCACATGGTTCGGCTAACATGTAGGTTTCGGCTAACATGTTTTACGCAAACCCTAGCTCATCTACGTATCTTACTTAATCACGTTTGCATGTTTTACCTTGTCCGATTCATGATGTATGTGGTTCGGTTTTCTTAAGCTCGACATATCTATGATCCGATTCAAATAATACATATTCAATACATGTTCTCTTAATTCTTATAAGGTTCAATTCATATTGGTTTGTTTTCGGTTTGCGTAAGGTTCGGCCAAAAGAAAAGAATACAAGATCGGCTAAAAACAAACATGATACAATACATTATACGTTAGGTGTTATCAAAAGAAGACGAGAAGATCATTGTTATACCTTAGCTTGTTGGACACAAGGTCTCGACACCAAGGAAGTTGGTTCGGCCGAATAGGAAGAAAAGAGAGAGGCAAAGAAAACTAGGGTTCCAAATTGTGTTTATGTGTTGTATATATAGGTAGTACAAATTTCGGTTAGGCTTTAGATGGGGTGGGCTTCGGCTTGGGTCCAACCGAACAAACAAAACTCACGCCCATAGGGCTCTCGGCTCCATTGTCCAACCGAACAAACAACACACGGCCCAACATGGTTCACCAAATAAACGAAAACAAGGCCCAAACGATTGACCCAACTATTTACGCGAGACGTTTAACTTCGTACAATGTCGATCACGTACACATATTCGTTAAGTTTTAGTTATAGATAAGTTAGGTTTTAATTTCGTTGAATGAATATAAATGTCTTTTACGTATTTTATAAATTTCGATTCCAAGGGTATTTTAGTCTTTATTCATGTTTTAGATTTTCAGGTTTTACAACTCTTCCCCTCTAAAAGAAGAATTTTCGTCCTCGAAAATTGTAATGAAACGAAACGAAAACGAAACGAGAACATACCAAACTATTCAAAGAAATGAGGATATCTAGCTCGCATCGACTCCTCGGTTTCCCAAGTAGCCTCATGCTCCGGGTGATTTTTCCAAAGAATCTTAACGAACGGAATGACTTTATTTCTCATGACTCTTTCTTGTCTTTCTAAAATAGCTTCCGATTCTTCAGATAAAGACATATCGGACTGAATTTGATCAAACGGATAAGAAGCAACGTGTAACGGATGATAGTTGTATCCCCTTAGGAGAGATACATGGAAAACATCATGAATATGCGATAACTGAGGCGGAAGTGCTAACCGATACGAAACTTCTCCTATACGTTCCAGAATTTCAAACGGACCGATGAATCGAGGACTGAGCTTGCCCTTGATTCCAAAACGTTTCACACCTCTAAACGGCGAGACTTTCAAAAATACACGATCTCCAACCCGAAATTCTAAATCACGACGATGCTTGTCGGCATAACTTTTCTGACGAGACCTAGCCTCCTTCAATTTTTCTCTAGCAACAGCTACTTTCTCATTACTGATCTCAATCATTTCCGGACCTTCAATTAAGCGTTCACCTACTTCATCCCAACAAGTAGGTGCTCTACATTTCCTCCCATAAAGAAGTTCAAACGGTGTTGCCTTAATGCTAGCATGCCAATTGTTGTTGTATGCAAACTCTACTAAACACAAATATTCATCCCAGCTGCCAGTCCATTCCAAAGCACAAGCCCTTAGCATATCCTCTAAGGTCTGAATAGTCCTCTCTGACTGACCATCCGTTTGAGGATGAAATGCTGTACTAAAATTAAGTCGAGTACCCCAAGCTTTTTGCAAACCTTTCCAGAAACGGGAAGTAAAACGCGGATCTCTATCGGACACAATCGATGCCGGAGTACCATGAAGTCTAACTATCTCTTGCTGAAAAATTTCCGCCAATCTACCAATACCATAATCCTTTCTGATTGGTAAGAAATGAGCAGATTTGGTTAGTCGATCAACAACTACCCAAATCGCATCATGCTTCTTCCGAGTAAGAGGTAGTCCAGTCACAAAATCCATAGATATCTTATCCCACTTCCATGTCGGAATATCCAATGGCTGTAACAGTCCACTAGCCCTTTGATGTTCAATCTTAACCTGCTGACAAATCATACACTTCGACACAAACGTCGCCACATCTTGCTTCATGCCATTCCACCAGAAGTACTGCTTCAAATCCCTATACATCTTGGTAGAACCAGGATGGACAGTGAAAGGAGAACTATGAGCTTCAGTCATAACTTTCTCGCGAAGTACCGGATCATTGGGAACACAAAGCCTATCTTCATACCATACAATTCCGTCATCATCAACCTTAAACTCCGTCTGCTTACCTTCTTCAACATTTTGCGCCACGGCCCACAGCTCACCATCATCTTTCTGAGCTTCTTTAATTTGCAGTATAAGGTTCGACTCCACCTTCATACTAGCCCAGTATCCATCAAAACCTCGTACGCATAGCTCAACATCCAAACGCTCTAAGTCACGAATAATCCTAGGTTCAATCTCAATACTTTCAAGAATGCCTGATTTCCGGCTAAGTGCGTCAGCAACTACATTAGCCTTACCGGGATGGTACTGAATGTTGGTGTCATAATCCTTAAGAAGTTCTAACCATCTTCTTTGTCTTCTGAGTGAAAATATACTTGAGACTCTTATGGTCAGTGAAAATATCACACGTCTCTCCATACAAGTAATGCCTCCAGATCTTCAATGCGAACACCACTGCAGCTAACTCAAGGTCATGAGTTGGAGAATTCTCCTCATAAGGTTTTAGCTGCCTTGAAGCATAAGCTAATACCTTTCCATGTTGCATCAAAACACAGCCCAATCCTTTCTTAGATGCATCACTATAAATTTGGAATCCTCCAGAACCAGATGGAAGAGTCAAAATAGGAGCGGACACCAATCTCCGTTTCAACTCTTCAAAACTCTCTTCTCGTTCATCCGTCCATATAAACTTTTCACCTTTTCTCATCAGTTGGGTTAGGGGTAGAGCTAAGCGAGAGAAACCTTCAACAAAACGTCGGTAATAACCAGCAAGTCCTAGAAAACTCCTAACCTCAGTCACTGTCGTAGGTATTGGCCATTTAGTGATAGCCTCAACCTTAGACGGATCCATGGTAATACCATCAGCAGATACAATATGACCAAGGAACGCGACTTGTCTTAACCAGAACTCACACTTCGAAAATTTGGCGTACAACTTCTTCTTCCTCAGAATCTCCAAAACTATCCGGAGATGTTGCTCATGCTCTTCTTCAGACTTTGAGTAAACCAAAATGTCGTCAATGAAAACAATAACGAACTTATCGAGGAACTCATGGAAAACACGATTCATTAGGTCCATAAACACCGCAGGCGCATTTGTCAAACCAAAAGGCATAACGAGGAATTCGTAGTGACCATATCTGGTACGAAACGCGGTCTTAGGAACATCTTGCTCCCTCACACGTAGCTGGTGATAACCAGATCTCAGATCAATCTTAGAAAAGAACTTCGCTCCTTGCAGTTGATCAAACAAATCATCAATACGTGGCAGAGGATAACGGTTTCGAATGGTAATACGGTTGAGTTCATGGTAGTCGATACATAGACGCATGCTTCCATCCTTCTTCTTCACAAACAAAACAGGTGCACCCCATGGAGAAACACTGGGTCGAATAAATCCATTTTCTATCATCTCTTGCAGCTGCTCCTTCAACTCCTTCAGTTCTACAGGTGCCATGCGATACGGAGCCTTCGAAATATGTTCAGCACCAGGAATTAACTCAATGCTAAACTCAACTTCTCTAGCTGGGGGAAGACCGGGAAGTTCATCGGGAAAAACGTCGGTGAATTCACAAACAACAGAAAGATTTTCAATGTTAGGACTCTCCAAAGATGTGTCCTTAACAGATGCCAGAAAACCTTGGCACCCATGAGCAATCATGGTCCGTGACTTCATAGCAGAAATGAGCTTAACAGATTTGAGAGGTTGAGAACCATAATAAACAAATTCAGGATGTTTTATGTCTCCAAAGATCACAGTTCTAGCATAGCAGTCGATGGAAGCTCTATGATAAGTCAACCAATCCATGCCTAGAATGATATCAAAGTCGACCATATCGAGAGGATACAGATTTGCAGAGCGAATACGATCATCAAAACGAAGAGGGCACTTAACGTATTTATGATCAATGATCATGTGGTTTTTCATAGGCGTAGATATCGATAAGTGATTTGTTAATGGTTTGGGCTTCATATTAAGTTTCTTAGCAAATGTGACAGATATAATGGAGTGTGTGGCACCGGTATCAAATAAAGCTAAGACAGAATAATCATCAATGAAAAGAGTGCCCGTAATGGTACCTGAAGTGCGCTCCGCCTGATTCCGAGTAGTAGCATAAACACGTCCAGTAGTAGGTGGCGGCTTGATGTAGTTTCCAGGAATCACCGGGTTCTTCTTAGGGCAATCCTTGATCTTGTGAGTAGTGGAACCACAAGAGAAACATCCACCAGTGGCCTTGAAACACGGTCCCGGATGAGCCTTTCCACAAGTAGTACAGATAGGTGGGGGAGGCAAAACCTCAGCTGTCCTTTGCTGACCAGAAGATCCTGAAGCACGACCCTGATATGATCCTCGAGCTGACTGATCCTTGTTGTAACGCTGGTTATTGTTACCTTGATTCTGACGATCATTTCCATTCCTACCAGTAGCTCTGCTATCCTGACTCCTCGCCTCAGGGCGCCTAGAGTCCACATTCCTTCCTGACTGACCCCGCTGATCATAACTCCTATCCACTTGACCCCTCGAATCATAACTCCTGCCAGAATTTCCTTTATAATCATTACTTTGAGTCCTACCTTGAATCCGATCACCATCGCGGTTACGCTTGTTGGAACCCGACACCTCATGAAAGATCTCAATGTTACGAGTTGCGTCATTGCAGGCCGACACATCCTCATACTCAATATTAAGCAGTCGGTCCAACACCCACTTCTTCAGTCCCCACTTGAAGTGCTTAGCTTGGCGCCTACCATCTCCAGCAATCGTTCCCACAAAACTTACCAGTCTCATAAACCTACCCATGTAAGTTCTCATGATCAAACTGGTAAATCGCCTGATAATCCCTCTCATACCTTTGCTGCTCAGCATCAGGGAAGTAACGGTTATAGAAGATAGTACGAAATTCAGTCCAGGTAAAAGTAATAGCAAAAGCATCTCCTCCTCTTGCCTGTTTGAGTGCCTTCCACCAATTCAAAGCATCACCTTCCAACTTAAATGCAGCCAAACGAGTCTTAAACTCGTCTCCACAACCCAGTACTTCAAACAGCTTCTCAATATGAGTGATCTAGTCCTCGGCCTCAGTGGGAGTAGCAGCAGTGCTAAACGAAAGAGGCTTGAGCTTACCGAAACGCTCGAGCCAAGTGTGAATGCCGGTGGGTTGATTTCCTCCACCACTACCCGAAGCACCAGTCTGATTACGAATGTTGTTGATCACCTGTGTCATCATCTCAGGTGTAGTAAGACCAGGGAAAAGAGTGTTGAGAGCATTAGCAATCGCAGCATCCATGTTAGGAGCATCATCGTCCCCTTCCAAGTTACCGTTACGACGAGTTTGAACCATCTAAACGATATTCAAACGATTAGCAAAATGAACAAAG
Organism: Chrysanthemum seticuspe; assembly: GCA_019973895.1. NCBI lineage: Eukaryota > Viridiplantae > Streptophyta > Magnoliopsida > Asterales > Asteraceae > Chrysanthemum > Chrysanthemum seticuspe. Next base: position 207,171,547 of record BPTQ01000009.1, on the reverse strand, counting down.
GTGAGATACGAAATGGAAGTTCGCAGAAGGAATCCTAAAGTCTACCCAATCCTCACAGGTCATAGCCTAAGCTCTAAGGGTCTCAAAACCTAGGCTCTGATACCATAAATTGTAACGCCCCGACCCGACAAGGGTAAAGGAATCACAAATAATGGTGTCATATCAAAGCAAACACAAATATCCAAAAGAAGTCTTAGCATAAATACTGAAATAATTCAAGTCAACAAGACTTCAATACATAGGTCCCAGCGGAAAATAAACACCAATAAAATATCTGAAATAGTAAAGTCTTAAATGGCCTCATAAGATCAAAGCTAAATATCTCTAAGGTAAGTCCACTCAGCACTCATCCCAAAGCAAAACCCAGCTCCAATGCTTAGATACCTGCCGCGGAAGAAAAGAAATGCGGCTGAGCTTCTAAAGCTCAGTGAACAGATATAAAAGCAAAGCGAATACGAAACGAAATCAAATACGGATTATAGTGAACGAAAGATAGCAAAATCATAATCATTTTCAAAGTATAAATCAGAATTATCGAATAAGTTTTATAGTTAACTACCACGAGCCCAGAAACAAATATCATATCATAATCATATTCACATAAGGCAACATTTGTAGGGGAGACCTACCAGAGTTATGAAGGACGTGCATGCACGCAGCATCAATCATCAGATAACATATAACATATAACAGATCTAGGATGCATCCATACGCCCCACAGACAGATATTGGTCATATAACATAACTTGAGCTCATAACAGATAACAGATAAGGGACGTGGCAGAACATCACTCTACTGCCCTAGAGTCATGTCAGAGGTGCATCACTGACACGGACATGGAACCCCTATGACTAGTGAAATATTTGGCTCGGGTGTCAAACTATCTTAGGTCAAATCAGAATGTCATAACTGACACAGATCATACTTTAGCAGAAGATTAATCATATTTTCAAAATCAAAGTTTTCATATCATATAGTTCAAAATCAGATGTTTCATAACTCAGAAATCAGAGTTCAAATAAGCAACAGCTCAAACAAACAGAATGGGGTTCATAGCAAAGGCTTAGGAAACCCTAATATAAAAGCTAACGAAAAGAAAACGTTATAAGGAACCTTTACTGAAAAGGTCAGAATATCTGTACCTTATTCCAAAGCAAATGACCAAAAAGCAGAAATACGGAAAGCAAAGGATTACTCCTTCTTCACAGAACCTATACACATTAACGGTCGTACATGTTATTTATGATTCCATAATTGTCGAAATGATCTTTTAATATTTGGTGTTCATACTTAGTGTATTCAGTGATCTTATTACTTTAGAGATTTATGATTAAATGAGACCTAAGTGTTTTATAATCAATATTATAGATTAGGGTTCATTATGTCATTTATTAAAGTGTAGGGTTAAATGTGAAAATAGTTTAAAAGTCATAACTCACACATGAAATAATGAATTATTATACTTAGCTTCAAACCCTAATCGACTCTCATTTATGTTCTAGGGTTTTCTCATTCTTTAAATATCATCTTAATGTGCATTTACTTTATATGTTACGTCATTTAATGACTCGTTACTTGGCCTAAAATGTATGAAAACAACCTTTCTTTTTATGCTTCACCATGCACGTACTCACACATGCAAATACTTACTCATACGTTACTTATACACATATTATACGTCAACTTTTATATCCATGCACGTTTATGATTTCATGTGACCACAAAAGTTACTTATTACTCGGATTAGTTACACATTTACACACACATGCACAATAGCTTAGACTAGATATGACCACGTACTACATTTACATATCAACAAGCTCACTTGACTTATAAAACACACACATGATACACGGTTCACAAACCATTTAGGGTTCGGTTCACACATCACTTAGGGTTTAGGTTTTACATGACCTTACTCGTTTAACACACGTTCAAAAACCCTCACATGGTTCGGCTAACATGTAGGTTTCGGCTAACATGTTTTACGCAAACCCTAGCTCATCTACGTATCTTACTTAATCACGTTTGCATGTTTTACCTTGTCCGATTCATGATGTATGTGGTTCGGTTTTCTTAAGCTCGACATATCTATGATCCGATTCAAATAATACATATTCAATACATGTTCTCTTAATTCTTATAAGGTTCAATTCATATTGGTTTGTTTTCGGTTTGCATAAGGTTCGGCCAAAAGAAAAGAATACAAGATCGGCTAAAAACAAACATGATACAATACATTATACGTTAGGTGTTATCAAAAGAAGACGAGAAGATCATTGTTATACCATAGCTTGTTGGACACAAGGTCTCGACACCAAGGAAGTTGGTTCGGCCGAATAGGAAGAAAAGAGAGAGGCAAAGAAAACTAGGGTTCCAAATTGTGTTTATGTGTTGTATATATAGGTAGTACAAATTTCGGTTAGGCTTTAGATGGGGTGGGCTTCGGCTTGGGTCCAACCGAACAAACAAAACTCACGCCCATAGGGCTCTCGGCTCCATTGTCCAACCGAACAAACAACACACGGCCCAACATGGTTCACCAAATAAACGAAAACAAGGCCCAAACGATTGACCCAACTATTTACGCGAGACGTTTAACTTCGTACAATGTCGATCACGTACACATATTCGTTAAGTTTTAGTTATAGATAAGTTAGGTTTTAATTTCGTTGAATGAATATAAATGTCTTTTACGTATTTTATAAATTTCGATTCCAAGGGTATTTTAGTCTTTATTCATGTTTTAGATTTTCAGGTTTTACAAAAAATACCCCCACTCACAAAACAAAAACAAAAAAAAAAAAAACAAACAAACATCAATGGCATCGGCCATTCCAATGGCTAAATCCCCTTTGGCTAACCAATGGCACGAAGGACAGTTTGGGTTTGGCGTGTTATCGGTTATTAAATTGATGAATGGCGCTTGCCAAATTGGAGCATACCGTGTGCTCTAATATTGTGCTATGTTCGTCTTCAACCCAATTAATCTACCAGATCGTTAAAAATTTAGATTTTTCTGTTACGGACATGAGCCTAAAAGAATTAACATATCCAAAACACGACGTGCAAGACTTTACTTTTCAATATAATACATACAGTACAACTCTATCCACATCGAGCTCAATATAACATTAAATCCACATTGGCAGTCTTGAATTATCCAAAACTTGGGGATTACATAGATGGTTACCCAGGAAGAACAAATTGTTGACCATCTATATTAACGTTGTATAGCTTACCATGACTCAAGATGAAAACAAACTCCTATTTAGCTTCTAGCTTCTAGAGAGCATTATTGCAGCTGTCAAAAGCGCCTCTTTCCCAAATGGTAGAATCCCGGTGTGCCTGAATTATCATGAAATTATTTAACGTAATATGAAATAAAAGTCAATAATATTAAAAAAGTTGCAACTATTACTAATAGACAAGAGACTTACGCATCTGTTTTTTTAAGACATGCAAAGGCTGAGACCATATTATTGCAGATTTCTGGTAGAGAATCGTCAACAATGCCTTTATTGGATTCAGTTGACTGCTGAGATGGTAACAATATATATGCCTGATCAAAGAAAAAGAAACAACAAATTCCCATTCATGTTACTTTTAATTTATGCAACCAAACAAAATAGTGACATCATGAAAGTCGCCGAAATTCACCTGAAAGGCATGTGCTAAAAGCAGCTGCGCTGCTTCATTAGTAATCTTCTTTATGATGCTTTTTGTGCTGTTTCCATCTGAAAAACACTTTAAAATCCCGCCAAATGTTGAATCAATTTCACACCCGTTTGACCTCCTTGTGCGAACAGATGTCTGCAATGTTGGTTGTTACGAGGGTAATTCAAGATTATAATAATACTGAAGTTTGCTTCAAGAAAAGGAGTTTAAGTTTTGAGGTCTAAAACGTAATTATCCATTTGATAATTTATGCACTACCGAATTTAGAATTTAGAAACTACATTGAGCTACAGAACAAAAACAAAAGTACTACAAAGATATGGCGCATTTGAATCTAAAAAGCATCCGATCTAACACAGAATTTCCAATGTACTAAATTACCTTGGGAATGTATTTCTGGAGATATTGAACAATCATATCCAGTTTCAGTTCCGGTTTATCCAAGGCCTGGAAGTTGTCAAAGCAGTCCAAATTATATATTGTACAAAACCTAATCGACCCATTCTTAAGTCCATGGGAAGCAAGTGCCTCATCAAAGAAAAATGTTAGTTTGATTTAAGAAGATACCTGAAAAAACGGGAACAATATATCTTTATCATACGTGAGTTCCTCCAGGATAATCTCCGTAGCAGGGGTTCTACAAAAGTAGAGGTGATCAAAATATAGGTCAACATTAGGTACATTCATTATATGAATACAAGAAAAGACGCTAAATGTTTATAAAATTGTTAATGGCTCCAAGTGAAAAAGTTGGAAAAAAGTACCTAGTGCCATCAGCTCTTGTAGTCAAACCATCCATATCTGCTGCCTTCTTAGATAAATCCAGCTCAATGATCTAAGTTTCATAATGGCACTATTAGATTCATTGTGTATATATTGACCAACAAAAGAAGACCATTGATTAATTTACCATTGATAGAAGCTTTTGAACAGAACCACATGTACGCTTTACTACTTCAGGTAAAGCAATGGCAAGAGCAGCATGACGCCTTTCAGTAACCTCTGTTGATCCACTTTCTGGAGGTCTCACGTCATGGCTACTATCCATGGAAAACTGAGACAGCTCACACAAAGTAGATAAACACTCTTTGATTAATCCTTTAAAGTTTATCTTGCGTGATACCTAACATGATGTAATGGAAATAAAAATTATTTTTATATTTGATTAATCATTACAAAAATCTCTTCCAGGTTATTTACTCAAAAAGAAAGTTACTAAAGCACAAGTCAAATCAAATAAAACTGAAGGAAAAAGAGTATTAATTGCAGACCAGAATTATACTCAGCAACGAGTCCCGCAAAGTGGTCCAATTCGAATTTTCTGCATCAAGAAACACAAAAATACTAACTATATGAAATTTATGTTACATAGTAGAAGGAAACATTTCAACCCATCTGCTTATGAATGGTTCGAATTGGTTATGTTTAGTCTTAAACAAGTAAAACAGCTCAAATAAAAGATTAAAACAAAATGGGTCAAACATACTGAAAGTCACCAAAAGTGTAATTTTCAAACATAAAACCTCCTAAATCATTTTATTCAAAAAACTATTCTACTAATAGAAGTATAGAACAATATTTATATTCAATCCTGCAATTCCTATAATACTGGCAACCCGAACGACTTGTTTTGACATGTTTGCCACCTCTAATTCTCATCATATCAGCAAGTGATTCAAAATAAATAAAACCAGTATATGATGATGGCTAACCTTTGAATGACTTATTGCGGGGTATAAAGTCTCCCTCAAGTACATTGACAAGATACTGGAATAATAACATATTCCTCAAACGCTGCAATGAAGTCACGTTATTTATTAAATAAAGTGAAATGTATCTTTAGAACACCTTAACATTCAACTTCTTGACTATTTTAATATGAACATTCAGAAAAATTAACAAGTAATGACCAAATTTGTTGCTCATGAGATGGTACCTCTTCATTCATTAGCAAATATAAAAATAAATATAACAACTTTGCAAGATGGAACGTCATTTAAAAGTTTAGTGATAACCTTCAAGTCTGTTTCCTCAGTAGTTACGGCATCTGGCACTTTGGCAAGATCTTCTATTAAAAGATGAAAAGCCTGAATTATAAAAATAAACTAAGGCATATAAAAAAATTGTAACTCGGTATAACAACGATATATTATAAGGTATGAACCAATAATCGTAACTCACAGTAGCATCAAATGACCCACTAGTTTTGTTATGATCTTGCTGTTTCGCACTAGAAGAGAAATCTGTGCCCAATGAATACGGAGACCATGCCTGCTATGCAAGATATTTAAAAATAGTCGATAATAACATTGAATTACAAATTAATGGATAACGCAGAGAAGATGATAAGATTTGTTGTGTAAATTGAGATACCTCTTCAACCACTACTAACTCATCATGCAGGAGGGAAGAGGATGATTCTGAATTTTCAGCCACAGAAAAATACACTCGAGGGAAGCGCTGCAACAAAGGCATCATTTTACTGATAAATGTATTTGAGAACTTGTAACATAAAACCATTTGTTTACAAAGATAAGCACACAATGTAGTACCTTATCTAACTCAAGTAAGAGTTGATAGCTTGACATTATTAAGTCCAGTGAATTCTCATCTTTTAGTATCTGGAAAATTGCCTTGTACATTTCGCTACGACACCATAAACAATTTATCAATAGTTATACAATGCAAAATCATATCAGGATTTTTCATAGTTTCTACACCAATACATCGATAAAGATGTAGCATGTAATCAGTGTTTTTTTGTTCATGCATTAGACATGTTTACAGCACATAAAAACACACCTCAATGGTATTTGATGCCATTTATGTGATTGACAGGTTTGGATAATTTGATCCAGAACATGATTAAAAGATGGACTTAAACAACATCCTAATTAGAGGTGGCAATTTGTATATATTATATAACTATATAAGCAATGTCATAGGTCAAATAAAGAGGTATCTTCTACCTTTTACGCTCACTCATATTCCATACATCAATTCCTCTCAGGTTCAACAACACCTCTAATAAGGCTATATGATTTGACTGTAATTCTATGTACTAAGCCTACTAAGTTCAAATAATAGTGAGAGTTACAGACCAACGTTCTCCACCTACTTCCGTGGATTTTTTGTTTCCCTAAACCAAATACTGATTCTATCCATTCAAATGGCCCACGTACCAAGGTGTTGACTTCTGCCTGTGACTCTCGATTTCATTCACAGGTTAGCCAAGGGATGAGTAGATGCGACAGATGATGACTCTTTATTTTTCTACCACTGTCACTCGATTGGCATGCTTCAGATGGGTCATGGTCACTACTCTCAAGGATGCAAGAACGGTGAAATCACTTCAGAAGATGAACCTTGGTTTGGTGAATTGAAGATGAATATGCTTAGGTTGCTTAAAGTCCGGCTGGCCGATAGGCGAAAAAGAATAAGCTAGTTTCAATCTGGCACATTTTTGCCTCCCCCTCTCTCTAATCTAAGCCAACCTCGCTAGTACAACTGGTGCCATGTCCAACCTAGCCTAAGGGTTAAGACATATAACAATCATTAAGTTGCAATGTTCCAAAACATCCTAAGCCGTGAATGATTACACTTACTCACCCACCGATAGGGTTCTCGGCTTTATTTCCTTTATTTAATTTCATGCAACTCCTTTACACGTTTACATAACTGATACAACCTTTGTTCCCAGTTGATGTGATTCCACTTTCCTATACTAAATTATCTTAAGCTGCCCCCTTATTCTACAGGTTCAACAACCTCAATCAGCATGTTCTACACAAGCAAACACAGCATCACAACACCACATTAACTAAGGGATATTTGGATGCATAACAAAACCAAAGCACTATATTCCATTTCGAGTGTTTGTAGTAGGCGCATATTATTCTTCCTCCCTTCATCTAGCATCAAGCTAGCCAGTCTTGAATAGTTACATACATGCAAGATTGATACTATCAAATTAAGATAAGTTAACCCAAAAACACAACTTTTTTTCTTCTTTTGTAACTATAGTTAGACCTTTTGGCTGAGTAATCCACTTGGTTTGAACCCACTGCCACACAGGCTCAAAAGTCAAACCGGGTAAATACCTCCCCTTTTCAAGAGGGTTGTTTGCACCTAGCACGAATTAAACTCGATACCTCTCACAAGCCTTTTGCCACTAGTGGTTAAAAAGCGACTCCGAAACACTTAAAATGTACAAAACCAAAGGGAGTAATTTTATCAAACAGTTGGTGGGCAAAAGAAACATACTTAGTGGGTGCAGCAGCATTTTCAGGAACAAGAAACCCGGAACGAACAGCTTCCAAAAAAGACAACCCTACAAAACAAAAGCCGTAAATGAAAAACCCTAATTGAATTATTGAATAAATAAATAAATAAATAAATAAATAAAAAGAGAGAAATGACATACTGTCATCTGCTACATGCTGAGTTGATTTACTAAAACAAGAAGTGTCAAGAATTGCCATTGTATTCTCTTCCATTCCTCCATCGCCTCCTCTTCTTCTTTTCGTACCCATTTCCTTCAATTGATTTTTTAGTTTGATGGTTTTGTTACCAGTATAGGGCCCTTTTATATACGATTTTCCCGCCAATATTTTGGGGTTTTTTTTTATGGCGGGGCAATAGGGAGGTGTTTTTCTTCTAACTACTACTGTACTACTAGTAATACGGAGTACGATATTGGGTGTAGAAATATATAGGGAGGTGTTTTTGGATATATACATTTCAAAATCGTTCGCTTGGTTGCCGTTCATTTTCTATTGAAGAGAAAAAGTAAAAATGTGTTTAGTTGATGAAAAATGTTTAATTTATTAAGAAAATTTTTATAAAAAAATGAGAAAACTAAAAATCTGTTTAGTCATATATTTTTTTAAAATTTTAAAAATATGAAATTCTCAGTTTTGAAGTTTTAACTAGAAAAAATAAAAACCCCAATCTATCTTCTAATAGAGAAGAATTAAAAAAGAAGAATTTCCTAATCGTCATCAGTAACATCTTCACATTTTATCCTCACCGTCGCCTCCTACCGTTCTTACCGTCACAACATAAGGTACTCTTGTTATCCTTATTCAAATCTTTTTTCATATAAATGGGTTTTAATTCTCAACTCTTCTTTACAAAAAATTCAAAAATTTCTCAAAAAATCTATAAAAGAAAAAAAAAAATTACAACTAAACGCTACCAACTTTCAGTTTAATAATTAAAATTTGAGAAATGAAATTTTCATTATTTAAAAAAAAAACTCATAAATTTTTAACTAAACAAGTTTTCAGTTTTTTCATTTTTCTATTAAAAAAAAAGTCTTATAAAATGAAGTTTATCTCACCAACTAAATACATCTTATCTTTTTGTTAAAATATACGTTCCGAACAACTATGTTAAATCAAAGTATACAACTAAAATATATATTTAACTAAAATATATAAAAGTACAACTTTGAGAGATTTTGTTATTGAAATAAAGTTTAAAATTATCGTAGTTATTTAACATTCTTTGAGAGAAACTGTTATGAATAAGATGAAATACATATATTGATGCTAATTATGTATAAAGTTTTTGTTGCTTTGAAATTATGCATGAAGGTGGTTCAATTTTCTAATGAAGGTGCTTAATAGTAATTTTTTTTGTTGAGTGCAAGATGGTGAAACCAATTTGAGACTCTATAAGTAGATGGTGTAATGTTCACGTTTTTTGGTCGGATCCCATGAATTGTTGGAGTTATCGGGTTCGGTTGGTCTAGCCTCGGTGTTCACAAAAACTTTTGACGCTACTATTCGTATTACGTCGTGGGTGATATGGAAACATCGTAACGAAAAGATATTTAAAAACAAAAACCTGAGCACTAACGTGGTGGTAACGGAGATCAAAGCTATATCTCACATTTGGATTCCTAGCAGAAGTAGCGGGAATATCGCTAACTGAAATGATTGGGTGTTAAATCTTTGGTGTAGGTCCCCTCTTTCTTGACTGTTTGGTTTCATGTCTCGGGTGCTGTTACTTTTCTTTGGTGGTTTGTTTTTGGTTATTTCTTTTTCTTTTTTGTTTGTATAGCTTTTTTTTGAACGGTGAACTTCATTAAAAACGGCGAGCCCTCAAAGCAAGGACCGCCAAGAAACAATTACATCATAAACAGAGGAAACACAACCCAATCTTTCCAAAGAAGGGAGTTAAAACAAGTTCGACTCTTAAGCCATAAAAACGACATAGACTTAACCATGGAAACAACCTCAACCACCTTAGGATTGTGATCATCGAAAACCTTTTTATTGAGCGCGTTCCAAATGGCCCAACAGGTAGTCATAATAATCCCCCTAATCACCTTCTTCTGTCACACCCCCAAATTACGTGTTTTGCAGCGGAATGGAATTCCTGGGGGATGACTGTCATAGCATCAAAGTTACAGTTATGTCGAACGACCTAAAGTGTCGTTTGGAAAACACATCGTTTGATTTATTAAAACAATCAGAGTTTACAAAGTATATGTCCCAAATGAAAATCAACGTGTGCGGAAATAAGTTTGATACAAGCCAAACGATGTTTTTAAAGTGTATAAATCCCATGTGAGACGCGTCGTCACCACGACTCTATGATAAGTCCATGCATGCCATGAAGTGAATGCCTTAGATACCTGAGATAAAACATGCTAAAAATGTCAACACAATGGTTGAGTGAGTTCATAGAGTTTGGTTAACAAGTAAAGCTTTTAAAGAGCGTTCGTGCAACAAAGGCAAAGTTTTTGGTCATATAGAATAGTCCACAAAGCAAAGGCATCGTAAATCCACTCAGTTCCAAGTTCCGCCCATACAAAACTTGCAACATGTGTGTTCACAATCCACTGCCAAAATATGTATAGTTTATGTTCATGCACACGTTGCCAAATGAGTTCACAAAGCAAAGGCATTGTAAATCCACTCAGTTCCAAGTTCCGCCCATACAAAACTTGCAACCTATGTGTTTACAACCCACTGCTAAAAATAGAATGACAATCATGAATATGCGCATTAAGGTAGTTAAAAGTATAAATATCACCACAAGGGTCTTCCAACAACTCGTGTTGGGATGTTCCTCCAACGACTCACGTTGGGCTGTATCCATATAAATGGCCTTCCAACATATAAATATTGGGATGTTCCTCCAACGACTCACGTTGGGCTGTATCCAAATAAATGGCCTTCCAACATATAAATATTGGGATGTTTGTTTAAGTCTAGCACTTCACGCACCAAGTCTAAAGTATAAGTAATGTTGTTTGGCAAAAGAGTTTAAATGTTTTGATAAATAAGCATGTATCTTGCCCCAAATAGTTTATAAGAATTTAAACGAGTAAAAGCGGGGTATGAACTCACAGTAATCCTTAAATGTTTATAGTACTTATGAAAGTAAATGAAAATAGTTGAGCATGTATCTCCCCCAAAATAGTACAAAATAATTGAAAGTGGGGCTATGAAAACTCACGGTAATATGTAGAAGTTAAAATAAAGCAAGTAGTTGAGCATGTATCTCCCCCAAAAATAGTACAAAACAATTGAAAGTGGGGCTATGGAACTCACCTGGTGCAATAGTTATGATGACAAAGTGGATGCACATAAACGAGACGCAACTCTCTGACCGCGACCTATTATGAATGATATGCTCTAATATAAGTCATGAAACAATGTCGTGCATGCAAACTCATATGATATCCATACCACTTGTACATTTGAAAATAATGTTTATCGTCGAAATATAAGTTTATGACATCTCGTCATGTTATAAAATACTTTACAAGTATATACGTTGAATCAATATCCTACGATAGTCGTTTAATGATTTATTATGAAATTATAACTTTTCGTCGTAAAACAATATAATTTGACAAGTCATGAGAGTGACTAAATGGCCTTGAAAAGCTAGTCGTAAAATGGTGCACATCGAGTGTTAGGAACCAAACTCAACGGTTTAGGAAAGCTTGTAGCATTAACTCAAAGTTTTAGCTTTTAAGTTTTTGTCCTAGAGGTCTCGATCATGGAGAAAAACATAGGTAAAGTATGGTACTTGTATCCAAAATATTATTTAACGGTGATTTTCGGCAAAGTTTAAGTGACCGTATTTTACTCGTTACAACTCCGTTTGACGAACGGTTGGACGTTTTGGAAAATATGCTAGGCGAACTTACTTTTACTAGAAGACAACGTTTTCTAAAAAGTATTCCATCGATGTTAAAAACGACCCTCAACATGGTCCTTCGTGGCCGTAATATTTGTCTAATAGAAATATATTAGTTTTTCTTATATAATAAAGTTACGGCAACTTTGTTAAATCGCGTGTAATTTAATCGTTACAAGTCCGTTTTCTACGTTTTATATGTCCTTAGCTTCGTATCAAAGTATACTAATATATTTTTGATAAGTTGACACAATTTATAACGCTTAAGACTCATTTTTTACTCGTAAAAAGTCGAGACAGCATGCTGAATTTTCTGAAACAATTAGTTTTCGTCGTCAACTTGAAAAATTCATAACTTCTTCGTTATAGCTCCGTTTTAATCCGTTCAAGCGGCCACGTTTTCGTTTTAAAGTGTATTTTCTAAATATCTTGGCCAAAAATTTTTATCTACTGTCGAGATTTCCAGATTTTCAAAATATGGACAGACCCTTAATAATAGTTGTCGAAATGAGTTTTTCTCGCGCAAAACCTATACTAACCAATTCAAAACAACTCCGAAGCTATTCTAATCCTACCATACACCTTCTTAGGGTGTCATGGGTTCCTAGACATCACCAAGAGTGATATATTACAAGGAGTAATTATAGGATGACAAATATATATATAACACTTAAAAAACATTAAAAAGTGGTATAAACATCAATATGACTTGCTTGTTTTACTCAAACATGATAAAATGAACATAGCATGAATATGAAAGATGATGATGAGTATGAAATGCTTACTAGCAACTTGATGAGGTTTATGAACAAAGGATTAATCCTAAACAGCCAAGGTTTTTATTTCACAACCTTAATCAAGAGTGTAACTAGAGTGTATAAAATTTGTCTTGAAATTTTTTGGACGATCTCCTCTTGATCCTATGGTTGGCCGGTTTGTGAAGAGAGGAAGAGGAAGGATATTTTTTATTTTTACACTTAAAAGAAATGAGTAAGTATGTGTTGTGTTTTGAGTTTAATATGATATACTTGTATGTATTGTTTAGATATTTTGTGCAAGAAATGAAGTGACTCACCCTTGTTGTCGACAAGGGTGTGTTTTGAGTAAGTTAACACATTTTTTTTTTGATGTATAGATGTGTGGTATAATGTATGATTATTTAAGGATAGTTAATAAATTGTATATTTATTTAAGCATTTAGGGTAGCGTTAACTAAAATTAAATTTTAACGGGTCAAAATAAAATATATTGAAGTCATAAAAATTATAAAAATACATTCCTTACAAAAATTGAGTGAAATAAGAATTATCATGTAGTATTTACGAAAACCGTCGTAATTATATAAATATAACAATTTATATACAAAATAAATTTAAAACATCAGGTAAAATAATAATATGATTTTTATAAACTTAATATGAGTATAAAAATATATCGGGATAATTTTTGGAAGTAACGGATCAAATGTTCAAAATAATCTTTACGCGATAGCGTTTATTTAATAAGAAAATAAACGTTTAATGTAAAATGCAAAACCATGCACGAACCGATATGAAATGATGAATATTGAGTTTGAGAAATGACCGGAAATTGAGAATTGTGACATTCTTCCCATGTCAGAGGAATCACGTCCTCGTGATTCAATTAATGATAATTATAGTCCGATCCTCGACAAGGGTTCTAAAAATTCATGCTCGTATATAGTCTAAATGATCATGTTACTGCTCATGCATATGGGTTCCTCGTTCAACTAAATACGTTCTCGTGCTATCGTGAGCATTTCCCGTCCTAAATGCATGCTCACTTATGATTAGGCTTGATGAGGCAAGCTTTCCCATTCTCGAGCAAAATTTTCAAAAGACTTTTAAGTAACCGATTTTTACTTAATCCCACAACTCATCAAACAAGAACTGTCATACGATTAGGCTAAATCGGTTTAGGTAACAACTTGTTTCTAGCTTGATCGTTGCAACTCATCAAACAAGAACTGTCACTCGGATCAAACACGAAACAAGTGGTTTGAAGAAAATCGTTTGAAAATTTGGCTCGATTACGGAATTGCTTACACATATGAGACTACTACCCCCTTCATTGCATGATTCTTCCTGAATTAGACATAGGTGATCAGGCTATGTATAATTTAGGAGTAACTATGCAATGCTTGGACTAATCGTCTCATATGATGTTTGGTGTTGAGTCATAAGTTCGCATGTATAAGGAGTATGCACTTATAATGATATGATGAGATGCTATGATGATGCAGTTATAGTCTAGGGTCAATGATACAACCTAGTTCTCTATAACCGAGTCTCTGATACCAATCTGTCACACCCCCAAATTACGTGTTTTGCAGCGGAATGGAATTCCTGGGGGATGACTGTCATAGCATCAAAGTTACAGTTATGTCGAACGACCTAAAGTGTCGTTTGGAAAACACATCGTTTGATTTATTAAAACAATCAGAGTTTACAAAGTATATGTCCCAAATGAAAATCAACGTGTGCGGAAATAAGTTTGATACAAGCCAAACGATGTTTTTAAAGTGTATAAATCCCATGTGAGACGCGTCGTCACCACGACTCTATGATAAGTCCATGCATGCCATGAAGTGAATGCCTTAGACACCTGAGATAAAACATGCTAAAAATGTCAACACAATGGTTGAGTGAGTTCATAGAGTTTGGTTAACAAGTAAAGCTTTTAAAGAGCGTTCGTGCAACAAAGGCAAAGTTTTTGGTCATATAGAATAGTCCACAAAGCAAAGGCATCGTAAATCCACTCAGTTCCAAGTTCCGCCCATACAAAACTTGCAACATGTGTGTTCACAATCCACTGCCAAAATATGTATAGTTTATGTTCATGCACACGTTGCCAAATGAGTTCACAAATCAAAGGCATTGTAAATCCACTCAGTTCCAAGTTCCGCCCATACAAAACTTGCAACCTATGTGTTTACAACCCACTGCTAAAAATAGAATGACAATCATGAATATGCGCATTAAGGTAGTTAAAAGTATAAATATCACCACAAGGGTCTTCCAACAACTCGTGTTGGTATGTTCCTCCAACGACTCACGTTGGGCTGTATCCATATAAATGGCCTTCCAACATATAAATATTGGGATGTTCCTCCAACGACTCACGTTGGGCTGTATCCAAATAAATGGCCTTCCAACATATAAATATTGGGATGTTCCTCCAACGACTCACGTTGGGATGTATCCAAATAAATGGCCTTCCAACATATAAATATTGGGATGTTTGTTTAAGTCTAGCACTTCACGCACCAAGTCTAAAGTATAAGTAACGTTGTTTGGCAAAAGAGTTTAAATGTTTTGATAAATAAGCATGTATCTTGCCCCAAATAGTTTATAAGAATTTAAACGAGTAAAAGCGGGGTATGAACTCACAGTAATCCTTAAATGTTTATAGTACTTATGAAAGTAAATGAAAATAGTTGAGCATGTATCTCCCCCAAAATAGTACAAAATAATTGAAAGTGGGGCTATGAAAACTCACGGTAATATGTAGAAGTTAAAATAAAGCAAGTAGTTGAGCATGTATCTCACCCAAAAATAGTACAAAACAATTGAAAGTGGGGCTATGGAACTCACCTGGTGCAATAGTTATGATGACAAAGTGGATGCACAGAAACGAGACGCAACTCTCTGACCGCGACCTATTATGAATGATATGCTCTAATATAAGTCATGAAACAATGTCGTGCATGCAAACTCATATGATATCCATACCACTTGTACATTTGAAAATAATGTTTATCGCCGAAATATAAGTTTATGACATCTCGTCATGTTATAAAATACTTTACAAGTATATACGTTGAATCAATATCCTACGATAGTCGTTTAATGATTTATTATGAAATTATAACTTTTCGTCGTAAAACAATATAATTTGACAAGTCATGAGAGTGACTAAATGGCCTTGAAAAGCTAGTCGTAAAATGGTGCACATCGAGTGTTAGGAAACAAACTCAACGGTTTAGGAAAGCTTGTAGCATTAACTCAAAGTTTTAGCTTTTAAGTTTTTGTCCTAGAAGTCTCGATCATGGAGAAAAACATAGGTAAAGTATGGTACTTGTATCCAAAATATTGTTTAAGGGTGATTTTCGGCAAAGTTTAAGTGACCGTATTTTACTCGTTACAACTCCGTTTGACGAACGGTTGGACGTTTTGGAAAATATGCTAGGCGAACTTACTTTTACTAGAAGACAACGTTTTCTAAAAAGTATTCCATCGATGTTAAAAACGACCCTCAACATGGTCCTTCGTGGCTGTAATATTTGTCTAATAGAAATATATTAGTTTTTCTTATATAATAAAGTTACGGCAACTTTGTTAAATCGCGTGTAATTTAATCGTTACAAGTCCGTTTTCTACGTTTTATATGTCCTTAGCTTCGTATCAAAGTATACTAATATATTTTTGATAAGTTGACACAATTTATAACGCTTAAGACTCATTTTTTACTCGTAAAAAGTCGAGACAGCATGCTGAATTTTCTGAAACAATTAGTTTTCGTCGTCAACTTGAAAAATTCATAACTTCTTCGTTATAGCTCCGTTTTAATCCGTTCAAGCGGCCACGTTTTCGTTTTAAAGTGTATTTTCTAAATATCTTGGCCAAAAATTTTTATCTACTGTCGAGATTTCCAGATTTTCAAAATATGGACAGACCCTTAATAATAGTTGTCGAAATGAGTTTTTCTCGCGCAAAACCTATACTAACCAATTCAAAACAACTCCGAAGCTATTCTAATCCTACCATACACCTTCTTAGGGTGTCATGGGTTCCTAGACATCACCAAGAGTGATATATTACAAGGAGTAATTATAGGATGACAAATATATATATATATATATATATATATATATATATATATATATAACACTTAAAAAACATTAAAAAGTGGTATAAACATCAATATGACTTGCTTGTTTTACTCAAACATGATAAAATGAACATAGCATGAATATGAAAGATGATGATGAGTATGAAATGCTTACTAGCAACTTGATGAGGTTTATGAACAAAGGATTAATCCTAAACACCCAAGGTTTTTATTTCACAACCTTAATCAAGAGTGTAACTAGAGTGTATAAAACTTGTCTTGAAAATTTTTGGATGATCTCCTCTTGATCCTATGGTTGGCCGGTTTGTGAAGAGAGGAAGAGGAAGGATATTCTTGATTTTTACACTTAAAAGAAATGAGTAAGTATGTGTTGTGTTTTGAGTTTAATATGATATACTTGTATGTATTGTTTAGATATTTTGTGCAAGAAATGAAGTGACTCACCCTTGTTGTCGACAAGGGTGTGTTTGAGTAAGTTAACACATTTTTTTTTGAATGTATAGATGTGTAGTATAATGTATGATTATTTAAGGATAGTTAATAAATTGTATATTTATTTAAGCATTTAGGGTAGCGTTAACTAAAATTAAATTTTAACGGGTCAAAATAAAATATATTGAAGTCATAAAAATTATAAAAATACATTCCTTACAAAAATTGAGTGAAATAAGAATTATCATGTAGTATTTACGAAAACCGTCGTAATTATATAAATATAACAATTTATATACAAAATAAATTTAAAACATCGGGTAAAATAATAATATGATTTTTATAAACTTAATATGAGTATAAAAATATATCGGGATAATTTTTGGAAGTAACGGATCAAATGTTCAAAATAATCTTTACGCGATAGCGTTTATTTAATAAGAAAATAAACGTTTAATGTAAAATGCAAAACCATGCACGAACCGATATGAAATGATGAATATTGAGTTTGAGAAATGACCGGAAATTGAGAATTGTGACATTCGCCCATTTCGGCCCTTTGACATTTTTATGAATGTGCAGAAGATCGTCAATATCAAAGACATAGATAAGATCCAATTTACACCACTTCCAAATGGAGCTCCACACACCAAACGAGAACCCACAATCAGCAAGAACATGGCAGGAGCTTTCATCGACCACCTCGCAAAGGGGACATGTTATATCCGTCAAGAAAATGTGTCGATAATGTAAAGCTAGACGTGTTGGAATGCGATTCATTTCAATTCTCCACATAAGAATGTTAACTTTAAGGGGGACCCATGATTCCCATTTCATGTTGTGCGGCCGGTACTCATCTCGGTCCTTCCTAAATAAATCTTTTACAAGCGCAACAAAGAAAGGAGCCTTACCTTCATCATCCCAAAGCCAAGAGTCATTATTACCTGAATATTTGACCAAGGAAAGCATATTAAAAACATCTTGCAATTCGGAGATTTCTTCCACTGTAGAGGAAGACGCATTCCATCCAGCCGAGAGAGAGACCTCGGAACCGGACATAACAATCATGTCGCAAATCTTGCAGTTTTTGTCCGTTTCTCGCGCGTAAAGATTAGGCCATCTATACATCAAAGCTTTGGTTCCAAACCACCTGTCCTTCCAGAACCGAAGGTGATGGCCATTCCCCAACTTCCCTTTAAAAAACCAATCAACCTGAGTACCTGCAATCCGAAGCTTTTCCATTGCTGTAACGAGCGCCTTCCAGCAACCTGCATGGTTCCGGTCAAGAGGCAAAAAACACCACTTGTTTCGGCCACCATGAATTGCTAAAACAACATCGCGCCAAAGTCTCCCACTTTGAGTCTTGAAACGCCAAGCCCATTTTAAAAGAAGAGCCGCATTAACATCCTTTACTTTCGAAATTCCCAAACCTCCATCCTTTTTGCGAGTAGTGACAACTTCCCATGCTACCCAATGAATTTTATTGCTCTCACTTGTACCTGCCCAAAGAAACTTCCTCATAGCGCTTTCAATTGAATCAATAACTTTACATGGAGCCTTGTACAGAGAAAAGTAGTAGATTGGAAGACTTGAAAGAACCGATTTTATAAGGGTCAAACGACCACCAATAGATAAAGTCTTAGCCTTCCAAGAATTCAACCGAGAATGAATTATTTCAATAACCGGATTCCAATAAACAACCCTATTCATGTTAGCGCCAACTTTGATGCCCAAATAATCAAAGGGAAGAGCGCCCACCTTGCATCCAAGAATACCGGCTAAACGATCCACCTCCTCTAGCTTCTTGCTAGCTTTTGTGTTTGTAATAAAATTTCGTTATTTGAAAAAAAAAATGTAATGCTTTTCTCATTCTTGTGATTAGCTTGAGGGACATATTTCGGTGACAAAGAAAATGGAACCTTCTAAAACACACACATGCACACCTAAAACAAACGCTTAATACATTGCCATTGAGGTGACGCTAACACAATTCACCGCGAATTGCTTGAGAGACATTCGAGTCATTATATTACACTAAGAACGACTTTGTGATAGCCTTTGCTCTACGATACTCAATGCAATAGAAGAAAAAGAAGAAGATTGATATGCAATAATCATTTCCATTAGGTAAAATTTGAAACATTGATCTTGAAAGTAGGGGTGTCATTCGGGTCGGGTTGGTAGGGTTCTGGTCAATTCGGGTCGGGTCAAAGTCGGGTCAAGAATAAAAATAATTTACCCGAACCCGACCCTATTTGAACTCGGGTTAGTCGGGTTCGGGTCAATTCGGGTCGGGTCAACTCGGGGGCCAATTCGGGTTCGGTCAACCGGAATATAAGTTAAATAGTGAAAAAATTGTCTATTTGTTTTAATTTATATAGAAAATTTCAAAAACAAATATATAAAAAAATAAAAAAATCCTTATTCGGGTCAAACGGTTTGACCCGAACCCGACTTAATCAAAAAAACTCAACCCGATACCCGACCCTATTTAATATTCGGGTTACTCGGGTTGACCCGAATAACCCGAATTCAATTTCTAACCCGAGTAACCCGACCCGAATATACTTAGTCGGGTCCGGGTCGGGTCAGGATATTTGACACCCCTACTTGAAAGTATACAAATACAAAGACGTACTATTTAACACCTGCACCCTTCGATATTGACATGTATCTATACTACATACTACATATAATAGAAAAACGGTCAAACCTTGAAAAGTGAAAAGTTGAAAGTCAAAGGTGAGAGAAATATATTGTGTAATTAATAATATTATTAAAGCACCCCATTACTTAAAAATATAATAATTTATTCACATTGTACAACCATTTAAAAGCATATCCACCAAATTAAAAACAACCAATTAAAACACCATTTACTAAAAAGTACAATAAAGTTTTCACAATGTACAATTTAAACAAACTACAACATAAATCTAAGTATAAAATAATTAAACACACTAATTAATGTTATTTTTAAAATACCCTAAAATGGAAAGTACATGTTATTATACACATTATACAAATTAATAAAACACATAAAACTTCATGCAAGTTAACAAGTTGATGGTACATATAGTTTTGAAAATCGGATCGGACCAACGGGTTCAACCGGAAACCAGTGTCGCCACCGGTTCGGCTAACTAATAACAGCCATCCGAAAACGAACTAGAAAGGACCCGTTGAAACCGATAAAACTGGTGAATCAGGTCTTATCGAGATCTATTTCTCCGGTTAATCGTCACAGGGTACCCGCCACCGCAACGCGCGGGTACCCTGGTATACTATATATAAAGGAAAAACCAAAAAGTAAAAAGTGAAAATTTGAAACTATTAATACATATCGAAAACCGGGTTGACCCGGGACGCTTCAAACCCGATGGGTTGACCCTGTTTAATTTGACCCGTTTTGACCCACTTGTCGAGTTGACTCGGTTTAAATCGACCCGTTTTTCGACGGGAACGGTTCAACAGGTTGAACCACCCGGGTCGAACCGGGTTTCAAAACATTATGTTTAATCCCAAATCTTCAAACTTTTACTATATTTCGTTTAGAACCCATAAACGTTTTTTAACACAAAACGATCTGTCGCTATATAAATATATATTATATATAAGCTTTTCTTCAAAAACGAGTATAATGTTTTACAATTAAGAGAAAATATGTGCCCGTTAGTGCACATTTAACTTTTCAATAGGCTAAATACGCACATTTAAAAAAAAGATGGGGCTAAATGTGCCCAAATCTTTTACAAAATACCCAAAATTAGCCCATTGTTTTTTTATTTTGGGCTAATCACATTCATGCTAATTTTGGTACTTGCGTTCTTCTTAACAACGGCACCATTAATCCCATCCTTGTTAGTTTTTACGCGACAAGTAACGTGTGTTGTTAGTTTTTATTTATAACTAATGTAATGTTTACTTTCATTTTCATTAAATGTTTTTATATGTTGTTTGATAGATGTTAAGAAATTTCGTCTAGACTTTAGTTATCGTATAGTACAACCGTTTGCAATTGCATTTTCATCGGTTCACGTTCTATTTTAAACGCTACACAAAACACTTACCACAATATCACAAATCATTAATTATCTGACGCTTGAAACCGTTGCCTCTAGGCGCGAGTACTCGCCTAGTATTATATAATACTAAAATGAATGAGACACTAATAAAGCAACTCACATAACTTTTTTAACAAATGAAATTAAAATAATACAGTTTACATTTACTTGTCGATTAGTACCATATGTTGGACTGAAGCAATTAAGCTTATATATGATTTAAACATTAACCCACTCTTGAATCGAAAACTTGTTTGATAACATAAGGCCCATAATTAATAAGTACATTAGTTTAGCCCTTAATGATGTTGTCAACAACATGTTTAGTTGAATCAAAGAAAATTCTATACATTTGTTCAGTTGGATGTATAGAGTCCCAAAATGCATATTTAGATGCATCTGTGCAAGTACTTGATTTATGATTGCATAGGAATGTTGTTTCTAATAAGCCAGTCCCACAACAACCACGTTTAACTTCTTTAAATCCTGATAAATACGCATCAAACAAATATGTGTTAGATGACATTATACTATGTATAGCATTAAATCACATAAGCAACTCAAGGAACTAGGCTTACCATATTTACCATTAGCGATTGCATCAAATAACGTTGAATACGTATCAAGATAGACGACCTTGCTTCCTTGTTTTGCATGATTAACTTGCATGATATTAAGTTGGGTTTGGAGCAAAGAATTGTAACTCCTCCCAACAGATGAGAAGAAATCAATACAGCCACGATCAAGAAATGCATTTTCAGAAAAAAGAGTTATGACAATGGGCAAGCAACCCATTGGAGGTAGCCCAGCAACTAACATCTTGCGAGCTCCTTCATCGTGCAAGCCCTGATTTAAAGAAGTATATAAGCGGTTGATATAATTTGGACAACCTTCAAGCAAATTTAATACTTAAAAGATACGGAGTAAAGTTTTTGAACGGGAATGTTAACAGTAAGGTCATAAATTGTGACTATATCGGCTTGTTTGAACATTGTGTATTGTTATAATAACATGAAATTTGATAATTAGTTGTTAACAACAATTATTGTTATCAAAACCCAAAATAATAATACATATTCTTATTGCTGTAAGAAAAGTTGATTATTTGTGTTTTAGTGTCTTATTGGTGTTTTAGGGTGTGCTTGTTTTGTGTGGGGGTTTTATCTTATTTTTCACTATGTACCCGAGGGGGTTTATAGTGCGGTGTAGCTAAGTTGGCTACACCTTTGGTGTAGCTAAGATTTCCCCATATATATATATATATATATATATATATATATATATATATATATATATATATATATATATATATATATATATAGAGTTTGGATCAAATGAAAAGAAATATTAAAATAACAATGATAAGAAGAAACCACAATCACTCATTTCATATGCATCTACAAAAATGGATGCATCTCCCCTTAAAATTCTCTCTCCTATTTGAAATGTGTTGTTAGAAATCCTTCTTATTCTTCTTTTATATATATATATATATATATATATATATATATATATATATATATATATATATATATATATATATATATATATATATATATATATATATATATATATATATATATATATATATATATATATATATATCATATAAAAAATTTGAGGCCTTGTACGACAACGCACCTCTACACCCTCATATACGGCTCAGCTAATAATTTTTAAAAAAATATGATGAACAACGTTTGCAATTATGATACGCAAATTTTAAATGTGTGATGAACAATAATTTATCATTTAATAAAAATTTCATCAAGCACTAAAAGACGTGTTATTAAAATTATATAGTTGTATTCACAAGTTTTCAATTCAATACGATATTTTGTCTGTAATGAAGAATGTTTAGCCTTTTACACCTCAATGAACATCGTTACAGAGTTTACAAAAAATTATGATCAACCTTCAAATTATGATGAGTATGATTATTCTTTATTAGTTACACAAAATTGTCAACTCTCCACTATAAAATATGTAAAACTAATGTAAAGTGTAATGATTTTGTTTAAAGATGAGTGTTCACCTTATATAATTTATATAATTTTTATCAGATATATGGATTTAGGGTTTGTCTAATAAGTGTCTATAGGGCACTGGTTCGGATGCAAAAAAAACGTCAAGGTTATTAAATAAAAAATCACATGTAGCTAAGATAATTTATATGTTTAATTAATGTTTATTAAATACATTTTAGTTATATTTTTGATATCGAGTATTTGTGATGGACAAACAAACATTAAATCCAAATGAATGTAGTAGGTCTTAGTTGGATCAACCGTCGACTATTGGCTTATCCCCAAACTATAGGACCACCAATAATCCCTCCCATCCAACTTGTCATTAATGATATCCGTTTTTATTATAAGAAGAATAATTGTTATGAGAATAGTGTTTCTATTACTTAGGTCATTCATTATAGTCATTTCAAAAAAAGTTTTAAAATATATGAAAAGGTTTATAATTTGTTTTAATCATAGTGAGTTGATGTTTCATGTTCATATATGATGAAAATGTTTGAAATCTTGAACCTTTTCATAATTTAATGCATGTGTGATTGTTAAGCATTTTATAAACTTGAAAAAGTTTATACATAGTGCAACAATGTTTATAAAATCAAAAACTTTATAAATTGTGATTTAATAAATTTTTAGACCTTTTAAAAGGTCCACCGTTGTGGATGCTCTTATGAAGAATACATGTGCATTTTTTGAAATCTTTAATTTTAAAACTTAGTTAATATAGTTTATTTAAATTATCTTTTAATACGTTAATATGGTTTATTTAAATTATCTCTTAATTACTATAATTTTAAATTTTAATTAATATAGTTTATTTAAATTATGTTTTTAAAATATTTTAATTGAAATTATCGATTAATCTCCTACTTTATTTCTCAAAAAATAATAGTCCATAATTAAACATCTCACTTAATACTATTATTTATACATTTGTGTCGGCATCAAACTTATATGATATCCAATAATTAAGATAAGATAATTAATAGAGAACCGAAAACACTATGCATCACTCTTAAATTTTTTTTTTCTTTATGACAAGAGAGAAACCTAACTCGAGCCACCTTTTCACCTTTGGTGACCTGCAGGAAGGTAAATCCTAATTAAACTCCCTAAATCATTTCGCAAGACTCATAGAACCTTGTAAATCACTATCTCACCACGACTGTGGATTACGTAGTATAACTCGCCATACTTAAGTTATTTCAACATGACTAACATATATTGTGACAATGTCGTATAAATGGATTAACAGTTAATTTATAAAAACGCTAAAACAATATAGCAATTGTTTTTGAAGCATTATTTCAACAATGATGGTTCATAGGCAGCAAAAGAATATGTCGGTCTAAAAATGTCAAGAACTCATGAAATACCTAAATTATGTACTTCCTTATAATAGGGCGGGTATGATTCAGATTTCTTTTTATATCAGGCTAATTATAGGCTATATATATCAGTAAACTCGCAAGAGAGGCCCGGGAGTGGTGGCGGGGTGTGAGTTTGTTTCACCTATCATAGTAGCTAGTTCTCTCAAAGCAAAGTCACTGTGGGGTCCAGGTGAGCAATGATCTAAGTGGCTCTCTCGCGGCTTTAAGTTGTCCGGCCTGTCGACAACTTACCTCCAACTTGGATTTTCACTATGGGTTTTTGGGTACCCCTCATTTTAAAGGCTGATGTTTGGATATCAATTTCATACAGTAATAACTTCAATTATGCTTAGGAAACGACATTTTACCTAATTCTACCATATAAGCAGTCTTGTTAGTACAATGTTTTTTCACTGTACTACAGCATAAGTGTCTAATTAGGTTAAACAACCATAGAATATGTATACTATATATAGTCATAGAATCTGCAAACGTGCTTCAGGCAAATGTAGTACTAGTATAAAGTAGTTAGTCACAGTTGACTCTTTTAGAACCAGGGAAAAAACTAGCAAGGAAGAAGATGCAAACATTCAGGCATACTTTAAAATAAATGATTGACCTTTTTAAATGCATATCCTTAATCTAAAGCAAAGGGTTCAATAGTACTCGAGTAGAAATTTCGAGTTAAAAAACACAGCTACCTTGGACAAACCAAAAGACATAGGATGTACACTTAAATAATTTGTTAAAGATGTGCATGCCGTTGGCAAAGTGCATGAGCACAAGTCATTTTTTTTTTTTGAACAGGAAAAAAAAATAAAAAATGACTTGTGCTCATGCACTTTGCCAACGGCATGCACATGAGCACAAGTCATTGATGATTGAACCCTAGACATCTTGTGAAGAGTTTAGTTGTCTTACTATTAAACCATTCGGTGATAGTTAAGTCACTTATGGATGCTGTCAGGTTTTAAATTATATACTGTAGTATTTTACTCGAAGGTTAGTTTTTTTTTAAACAAAAACAAAATCAAAATCAAAAGATGAATATTACTATAATTTCAAAAGTTATTCAGCTGTAAAAAAATGGGCTATAGAAGCAAATTACCTCCAAGAAATCCAGTTGTTTGTTCATAACGAATTCCATGTAGCTCGGAAGACTGTATTTGTGTCTTTGAATTGGCAATGTGAAATAATTAACAACAAAATCATTAGTACCCGCACTCATGATATAAAGTGCATTGTTAACGATTTCCATTGTTCTCTTTTCCCCAAACTTTGCAGCTAGTCTAGTTTTGTACTCCCTGAAATACTCTAATTGTCGTGGCAACGGAATGACGTTCTGCAAACAAATGCATGATGAGTTAATCACATAACTTGACACTAATTTAGACATCTTAAAAAAAGCGAGTTTCTTCATTTCTTCTTTGTCACTTGCTTATTTTACCCATCAAGTTATGTTTTAACATGATCATTGTTTTATACTCTGAGGCCACATTAAGGTTCACTACAGGAAATTGAGTTTTTAGCGACGATGGAAGTCGTCGCTATAACTTATAACGACGACACATAGATGCTACAAATCTCGTCTCTATAAAACCGTCGCTAAAAGTTATAGCAACGACAATTTGATTTATAGCGACTACATATCTTGACTTTACTTGTTGCCTATAACTTTTTGACACAACTTATAGCAACGACATGTTGTCGCTATAATGAAGCTTGAATTGACCTTCACTTTTTTGACTTTTTGACCTATAGTGTCGCCGCAAAAGGTTGCGAGAACCTTTCGTCTTGGAGGGAAACTTTTGTTTGACCAAGACCAAAAACCAGACTTATTGTCAAACCTGTAGCGACGAATCTCTCGTCTCTATAGATAAAAGTCAAGGTCAAAGTTTGGACACGAGTTTTTTTCCTTCTATCTAACTTTTAGCGACGGCCCAGCAATGATGTGTCGTCGCTAAAAGTTTTGGTCAAAGTCCGACTTTTGAAACTTGGTTTTGTGTCGTTAAGCGGACTTAAAGCAATGACATCCGTCGCCGCTTAAAAGTCACCCTTGCCAGAAGTCCAAATTCTTGTAGTGGTCTTTGGGCTAGTGCGTTTTAAAATTCTAGTACACATCCTAGCTTCAGTCTCGTATATAATTTCACTCTAGAAATCATTATATACGGAAAGTACTCATATAATTGAGCGGATAACACAAATAACTATATTTTGCTGCTGTCTATCTACTATTATTCATACAATAAGCATTCTTCACATAAATAGAAGATATTGACACACACATATATATGTTTTACGTTAACTGAACTTTGTATCTTGATTTCTTCTGAAAACAATTTGAACTTAACTTGTTATTTTCTTTATAATATGTTTTTTCACAATGAGGCACAATAATGACTTGAGTATGTATGCAATGTCTATTAAATATACATTCACATTTCACATGACTATATACAGAATATTAAACATGCACAAACATACAAAAACACACATTTATGCCATTGTGTGTGTATATGGAGTAATGGATGATATAGAGATATATAAGGAGAGAGAGATATTTACGCTTATTGTTGGTGTAAGAGGATCATATCCGGATCCAGCCGAAGCAAAACTGACACCAGTTGACAAATCATGAACCGTAAGTGAAGGGTCCAAATAAGGAGGCACATTATCCTTTACACCAAGATACCTAGCTACACCATATTCACAACCACAACAATTTTTCAGACACCAAACTCACAAAACGTATAAATATTATCATCTGCTTGTTAACGGGTCCTAACAATAACGTAAGAAAACCCATGTACTAAAAAAACGACAAAATGAAGCAAAAGAAATTTAACAAAAGTAATGCCACAATAGTGCCAACTTACCAATTAAATCGCTAGCTAGCAATCCATTTGTAAACCTTCCTGTGGGTATTCGGTTTGGAAAATCTCTCCCATAAGGTGGAAAATTGCCCTTGAAAGGAGTTAGAATGAAATTGTTGTTTCCTGGATCAGAAGTCGAGTCTCCAAACACTAAAATAGCCGAAACCGAATGGTTTTGTTGGCTATCTTTCACATGATTATGTGATCTTGACTGTAATTTTGCATTGGCTTTGAAAATCAAAAGAACGTAAATTAATAAAATTCTAAGTTTTAAAGAAAAGATGTGTTGATGAGAAAGTATCATCGTGGAAATAATTCAAGGAGAGTAGATATGACTTTAAAAGAACAATGAAATAAAGAATAGTAACATGTCATGCATTCTTAAAATAGCGTTTCAAGTGTGGTTGGTTTGACTCTATATTGCATATTCACCCTCAAGTATTACGTTACTATTTACATATTTGCATTGATTATAAGGGACCGACATAATTAAACACGTACATTATTGTAAGAACAAATATATATAAAACAAATTTACTTTGATTCTCTTTTAACAAAAGTTAAAACACCGGACACGACCCTACTGAAAGAATTCACATTACATGATTCTTTAACAAATTGAGTAGTGAGTTTGATTGATGCAGTGAATAGTATTAAGCTGGAAAATACTCTTTTTGCAAATTTTCTTGATACTGGATATTTTGTGTGCTCAGAAATCAATTTTAACTTTAATATATTTTGTTTTTGACGAAAAATGGGCCAATATATACATTCATAAAGAATAGAACTAGCTCTAAAGCTTATTACGGAGATGCTTTACAAAATAGAGGTAATAGAGGTGATTGATGCAGTGATAGAGTTTTGATTACGACCGCTCTAAGGTTACAATCACTAGAACAAAAAGTGGATTTTGCTACACCCAATAAGTGTGACGATATACATATAGTCACACATGATTTTTCGAGTGTGTGTGACTAAAGGTCGCGTGACCGTAAGGTACCTACTGTCACATGTTTGAGTTCTTTTTAGTCTCTATTACAAAACAGTAACCAAAACCTTAACATGTGACTAATTAGGTACAAATTTAGTTTGATTAATCAGTATTAGTGAGCGTAAACATTGTATAGTCACACAAAGCATTTTTTTTTTGTATATTTAGTCACATACAATTAAGCATAAAGTGGCCAAATATGTGAATGTGTGGCCGTTCCATTTCGCCCATGTGTGACCAAATCTCATTTTTGTACTAGTGAATGACTTAAGAGCGTGTTTGTTTTGAGGGTTTAGCATTTAAAGAATGAGGTGATTTGCACACTCTTTATTTTTAGATCAAAATACACTGTTGGTCCCTAAACTTGTCCAAAAACATCGCATGGAACCGTAACATGAGATTTTCGTCGCCAGCAGCCCCTTTTCCAAGTTTTTGAGGCTAAACTGGTCCCTTGACCCGTTTTCCGTTGGTCAACCTCGTTACTCGCCGTTTGCTTTTGTCTTTAGTCAGAGGGCACAAATGTCATTTTGTTATTTCGATAAACAAAGTCTTTATTATTTCCACATGTCCTATCCCTCTTCCCGCCCTATAAACACATAGAATGTATTTTATTTTTCGTCCCACAACTTTCTTTACAAGAATGATCACAATTCACAAACCCTAATTGCATGTTACAAAACCAGTTGTTATTGTTCAGAAAACCAAAACATGGATTTTACTCTATGGAAAGTAAAAAGACATCCAGGTTATCCAGTTGATGATACCATTCTGTACAACTCTGCTAAGAAGAAATACGGTACGGTTTTTATTTTGTTATAAACATTGAGATTTGTAATTGGGGTATATATTATTTTTGGCAATTAAGTTCTGATTATGTGGTCTTTTCTATTGACATGTTTTTAGGTGGTAGATCTAATATGTTTAGCATGAGGGTTCCTCACAATGGTGTTTTTAAATACTGGCCTAGTAGAATATACGATGGAGGTATGTAAACTTTAGTTGATTTGGTTGATGTTGATAGTGTGTCAATTGAAGAGTTGGATGTTCTTATGTATAAATTGGGTTACGAGCTGGGTTCAAAAAATTACTATTACTTTGTTAAGCCTGGTAGTAGTTTAGATGATGGTTTGTATAGCTTAAATGAGAATGCCAATTTACAAATATTGAAAGATCTTGTTGATGACCATAAGATAATAGAAGTTTATGTTGAAAATGGTAAGACAAGACTGGATGTTGATGAAATGTCACCAAAGTCAATTAGGACAGTTATTGCTGATGTGGATGCAACAAAGAAAAAGACAGCTCTTGTTATTGTTCCATATTGCTCAAACAAATTGTTCTTAAAAAACATTGTTAATAAGCCTATGGTAGAGGATCTAAGTCAAGTTACACAACAACCTTTGGAAGTTAATACTTTGGTACAATCTAGTCAGATGCCAGAAATAGAACCTTTGTTTTCATTTGTAGAGATCTGTAAAACTGAAGATGTTTTAGGTGATGGCAACCAACAAATAGATAAAGCTGTTGAGCATATCCAAATAGATAGTCCTGAAGAGGTATGTCAAAATGATCAAGAGATAGGTCATCAAGACGAGGAAATAGGTAATCGTGTTGAGCATATCAAAAAAGGTAAATCTGTACAGGTATGTAAAATTGACGAAGCTTTAAGTGATGACAGTGCGAGTGAAACATATAGTTATGTGAGTGATGATGATGACATTCAGAACATTCGAGAGGGAAACACAATTTTTGATGAGGCAAATACTTTTGAGGAGCCTGATGTTGCTGTTAATCTGTTCAAAGTTACTGAGACTATAGAGTTACCATATATAGGTAACTCCAGCCAGATACCAGATGATTTTTTTTTAAGGAAAAGTGAGTTAGATCTGTTAGTGACAATGAGTTTTCAATTGGTTCTGAGAATGAGGATGAGTATGTAATTAGGAAGAAAAAGATGATGGCATACAAAAAAATGTTAAGTGAGGCAGAACAAGTAGAGGATGAAGTATACTTTTTCTGTGGTCAAACTTTTGTAACTGCAAAAGAGGTGAAAGATAAGATCACCCTGCTTTCAATATAGACTAGGAGGAAATTGCAACTCATTAAGAATGACAAACAAAGAATTAGGGTTAGGTTTGTTGGAACAATACCTGTTTGTGGTACAAGTGAAGGTGTTGGCCTGGGAACAACCCCAAAGAGGAAAACAGATCCATTAACTAGAGGCCGCGGAAGAGATGTATATTTGAGATCACTCAAGGAGCAACCAAAAGATTGCCCATGGTTGTTGTATGTAACAAAAAATACAACTAAAGATTTATGGAGTGTTACAACTTTCAAGGATGAACAAAAATGTTTGCAATCAAGAGAGATTAAAGCTTGTGACTACAAGTTTTTATAGTTGACCAAGTTCAAGTCAATCCAGATATTCTAATCAGGGCTGTTCAAGATCAACTCACTAAATAGTTTGAAGTTCAAGTGTCTATGCAAAAGGCATTAAGGGCAAAAAAATCAGGAAAAAAATTGAGATTAGGGGTGATCATAAGTAGCAATACACCATTTTAAGAGACTATGTTGAAGAGTTGAAGAAAACAAACCCAAATACAACAGTTAGGATAAGTGTACAAACTGCAACAGATCCAACAAGTCCAATAAGAGTTTTTAAGAGAATTTATGTATGCTTAGGTGCTTTGAAAGAAGGATATAAAGCTTGTCAAAGAGAGTTGTTGGGGTTCTATGGTGATTTTATGAGGGGTCATTTTTCTAGTCAGCTTCTTACATCAGTCGGTATTGATAGCAACAATAGAATATACCCTTTAGCCTATGCTGTTGTAGAAGCTAAAAACAAAGAGTCATGGATTTGGTTTCTTGAATGTCTAGGAGATGATCTTGACTTGCAACCAAACACAAGCTACACTTTTATCCGCGATGGGCAAAAGGTGATGTTATCTTTTAGTCAATGTTGCAAAAAAAGGTCTACAAGGCCGATTAATTGCCGCCTAGGCGCTACAAGGCCACCAACCTTGCCGATTTATGTAACTAGGTCAACCGTAGTCAACGGCGATCAACGACGGTCAATGGTGGTCAAACTTGCGGGAAACCTACAAATCTTGCCGGAAGTACCCAAAACTCACCATAAACTTATTTTGATCACTTATAGTAATTGTCTAAATCTATTACAAGTTGTTTTTTAGAAAAATCTTGCCGTGAATACATAAAACTCGCTAGAAATACACAAAACTTGGCGGAAATACCCAAAATTTGCCAAAATTCCAATCCGATTAATCACCGATTAATACCGCCTAGACCGATTACAAGCTACAAGGTGGTCGACCGCCCGACTACCGATTCGCGATTTTTGCAACCTTGCTTTTAGTTGATTATATTCACTTGTATTTTTAATAAATGGTACTTTTATTAGTAATGAATTGATGTTTCTTTGTGTAGGGTATCATTCTAGCATTAACAACAGTATTCCCTAGTGCTGTACACATATATTGTTTGAGGCACATACATGATAATATGAAATTTCAATGAAATGATAGATCATGTTAATACAAATAAGCCGTAAAAACGTTTATTTATAATTTACGATCTTCTAATGTTTTGTCGATAACAAACTTAAAATCATTTTAACAAAAATAAAATACGTAAATGGTTTGAGCCAATAGTTTACTAACACACTTACATTTTTATATAAAACACTAAACAAGTAATAGTGTTTACATTTTATAGAAATGCATATGTATAACAACTAGTGTTTACATAATGGGTATATATATACATACTTAATATATATTGTAATGTGTAATGTAATGGGTAAGAATCTAAGTACTTGACCCATTAACTAGATACATTGATTGTAGTTGGGTAAAACCCAAAGTTCATGACCCATTGCATGACATCATGCATGAAGTCATGTTGGGTATTATCCATAACCCATGGAGCTAACCCATTACCCATTGACTAGATGCATTGCATCTTCTAGATACATTGTATCTATTTGGATACCCATGATCCAAAGTCCATAACCCATGACCCATGATCCATAACCCATAACCCATTTAGGAGGAGCTTCTGGCGGATCCCCAGGAATACACTGGACGGATCCCTCAAGCAAGGGATCCGCGGGATCCGGGGGACAGTAGTTGATTTTTTCCTATAACTAGTGAGCCATTTCTTCATTGTAAGTTGCCACTCCCACACATACTTTCTCTTAGTATTGTAAACTCTCTAACCTCAGATCCAAAGGATCTTTCTATGTAGTTTTGTGTTTGTGTGATCTTCTAGGTTCCTCTTAAAGGCGAGATCACCACCTCTTGAAGTCAAAGTAAGCTCAAGTCCATGAGTTGCCAAGCTTCGTCATCATCAAGACTACTGAAGTTCTCTTGTTGTTAGTTCTTTCTTTCTCTCTAGAAGTGTTGTGTTGAAGGCATTAGTGAAAGGTGCCAAAAGGGTTAAGTCGAAGGCATTAGTGAAAGGTGCTGAAGGTCCGTGTCTAAATCATTAGTTAAGGGTGCCAAAGGTCCATGGTGAAGGCATTAGTGAAAGGTGTCAAAAGATCGTGTCAAGGGCATTAGCGAAAGGTGTCAAGGGTGTACAATCGATATTGATATCCTTGATGATGTCGTAATAAGGAGTGTGTCTCCTTTGGGATAGGTGTTGTGTAGTGTTGGGTAGTAGTTCCTCCTTTATAATAGAACACGGTATCTAGCCTTGTACCGGATAAAGTGCAGGTGACGTTGTGATAGGTTTGGTTCTACCTTGTGGAAGAACTCGGTGTCTAGCCTTGTACCGGATAAAGAGTACACGACGTTGTGAAGGCTTCTCCTCCACAAGGAGTTTGTGTTGTGTAGTGCTAACGAAATCTCGAGTAGGTGACTCGGGGAGTGGAGTAGGGCAAGGAAGGTGTCCTTGTACCCGAACCACTATAAACACTTGTGTCGTGGTTTTGTGTTTCTTACTCTTTACCTTTACATTACGTATTTACATACTTATCTATCAACATCCAACATACACATCTAATATATTGACATAAGTCAATCTAAATAGTTTAAAACAAAGTTTTAATTGGTAAAACTATTCAACCCCCCCCCCCCTTCGAGTTTTCCACATATCATACAAGGAACATTTGTGGAGATGTGCAGCAGCAACAACCGTCCAACAATTTAAGGCAGACATGCTTGCATTCAAGAGTTATAGCGAACCTGCCCATGCTTGGTTAAGTAAGATTCCACCAACCCATTGGTCAAGGTCGCATTTTATAGGTACTAACCAAATCTATGTCTAAGTGTACTGATAACGCTACACGCGTCGTTCGGGGTCAAAGGAACTTCCTTTTCTTCGAGCAAGTTTTATAACACCCTAGGAAGTGAACCTAATCGTTGTAGTGTAGTATTAGGGTAAGCCACGGGTATTGATATCGTTCTCTAGGGGAATAGGAATGCTAGTGAGAAGTTACTACGCTAAGGTTAGGGTTGAGGAAAATTATTTTTTTATCTTTTTATGTTTTTTTAGGAAATGGAAAGGTACGAATCTCGGGGTTTGGATTTGGGGGTTGGTATTTCTACCGATTACTCTACTAATCTAATTATCTAATCTAAGGTGTATGTAGTCTATGTCTAATTATTGTGTGCTCGTATGATAGTTTAAATATGTGTTCACTTAGGTTTTATTACTCCTTAATTATTTCCTATTGATGGTTGAATTGTCACGTCCTTATTCTTAATCGCGTTGTGTGTCTAAAGTCGTAGGGTATGCGTTTATCCCTAACTCTTTGAACTTACCAAAGGGTCTCGTCTACAAAACCCACTAGGGATTATAAACTCTAACTCTAAGGCCTCTTTGGATGGTTTAGCCTACAACCGCTCTAAGTGCTATAGCCTAAGGTTCACAAAGATTAATCAAGCATTAATTACACAACGAATGAGCTATCGCATTACTAGATCATTAATCAATCAAGATAAGAGACAAGCAATCAATATTTAATAATTAAGTTTCATATTCCCTAAGCAAACACACAAGTAAATTAGCCGGACATGGAGAACATGCAAGCATACACACAAATAATTGAAGACATAATTGAATTAATGAAGTAAAACACTTATCTTGATGTAAGATAGGGTTTGGAACCCTAAAATACTGTACAAGACAGCCTTGGTTCGGTTTAGGTTTTTACTCCAAAAGACTACACACAAATACTGAAAAATTCGGATTCTATATATAAGGTTACATAAGCGACGGCGTCACCTTATGATTTGTGACGCCGTCGGGTCGCCGTCATTAGGGTTTCGTCTTGGCCATGTTAGTCTTGCGACGGCGTCACCTTGTGCTTGTGACGCCGTCCTCTTCAGTCTCTAACGCCGTCTGGATCAAATCTAGGCCGTCTGAGTTGCGACGGCCTACTCTTTTAAAGCCTGACACCGTCACTTGAAAATAAGAATTTTGGCTTCTGTGTCGTCACAAAATGCTCCGACGGTGTCGCAGTTAAGCAGTGACGCCGTCACCTTGTATTTCAGCAGCTTGAATGTCTCGATTCTTGACTTTGGCCATTTTCTTCGTATATCCGCGCCTTTTCGTCCAAATAAGTGCCATTACAGCTATTTGCCTTCAAGAGACCTAAAAAGTGAAAAGGAGCGATATTAAGTATTAACGGATACAAAAGTGATCAAATAAGGGCTTAAACGACCCCTCAAAAAGGTACATTTTAAAACCTTATCAAATATCCCTACACTTGGTATTTGCTTGTCCTCAAGCAAATGTGCTTTTAGCCAATTAATTTATAAGTTAGGGGTCATGAAGCATTGGTTTAAAACAGTCCACAACACATATAAGCCCCGCAAAAGTCATAACAAGCATGAAAATTACATACTAGCACCTCACATGGGGTGTTTGGATACTCACATCTCTCTCGGGTGTATATGAAATATAACAAGTTGGAAATGGAAGATAAACACTCATTAACCGGTCCTAGTACATAGATTACCATAGGCTTGAGAATAGATCAAACCTCCATCGATTTGGCGTAAGCACCTAGGAAAGACTATCAAAGAGGTCTTTAAAGGGTTGTAATGTTAGGCTTACGGTAGGGAAACAAAGGGTTTGGTGGGATAGGCTATTTAGTGGTGGCAAGTCAAAAATCTCTTATGTTACAAGCATACGAAGAATGGCGTTGCTAAGCCAAGACTCGACACTCTAAACTCTAGATAACTGAAACAAACAAACATAAATTTAAAGGATAGATGTAGGATGGTAGCCCTTTTTTTTTCTTTTTTTTTTCATACACT
The DNA here is from genome assembly GCA_019973895.1 of Chrysanthemum seticuspe. NCBI lineage: Eukaryota > Viridiplantae > Streptophyta > Magnoliopsida > Asterales > Asteraceae > Chrysanthemum > Chrysanthemum seticuspe. Next base: position 207,135,796 of record BPTQ01000009.1, on the reverse strand, counting down.
TTTACTCTACCATCCTCTACGGTAACATCAAAATGATAGGGATTTATAGGCACATCCCTACACTTGAGTTTTTATTACTCTAACACTAATTTGACCCGAATTAAAAAGATCAAAACACTTGGGGTACGTTATTACGCAAATAAGGGAATTTAACGTTCCCCTCCAGTCATTTCATAAACTTTAACTTTTTCCCATGAGTCCCAATCGTCCCAAAACTGTGTACAAAGGATATGACTTGACTTAGCAACTCATGCAAGCAACTAGATAATTGAACTAAGGGTTTAGGGTGATAACAATAATGCACTAAAAGTGAGTGCATACAAGGTAGGCTAAGGCGATTTGGGTGTATATTTGAGGGTGGGATGTAAACAATGCTCTTCATTGATATTCCGGAAAAACCGAAACATCACGAGAACCGCAAAAAGGATAGGCTCTGAGGGGTTAACTAGGGGTATCGTGTACTAAAAATGAGTACAACGCAAAGGTGTGGGGGAATTACTCAACCGATGTGGAAGAAGTAATTATATTACGGGTATCAAACAAGGGTTATCCTAATGCCTCTTATCATTTAGTTATTCCTAACTACACAAGTGTAGTCTTACCTCGGGATGCATCACAAAACAAGTTCTAGAATCTATTATACTACCGGTTCACACTCTAAGCATTAAAGATGAATGCTTTAATTCCTACTAATCTAAGGGTGATCCTCACATTTTGGGTGGAATTTGGGTGGTAAAGGGTTTTTGTGCTAGTCATGTAACTTCCTATCTGTTAGACGCTTTTGTTAAGACTAATGGCCCACTCCTATATGTCATAAAAAAATTTAAATTTGGTGCCAAAATTACCCTAACCGACATTTTCTCATGGTTTATTACACAAATACAATTGGACAAAGCAAAAAATCAAGGATAAGCATAGTTTCTAAGTTCCCGTTTTATTTTCCCTCCCTACACTTAAACTGAACATTGTCCCCAATGTTCCCCGAAAGTATCAAAGTTATGATAATGGAAGGTAATTAAAAACGAAAGAAACTAGTACTCCCCTGACTAGCTCGGTAGGATCCGTGTGTGAAGTAGTGGTTAAATCCTTTCCAAGAAAAATGTATGCGTGAAAAGCTCCTTCTTATCTTTTGTTTCTTCTTCTTGATAAATAAAACCTGCACACTTGAAGAAAACAAACGAAACCTTCGCGTAAAATCGGCGGTAATAATATATATAAGACTCTACTAAACTAAGATATAATGCTTGTGGAATGGATGTTTACAGAATTTCTGAAAAATTAAGACCTGGAAAATTTCAAAAATTTATAAGTAGCTCAGAAAATGAGAAAAAAGTAATCTGTTGTTTTTACTCCTTCCTGACGCCGTCAGGTTGCGATCCTGACGCCGTCAGGTTATCCTGACAAAAACTGGTCTGCGATTTTCTGGAAAAAATTCTGGAAATTTTACATCTTTAGAATCTGGAAAAATTTCTGCAAAACATCCATTATGACTCGATACAAGCATTTGACTCGAACAAACACACATATATATCTTTTAATTAATTGCTATTCTCATGTTTACGTTTCTTTTGAAAACGTGTGTAATCCTCCCTACACTCATCCTTTATGTAAAATACCTTTATATGCAATTAAGACGAGGTTAAAAACAAAATAAAGCATTTTTACAAATTTAAACATGAGAATAAACGATCAATAAAAGATATATGACACTAACAAGCAAACAATTAAGCATGGGTTGACTCCCACGAAGCGCTTTTCTTTATTTAAGAGTCTTGTAGCTAGACTCGTAGTCGTGCTCCTACGTACCGATATAAGTAAGCCTATCCTTAACAATGTCATAAGGATCAAACTTATAATTTAAGTTCCTAGTAGTACGTTCGGTTCGATATGTGTTGGATCGATATACTTTAATCAAACTAACTTTAAGTAGCTTGTTAAGGTTTAATAACCTCGGATAAATCCTAAGTTATTAACAAAGAAACACTGAGCAATCTTTATCAAGTATGCGGAATTTACTTAACAAAGCTAAGAAGAATAACTTTTATTATAAACTCTAAATCTGCTTATTATGCAGATACTCTAATACAACTCTAAAATAATCGAACTTCTCTCTAAAACACTAATTCGTAAACTCTAAAACTCTTTTTGGAATCGTACATCTAATGCCAATCTAGGAGTCCTTTTATAGGCTCAAGGATATCCTAGTCGGTTTACAATTTGTATTCTTGTACGACAAGTAATCTAAACATGGAATACAATACTTTCCATAAACGAATATAACAGTTCTTTGTTCTTGCAGTACTTTGACTTCATAGTGCAGTACTTTGACTTTGTCTTTAGCAGTACTTTGACTCTTTGACTTCTTCCAGTACTTTGCAGTTTACAGTACTTTCATATCCCAACAATCCTCCCCTAACTTGAATTCTACTTGCTTGACTTCAAGTTCCTTTATGAATATGTCTTTAATAACTTCATCTTTTAAAAACGGATTGTTTCTTTAGTCTTTAGATTGTATCTCTGTAGTATCTGTGCTTGTCAAAGTATCTCTTAGAATTGTTCTTTTCACAACAGCATCCAGCAAGCTCCATCTTTTCAGCAACACAGCAACATATGACAATTTTGTACATTAATTCAGTTTAAGTTGCATACTATTCTCATCACTTCCAGGTGTGTTAACTCCTGTGAGAGGTGAATCATTGAAAACTTAATGGATTTAGATCTCTTTACCAAAGCCATTATCTCTGGAGTAGCCAAATGTTTTGGTGTGTAAGACCATGGTACATTGATAACCATATGATTTTTAGCAAATCATCAGCTATCAACAGATTTGTTTTGTCTTTACCAAAAGTTGTACCCTTCTGGACTAGTTAGTTCTTCTATCTAATGGTGAACTAATTACCAATAATGGTTTTTCCACAGCCTTTACCACAAGCCATTTTCTTGTGGGCTAGCCAACTCTTCACATTACTGATATGGTGAGTTGATTACCATCCAACTTATTAGCAAGTTGTCAACTAAAAACGGATTTGATATATCTTTACCAGAGCCGTTTGCTCATGGATTAGTCAATCCTTTTGTAACCATGGTGGATTGATAACCTATTGATGTTATCATCACAAAAACCATTTATTCAACCTTTATTTCAAAATATTTATTAATTAGCAAAAGGTTTCTTCTAAAATCCATTTAACTGATTTATTTCTGCAAACAGTACTTTGATGAAAGTATTGTCTGATCAGCAGTACTTTGAATAAAAGTACTGATATATCAAAAAGTATTTTATTCAAATAAAATTCATACCATTTATTGATCATCTTCAGCAATAGTAGTCCAGTTGATAAATAAGTTGATAACCATGCAAGCAGTTTCATTATCCTCTTCTACTTCCAATCCATGCTCTAGCATTCTTCTCATGAGATCAACTGTGACAGGGTATCTTCTTTCTGCAAACATGTGTATCATTGTACCATTTTCCAGCTCTAAAACATGAACTCCAGACTCTTCAAAGAATCTCCAGCAAACAATTTCCCAGCTTTCTTGATTCTTCCAAACATCATCAGTGCTCTCTTCTTCAGTTTCCCATGCAGTTATAAGATCACCATGTAAAACTAAACCAATCCCTTCCAATGGATTTTGTTCAAAGTAAGCTTTCACCACATGATATAAATAGAATAGATCTACTCTATCTATAATGTGCAGTAAGTCCCATAGCCTTTTGAAAACTTTGAAGCTTTCATCTTCTTTATGAAAAATCATGTAATCTCCATCCTTGGATTTCACAACTTCAAAAACACTAATCTTTGATCTGTTCATCTTCATGTCATTATCTTCTTTTGAATAATCAAAATCTACTACTCTGAGATAATTCCTTAATTCATCACTAGTCTCAGATCTTAATTCAACTTTTTCTTTCTTTGAGAACTGAACATCTGTAACTTCAGTTTTCCTTTTTCTTTTCAAACTCTTCTTTCTTTCAGCTTCAGTCCAGGTAGCTTCTTCTCTAAAATCTTTAATGCCTGCAACATCCTTCTTATAATCCTCCCTAGCAGCATCATATAATCTTTTCATCTCAAAATAATTAAACTTCTGCAATCCTTTATACCCTTGACTTTTTAGATAAGCCATCATAGCAATTCTGTCTTTAGCTTTATTAAGTCTTCTTGGCATAAATCTAACTGGAACAGGTGACTGTAATGGTTCAGCAACTTCAGCATCTAATTCATCTTGTACCTTTTGAGCTGCTTCTCTATTCTGAGCTTCTTGAGCTTCCTGATCTTTTCTATCTTTAGCATTTAATTCTTCTTGAACTTTTCTAGCTGCAGCTTCATTCCTAGCAACTTCAATTTCTCTAAGTTCTGCCAAAGTTAGTTTCTTTTTCTTAGTTTTAACCAGAACACCTTTCCCTTTATCCTTAGGATCAATTGCAGGTTGAGAAGTTCTTTGTTGTTCTTCTTCTTGTACATCTCTAATAGTAACACCACCTCTAGGTAGTGATAAATCTCCTAAAATTGTAGCAATGAATTCATCATCACTTGCAGAATGAATAGGTTTGAATGTAGCTTCCTCCTCTTCTTGTATAACAGTTGTAGAAGGACCAACTTCTTCTTCAAAATTCAATACTCTTGGTGTTATTACCTCTTGCCTAGAAGTATCTTGAAAAGCAACACTTTGATGTTCAGTACCTTGATCATCAGTACCTTGAACTTGAACTTGTTCTTCTTGTTCCTCAGTATCTGAAATAATCTTTTCTTCAGTACCTTCAGGTTCTTTCTTCTTTGTAAAATCTTCTTTCAAATTTTCTTTTTCTAAATTCCTCCCCAATTGGACAGAAGATGGTTGATGAACCTTTTGGCGTTTGTGTTTCCTAGACTGCTTTTGCGCCTTCTTTTTGTTTTTGACCCAGACACGAAATTCTTGAACTAATGGCCACACAAAAGTCTTTAGCCTTCTAAACTTCAGTTTTAATTTCTTTATCTGTTTGGCTTGAACCTCAGTAGTCTTTTTTTAACTTAACCAGCTCCCTTGTCAAAACATAGGTATCCAATGTGATTTCATCAGGAGGTATGGTATGTAAAGCCACTCTTTGAATAGGTGAATGTTCCTCTGATTGAGAAGCAGGAACAGATCCTTGTGGAGATGGAGAAGGTGATCTTAAAACTTCTTCTTGAACCTCAGGGCTTGACAAAATAGTACCCTGTAGAGATGCAGTACCTTCTTGTGATGCAGTACTTGCAGATGCAGTACCTTCAGATGCAGTACCTTCACTAGCTGCATCAACTTCATCATCTGCTCTAACAGCCTGAACAACTTCCATCATAGAAGTAGTTAAAGGTGTATCCGGACCTCTAAATAGATCACTTCTTCTAGCCATAAAAGTAAAAATCTTGGATTGTTGAACAATAACAGGCAATAAGTCTGTAGGTTTTGGTACATCAGCAAGTTGCTTGTTTAAGAAAACCTGTATAAACCGTGAGTACATTAGCCAAGTAGACCCATGTGAGATATGCGAGAGCATCCCATCCAGTATTAGCCTTGAGAAGTTAAAAACTCGATCCGTAGCTAACCCAACCATAGCAGATGCTATATTGGACCCGAACTGCTCCCAAGAAGTACTCTTAGCACTTATGCAATGTAGCAACTCGTGAACCAAAAATTTCCATTGAGGACAAAACAACTGTTTTCTGAATGTTTGTTCCGTTAAAGAACCTTCATAACCAATATGCCCAAAAGTTTCCCAAATCAATTCCTTGGCAAAACGAATAGCACCATCATTATCATTAAACAGCAAATCCTCTCTAATAGATGCTTCAGTAATCTTCACAGTTCGTCCAACAACTGTAGCCCTAATATAAAATTCTTCATTCTCCATGTTTTCTCTTGCAGTAGCCCAAAATTCTTGAATCCAAGGCTCAATAATATCCGGCTCCACTAAAAGAGCATAACTGATTTGCGACCCAGTTAAAAAATCAATAATATCGTGAAACGCCGCGTTGTCTTCAGTCTTGTCTAAATTTGCTACCATATTGAGCTTTGAAACAGTAGGACGATTTGCCATTGGTGATTATGTAAGCACAAATTGAAATTGAATAAGAATGAGAGAAATATGGAAACGATACTAATGTAATAATATGAGAGGGAAAATCGGAAAGTAGTTATTTATAGGTGAGATTTGAAAAATCATTGCCCAAAATAAAATAACCGTTAGCATTAATTACCCCTCAATATAACCGTTGAAACAGTACTTTAATACGACAAACAGTACTTTCCACGTATGCAGTACTTTCCCAAAGCAGTACTTTCCAAGCAGTACTTTCAGGAAAAACAGTACTTTGCCAAATTCCTCCATAGAAACTAAGTATATACAAGTATCCTCCCCTCAAGCAATACACAGGACTATACTAACACCTTATAGTCCTCCCCTCAAACATAGCTTAGTAGTTAATCATGCCAATACTCACCACCAAGTTATTGAATCTAGAAACATCAAAGCCTTTGGTGAGTAAATCAGCTACGTTGTCATCTGTGTGAACCTTAACAACATTAATGAGCCTGTGCTCATAACAATCTCTGATAAAGTGATGCCTAATCTGAATATGCTTGGTCTTGGAATGATAAACTGGATTCTTCACAATACAAATGGTACTCTCATTATCAATATTGATAGGAGTATTTTTGAAATTGAACCCATAGTCCAAGAGTTGATTCTGCATCCACAAAACTTGTCCACAACATCTTGTAGCAGCTACATATTCAGCTTCAGTAGATGATGTTGCTGCAATTGTCTGCTTTTTGCATTGCCAGGAGACTAACCTTCTTCCAAGATATTGGCATCCACCAGTTGTTGATCTTCTATCATAATTATCACCTGCATAATCACTATCTGAAAAAGCTTCTAAGTGAAAAGGTGACTCTTTTGGATACCACAACCCCAACTTAGGTTGTTGTTTCAAATAACAGACAATTCTTTTTACTGCATTCATTTGAGAGATCTTTGGTGAGACTTGATGTCTTGCACATAGACAAACTGCAAACATGATATCAGGCCTTGATGCAGTAAGATACATAAGAGAGCCAATCATTGATCTGTAAAGCTTGACTTCAACTGGTTGTCCATCTTCATCTTTGCCCAATGAATTGATAGATTTAATAGGTGTAGTAACAACCTTCATATCATCAAAATTAAACTTCTTAAGTATGTCTGTAACATACTTGTCTTGACTGATAAAAATTCCTTCCTTTGACTGCTTAACCTGAAGTCCCAAAAAGAAAGTTAACTCTCCTATTGAACTCATTTGAAATTCCTTCTGCATCAGCTGCTCAAACTCCTTAACCATGGATTGTTTGGTAGCCCCAAAGATGATATCATCAACATAGACTTGAACTAACATGATATCCTTCTTGTCTCTCTTGATAAACAAAGTCTTGTCTATAGCTCCCCTCCTGTATCCATGTTATAATAAGAATGTAGAGAGCCTCTCATACCAAGCTCTAGGTGCCTGATGAAGGCTATAAAGAGCCTTAACCACCTTATAGACTTTGTTTGGATGTTTAGGATCTTCAAAACCTGGAGGTTGTTTCACATACACCTCTTCTGTAATAGTACCATAGAGAAAGGCACTCTTGACATCCATTTGGTAAACCTGAAAACCCATGTATGAAGCAAAAGCAAGAAGTATTCTAATAGCTTCAATCCTTGCAACAGGAGCAAATACTTCATCATAATCAACACCTTATTCTTGTCTATAGCCTTGAGCTACTAACCTTGCCTTGTTTTTGATAACATTGCCTCTTTCATCTCTTTTTACTCTGAAAACCCATCTTGTTCCAATAACTCTCTTCCCATCTGGAAGATCACAAAAAACCCAAACTTCTTGAAGTTTAAATTGAAGAAGTTCTTCCTGCATAGCTTCAACCCAGCTTTCTTTAGTCAAAGCTTGAGCAATATTCTTGGGTTCCTCTTGAGAGATGAAACAAGTAAATAAGCAGGTTTGATGGTCCTTATGATTCAGCCTGTTTTGTTTATACACAAAGCTAAGTAAAGCATTGTGAGGTTTTGTGAAACCCTTAGCTTTGTGTCTTGTCATAACTACAGAAGTAGAAGGACCAATGATTTGATCAGTTGGATGATTCTTATGAATCCGTAAGATTGGAGACTGTGGAACTCCATATGCATCATCCAGATTAGTATAATCAGCACCTTCATTGGAATCTGAGAAAATACCTTCATCTTCAAGCTCATCATCAGTTTCTTCTAATCCAGGCATGGTAGGATCATCCAAATCATCTAAAGTACTGTCAATAGGTGCAGCAGTACTTTGGTCGAAAGTACTGTCCAAAATACTGTGAGAGTATTCTGCAGTCTTGTTCTTCTTTGCCTCTTCATAAGCTCTCCTTTGTTCATCAGTGTAAGAATGTGCTAATACATCTTGAAGAAGCATCTGATTAAGTTCCTCTTGAATAGATTGATCCTCAGCAGATAATGAGGATTGTGGTGCAACAGTACTGTGTTTTGGAGAATCAGTACTTTGCTTAGGAACATCAGTACTTTGTTTTGGACTTACAGGATCTTCATCAGGAACAACATCAGATCTAATATGAACTCCATGAACAACATATTATAAATCTTCTCCATTGTGCATAGGTTGATTTTCTTCTCTAACAGGTACATAATTCATTGAAGGAGTTAATACCTCAAGATCAAACATCCAATCAGGACCTTTACCTTTCTCAGTGTCTTGATCTTCTAAAAACTCAACATGAAGACAATCTTGAATCTTCTTAGTAACTCTGTTGTATACTCTAAAGCCTTTACTGTTAATGCAATAACCCAATAAGTATCCTTCTTCTGATTTGCCATCAAACTTACCCAGATTATCAATGGTGTTTAAAATAGTAAGAGGACATCCAAAAGGCTTCATAAAACGAATGTTGGGTTTATTGCCCATCAGCAATTCATAGGGTGTCTTCATCTGTGGTTTGGTGACAGAGACTCTGTTAAGTACATAGCATGCAGTAATTACAGCTTCTGCCCAAAATTGAATAGGTAGATGGGAATCTGCTAGCATTGTCCTTGCTGCTTCAATCAAAGTCCTATTCTTCCTCTCTGCAACACCATTTTGTTGTGGTGTTCTAGCAATACTAAACTCCCTCTTTATGCCTTTATTTGCACAAAAGTCATCCATAGGCTTGTTCTTGAATTCAGTTCCATTATCACATCTAATACCTCTAACCTTGAGTCTTAATTGGTTTTCAAGTGCTATAATCAGTGTCTGAATAACATCAAAGGTATCATCTTTAAAACCCAATAAGAAAACCCAACTGAATCTACTGCAATCATCTGTAACAACCAAACAGTATTTTTTCTTATTTAAACTTGCCACAGTGACAGGTCCAAATAAATCCATATGTAACAGTTCCAATGGTTCTCTAATAGTTCTTTCCTCAAGCTTCTTACAGGAAGCTTTGTGTTGTTTACCCTTCTTGCATGCCAAGCATGATTGATCATTCTTGTAAGTTTTTGAAGGTAAACCTCTAACTAGATTGCCTTTGACCAGTTTGTTGATATTATTGAAATTAACATGGCCCAATCTTCTATGCCATTGATGTGCCTCTTCAGATGTTGCTTTAGCCACCAAACATGTGGCTCTTCCATAAGAATGTAGACTCTTCATGTCTAGACTATACACATCATTTGTCCTTGGTACTCTAAGTACTACCATGTCATCATCAACAGGTTTAAAGTCAGAGGAAAGGATGAGACATTCTGTGTCAGTGAATAACACAAGATGCTTTTTATCACAAATTTGAGAGACTGAGAGCAAGTTGAACTTAAGCTCCTTCACATATCTAACATTCTCAAAGTCAATAAGCCCTGCTTTGATAGTTCCTTTGCCAGTAATCTTTCCTCCATTGGGATCATTCCCAAACGCAACTCTTCCTCCACTAATATTTCTAAAATCAGACAATTAGATGATCTTTAAGCTCCTCTTCTGGGTTGCCCTGCACACAAAGAAAAGAGTTAGTGATTTTTAGGAACCCAAGCCATTACTGACTTGTGTTCCCCTTGTGGAGTTACAAACTCAAATTCTTTGAGTATGTAATTCCCACTATCTTTCAAATGATGATCCAAAATTATCTTTTGATCTTTAACATGTGGATTTTTAAAACTTTCTGGTTTTTCAACATAAATCTCTTTCACCAGTTTATTAGCATTTTCTTGTATCACAAAAACATCAGATTCACTTTTTGTTGAAAGTACTGTGTGTCCTTCAGTAGTACCTTCCTTCTTAACCCATTCTGGTTTAACACGTGGTTCCTGTGATCTAGATCCCCTATGTGAATTGTAAGACCTTCTAGGTTGATAGTGAGATCTCCTAGAATTCCTATTCTAAATAGTGTGATCAGTACCTTGTTTTGGCTGAGCAGTACTTTGGAAAGTACTGTGAGATACTGAAGGTTTTGAAAAAGGTCTTCTCTGATGTGGGTATCTATGATCTGGTGTGAAGTTTCGGTGATTAACCCTATTTGAATTATTCCAAACTGGTTTGTGCTCTCTAGGTGTGTGGTTGGCAGATCTGTTCTTTGGAAATTTGCTAAGGTATTCTGAGTGTCGATCACAATCTTTGATTAAATTATTAGGACTATAACACACAAAACAAAGTTTTTGACCCATATGTCCAAAGTGATTTCTTCTATGTCTATGCACAAAATTATTCTGCCTTCTTGGTGAATGATAAAACCTATTTTGACCAAAGTTATCCCCAAAAGGTTTAGCAGTACTGTTTTGAAAAGGTTTTGCAGAAGGTACTGCTTGTTGAGCAGTACTTTGTTTTAAAGGTACTGCTTGATTTTGAACATTATTTTCAACAGCTTCTTTGGGTTTTTCAGACCTAGATTGAGCTACAAGCTTCTTCCTAAACTCTAGACTATCTACTCCAAAGCGAGAAACATCAGGCCTAGAGGGTTGATGAATGCCAGTGGGATGAGGAACAGCATGATAACCATTGTCTTTCTTATACTCAGGTGGTGGTTCACTTATTGAGCCCTCATTACTAGATGTATCTACATAGGTAATGAGTTCATCATCACTAGTGGTTATGTCCTCAAAATCACCATTATCCTGATCACTAGGTTGGTTTTCATTTATGGTACTATAGTCCATTCCAAATCCTAAGCCTGTTCTAATGTAAGCCCTTCTCTGTTTTTCAACATAAGCAACATGGGACAAGCCAGACTCTCCCCAAGCAGCAAACTTAGCTAACAAATCATCTCTTTCCTTAGTCAATTTCTCAATTTCAGCAATTTTACAGTTTAGTTTCCATTCACTAAGTTTTAACTGATAATCCTGTTGTTCATATTTTTCAGCCCAAGCCATTTCATTATTTTCATGAGTTAATATTTTGGCTTCCATAGACTCTAAAGTGATTTGATAACCTGCTACCTCAGACCTAGCCCTAACACAATTATCTCTTTCAATCACATAACTGTTAAGTAATTTTAGATAAAACTCATAACAGTTTGAGCATACCTCAGAGATAGGAGACTGAGTTGGTGAAGTAGCCACCATAGCAAGAAGAACAGTATCATCTTCACTTTCTTTGCTCCAATCAAATCCTCCAAAGCCATCATTAGATTCCAAAGCAGCATGTTCAGGTTCTTCTTCAAAAGCAGTGCTCCAGTCCAATGCTTCCACTGTGTCTTCAAATGCATCTTCCACTGCTACCATACAGTAAGTCACCGGTTCATCATCAAATTCTTCACTCCAGTCAACTTCTGATAACTTCTCTTGAGCAACCAAAGCCTTTGTTTCAGTAATAGGAATTTCTTTGAGCTCAAGTTTTGGCTTCTCAGATGTTTTGTTTGCTTGATACTTAGCAAACCTGCACTCCCTTGCAAAGTGACCAGTCTTTTGACAATTGAAGCATTCAATTTGAGATTTGTCAAAAGTTATTCCTTGTTTTGGTTTGAAATCAATACTTTTGCTTGTCTTCTTCATGTACTTTTTGATCCTTGCAGTGATCATAGCAACTTGCCACCTGATATCAATTTCTTCAAGTGCATCTTCTTCAATCTGTGCTAGATCCTCTTCATAAGTGACAGGTAAACTGGCTTGTTGTGCAAAGAAGGAGCACACAACTTCATCTGAGTGCAAAGTGGTAGATGGTGGGGCCTGCTAAGCATATGAAGGGGGATTGTAAACAGCAGTACTTTGAGAAACAGTACTTTAAGGAGAAGCAGTACTTTTGGAAGTACTGGTCTTCTTTTCAGATGATAGAAAAGCAATACTATGAGATTTGGAATTGGGTTGACCACTCATCTCATGTTCATACACCTTCAGTTGATGATAGAGATCATCAAAGTCCATAACATCCAATCCTTGTTGTCCTCTGATCATAGTAGCAATCACATGCCATGTAGATGGCAAGCTCCTTAGAAACTTCAAATTAGCATCCTCAACTGACACTTCTGCCTTGTATAACTCCAACATGTTGAGGAGATTTTAAAATCTATCATATGCAGCATCAAGATTCTCTCTTTCACCAACTGTAAAAGTTTCAAACTGTTGCTTCAGCAAATTTCTGTGCATCTTCTTAGAGGCTTCATTCCCTCCAAATCTGGTCTTGAGAGCAGCCCAGAGCTGCTTAGCATCTTTAGCATCATGAAATTTGAGAAGATGACCATCTGGAATGGCAGATAAGATAAGAGAATGTTTAGTGCCTTTTCTTGATTCCTTAGGGTTGCTGCTGGTAAGACCGCCTTTGGTGCAGTTGGTTGTCCAGGAATATTAATGGGTTCTGTAACAACTTCATTCCCATTCACAATTACATTCCATAGAGCATGGTCTGTAATGGCAATATACTGCCTCATCTTCATGCACCAGAGATCATATTCTCCCTTCTTGATTATTGGAATTCTGAGTGAGGTGATTGAGGGTGGTGGAACAGCTTCAGTCAACATCTTGAATTTTGTTGAAGTAGGATTTCTTCCTAGTCAGAGTTTCCACTCAAGCTCTGATACCACTTGTTGGATCGATATACTTTAATCAAACTAACTTTAAGTAGCTTGTTAAGGTTTAATAACCTCGGATAAATCCTAAGTTATTAACAAAGAAACACTGAGCAATCTTTATCAAGTATGCGGAATTTACTTAACAAAGCTAAGAAGAATAACTTTTATTATAAACTCTAAATCTGCTTATTATGCAGATACTCTAATACAACTCTAAAATAATCGAACTTCTCTCTAAAACACTAATTCGTAAACTCTAAAACTCTTTTTGGAATCGTACATCTAATGCCAATCTAGGAGTCCTTTTATAGGCTCAAGGATATCCTAGTCGGTTTACAATTTGTATTCTTGTACGACAAGTAATCTAAACATGGAATACAATACTTTCCATAAACGAATATAACAGTTCTTTGTTCTTGCAGTACTTTGACTTCATAGTGCAGTACTTTGACTTTGTCTTTAGCATTACTTTGACTCTTTGACTTCTTCCAGTACTTTGCAGTTTACAGTACTTTCATATCCCAACAATCCTCCCCTAACTTGAATTCTACTTGCTTGACTTCAAGTTCCTTTATGAATATGTCTTTAATAACTTCATCTTTTAAAAACGGATTGTTTCTTTAGTCTTTAGATTGTATCTCTGTAGTATCTGTGCTTGTCAAAGTATCTCTTAGAATTGTTCTTTTCACAACAGCATCCAGCAAGCTCCATCTTTTCAGCAACACAGCAACATATGACAATTTTGTACATTAATTCAGTTTAAGTTGCATACTATTCTCATCACTTCCAGGTGTGTTAACTCCTGTGAGAGGTGAATCATTGAAAACTTAATGGATTTAGATCTCTTTACCAAAGCCATTATCTCTGGAGTAGCCAAATGTTTTGGTGTGTAAGACCATGGTACATTGATAACCATATGATTTTTAGCAAATCATCAGCTATCAACAGATTTGTTTTGTCTTTACCAAAAGTTGTACCCTTCTGGACTAGTTAGTTCTTCTATCTAATGGTGAACTAATTACCAATAATGGTTTTTCCACAGCCTTTACCACAAGCCATTTTCTTGTGGGCTAGCCAACTCTTCACATTACTGATATGGTGAGTTGATTACCATCCAACTTATTAGCAAGTTGTCAACTAAAAACGGATTTGATATATCTTTACCAGAGCCGTTTGCTCATGGATTAGTCAATCCTTTTGTAACCATGGTGGATTGATAACCTATTGATGTTATCATCACAAAAACCATTTATTCAACCTTTATTTCAAAATATTTATTAATTAGCAAAAGGTTTCTTCTAAAATCCATTTAACTGATTTATTTCTGCAAACAGTACTTTGATGAAAGTACTGTCTGATCAGCAGTACTTTGAATAAAAGTACTGATATATAGTGCAGTACTTTGACTTCATAGTGCAGTACTTTGACTTTGTCTTTAGCAGTACTTTGACTCTTTGACTTCTTCTAGTACTTTGCAGTTTACAGTACTTTCATATCTTCAGCACTTTCATATCCCAACAATATGCCTTTTCAAACTTTTCTCCATCGGGATCATAGATTGTTATCCTAATGTGCCACTCTCCATTACCATCACTAGGTGGTCTATTCCAATCCCACTTATGTTTAGGCTTTTCAATTTTCCACCTATTCATGACAAGGTTGACGGGAAAACTTCCTAAGAACTCGGTCATCTTCCTAAATACTAAGGCGTCCTCGAACGGGTTCACTTCCATGTCCCTAGCCATTTCTTTTTCATGGAAAGTTGCTTTACTAGCAAAGGCTTCATCTAAGTAGAAAGGTCGTTGGGGACCTATGAGGTTCTTATCTATCCAAGGTCCATATCTAGAAGGTGCTCTATCCAATCTAATCTCATGTGGGATTTCCTCTTCTTTGTAGTACGTATGCTTTTTGACATCGTAGATTGACCTAGCACTTCCCTCTCCTACCACTATCTTGGACATCTTACAATCGATGATAGCACTAGCGGTAGCTAAGAATCCTCTTCCTACTAGTAATGGGCATGTCGGGTCCTTATTCATGTCTAGCACATGAAAGTCGGCCAAAAGAGTCAACTCTCCTACGTGTACTACCATGTCTTTAATTATCCCTACCGGATATGCAATACTACCGTCCGCTAGACCTAAGATGGTTTCCGTTGGTTCTATCTTACCTAAGTTAAGGCTTCTATGGAGAGACAACGGAACAAGATTGATGCATGATCCTAAGTCGGCTAGAGCATCGAGAGGTTTGGAAGTTCCAAGCCTACACGGAAGAGTAAATAGCCTGGGATTGTCTAACTTCTTAGGTAGATTATTTCGCACAAAAGCGGACCCATGTTTTCCAAGTTTAAGTTCTAACTCATATTTTTCTTTTAAAGCATTATAATAAGGTGCATGAGCTAAGACTTCAAGAACTGGTTTTTCTTGATGGAGTTCCTTGTACTCCTTCTCTAGATTAAGTTTGGGTTCTTGGTTCACGGGTTTCTCAAGAGTAGGTTCTACCAATGGTGCAGGGCCTTGGTACCTCATTTTGGATTGCTTGGTACCCTTGTTGATAGCATTTACCGAGTGAACCGTTGGGTGTGAGGGGCATGGATGTGCACTCTCCCATGGTGAACAAGAACATGAAGTCGATGAAATCGAATTCACTTTTGGATTCTTTATAGTATCACTTAGGAGTGCTCCAATTTCCTGTTCATTAAAGGCTTTTAAGAGGGCATCAAGCTTGTTTGTCATCTCGCCTTGTCTTCGCTTCAAATCGGCTTCAAGCTTGGTCAATCGAGTTTCTTGAGATGACATGAATCTAGATGCAATTGCCTCAAGATTAGTGGGGTTCCCGGTGTTAAGAGAATTGAACCTATTAGGTGGACTAGATGAGCTTTAAGGTGTGCTTGAGTTTTGGTTCCACTTAAGGTTAGGGTGATTTCTCCATGAGGGGTTGTAAGAGTTTCCTAAGTTGTTTTGTTCGGGCTTGAAAGTGTACCACTTCTCTCCCGCTCCGTCGGTACGCACGGAGGCGTAGTCTGCAAAAGCTTGTTCGGGGAGTCTTGTGGAATCACGAGTGTCATGGGGACCACTACATAACTCACAAGGAAGAGTGATTTTATTCACTTGATGTGAAGACTTAGGATTTTCGTAGGAGCTCATTAGGAATTTAACTTGATCTTCAAGTTCGATCATCCTACGGTCGGAAGATTGTGAGTCAATGGGAGGCAAGGAGATTGCCTTAACGGTTTTGGGCAACTCACGGGGGTCATTCCAACTTTCGTTGTCAGAGAGAGCAAGGTCCTCTATTATACCCCATGATTCTTCCGCGGTGAGATCACTAAGTTTACCACCGGCCGCTTGGTCAATGGATTGCTTGGTGAGGAAGTTGACATGATCATAAAATATTTGGACTTGGAGCCAAAGATCAATGCCGTGATGAGGGACTTTATGGAGTAAGTCCTTGAATCGAGTCCATGCTTCGTAGAGAGATTCACCTTGACGTTGTTGGAACATTAAGATGTCATTCCTAAGCTTAGTGGTTCTCCCCGGTGGGAAAAATTGAGCAAGGAAGCGAGAGATGAGATCATCCCAACTTGAGATGGAGCCGGCGGGAAGTCGCTCAAGCCAATTACTAGCTTGGTCCCGTAGAGAGAATTGGAAGAGACGCAGGCGCGTGGTCTCCTGAGTAGTAGCATCAAGGTCGATGGAATCGACAATTTTAAGCAAATCCCTTAGATGTCGATTTGGATCTTCGGAACGAAGTCCATGGAATGCACATCCGTTTTGCACCAACCGGATGGTGTCGGATCGCAGGGCCGTAGTTTGGGCTTGGTCGGGAAGCTCAATGGTGTTCCTATAGCCTAGGTGACTTGGTATCGAGTATTCACCAAGAGTACGGGCTCTTGGCGGGTCATTTGGTGGTAGGTTGATGAATGGTGGTTGGTTATCACCTTCCATGATGAAAAGTGATGGTGTTACGAACAAGGTCACGAAGAAGGGGATAGACTACGAGAAAGCTAAGAATGAGAAAATTTTACTTGATAGGAATCAAGCAAAGAAACCTAAACGAGGTGGACTACTAACTAGCTATTCTATTCCCCGGCAGCGGCGCCAAAAACTTGATAACGCTACACGCGTCGTTCGGGGTCAAAGGAACTTCCTTTTCTTCGAGCAAGTTTTATAACACCCTAGGCAGTGAACCTAATCGTTGTAGTGTAGTATTAGGGTAAGCCACGGGTATTGATATCGTTCTCTAGTGGAATAGGAATGCTAGTGAGAAGTTACTACGCTAAGGTTGGGGTTGAGGAAGATTATTTTTTATCTTTTTTATGTTTTTTAGGAAATGGAAAGGTACGAATCTCGGGGTTTGAGTTTGGGGGTTTTGGTATTTCTACCGATTACTTCTACTTATCTAATTATCTAAACTAATGGGTAGTCTATGTCTAATTATTGTGTGTTCGTATGATAGTTTAAAGATGTGTTTACTTAGGTTTTATTACTCCTTAATTATCTCCTATTGGTGGTTGAATTGTCACGTCCTTATTCTTAATCGCGTTGTGTGTCTAAAGTTGTAGGGTATGCGTTTATCCCTAACTCTTTGAACTTACCAAAGGGTCTCGTCTACAAAACCCACTAGGGATTATAAACTCTAACTTTAAGGCCCTCTTTGGATGGTTTAGCCTACAACCGCTCAAAGTGCTATAGCCTAAGGTTCACAAAGATTAATCAAGCATTAATTACACAACGAATGACCTATCGCATTACTAGATCATTAACAATTAAGATAAGAAACAACCAATCAATATTTAATAATTAAGTTTCATATTCCCTAAGCAAACACACAAGTAAATTAGCCGGACATGGAGAACATGCAAGCATACACACAAATAATCAAAGACATAATTGAATTAACGAAGTAAAACGCTTATCTTGATGTAAGATAGGGTTTGGAACCCTAAAATACTGTACAAGACAGCCTTGATTTGGTTTTAGGTTTTTACTCCAAAAGACTACTCTCCAATACTGAAAAATTTGGATTCTATATATAAGATTACATGTGCGACGGCGTCACCTTATGTTTTGTGACGCCGTCGGGTCGCCGTCATTAGGGTTTCGTCTTGGCCACGTTAGTCTTGCGACGACGTCACCGTCCTCTTCAGCTTCTGACGCCGTCTGGATCAAATCTAGGCCGTCTGAGTTGCGACGGCCTACTCTTTTAAAGCCTGACACCGTCACTTGAAAATAGGAAATTTGTCTTCTGTGTCGTCACAAAATACTCCGACGGCGTCGCATTTAAGCAGTGACGCCGTCACCTTGTCTTTCAGCAGCTTGAGTGTCTCGATTCTTGACTTTGGCTATTTTCTTCACTAAGCATTAAAGATGAATGCTTTAATTCCTACTAATCTAAGGGCGATCCTTACATTTTGGGTGGAATTTAAGTGGTAAAGGATTTTTGTGCTAGTCATATAACTTCTTATCCATGAGACGCTTTTGTTAAGACTAATGGCCCACTCCTATATGTCATGAAAAATTTTTAATTTGGTGCCAAAATTACCCTAACCGACATTTTCTCATGGTTTATTACACAAATACAATTGGACGAAGCAAATAATCAAGGATAAGCATAGTTTCAAAGTTCCCGTTTTATTTTCCCTCCCTACACTTAAATTGAACATTGTCCCCGATGTTCCCCGAAAGTATCAAAGTTATGATAATAGAAGGTAATTAAAAATGAAAGAAACTAATACTCCCCTGATTAGCTCGGTAGGATCCGTGTAAAGTGGTGGTTAAATCCTTTCCAAGAAGAATGTATGTGTGAAAAGCTCCTTCCAATCTTATGTATCTTCTTCTTAGTAAATTAAACCTGCACACTTGAAGAAAACAAACGAAACATTCGCGTAAAATCGGTGGTAATAATATATATAAGACTCTATTAAACTAGGATATAATGCTTGTGGAATGGATGTTTACAGAATTTCTGGAAAATTAAGACCTGGAAAATTCCAAAAATTTATAAGTAGCTCAGAAAATGAGAAAAAAGTAATATGTTGTTTTTACTCCTTCCTGACGCCGTCAGGTTGCGATCCTGACGCCGTCAGGTTATCCTGACAAAAACTGGTCTGCGATTTTCTGGAAAAAATTCTGGAAAATTTACATCTTTAGAATCTGGAAAATATTTCTGCAAAACATCCATTATGACTCGATACAAGCATTTGACTCGAACAAACACACATATATATCTTTTAATTAATTGAAATTCTCATGTTTACGTTTCTTTTGAAAACGTGTGTAATCCTCCCTACACTTATCCTTTATGTAAAATACCTTTATATGCAATTAAGACGAGGTTAAAAATAAAATAAAGCATTTTTACAAATTTAAACATGAGAATAAGCAATTAATAAAAGATATATGACACTAACAAGCAAACAATTAAGCATGGGTTGCCTCCCACGAAGCGCTTTTCTTTATTTATGAGTCTTGTAGCTAGACTCGTAGTCATGCCCTTACGTACCGATATAAGTAAGCCTATCCTTAACAATGTCATAAGGATCAAACTTATCATTTAAGTTCCTAGTAGTACGTTTGGTTTGATATGCCTTTTCAAACTTCTCTCCATCGGGATCATAGATTGTTATCCTAATGTGCCACTCTCCATTACCATCACTAGGCGGTCTATCCCAATCCCATTTATGTTTAGGCTTCTCAACTTTCCACTTATTCATGACAAGGTTGACGGGCAAGCTTCCTAGGAACTCGGTCATCTTCCTAAATACTAAGGCGTCCTCGAACGGGTTCACTTCCATGTCCCTAGCCATTTCTTTTTCATGGAAAGTTGCTTTACTAGCAAAAGCTTCATCTAGGTAAAAAGGTCGTTGGGGACCTATGAGGTTCTTATCTATCCAAGGTCCATATCTAGAAGGCGTTCTATCCAACCTAATCTCATGTGGGATTTCCTCTTCTTTGTAGTACGTATGCTTTTTGACATCGTAAATTGACCTAGCACTCTCCTCTCCTACCACTATCTTGGACATCTTACAATTGATGATGGCACTAGCGGTAGCTAAGAATCCTCTTCCTACTAGTAATGGGCATGTCGGGTCCTTATTCATGTCTAGCACATGGAAGTCGGTCAAAAGAGTCAACTCTCCTACGTGTACTACCATGTCTTTTATTATCCCTACCGGATATGCAACACTACCGTCCGCTAGACCTAAGATGGTTTCCGTTGGTTCTATCTTACCTAAGTTAAGGCTTCTAAGGAGGGACAACGGAACAAGATTGATGCATGATCCTAAGTCGGCTAGAGCATCGAGAGGTTTGGAAGTTCCAAGCCTACACGGAAGAGTAAATAGCCCGGGATCGTCTAACTTCTTAGGTAGGTTATTTCGCATAAAGGCGGACCCATGTTTTCCAAGTTTAAGTTCTAACTCATATTTTTCTTTTAAAGCATTATAATAAGGTGCATGACCTAAGACTTCAAGAACCGGTTTTTCTTGATGGAGTTCCTTGTACTCCTCCTCTTAGATTAGGTTTGGGTTCTTGGTTGACGGGTTTCTCAAGAGTAGGTTCTACCAATGGTGCAGGGCCGTGGTATCTCATTTTGGATTGCTTGGAACCCTTGTTGATAGCATTTACCGAGTGAACCGTTGGGTGTGAGGGACATGGATGTGCACTCTCCCATGGTGAACAAGAACATGAAGTCGACGAAATCGAATTCACTTTTGGGTTCTTTATAGTATCACTTGGGAGTGCTCCAATTTCCCGGTCATTAAAGGCTTTTAAGAGGGCATCAAGCTTGTTTGTCATCTCGCCTTGTCTTCGCTTAAAATCGGCTTCAAGCTTAGTCAATCGAGTCTCTTAAGATGACATGAATCTAGATGCAATTGCCTCAAGATTAGTGGGGTTCCCGGTGTTTAGAGAATTGAACCTATTAGGTGGACCAGATGAGCTTTGGGGTGTGCTTGAGTTTTGGTTCCACTTAAGGTTAGGGTGATTTCTCCATGAGGGGTTGTAAGAGTTTCCTAAGTTGTTTTGTTCGGGCTTGAAAGTGTACCACTTCTCTCCCGCTCCGTCGGTACGCGTGGAGGCGTAGTCCGCAAAAGCTTGTTCGGGGATTCTTGTGCAATCACGAGTGTCATGGGGACCACTACATAACTCACAAGGTAGAGTGATTTTATTCACTTGATGTGAAGACTTAGGATTTTCGTAGGAACTCATTAGGAATTTAACTTGATCTTCAAGTTCGAGCATCCTACGGTCGGAATGTTGTGAGTCAATGAGAGGCAAGGAGATTGCCTTAACGGTTTTGGGCAACTCACGGGGGTCATTCCAACTTTCGTTGTCATAGAGAGCAAGGTCCTCTATTATACCCCATGATTCTTCCGCGGTGAGATCACTAAGTTTTCCACCGGCCGCTTGGTCAATGGATCGCTTGGTGGGGAAGTTGACATGATCATAGAAAAGTTGGACTTGGAGCCAAAGATCAATGCCGTGATGAGGGACTTTATGAAGTAAGTCCTTGAATCGAGTCCATGCTTCGTAGAGAGATTCACCTTGACGTTGTTGGAACATCAAGATGTCATTCCTAAGCTTAGTGGTTCTCCCTGGTGGGAAAAATTGAGCAAGGAAGCGAGAGGTGAGATCATCCCAACTTGAGATGGAGCCGGCGGGAAGCCGCTCAAGCCAATTACTAGCTTGGTCCCGTAGAGAGAATTGGAAGAGACGCAGACGCGTGGTCTCCCGAGTAGTAGCATCAAGGTCGATGGAATCGACAATTTTAAGGAAATCCTTAAGATGCTGATTAGGATCTTCGGAACGAAGTCCATGGAATGCACATCCGTTTTGCACCAACCGGATGGTGTCGGATCGCAGGGCCGTAGTTTGGGCTTGATCGGGAAGCTCAATGGTGTTCCTATAGCCTAGGTGGCTTGGTCTCGAGTATTCACCAAGAGTACGGGCTCTTGGCGGGTCATTTGGTGGTAGGTTGATGAATGGTGGTTGGTTATCACCTTCCATGATGAAAAGTGATGGGGTTACGAACAAAGGTCACGAAGAAGGGGGATAGACTACGAGGAAGCTAAAAATTGAGGAAACATTTTACTTGATAGGAATCAAGCAAAGGGACCTAAACGAGGTGGACTACTAACTAGCTATTCTATTCCCCGGTAATGGCGCCAAAAACTTGATAACGCTACACGCGTCGTTCGGGGTCAAAGGAACTTCCTTTTCTTCGAGCAAGTTTTATAACACCCTAGGCAGTGAACCTAATCGTTGTAGTGTAGTATTAGGGCAAGCCACGGGTATTGATATCGTTCTCTAGTGGAATAGGAATGCTAGTGAGAAGTTACTACGCTAAGGTTGAGGTTGAGGAAGATTAGTATTTATCTTTTTATATTTTTAAGAAAAGGAAAGGTACGAATCTCGGGATTTGGATTTGGGGGTTGGTATTTCTACCGATTACTCTACTTGTATAATTATCTAATCTAAGGTGTATGTAGTCTATGTCTAATTATTGTGTGCTCGTATGATAGTTTAAAGATATGTTTACTTATGTTTTATTACTCCTTAATTATCTCCTATTGATGGTTGAATTGTCACGTCCTTATTCTTAATCGCGTTGTGTGTCTAAAGTCGTAGGGTATGCGTTTGTTCCTAACTCTTTGAAACTACCAAAGGGTCTCGTCTACAAAATCTCTAGGAATTATAAACTCTAACTCTAAGGTACTCTTTGGATGGTTTAGCCTACAACTACTCTAGGTGTTATAGTCTAAGGTTCACCAAGATTAATCAAGCATTAACTACACAACGAATGACCTATCGCATTACTAGATCATTAACAATTAAGATAAGAGACAACCAATCCATATTCAATAGTTAAGTTTCATATTCCCTAAGCAAACATACAAGTAAATTAGCCGGACATGGAGAACATGCAAGCATACACACAAGTAATTGAAGACATAATTGAATTAATGAAGTAAAACACTTATCTTGGTGTAAGATAGGGTTTAGAACCCTAAAATACTATACAAGACAACCTTGGTTCGGTTTAGGTTTTTACTCCAAAAGACTACACACTGAAAACTAAAAAATTCGGATTCTATATATAAGATTACAATCGCGACGGCGTCACTTTATGATTTGTGACGCCGTCGGGTCGCCGTCATTAGGGTTTCGTCTTGGCCACGTTAGTCTTGCGACGGCGTCACCTTATGCTTGTGACGCCCTCCCCTTCAGTCTCTGACGCCGTCTGGATCAAATCTAGGCCGTCTGAGTTGCGACGACCTACTCTTTTAAAGCCTGACACCGTCACTTGTAAATAAGCAATTTGGCTACTGAGCCGTCACAAAAGTGATGCGACGGTGTCACAGATAACACCTGACGCCGTCCCCTTGTATTTCAGCAGCTTGAGTGTCTCGATTCTTGACTTTGGCCATTTTCTTCGTATATCCGCGCCTTTTCGTCCAAATAAGTGCCATTCCAGCAATTTGCCTTCAAGAGACCTAAAAAGTGAAAAGTAACGATATTAAGTAATAACAGATACAAAAGTGATCAAATAAGGGCTTAAATGACCCTTCAAAAAGGTACATTTTAAAACCTTATCAGTAAACCTTTGTTAAAAACAAGATTTAAAAACGTTGTTTTAATTTAGTAATAAATACTCTCTGTAGGAGTCGTACTTTCCGCCTATAACCTAGAAATCATGCTAAGTAAACCGACTGATTGCTAGTAGCAATCAACACTTTCTAACAGAGACATACTCTGAACTTCCTAGACTTTCGGTCCAGTAGAGATTCCGTGATCAACGGAAATCATGAAATCCTAAGGAGTAACCTGAACCACGTTCCTTGGGACAACCACCTAATCGTTAGCCATTCCAGAAACACCTGCAATCCTTTTTGGTCCTCTTAACCGATCGATAAAGCTACGCCGTAGACAGAACCTATGGAGTAGATCCCGCGCCCTTACCTGAGTGGTTGTTAGTAGTCCTACCAACCTATTCACCTCCCGCTAATCAACAAGATGGAAAGTATGGACGACTATGCTCGTCTCATAGTTATAGCAGTTTTAGAGAATCCCTCTACCTTCTTTTAAGGAGGTGAGAGAGTGCTCAATCCTCTCCTTTTGGTAAAGTGACTTCACTCCTATGAGCTAGTCCTCACTATGGAACTCCAATTGAAAAGGGGAATCCCCCTGGTCCGTTTTCTCTATCTGAGATTCATTCTATTAGTACACATCTATTCTTCTCTCTCAACCTTCGACTTCTTCCGATCCTCTTTAAAGAGGAAGTGCGATTTGGAAGCCTGAGTTAATCAAATAGAATTCTTCTTACGTAAAGAAAACAATGCACATTAGAAATGCTGATTTCTATCCTTTTCGGGTCGTGGCAATCGCTACACACCCACGTATCGCCTATCACTTCCTAGAGCCGAGAGAACAGATCTGGATATGCTTACAGCGTATCATCTACCGACGGATGGCTGAAGTAAAGAAACCATTCGAACCTTAGTAGAACTTATCGCGTGCCTATCAAGTTTGGCAACGGTTGGGATAAACACCTCTCGTTGGCCAAACTCTCTTATAGGCATCTCTCGAGTCTGAAAATGGTTGGGACAGACACCTTCCATTGGCCAACTTCTCCTATAACCATACCTATCGCTTTAGTACCTCAAAGGCACCGTAAGAGATCCTCTATAGTCGTAAGTGCCGATTCCGATGATTTGGAAGAAATGGAAATACCCAACTTAGCAACCCCGAACCTATTCGAAATGATACCAAGGAAACCGTTCTAAGTTGTGATGGATATGCAAGCTGCTCGCAAACCGTAGGAGACTCAGATAACGTAAACCTCTTGACTTCCCGGATATGACCTAGGTTAAGCCTAGAAATTCATCATGAGAATGTGTGAAGCGTTTAGTAAACGTGAGAAGCTTAGTCCTCAATCTGTCGATCTTTTCCAGATCCTTGCTGGAGTTAGACCAGTAGCTCAGAGCCTTGAGCTACCATCAAGACTCAGCAGTACTCCTGACATTTCGTGCGTAATAGAAAGAAATGACTCGCCGATGAGGCAATTGTTATCCCTCTGGGAAATCCAAATCTTTGAACTTTTAAACTTTGTTGACCTATCGAAATCATAGACCATGAAACCGAGCGACTTTAGTAAAGTCGCATCTCTATCTTCGAGGTTCATAGAAATTCGCATTAATATCATAGATTCACGTAGGGAAAGTGAAGATGAATCCTCGTGCGTATGCACTCACCTCTTTTAAACCTCAATGAGTAACTTGAATTGAATCGCGAGGATGCGATTCCTTTTAAGGAGGTTAGGCTGTGACAACTCGTAAATTCCTCGATGTGTTGTAATTGGATAAACATCGATTAGAGCGATCGTTTTAACTAATTTGAGATACGAGTCGTATTATATATCGTTTTTGTTAGCCTTAATTGTTTTATTAGAAGTGATGGTCATTCACGTTTAGGAACTTTGTAACGTGTGTTAGACATCGTGCTAGAATAGTCAACGAGCTCGTGGATTGGACTAAGCTAAATGGGTACTAGTTATGATAAGCTTGCCATATATCCAATCTAACCCAAGTCCATATCCACGAAGCCCAAAGAAATCCCATTAGGGTATATGATACTTGTACTATATAAACCCCTCAAAGTCTCATTTGAGGGGTGTGCTTGAAAGTGTGTGTGTGTGTGTTTTTCCTTTGGAATATACAACTTATTGTTTTTCATCTCTCTACACATATACACGGTTTACATATAAACATCAAGTCACCAACATCTTTCTCTTCTTACTTCTACGCATATGTTTGTGTTTGTGTTGAACGTGTTTTACGCATAACGTGTTGGGTTTGTGATAAGGTTGATAAAAGTAAGGTCCTACAATTGGTATCAATCGCCTAACAATGGTTTAGGAGTGTTTGTGTTTGTTTGTGTTGATACGCGTAGGCTCTCGGTATCAAAAGTGGTAACGCTTAAAGCTTTAATTTTTGCACTTAAAAATTCAAGATTCTTGTGGTTTAAGGTTTATTTGGTGCTAAAGTTTTAGTTTTTTTCAAAAAGTTCGAAGCTTTACGTGTTTTAAATCATTTTTAAGCTCGTTTTTGGTTCGTTGGTCATTTCTACTCGTAAGCTTTCTAAGCACTTTGGGTGAAAAAGGTCAACATTTTTGTGTTATTCGAGTGTTTTTAAGGATATCTGTGCAAGAGAAATCGTTTGAATCATTGGAAATTTTTTACGCGTAGGTCAAAACCCTAGTTCTACGCGTAAGAAAGTCAAACTACGCATAAGGTTCTACGCATAACTTTTTTGTGCAGATTCTTCGAGCTATAACGATTACTCAGTGCTTCCCTCACTTGGATAAGTTTGTGGAACACTTCGAATTTTGGATATCTTTTGCACTGTGATAGTGTAAAGGATTTTTGGGCAAAACCCTAATCTTACGCATAAGCTTAGACTTATGCGTAGAACACTTTACGCTTAAGTATTTTTCTTACGCCTAAGCCCTGTCTTACGCATAAGCTAAATCTTACGCATAAGTTTTTCTACGCCTAACTTTAAACTTACGCATAAGCATTTCCTACGCCTAAGGAATCCTACGCCTAAGCCATCCTACTCGTAACCATATCCTACTCGTAACTTCTGTTGTCTACGCCTAAGCTCTTTCTACGCGAGATTAAAAAAAAATTCAAATTTTTGGCGGGAAAATTTGGGTAAAATTTAAATTTTTGAGGAGACTAAACGTTCAATTTTTACGCGAGATTCAAATTTTGGTTTAACTGTGAAAATTTTGGTCAAAAATTCAAATTTTTCGGGTCAAATTTGGCGTCAAAATTGTCATAACTCAAATTTTTCATACGACCTTAGAATTGATTTTTATAGTGAATTTCAAATTTTGGGAGAAAATTTTTTTTACGCCTAAGAACCAAGGTTACGAGTACAACTTCCAGAAACACCTCAACCGAGCTTAATCTTCATCAACCACAACTCCTTTATCGTTGAATCGATCCTACATCAACTTTATCAGATCATACCTTCATCAATGGCAACTCAACAAGACATTCATGCAGCCGGTGCCGAAAACCGTCCTCCTATGTTGGCAAAAGGTGGTTATCTTCAATGGAAAAGTCGTATGCTTCGCTACATCAAGACCAAACCTAATGGAAAACTCATGATTAACTCCATTACGAATGGACTCTTCAAGCCTCGACAAATCCTAGACCCTGGAACTCCTAACGTCCCACCATCTTATCATACTCAAACTGAATCAGAATACACTGAAGAGGATCAGAAGCAAGTCGATGCAGATGACATGGCAATTCATATTGTCCAATTGGGTTTACCAATAGACATATTGTTAGGTCACTAGTTTTACAAACACAAGTAATATAGAAAGGAGATGAGGCGATTGAACAAGAACCAAACACACACACACGATATACTAAAGACGGTTTAGGCGTAAGATGTATGTGAAAGAAAAACTTGAACAACCAACCCTCAAATGAGGGTTTACAAGAGTATTTATAGGAGGGAAGCTAGGGCAACACTCCTAGTTCCCATCCTTTCTTATATGGGCTTGGGCTTAAGCTTATGGGCCTTCTACAAAAGCTAGACCTTAAACAAACATAAAGGCCATAATAAAGCTACCTATTACATATGAAATATAAATACTTGAAATACTGTTTAGGAGTGATTCCAACAATCTCCCCCTCAAGTATATATGAATGTAAACGGTGAAGGCGTTGATGTAATAGTAGCTCTGACGTCTTCTGACATTCTTCTTTCTTGTAAGAGGAATTTCCTTGATTCGAACAATCTCCCCAGTGTAGAGAGATAGTTATCTTTGAACAGTTATGCTTCAACGTCATCTTTAACTTTGTTCTATGATCATTGTTCTTTGTGGTGAAAGTGATAGTATGTTGTTGTCTGCATCAGTCTGCCTCAGGTCTGCTTCGTTGCTCCAGTGTCTCCACGTCATTCTTCAACATGCTCACACGCTCTTTGACGTTGGAATTCAATGCTGATGAAGTTCTTTTAAGTTTTTGACTTTGTAGATTCTTTGATTTGATGAAGAATCATTCTGACTGTTGTGTTGCATTCAAATAGAACTTCCATTAGTGATGATGTTGGCGTGAGCATGAGAAGAATCAGCACGATCATTCCGCTCCGGAGCTTCCATAAGAAGAAAACATTTCAAACGGTTAGTAATAAGCGGTTTCCGGCACTTACAAGTTTGAACTTCGAGAGTGTTAACAGCATAGTGTGAAAACACAACTCTAATTCTTACAAAGGCCGTTCCTGAACTGGAGTCCCACAAGTGAGATAACGCGATGTACCGAAGTACATCTACAGTTCAGATGAGTCGCTGAGGTACACCGAAGCATCACCTCACGACTGTAGACCGTTTGAGACACACTCCGCGTAATCCACGAGGAGTTACCGAAGTGACCTGCTGTCAGGGCTGTTTGATGTTGACCCTGGCAGGAGTTTCCATTCAATCACTGAGGATCACATATGTGAACCTCTCATAAATGTTCTCGACAGATTGCTAAGATCTGTGAAGGACTCGATATGAACCACTGATAATCTTATTTGTTGATCATCAAGTGATTAAATGTCAAGTGTTCCTAAGAGATCTTTTGATGAATCTCGTGGCTCTAGACTCAATAGTGCGTTTTGGTTTTCCTGAGCGGAGACTAGGGAGAGGGTCTCCATCTTCAATACCAGCGATCTCTAAGAGAAAGCCAATAGTTTACGTAGGGTTCCCTGTGAGAATGAAACAAGCTTCTGTTGAGAGAAACTTGAGTGGCTAAGAAGGTTTAGTGCGTGCGTCACTGGGTCCATGACGACTTTTAATCTTCAATACCGGTGTCACTAAGTGACAGCCAGTAGCATATGAGTTGAACCCGGTGTCTGCCCTAAGTTGAATAATCCGGAGGGCTGTTTCTTTTCACCCTTTACTTTACATTTCTTTTTGATTCTTCAACTCCTTCTTTCTCCGATTCTCATTTTCTCCTTTTTACAATCATTCCTAAGGACTTCTAACACTAACTAATGGTAGTGTCCTTGGGTAGATCCCTCCGGCTCTGGCGGATCATAGGACGGTTATTCCTAACCTTAGTCACCTTATAACTCCATGACTAACCTATGTTGCCATTAAAACCACAGTTTGTGAAAAAATCTCTCAAATGGTTTGTAAATGAAAAACATGTTTGAACCACTGTGAGAGATGATGTTTTGCATAAATACTCCCCCTCCACATGTGCTTAATAGTTTTAATTTTTAAATGCACAGTGAGGAAAGAGCGCGCACTTTTAGAATTGATCCACTGAAGATAGACAATCCCCCGCGAGACACGGTTACGTTGCATAGTTAAAGAGTTACATTGTCAGCTTTTAGGTGACAACTAGCTCTAATAACTACCTTGAAGGTGTAGACAAACCTTGAAAGGTTGTCATACCCGTCAGAGTTCATGTCTATCAAGAGTTTCTCGAATGGTACTTTCTACTTGGACAAGTCCTTCGCGAGACACGTTTACATTACTAGCGAACTAGCTTGAAATTATTACACGTCCAGGACAAGTCTTTTCGAGTTACAAACAGTTTAGTACCGTCAATTCGTTGGTTAATTCTGAGGTACACAGATTCATTTGCATTTTGCACAACATATTTCTTATCACACAAATTTTCTCCCCCTCAAAAATGGCATAAAAAATGTTATTTTTGAACGGTTGACAATAAATATGACCATTTCGAGTGTTGCGGGAAGATGACCACACTGAACAATTTGTGAACAAAGTTTTAATTCAAATACTCCTCCTCAACTAGTGATATAAACGGTTGAGGTTTTGAAAAATCATATGGGGAAGTACTTGTGTTTTTGAGCAAAACCTTGAAAAATGAAAGGTTTGATAGGTTTTACTTAAAAATAAGAAGCTTTCGCTCCTTTTATAAGGATTGAGGCACTAAGGCGTACCACAGGGTCCTTTCTTGACAATTACGGGTTGTACACTGTTATGTGTGCACAAGCCATAAACATATATCATCATACATCCAAAATTTTTAATGAAAGAACCAAATCAAGGAGTACCAGGAAGTGCAGTGATGTTCCCAGGAGTACGAACAGGGCGTTGATAGCCGGTGATGTTGATCCTGGGTCGACCACCAACAAAACTTTCCAACGTTCTGAACTGATCCCTTCTGAACAACCGTTCGTCAATCATGGTGATGATCCTTCTCACATTCCACCGATCCTGAGAATTCCATCGCTTAGGGTTCCCAATGTTTTCACGTATATCCTTCAATCGATAAGCTAATCCGTCCCTAACCATCTTCAGAGTATGATCTCCAAATTTGTGAAGCTCATTACACGCCATCAAGCAACTGCGATGAAGTTCACTGCGATAAACGACACCAAACGGTTTGCTGATGAGCATTAATTGTGATAGCTGGTTGATATCGGGAAGATCAAGCTGTGGTGGAGTGAAGTTGACACGTTTCTGATAAGATTCAACGGCAAGCTGAAGATCTTCAACACGTTCTTTGATGACTATGCGTCTGATGAAGATGAGCAGTGACTTGATGAATTCACGTTGTACTTCAGTTGGAAATTGTCTCATGCGACCTTGAACTTTGGCAAGGTACATGTCTTCAATATCGTTGATGTTCAAATTCTCAAAGTCAGCTTCAGAGAATGCATAGTCCCTTTCGTCTTGTCTTTTGACCACAATCTTCTTAAGAAAAGTGTAGTCCCATTTAGACGATAGACCAACATGTTGGATGGCCACGATACTTTTAGTACTGAACACTGCATGTTGAGACTTCTGGACCAAACAGCTTCTGTAGTAGATTCTTCGGCGTTCCAGCCAATGGTGAATCCCATACATTGCATCTTGGTCATACGCTACCACTTTGTCGGAGAACATGTGGGTAGCACGTTCCTCGATGGCTATACAATCAGAGTATATGGCAGCAGGGAATGGAAGTGTCAGAGATGTAGCGTATTTCCTTGAACCATCGCCACCGTGTTGAAGAAAATCTAAGTCTTTGTTGAAGAAATGTCTGAAAGGAATCCTAGGCTGATCAGGTTGGCCAATGGTAGGTAGAGGTCGAGACCAGTCGGTGTAATATGGAGGATTGTCCCGTTTGGTGAAGTCGATGTTTGCTTCTGGGTTGAGCCAATCCATGTTATTAGACATGGCTCGAGCAATGTTTTCAAGGTGATATTCAACCTCGATTGCACTTTCCGAGCTGTCTTTCAAAAGTAGGAATGCTTCATTCTTGATGAGCTTCAATTCAGATTTCGTCATCTTCTTCACCCGAAACCTTTCTTGCAAAATCTTTGCATGCTCCAAGGTACTACCGTCTACCAATTCTTGACCTTCTTCAGGGTAGGGAGTGTTGTTAACAAGTGTAGCAAACCATTCAAATTCTTCAGTTTTATCGTCATCGAGCCATGATATGACGTCAGTATGAAGCGTCTTCTTCTTCTTTTTCGAAGGCTTAGATGATGATGCTGGTTTCTGTCCTTGTTTGGGAGAGGTGGGTTGTTGTTGGGGCTCAAGGACCTCTTCATCGTCACCACCCGTATATTCAAAGTGATCACCGGTTTTTTGAGTCTGGGGTGGTAACTCGGAATCGTCCTGAGGTTTATCAGTTGAAGAGCGAGGAGGAGATCTTCGTTGAGAAGGAGTCCGTTGAGGTGGGGGTTGCATAGACGAAGATTCACCAGATTGCTTCTGACGTTTAGATGCAGAGTCCTTGTCCTTATCATCGTCATCTCTTGGCCGTTTGGGTTGATCGGCTGACTCCTTGCATGATGATCTGAGTTGAAAAGCAAGTAGACCTTCGAAAAATTTAGCTTCATCCGAAGTAAACGTTCCAGATCGCTTTGACATTTGCATCACTAGTTTAGCGATTAACTCAGATTCAGAGAGATCAGCTTCTTTGGCCATTGTATGTTTAACCAATGCGACGATGTTAGGGGTGAGTTGTCTGGAAAATACTTCTCTAGTCACACCGGGGACAGTGTCGAGAAGAAATTTGTGGGTATGATCTCTTGCTGTCTTCTCCAGTTCCTTTTGGACTTTAGGAATGATATCTTGAAGGTACTTTTGAGTGTAACCTTCAATCATTTCATCCAGTTTCTCTTTACGATGACCTTTCATGAATTCCTGGATAAACTTCCTTTCTTTTTGCATCTTGTCATTCTCGTCATGTAGATATTGTATTTGTTGATTGAGAAAGTTAAGCTTTCTGTATAACATGTCTTTCATTCTGACTTGTTTGACAGCTTTCACAATTCTTTCATGTGTCTGAGAAATCCAAGAGCGAGGTGGTTTCTTCACATATTTGGATGATGATCTGGTTGACTTCTTTGATGGTGGTGGTGATGAATGAGATGAAGAGTCTGATGATGAGGAGACATGAGGAGGCTTGGGGTCCTTAGGCGGTTCAGAAGTTTCCTTCTGTGAATGTGTGGGACTTCCCAGAAGCAACTTGTCATAATCATCATCTTTATCTTTCTCAGACTTCTCAGTTTCAGGGTTCTCAAACTCATATTCGATAGTATCCTCCACAAGCTTTTGTTGTTGCAGAAGAGTGGTGGCACCAGATCCCTTATCGGGTCGATTAACCGCATCAGGATCTGGAGAGGAGTGGGCAGCACCACTTGATCCTCCAGGGCCACCCATTTGATCTTTAGCAAATTCTTCAGCTTTTTGAAGGTGTATGACGATTTTAAACTTCTTCCTGTATGATTTATCCAGTTGCTCTTCTTCTTCTTCAGAGCTCTCATCATAGGGTACAATTGCTGGAGTCTTCCCTTTTCCTTGGACAGCTGGAGGACTTGGAGGTTTTGCTACTGAGGCAGGTGCTTCGGTTGCAGTTACAGAGTAATGAACCTCTTTATCTGTATCAGTATCTTCAGAGCTCTCGTCCACAAGCTTTCTTTGCGGTTCAAGTATGGGAATAGGTTCGGCTTCCTTTACGGGAACAATCCTTTTAGAAGGAGGATTCCTTTTAGGAAACTTCCTTTGACTCACAGTACTTGTTGCGCTTCCTGCACTTCCTCTTCTGGTTCTCCTTACAGGTGTTCCAGAAGATTTTTCGTCAAGATGACCAACTTTGCCTTGTCTAACTGCTTCCAGATATCTTTTGTACGTTTCGAGCTTTCTGACATCTTCAGTTAGAAGGAAATCTGGCAACACAGCACCTTGTTTCTTTGTAGACGATTCCTTGATTCTGACAGATAGAATAGGTTCCGTCAACATATCGTGATTGTCGGGGTCATTGAGCCTCTTGGGAATGTCAGGATGAAGTCCAAGTGCTCTCTGGATCAACAGTTTAGTATATCTGATGTAGGGAATCTTTGAGCCAAGCTTGTTGAGAAATGACATCATGTCATCCCAAATCAGAGCTTCGATAGCGATGTGTTTCATGTTGACCAATGCCCAAAATATTTGCAGTTCCATGAGCTTAGGATGCTCATAGCCACTGTCACGACCAGAAACAGACTTAGTGATGATCATGTAGAGATTTCTCCATGGTTGAGGAATACTCTTAAGCTCTACGTGAGAATGCTTGGTGATTACTCCTGTAGCCTCGTCATAACCGATATCGATTAAGAATTGGAGAGTGAGCTCTTCAGCAGGTGTGGCATATAGTTTGGTTGGTTCGACTTCCGGAATTAGGAGAACAGCCCTTAAGTCTGCAGGTGTAATGGTGACTTGTTTGTGATTCAGAGTCACCGTCACAGCAGTCCGTCCTTTGACCCTTTCCATAGTGTTCCAGAACTGTTGGATATAGATCTCAGGAACAGTTGCAGAGTGAGTGAGCATATTCTGATACGGATGAGTCCTCAGAATATCAATAGCAATTAAACACGAAGACTCTGAGCAAGTGAGGGTGTCAAAGTCAACACGGAGATTATTCTTTCCTATCTTCATTGGATAGCCATAAGGATAGATATCAGCAATGGAGAGAACTTCAGATGCATCCACATTCATTTGTTCAGCCATGTCGTGATCTGAAATAACATTAGCCAAAAGAACCAACATATCGAAAGACATAATGTTAGTCAACAGAAGGTCTTATAGTCTAGTTATTGAATGTACAGTGTCAATGATTGTTACGAGTCCTAAGTCACTTGTATGTTCAATAGTCCAATGACGTCGTGAAATGTTTCGTGAGTTAGTTAACTTTAAGTTTTAAAGTTTATTTTATCACTTATTGTTCACAACATATCAAACGATTTAAGTTTATTAGTGACATTATTGGATTCGTGACGATATGATTAGATTATTTACAAGTTTGTACACGTAACAATTCATAACGAAGGTATGATCCAGGCTTATGCGTAGGATTGGTAAAGTTATGCGTAGACAAAAATGATATATGCGTAGGCGTAAACTTACGCGTAGGATCCTAACTTACGCGTAAGAAATATTAAGTGTAAGAAAAATTGGACCTTATGCGTAGAGGTTACGCGTAGGCATATATTAACCTTTATGCGTAAGGCTACTCGTAAGAGTTGACCTTATGCGTAGAGGTCACTGTTTACGCATATCCTTCACAGGATACGCGTAGTCCCATATGTAGAACCTTGCGTAGAAGCTACGCGTAAGACTTATCTTACGCATAACAAGCTACGCGTAAGGTGATCCTTATGCGTAGAGTTACAACAACCTTGATTCTGAATTTTAAGTGTAGCAAGCCTGAAATAAATTCATCAAATCATCAATATTAAAACAAAATTCATTTTATAACAGAGCAAAACACAATTGCACAGTTTTAACAGTTACGCGCAGAAAAACTTACGCGTAGTCTAAACCCTAAATCTACGCGTATGAAATCTAGCCATGGAATATGCACAAAGCTTTTTCTGGTAGTTTAAGAGTGTTGAGGGAGTCTTTATACCAAGTTATAACACTTAACTCGTTGTGAATCAACAGTTACCAAATATTATGAACTTTAAACCCTAAATCCAAAATGTTAACCAATTTGTGTTTCTGGGTGGTTAATAACCATGGAAATCATTAATTCAACCACTTAAGACTATAACCCAACAATCTTTTATACCAAAACACTTCACATTTGGAAAAACCCAAATCGACACATAAACCCTAATTTTGTAAATAATTTAATTCGTGATTCTGGGCGAGTTTTGATGATTAAAACTGTATCATTGATGTGTTAGAAACGTTTTGACGCTATTCTTTTAACCATAAACACCCAATCTTGATCATGTGTTCATACACATATGCGTAGACCACAAAAACGAGATTATACAAAGTTTTAACCGTTGGATTTTTGAAAAATTCAAGACCATTGCTTAAAAACATGTTGTAAACACGAAATCACTTACAAAATGATGATCTGAAACACGGATTACTTGAGTGAATTCTATGCGTAGGATGGTTTTAGGTATTGAGTAATAAATGAGAAGTGAAGGTTAGGTGAGGGTATTTTATTTAAAATAACTTTAAAGTTTTGACAGTTTTGGTCCCTCCACCTTTTCCTTTTTCAAACAAAGCCATTTAACTTCCATTTTGGTTACCAAACAAAGATTTTTAGGAAAGAAACATGACGACACTCCCCCTCGACTTAAGAAAACTGATGAAAAGTTATTAATTTTAGTCCGAGGAGTGTCATTGTACCAGAAACTTCACCACCATTGTTAAAAGAGACAACCGGGATATGATAACATGCAAGTACACAGATGATTTGAAACGGTTAAGAGATTATTTTCTCCCCCTCAACACTTGATCGGAAAAAGTACTGAATTTTGAAAGATTAAAGTGTTGACGGAAGAAATGTACTTGCCATGTTGAAAGAAAGATAGATTAGGAGAATATTTTTGTTGTTTTATCGGATTTTATATTTTTGTATTTTGTTTTTGAGAAATTATTTACAAAAGATGTTTTGGTGTTTGACAGGTTTTTAAGACTGTTTTAAGAGGTCATCCAATTCCTCTTGAGTCAAACACCTCATACAAATCCGGTGGACCAACTCATTAAACCTAGCGGGAGGCAAGGCTTTGTTGAGAAGATCTGCCAATTGGTATTCTGTACCCACAAAGTATAATTCAACGGTACCCTGTTCCACGTGGTCCTTGATGAAATGATAGCGAAGATCGATGTGCTTTGATTTCGAGTGCTGAACTGAGTTGCACGAGATCGCAATGGCACTCCGATTGTCGCAGTACATCGGGATTCTGTCGAATACGTAACCATAGTCTTTGAGTTGTGTTCTCATCCAGATGACTTGAGCACAACACGCGGACATGGCTACATATTCTGCTTCGGTTGATGACAGCGATGTACAATCCTGCTTCTTTGATTGCCAAGACACCAGTTTATCACCGAGAAATTGTAGTGCTCCTGAAGTACTTTTCCTTGAGTCTAAGCATCCTGCGTGATCAGCGTCTGAAAAAGCGATTAGTTCAAAACCAGAATCCTTCGGATACCAGATCCCCAAGTTAATGGTTCCCTTGATGTATCGGAGGATTCTTTTAGCCTCAGAGAGGTGGGTTTCAGTTGGTCGCGACTGATAACGGGAGCATAGATAAACGGCAAAGACAATATCAGGTCTGCTAGCTGTTAGATACATGAGGGACCCAATAATACTTCGGTATTTGGTAGGGTCAACTAATTTCCCATGTAAATCAGCATCTAGCTTCTTGGTATGAGTCATTGGTGTGGCATAAGTATCACAAGTTTTCATTCCAAATTTGTTTAACAATTCAAGGGCATATTTGGACCGACTCAAGAAAATACCACGGGGTGATTGATGAACCTGCAGTCCTAGAAAGAACGTGAGTTCACCCATCATGGACATTTCAAAATTTTTCTTCATTAGTTTTGCAAAAGCGGTTGAAAACTTTTTATGTGTCGACCCAAAAATGATGTCATCTACGTAAATTTGAACAATTAAGATATGTGCCCCGTGATATTGTATAAAAAAAGTTGGGTCAACCGAGCCTTTTGTGAAATTATTGGCAATGAGGAAAGATAATAGCTTATCGTACCATGCCCGAGGGGCTTGTTTGAGACCATAAAGAGCTTTGTTCAGTTTGTAGACATGGTTCGGGCACTCTGGATCAACGAATCCATCTGGTTGGCTGACATAAACCGTTTCTTTAAGTTGTCCATTTAGAAACGCCGTTTTGACATCCATCCGATAGACCGTCATATTCATATGAGCTGCGAACGCGAGAAATATCCGAACAGCCTCAAGACGAGCAACCGGAGCAAAAGATTCTTCAAAGTCTATTCCTTCTTCCTGACGATAACCCTTAGCAACTAGACGTGACTTGTTTCGGATGACGTTCCCTTCAGCATCCAATTTGTTTTTCCAAATCCATTTTAGACCAATGACGTAGACCCCTGTTGGTCTTTCAACCAGTTCCCATACTTCAAGACGTTTGAATTGGTTAAGTTCTTCCTGCATGGATTCAATCCAGTTTTCTTTTGTCATTGCGTCTTTAATGTTTTTAGGCTCAGATTGGCAGACAGTGAGTGCATAAATGCAATGTTCACCGTCTGTGTGAAGACGTTGTCTCGTAACGACTGGTTGATTGGGGTTGCCAATAATGTTAGCCAGAGGATGGTCTTTTGTCCATCGGTGTGTAGAGGGTTGATGTTGGTATACATTGTGCAAACGGGTTGAAGAACGCATTTGGATCAAAATCTACAGGTGGGGTACTTCATTCAGAATATCATCAGCTGGTTCATCATTGTTGGAAGCGGTGTGTTCAACTGTTATGTTGGAGGCAACTGGTGTAGGTGCATCTTCAACAGTAGTTGTTGTAGCAGGTGTATCAGGTATAGGAATATTATCAGGTTGTGCAGCGGAAACAGCGGATACACCTGGAGCACGTTCATCAATATCGTCACAGAACAGAGGAGCAAATAACCTTTCCATTTGTTGATGAGTTAGCTGGGGGCTTTGTTCAACTGATGATGGGGGTTGAGGGAAGTTTAAACGGTTGTGACCGGGTTCTAAGCTGTTATACTCAGAAGCCATTTCCGTGAGTTCATCAAAATGAGCATGAATCGTTTCCATTACCTCCTTAGTTCGACGATTCAAGATTCGGAAACCTTTAGAATTGTCACAATATCCAATAAAGACTCCAATATCAGCTTTGGCTTTGAGCTTTCCAAAATCATCACGATCATTATTCGGATAGCAAAGGGATCCAAATACATGAAAGTGTTTGAGGTTCGGTTTATAGTTGTGGACAAGCTCGAAAGGTGTTTTGTTATGGCGTTTTGTGATCATAGAACGGTTTTGAGTATAGCATGCAGTAGATACAGCTTCTGCCCATAAGTAATCTGGAAGTTTAGCATTGATTAACATTGTTCTTGCAGCTTCCACTAACGTTCGGTTTCGTCTTTCAACAACTCCGTTTAGTTCAGGTGTACGTGCAATAGATGTTTGATGCTGAATTCCCACTTTCTCATAGAATTCACGAAGGGTTTTGTTAACAAATTCAGTTCCTTTGTCTGTTCTGATTATACTGACGGTGTTGCGGAGCTGAACCTGTATTTTTGTGAGAAAGGTGATGATCATTTGTGGAGCTTGGTCTTTGCTTCGAAGAAAGTAGACCCAAGTCCATCGTGAGTAGTCATCAACAATTACTAAGATGTAGCGTTTGCCATTGATCGTTTGCACGCGCATTGGGCCACACAAATCCATGTGAAGAAGGTGAAGCACATGCTGAGAGCTGTGTTCCACCTTTGAAGGAAAATGAGCACGAGTGCTTTTCCCTTGTTCATAGGCTGTGCAAAGGTGATCTTTTGAATACCGGAATCGTGGGAGTCCTTCAACTAGTTTGTGTCGAGCAAGGTTGGTGATGGTTTGAAAGTTTAGATGTGAGAGACGACGGTGCCATAGCCAGGATTTTGTAGATGTTGCCTTGGAAAGTAAGCAGATGGGAGATGAAGCAACCATGTCTTGCATAGAGATAGTGTAGAGACTAGAATTACGCGAGCCAGACATAAGGTCATTTCCTTGTAGATCACGAATGAAACAAGTTTTCTCCCTGAAAGCAACCTCCAAATCTCCATCACAAAATTGACCTACTGAAAACAGATTGTGACCGAGGCCTTCCACATAGTAAACCCTGCTGATTTCGATGTTCCCATTGACATAATCTCCGTAGCCCATGATAGCTGCGAAGTGATCGTTCCCGAACCTGATAGTGCCAATGAACTTTGCAATAAAGTTTGATAACAGTTTAAGGTTGCCTGTCATGTGTCGGGAACATCCACTATCAACAATCCAGAGAATGATCTATATCACCTGCATTACACACAAACGAAACAGATGGAATAGAAGTAGATGTGGAACCCGAAATGTTAGAGGGTTCCGAAGCAGGTATATTAGACATACACACATTGATAATTTTAGGCATCTATTTAAATCCTAGTGTGTTATATATCCATTTCTGCCATCTATAACTACTCTTTGCTTTAGTCTTAGTGAAAGCACTAGGTGGTACTACATTCTTAGGAGGTGAAGCTGGAGCTACAGTGACAGCAATGGTTGCCTTAGAATCTAAAGAAGGCGGTCTACCAAGCACAGACTTAGAATGATTAGTGGGCCTAGAGATATTCCGATTCTTAGGATTCCGTAATCGAGAGATTATAGCTTTAGCAACACATTTGTCATGACAATCCGAATTCATACTTTTCCGACAAAAGTACTTAACGGTTTAGCATTCGTTACATCACTATTTCTATTACATTTGCCAGACGTAACATCTATAGTGGAAGCAACATGAGTTTTATTCAGAGTCCTAGGGTGTTCTTCTACTTTAGCATTCCTTATTGATCTTTTCTTAGGTCGCAACTTCCTATTCTTCGATTGAGTGCTCCTAGGCTGTGAAGTGCGGACGTTTGGAAAAGATGTAACTATTCCTGTTTCAGTAGAGGGAAACACATTAGCAACTTGTGATTTGGCAGTGGGAATTCTAGGTTCACGATTTCTAAGTGTGACTGGTGCTATTCTCTTAATCACTGTGGGCGGAAGTTGTTCATACTTTCCTAACATTTCCCGTAACTTAGAGATAGTGTGAATCAGATCTTGATTTTCAGAACGAATATTTCCAGCAAAATTCATGACATCTCTAGTGTGAGCAAGATAGTGATCAAGTTCGTTTGATGCTTCAAGTCGAGTCTTTTTGAGTAAATCAAATATGACACCATATTCCTGTTTAACTTTTAAAAGTTCTTGTTCATATTTTGATATTTGACTTTTCAAAGACACGTTTTGATCATCCAGTTGCTCAATTTTAGGATCAGAAGATTTTGCACTCAACTGAGCGATTTTCTTTTGAAAACTAAGTTGATGATTGTGAATATCTTTTTCACACCAATGAAGACGACGTTTTGCATTGTAAATTTCATTGAGTAATCGTTTATTTTCAGCTTTTAAAGACTCGATCTGAAGCACATTATCAGTGTTCTCAACAGTTACAACATTTTCAACAATATCAGCAGAGATGTAATCAGATGCAAATGGCAAAGCATGTAGTAACACAACATTATGGATATCAGCACAGATAACATCTTCCAAGAGTCGATCAACATCTTTTCTCAACATTTTCTTTTTGCGTTTAGTGTTAGAAATAGATGTTTCTGTTTTCTCGAAAACGTTTTTCATTACCCCAAGTTCCTTATGAAAATCCTTTTCCCAGGCAATTGCACAACTTTTCAAGTTTTTAACATTAGGTAAAAGATTTTTCTGAAAAATGTCTCTTTGTTCTCGCGCCAGAGGCGATTGAAAATGTTCAACTTTGATTTCAGAGCGATATTCTATCTCATGTTGTAAAATTTTGAGGTCAGCCATGAAAATGTCAAAATATCGAAGAATTTTTCGATTTTCAGGTTTTGAGTTTACTTCACTAATGGAAGGTAAAGGACCATAAGTTTGTGCATAATCTGGTTGGGGATTAACAATAGAAGACTCAGGTGTTTTGATGATAACCCTTGGTGTGTTAGAAGAATCCGTTGGTGTGACGAAAGTGACCGCGTTTTTATAATTAAAAGGTTTGTTGTAAACAACATTTTTTAATTTTGATCGACTCTCGTCTTCTGCATCTAATTCCTCTTGACGATGATATTCAACAACACTCATAACAGTATTATCAATTTTGTATTCTGCACTGGAAACTTCAGGAGTTGGTTTGAATGTTTTTAGTGAAAGCTTTGGTTTGTAATCAGCTAATTTTTTCCATATCCTTTTGGATTGGGTTTTAAGGTAAACTTTTCAATAGCTGTTACTGATTCACCATGTTTGTAAACAACAGTTTTAAACTCTTTAAGTTTGTTTTGCAAGCCGATAATTTCTTCAAGAAGGTCATCTACCCGATTCGTTGAATGCTTTTTGTATGCGGAGAACTGTTTTTGACAAGTTAACAACTCAGCCTTAGCTTTTTGATTTTCCAAGGTGAGAGTGTTAATTTGCTTTTTATGTTCATGTTTCAGTTGTTCTAATTCAGACAACAAAGCATTCTTCGAGGCGGCTAGATCACGCATCTGTCTCTCTAAATATTTTTCGTTTTGATGAGATTTTGCAAAAGCGGCTTCAAAACCTTTTTCACGGTTTTCTTGAGTTTTGAAAAAGTTGAGTTGCATTTGTAAGCATTCAAAATCCTTGGTTAACAGTGCATGTTTACTTTTTAATGTTTGATTTAATGCAACACATTCAGCAATTTGGGATTGTTGGTCTTTAAGTAATAGAACAAGATATGGATGAGGCAAAGGTTCATCGTGTTCAACGTGAGTCACAACATGATCATTATTTAGATCCTCAAGTATAACCACGGAATCAATTTGATTATCAAGGGAAACCATAAGGTCATCTGGATCGTCAAATGTGACTACGGGGTTTATTTGAAAATCGGCAGAATGAGATGTAGATGACTCATTTTGAACATTCTGAGCCGTGCCGGATTCAGATATTGACGGAGATATTAGTTCAGATATGATGATGGTTTGTTCGGGTACCTGAGACAAGCCATCAGTGTCATACACTAGGCCTGTTTCACTCATGTGTAACTCTTACATATTAGCCATCAACATAACAGCTGCATTGGCCTGCAAGTCCTCCATATCATCATCTGAGTCTGCATCTGCCATAAAGCTCTGTTCTTTGTCTGTGAGAGATCCACCAGCTTCATCCTTAAGAGCCAAAAGTAAAGCCTCTTTGAAATAAGCACTGCCCCTAGTCCTTGGCTTTGGGCATGCATTAGCCAGGTGTCCCTTCTCATTGCAGTTGTAGCATCTAAGACCATTTAACCGATTCTGAGCATTTCCCTGTTCCACCACTTGAGCTCTGTTGTTATTCCTACCCACAACATTAAACCCTTGACCACCGCCCATCTGACGACCATAATCACGATTCTGAACTTCAACACGTCCATTGTTCACAACAGCTTGAGTCCGTGTGTTAGATGAGGAACGAATACGATTGTTGGATTTGTTGGTGTAACGGCCAAAAGCATTAGCAATCATCACAAATCCTTGTTGCAATGCTTCGAACGGATCGATTTCCTCAGTCGCTTCACTGAAATATGCTTGAGCATTGTTGTTGTATGGAACCAATTGATTTTGTTGAGGTTGTTGATGTGAAGGTGTGTTTGAAGCAGTTGGTTGAGTTGCTGGTTGAGAGGGATAATTCTGTTGAGCATACAAGGCAAGTTGTTGATTATCCGGATGTGACTGTTTAGCAATTTGAGCACGGAGAATCCTTTCCCGATCAACTTCCTTTTCATGAGGCTTCAAGTAATCGTACAACAATCCATAAGTAGAATGATGCATATTCTTCGCTTGACGGAGAAAAATGACATACTTCTCCCATTCAGGACCAAGACTACTCAGGAACTTAGTATTCACTGCAATTCTTGGCATGATGATGTTGTGTTTATCCAAATCATTGATGATGTCTGAAAATCGATGATGATAGGACTCTAGTGTCTCTCCAGGTTCAATCATGAAGTGTTCATAAGCCAAGTAAATTTTGGATTCCAAATCCTCCTGATTGAGTACAGATCCTTCCATAAGAAGACGAATATGATCCCACATTTTTTGTGCAGTCTTTTGAGCATCAACACTATGAAGAATTGGGTTTGGTAATCCTAAGAGGATGTATTCCATTGCAAGTTCATCACCCTCATAGTGTAGAAGTTCTGTAGCATTTAGATCTGCAACAGTAGCAATGTTGGTTTGTTCATCTCTTGGTGGAACAGTAGTTGGATCTCCGGGTACAATAACAGTAGGCATCTCAAATGGACCTTCCAAGATAACCTTCTTTAAGAACTTTCCATGTGGCTTCTTCAGATCACAAAACCTAAAGAACCTTATCACCCATTGATCGTAGTTTCCTGGAGTGAGCATTGGAGGTCTATCAAGTGATCCAGCTTCATGAATTGATTGTTGGCTGCTTAAAGCTTCACACATCTTTGCAAACCAAGTGGGTTCCTTCATAGTGTTCCTTGATGGATGTTGATTGAAATCATTTTTGTAGGGTTGAACTTGAAGACTTGGTGGTGTTTGAACCATTTGTGGTGGTGGAATTGCACCAATTTGTGGAGTATGTTGCTGATTAAATTGTTGTTGATAAATAGCTTGTTGTTGATTCCATTGTTGATGTTGTGGAGTTAATTGTTGTTGTTGTTGATGAGTATAAGTGTGAGGGAAATAGTTAGAGTATGGTGGTTGAGACATGTTGATAAACTTGTGTAGTAAAAATGGATCTTTGTAGTCGAATGAACCTTTGTTGATGAAGTGTCCTTAGGCGTAGAAAAGACAAGAAACCAAGAAGCACTTATGCGTAAAAACACCAAAAGTTACGCGTAACAATAAGGAGTTACGCGTGGGATTTAGCTTACGCGTAAGTAGGATAAAAGCACTAAAG
Source organism: Chrysanthemum seticuspe (assembly GCA_019973895.1). Classification (NCBI taxonomy): domain Eukaryota; kingdom Viridiplantae; phylum Streptophyta; class Magnoliopsida; order Asterales; family Asteraceae; genus Chrysanthemum; species Chrysanthemum seticuspe. The sequence goes on along the minus strand of BPTQ01000009.1, from coordinate 207,091,872 downwards.
TTATGCGTAGACAAAAGTTAGGCGTAGAAAGTTAGGCGTAGGATTACCTTATGCGTAGAACTAAGTTTACGCGTAAAGTGAATCTTATGCGTAGGATTTCTACGCGTAAGCTTATGCTTATGCGTAAGTTTAGGGTTTTTGCCCAAATGATCTTTTACACTATCACAGTGCAAAAGATATCCAAAGTCGACGTATTTTCAGACTTATCCAAGTAAGAAAACACGGAATAAACCACGAAAATGAAGATCAACCCAAGGATAATCTTACGCGTAATTTTAGGGTTTCAATACGCGTAGGATTACTCGTAATTTTGATTTTGCCCAAATGTGTTTCTAAACCAGATTTTTGTTATGGAATAGCTTCAATAGTACCAAAAGAACACAAAAGTGTGAAACTTGATGTACCAAAACGGCTAAACGGGTTACGCGTAGAACGACACCCAAGAACAAAAACACGTTCAAAAACAACTATCCACGCATAAAGTTTGAAACTTTTTGCCAAAAACACGTATTTTAACACCTTAAAACGTTGAAAGTATAAGAATCTTGGATTAAAAAGTGTAAAAAACAAGTTTTTAAGCGAACCAAAGTATCAAGGTGCGTTTTAGGCGTAGGACCGAAACCCACTTCAAAAACAAACACGATTCACCCAACTAGTAGGCGATTGATACCACTGTTAGGTCACTAGTTTTACAAACACAAGTAATATAGAAAGGAGATGAGGCGATTGAACAAGAACCAAACACACACACACGATATACTAAAGACGGTTTAGGCGTAAGATGTATGTGAAAGAAAAACTTGAACAACCAACCCTCAAATGAGGGTTTACAAGAGTATTTATAGGAGGGAAGCTAGGGCAACACTCCTAGTTCCCATCCTTTCTTATATGGGCTTGGGCCTAAGCTTATGGGCCTTCTACATAAGCTAGACCTTAAACAAACATAAAGGCCATAATAAAGCTACCCATTACATATGAAATATAAATACTTGAAATACTGTTTAGGAGTGATTCCAACACATATTTGCTGCGGTAGACAGTTGTGAAACTGCTTTCGATATGTGGGAACGTGTTAGACGGCTTTGTCATGGAACAGAAATTGGTCAACAAGACATGGAGAACAAGCTGCTAACTGAATGGGAAAAGTTTACTTCAACTCCAGGAGAATCCATTGAATCCTACTATGGAAGGTTTTGCACTTTGATGAATGAGCTAATCAGAAACAAGCTAGCACCCAGAACTATCGTGCAAAATATCAAGTTCCTGAACAATCTTCCAGAAGAATGGGGACGATATGTCACTATTGTCAACCAAACCAAAGACTTACATCAGGTGAAATTTGATCAACTAAACGATTTTCTGAAACAAAACCAAGCTGAAGCGAATGAAGTCAGGAAAGAAAGATTGGCAAAGAATCATGATACCTTGGCTCTTATTGCAAAGACTCAACCTTCAATGAATACACAACAACAACCTTCATCATCTTCCAACAACAACAACTTGCAGCAATACATTCCACAACCACAAGCTGTTATCCCTCAACAACAAAACTATCCACCAGAACAACAACATTACCAGGAACAAGGAATCACTGATCTTGAAATGGAACCCGAAGAAGCTTTGTTACAAGTATTTTCTTTATTGGGTAAAGCATTCAGAGGTCGCTATTCCACACCAACTAACAACAACCAAAGGATTTCATCAAACACTCGCAACAGGCAAATTGCACAGCCGGGTGTGAATATGGGTAATCAAGGACAAATGGTTGGAGTTATTGGGAATCAGCAGGGATATGCTACTGGATTTCGCATGGGTAATCAGGCGGTTCCGAATCAGGGTAATCAGATGGGTCAGAATGTTGGGAATAGAGCAGTGGGTAATCAGAATGGGAATGTTGCAGCTCCAATCGTTGGGAATTATGGAAATGTGAATCAGGGTAATCAGGTTAAGTGTTATAACTGTCAAGGAATGGGTCACATGGCACGAAACTGTCCCACTAAGCCGCACAAGAAGAATGCTGAGTTTCTTCGGAAAGCTATGCTGTTAGCACAGAAGCAAGAAGCAGGGATGCAGTTGAGTGCTGAGGAAAATGATTTTTTCGCTATGGTGGATGATTTGGAAGACCTCGAGGAAATTAATGCGAACTGCATCTTCATGGAAAATCTTCAGGAGACTAAGTACGACACTGACTCTGATGCACCTCCTGTCTATGACGCCAACGTAGTATCTGAGGTACCAATCATTGATCCATGCTATAACAGTGTCATATTTGATGTGTTTACTCATGACGAACAGCATTCTGTGATGCCAGCACCTACTTATGATACATACATGGACAATCCGAGTTGTAGCAATACTAACTCCGAAACTCCAGATGTGGATCCTAGTGGAGGCTGTGTGGCACAAAATACTGAGACTGATGAGGAAACACGTGCTTATTTTGAATCATTAATCAATAATTGTGGCATTAAAATTGAGAAAGTGAGTAAGGTCAATCGCGAAGTTAAGGCCGCGAATGTTAAATTGACCACTGAGCTTGAGAGTTACAAAGAGAATGTCAGAGCCTATGAATTTCATACAAACAAAATATCAGAATTAGAAATTGGTTACCGAGATTCTGTTTTAAGAGAAAAACAATTGCAAATCAAGTATGACACACTTGATGTGAATTTGAACTTGAAAATAAAATCTTTAAACAAGGAAATTTCTGATCTAAATGACCAACTTTCTAAACAAAAAGCACTGTTTTCTGATCTTGAAAAAGAGAAGAAACAGTTGATTGCTGATTTTTCAAAACGAGAAGATTCTCTTCTTGATGAAATTCTGGACAAGAATGAAACTATCAAAAAATTGGATAATTTGCTTCTTACAACGGGTCATTCCGCAAAAACAAACAAGATGCTTTCTAATCAAGCAAATTCGATTTTTCACACTGCACATAAAATGGCTCTTGGTAACAACCCTTCTTCGTTCCTCAAGAAAGCTCAGAAATCTCAGAATGTGTTAAACAATGGAAAACCTTTGCATGAACCCATAATTGTGCATGATTCTCTTGAAACGTTGGAACTATCTGAGGAGAGTAGATCAAGAATGAAACAAAAACATCCGGAAATCAAACCAATTGACTATAACAAATGGAACAAAATTAATGGTATTTCGTTTGTTTCACATAAAGAACAATCAAAGTTTTCCATCACACCAGTTTCAAAACCAGTTTCAAAACCAGTTGCAACTCCTGTCGTTGTCTCAAAATCCTTTTCGAAAATCGAACAAATGTCTTCAAACAATCCTTTTAACACAAGTGATGCCAGAAGCATTTTAGACGATGTTAAAACTAGAATTGGGAGACTTCAAGAGTCTGTTAAAACTAAAACTCATAATACAACAAACATCTGGTTCAATAGTTTTGATAATGAACAGAAAAAGTTTTTTGAAACTGAAATTGCCCCTCAGCTGAATAACATCAACTCAAGGGTAATTTATTTTGAACAAGCCTTTTTGAAAGAAACAGCTGACTTTGTCAAGGACCATAAATCCCTGGTAAAGCAAGCTAATGAAAGTGTTGAACACATCAAAGTTTTGGAAAATTTAAATGATTCACTCTTCGAAGATGTTCTGACTACTGATATTATGTCCATCATTTTGCAAACATATTCTGTTGAAGATCATGAAAGACTCTAGTCTGAGACCTCCTAAATTGTTTCAAAATATGAAAAAGCTCTTGAAAAACTTGAAAAAGAAAATGTGTCATATTTTAAACAACTTGATCGAAAAACTGAGGAATGCAAATATGACAAATTGTCGTATGAGCGTGCCTACAATGACATGAAAGCGAAAAATGATCTTTTGAGGGCTCAGCTGGAAAGTCAAAAAGGAAAGGTAGTGGAAACTGTGATTACAAAACCATTGACTGCGGAGAAAGCAAATGTTCCCAAACCGGTTTCCAAACCAAAAATGTCTGTTTCTATGCCTCCTCCAAAATTCAATGAGAAAAATGTTTCATCAAAAACAGTCACTCCACCTGCCTTGCCTAAACAAAATGTTGATAAAGGAAAAGCGGTTATCGAGAAACCAAAAGTTTTAGCACCTGGCCTTTTTAAGATGAGTACCACTAATGCGTCTGCCTCCACATCTAAAACATATGGAACAAACGACATAAGTTTAGAAAAGCACTCTAAAGAGACTAGGAAAGCTGAAACCACCTCCCTTCATAAAAATGTGAATCCTAATGCGTGTGTCTTACCTTCTACAGGACTAGAAAGCACCTCTAGGAGCAGCAGACTAAAGCCTAAGAGCAATACAAGGAACAATAGAGTCTCGACTGCCTTTAGGAGTAGTAGCTTGAATAAAGAGAAGGAAGTAGAAGAACACCCTAGGAATTTACCGCTTTTGAATAAGAAAGACATTTCATCTGAATGTACTGAACCTATGAAACTTGCTAAGTCTAATGAATGTGTTGAATCTCTTTGTTTAACTTGCAAGAAATCATTAATTAATGTTCAAGATGATTGTGTTTCTAAGAATGTGAATGATAAGCCTGTCAAAAAGAACGTCCCAAAAAGATCTTACGCTAAACGAGTAGGAAGACTAGTTGCAAAACTTAGGCTTTTCACTACTGACAAGAACCATAGTGTTTACTTTAGGGATGATATTTGGAAACCCACAGGTAGAACTTTCACACTCCAGAATGGTAAAATGAGTGATAAACCAGAACTCCCTGTAGCAAACCTCTTTGAGTGTGATAAGGATTTTACCTCTAATCCAAAGGAACCAAAATCAAAACGGTTTCCACAATATTCTTTTTCTGTTATTGGCAGGTTATCGAAATTTGTCTTTGGATCGTCGACTCGGGTTGCTCCAAGCACATGACCGGGAATCTGAAGCTGCTGATCAATTTCGTCTGGAAATTCATGGGAACCGTACGTTTTGGAAATGATCATGTAGCAGCTATCATGGGTTATGGAGATCTACCTTTTGGAAATTATTTGATCACTCGAGTTTACTATGTCGAAGGGTTGGGACACAATTTGTTTTCAGTCGGGCAGTTCTGTGATGCAGATTTAGAGGCTGCTTTTAGGAAAAATGCTTGCTTCGTTAGAAACTTGGATGGCACTGATCTCTTAACTGGGAATCGTGATACAAACTTGTATGCTATCGACATAAACCAAATGGCCTCTTCATCACCAATATGTATTATGACACGAGCATCTGGAACACAGTCCTGGTTGTGGCATAGAAGGTTATCCCATCTCAATTTTGACACCATCAACAATCTTGCCAAAGACAACATCGTCAATGGACTTCCAAAGTTCAAATACACCAAGGATCACCTATGTCCATCATGCGAACAAGGAAAAAGCAAAAGAGCATCATATAAACCCAAAACCGTACCTAGTTCGGAAGCAAAGTTACATATGTTGCACATGGACTTATGTGGCCCAATGAGAGTTGAAAGCATTAATGGGAAAAAGTATATTCTTGTTATTGTCGATGATTATTCAAGATATACATGGGTTAGGTTTTTGAGATCAAAAGACGAAGCACCAGGCATCATCATCACCTTTATGAAACGTATTCAAGTACTTCTTCAAACTCCAGTAAGGGTTGTAAGAACAGACAACGGCACTGAATTCACTAATCAGGAGTTAAGAACTTTCTTTGAAGATGTTGGAATTACACATCAGACATCAGTTGTTAGAACTCCACAGCAGAATGGGGTAGTTGAAAGAAGAAATAGAACTCTTGTGGAAGCTGCTCGCATAATGCTAATTTATTCTAGTGCACCGTTATTTCTATGGGCTGATGCTGTTGCCACTGCTTGTTTCACTCAGAACCGATCCCTAATCCATCCTAGATTCAATAAAACCCCGTACGAAATAGTTAACAACAGAAAACCTGATATCTCTTACTTTCACGTGTTTGGCGCTTTGTGCTATCCTACGAATGACAGAGAAGATCTTGGAAAACTGAAAGCAAAAGGTGATATTGGAATCTTCATTGGATATTCAGATAACTCGAGGGCATTCAGGGTGAATAACAGAAGAACTAGGAGGATCATGGAGACGATGAATGTGAAATTTTATGAACTTTCACATATGGCTTCTGAGAGACTCGCTCTAGAACCCGCACTAAACCGACAGACTTCTGGACAGATCAGTTCAGGACTCGTACCTCAAAGAGCTCAATCAACTTCGTTTGACAATCCTAGAGAACAAGATTGGGAGAATTTCTTCGAGTTAATGTTCGATGAATACTATGGTGGAACTTCGACAAATGCATCAAACCATCATTCCGCTGCACCTGCTCAAAATCATCCACCACCACCAACAGAAGATGCATCTACAACGGTCGAAACCAATGCACCAACTCCATCAACATCATCTACATCTACTACAGTTATTGCACCCGTTCTACCAGCAGTTGATGAGCAAAACCAAAACCATAACGATGCAATGTTAGATGAAGACTTATTTGAAAACCCGTTTGCTACGGAATCAGCTGAAGCGTCTTCAAGCTTACGAGAACCATCTAACTCGCACTCGTTTAACCAACGGTATCCTTCTACTCTGAAGTGGTCAAAAGACCACCCAATTGAACAAGTTATTGGTGAACCTTCAAGGCCAATTCAGACAAGACGTCAACTTGCCACCGATTGTGACTTGTGCATTTACCTTTGCTCAATTAGCAATATAAAGCCAAAGAACATTCGCGAGGTATTGGCAAAACCCGCATGGATAGAAGCGATGCAGGAGGAACTTCTCCAATACCGTCTTCATGACTCTTGGGAAATGGTTCCAAGACCCATTGACGTTCGCGTCATTGATCTTAAATGGTTATGGAAGAACAAACGGGATGAAGAAATGACTGTCATTCGCAACAAAGCTCGTCTTGTGGCCAAAGGATAGAGACAAGAGGAAGGGATAGACTTTGAAGAGTCATTCGCTCCGGTAGCTAGACTTGAAGCAGTCAGGATATTCTTAGCCTATGCAGCTCACAAAAACATCACGGTTTATCAGATGGACATTAAGACCGCGTTCTTGAATGGAACTCTGAAAGAAGAAGTGTACATGAGTCAGCCAGAAGGCTTCGTAGACATGGAACATCCAGACTATGTCTACAAACTAAAAAAGGCAATCTATGGTTTAAAACAAGCTCCGAGAGCGTGGTATGACGAACTGTCCTCTTTCCTTATCCAAAACAATTTCACCAAAGGAACAGTTGATCCTACCTTGTTTACACAAAAATGCAAAAACGACATTTTGATTGTTCAGATTTACGTGGACGACATCATTTTTGGGTCCACTAATCCGAATCTTTCAAAACATTTTGAAAATCTCATGAAAAGCAAATTTGAAATGTCCATGATGGGGGAACTAAAATTCTTTCTTGGTTTACAAATACATCAGTCCCCTCGTGGAATTTTTATAAATCAAGCTAAATACACAACTGAGATTTTGAAAAATCATGGTATGGATAATTGTGACTCTGTCAGAACACCAATGGTAACTTCACCAAAAATTGGAGCCGATTTGTTTGGGAAACCTATTGATCCGAAGAAATATCGGAGCATGATTGGTTCTCTCATGTATCTTACTGCTAGTCGACCCGATATTCATTTTGCTGTTTGCTTATTAGCACGGTTTCAGGCAAAGCCTACCGAACTGCACCTCAAAGAGGTTAAAAGGATCTTTCGGTACCTGAAGACATCCATTCACATGGGACTTTGGTATCCAAAGGAATCCGGATTTGATCTAATTGCTTTTTCAGATGCGGACCACGCAGGTGATCAAGTTACAGCAAAAAGTACATCCGGAGGAGCACAATTTTTGGGTGAAAAGTTATTAAGCTGGTCTTCAAAGAAACAAGATTGCACTGCACTTTCAACCGCTGAAGCTGAGTATGTGTCTCTAACTGCGTGTTGTGCTCAAGTTCTATGGATGAGAACACAACTCACAGATTATGGCTTTACTTTCGATAAAATACCTATGTATTGTGACTCGAAAAGTTCCATAGCCATATCATGCAATCTTGTTCATCACTCAAAGACTAAGCATATCCGTGTCCGCTACCACTTCATCAAAGAGTACGTCGAAAATGGTACTGTTGAATTATTCTTCGTGAAGACTGATTACCAACTCGCCGATCTATTAACTAAAGCCCTTCCAAAAGAAAGGTTTGACTATTTAGTTCGACGAATTGGAATGCGAAGCCTAACCCCTGAGGAGTTAGAACGTCTTCTCGAATCTTCTTGAAAATGATTTTCCAAAAAGCTTCGCTGTAAATATTTTTGAAAAACAAAATACAAAATTTGAAAAACCAACAAAAGCAAAATATAAAAATATAAAATTTTCAAAAATACAAAAACAATATAAAATCAAAAATCCAAAAATATTCTTCTCACGACATGTCTCTTGTATAATCGATATTCTGTACGTTTCTAGAAATGTCATTCAACAATGATACGGGCATGTACAGATGCTTGAGCGAGAGTTCTTTAATTGTTTTCTAAAACATGTCGTTTCTCAAAATTTCTTCATAATAATGGCTTTCGTATACATCAGTACGAAACCCGGACCGAAATGATGACTTTTGATTATTTACAAATCAAAACTCGTGCTTTTTAAGAAAAATCAAGTGTACTCTTCAGTGCACTATATTTAAAAATGGTGAGAAATCATCATCATCTTGAGCACCTTTTCAAGTTTGTTCAAAGAGATTTTCGAAAATCTTTCAAAATATTTTGTGCTCAAGATAACTCCCTCTAAAACCCTTTAATTGATTATGCTTTATTACAGGGGGAGTATAAAACTAAAATGTTCCAAATTCATGCTTAAATCATATCCGTTTGTCTCCCCAAAAGATTCTAAAATGTTGTTTAATCCGTTGATGTTAGGAATTAGAAAATTCCATAGTGAAGAGTCGGTCACCCCTAATATTATCTAGCATAAGTTAGCTCGTAGACATATCGTTATTTAGTAGTTTATTTATTAATTTGTAGCGTAGTATAGCTTAGTGCAACACCGTGGAGGAAGGACGGGTCTTTACCCACTGTATACCTGATCCACAGGCCGATAGGAGGTCGTATTTCTTGTAACTATAAATACCCCTTCCATCCATGGAAGGGGTGGTGCTTCATTCAATCTAATATTTCATACTTTGTGTAAACCTCTAGCAAGAACACCCTCTCTCTCTCTACTAACTCTCTAACTATGGCAAACATGTGTTTTGATCTCCCAAGACCACCCGAATCATCAAACACATAAAAATAACGATCCAACAATTGGTACCAGAGCCAAGGTTGTGTTGTTTGTAATGATTCGAATGGTCTTTATATGGTTGTTTTGTGTTTAAGTGGTTTTGCGTGATTAATTTTTTAAAACTGATTGGCTGTTGGTTTTTATGAGGTGATAACATGTGTGGTTTTGTTAGTATGAATCTGGTTTTTATGTGGTTTTGATATTATGAATCTGTTTTTGATACTCGTATGGTTTTATATGAATCTGCTGGTGATGTCTTGGTCATGTTCTTGCTAGAGACTTGGTCATGTTCTTGCTAGAGACTTGGTCATGTTTATGTCCAGATTCATGGTTTGGTCAAATGTCACATGGTCAAATATTTGTCCAAACAGTTATGTACATCTCCTTTCTTGTGATATTTTTGTACTAAAAGTGATATTTCAAGTGGTCAAACAGCAGTTAAATTAATAAGTCGTCTGGTCATATTATTCGAGGTCATAATGGGTCAAAAGGATGCATTTTTATGTCATAGTTTCTGGGTTTTGCAACTTGGTCATAAATATTGGTCATTATGGTTCTTCCTAGCGACTTGGAACAAGATGGTTCCTCCTAGCGACTTGTGTATTCCTGGCGACTTGTTATTTAACAAGTAGCGAGTTGGTTTGAAATAAGTTAGCAACTTGACTCACAAATACTGATATAGCGACTTGACATTTGACCTAGCGACTTGTTATTTAACAAGTCGTAGCGAGTTAGCTTAGCGACTTGGCTAGCCACTTGGTTAGTGACTTGGCTAGCAACTTGGCTAGCGAGTTGGCTAGCGAGTTGGCTAGCGAGTTGACTCAAGACCATTGTCACTAGCGACTTGACCTTGTGACAGAAAGGATGAAGAAGAAGAATAACAAAGGACTTGACCATTAAAACCAAACACTAAAACATCATTGACTTCAGTTTCAAAACATCATCAGTCATCAAAAATATTTCAACAAATCCGAAACTAAACCAACATCCTACAACAAATAACCTAACTCTTCCTCCATCATCTATTTCATTCAATCAAGACTCGAACAAGAAAGCAAGATAACAAAGATCTCAGATTGTTTTCATCCGTGGTTCTCAAATGAAAGAATATCAAGACTATCAAGAGTCGTACACGAAAATGACTTATCATCATTGATCTCTTTTGGAAGACTTGCTTCATGTACTATCCGAATCTTTAAAGAAAATAAACCAATTATCATGAAAGATAAATTGGTCTTTCCAGATTCGTTCAAAACTAAACATAAAGAATCAATATACCTACCTTTGTGTCGAGACCTCAACGCCATCCCTGTGGCCTATTCATTGTCCTTCAACTCTTCAAGCCATCCCTGTGGCTAGGATGAACCCATTTTTGAAGCTGATAAAGAGATGTGTACTGAACTTGTTTTGTGTTCGGTTGTGTGTGAATGAAAAATAGAGGCGGATTAAAATTGAGGTGTGTGATATTAGGGTAAGACTTGTGTGAAGTATGTCTTAAATACCTGTGAGTTTAGGTCAAGGATGGCACGTTTCCTTTTGGTCTTTGGATTGGACTAACAATGGGCCTCATTGGAACTGATAAGTGAATATAATGTCTTTATGTAAACGTGATATCACACATTATCACTCTTGATATTGTACGCGTGAATGGTATGCGTGATTATTTGGGCATATAAAGTTATAAAGCTAATCTCGTTATTATTTGGGTATACATGGTTATAAAGTTAGTCTCGTGGGCATGTGGGTATACGTCATTATGTGGGCATGTGGTCATAAGGTTAATCTCGTGAATGTTATCATATGGAATGGTCACGTGTGGTGATAATTAGCGTGTTGGATTGTATTTGGATCAAGTCTAAATTTTAGGGGCCAGTGATACTTAATATTGGATCAGGTGTTATCTTTTTAAGTTAATAGGCCGAATTCTATTGGTGTTATAATTGGAATGTGTTGTTTGTTTACATGAGCCGAGCCTAGTTTCTGGTTTTTGGGCTGCATGTTTAAAGAAATTAATTGGGATGAACGGGCGGAAATTTGACTTAGACGTTGCTTATTTTAAATGATGGGACTCAAATTGTAAACAAAATGTTATCTCAAATTTACTTTGGATACATTTTGTTTAAACTATTTTGATATCATAAGTGGCATGTCAAAGATTAAACTCAGATATAGGCTTGAATTGATATGTGCGATTTGTTTTCGGACCGGGTGTTATTCTTTATGGTTTGGGCCCAAGAAGTATATGATAACTTGGATTTGGAAGATGTGATCAATGGACTTCTCAAAATTGAATCATATTGATGAAATTTGTGATAAAGTAATTTGATGAAGAGATTTGGTATATTGATAAGATTCGTTATGTTGTGAGGGTTGTTACTTTGGTGTATACATTTTCACGGATAATATTTTGTCACGGCTTGAATTGATATTTGAACAAGGTTGATTACGGGGTTGTTTGTACGGTATCTCTTATTTGGTTTTGAAGTGAAGTTTTCCAGGCTCGTTTACTTATTTCGTCTTCTTTTTTTTCTACCCTTCCGCGAAGATGACTTGTTTGGGCGTTCATAGAGTGTGATAAAGACTTGGCTATTTAGTTACGGTTGTGGTTCTTTCTCGCTTAACCCACAATGCGACTATCACTTCGGTGTCTCACGCAGTTGAGAATATGTCAAGAGGTTTTGTACATTGGGTACACCATTTCTTTTTCACAAGGATTAGTACAAGTTTAAGTAACAAATCTGGGGAATTCTACTTCATGATCAAGTTTGGTATATCGGGTTTACTTCACCGTGTTGTCACTGCAACAGCCGACAGAATGCGTGATTGATGTGTTTACCAAAGTGTTGTTTGGATGGTTGATGATGTTGATGATGTTGGATAATGGACCGTTGATGAACCGCTGCATGTTCCCCTAAAACTGATATTCTCTGAAAAGTCGTCGTAACACATTCAAGCTAACATTGTTTACGGTTTTGTCTTGATTTTGTAAAATCCCGCGAAAGAACCTATTTCTCGGTTTAAATCATAGACTTGTAAAATCCCGTGACAATGGAAACATCCTGGTATTAGTAAAGTGCATTTCCGGATCTATCTTACGGTTTATTCTTGGTTTTGTAAAATCCCGCGAAAGAAACTATTTCTCGGTTTAAACCATAGTGTTGTAAAATCCCGTAATGATGGAACCATCTTGGAGAAGAGAAAGTGTAATTTTGGATCTTACTTGATGCTGATGCTACGGTTTCTGCTTCAAAGAAGGGATAAAAGGGTGTACTTCATGAATTGGATGTGTGTTTGGATATTCGTCATGGCAGTTTGGTTATTACAAGGTTTTACGGGATTATGTGCTTTTAAACAATGGTCGGGATGAAACCATTATCAAAGTTCATTTAAATGTCAAAGAAGGCTAGATTTGAGCAGATAACCAGAAGATGTGACAACGGCGTTAATTCATTATTATTTATTTGAGGTTGAAGTGAATTATCACGGGCGAGTGTACTTAGTATCTGAAGATATCAGGGGATGGATGGATGAAGATTCTTCATGATCCTTGTTCAAGCTTATTATCAAAAGCGAAGACTTGGAAATCTAGTTATTGTTGGGTGACTTTTACCTTTTCTTTTACCACTTGGGGGAATTGGGTCATACCACCACAAAATAACTATCACTTAAAGGAGTTACGTTGTAGTGCTCAGTGTCACATTCAATTGTGGATTTTCAAGAGGTGACGTACGTCTTATACTTGATGGTTGGTTGGATGAAGAGTATAAAGTACTTAGAGATTCAATGGAGGATGAAGTCTCGGCACCGCTCTTGGTTACATATGTGCAAGTATAAGTCACGAGTTCGGAATAGTTTACTTCTAGGTCAAATTCATCATATTGGGTTTTCTCCATCAGCTGTCACGACAAAGAGCCTACTGAATGATAATGGGTTGATTACGTGTCTTGCCAAGATTGAAAAGAGAGAGATTTATGACGTTTGAACACAACAGTTCAAGCCTCGTTCCTCAAAGAAAAGAAAAGTGTACGTGTCAGTGCGCTTTATCTTCGGAAGAAGAGAAATCTTCTTATTATGACCATTCTCATCAACATGCTTCATACTTTTTCCATGCGCTTCAGTATTCAAGTGAACCGGGCTACCACTGATTGTTTTCTCATTCCACTTGCTCAATTATAATGAAGATGTCGACATCATGTGCTTATTTTGCTGGAGAGAAGTGTGAATAGAACAGTCGGATGATTTTCACTTATTAAATCAAGAATGGCATCTCCGTATGCAATTCTTGAGGGGGAGAAGAAGTGTGAATTTTTTGCATTGTTGATTGATATTTGAGAATATAAATGGTCATACGGCTCTAAACTCATGTAAGAACCGAGCTTCTTCTTATCGGGTAATCTTCACATGGAGTTTCTTCTTAAGAGCCGTTAGTTGACATCTTCACAAGTTGATTTGAGTTTATTGACAAAGTGCTTCCGGTTAATGCTTCACGTGCACATCAATATGATGATTCCGAACAACCTTCTGTTCTTGTTTGATGTGATTGTTTGTTTGGTGTTACCATCTTATGTGTTCGTTGCGGCCTGATTGCTGATTTCCTTGATGAACATCTTTCTGTTCTTGTTTGATTGGGAGGGATTTTAGTTAAGGGGATTTGCAAGATGTAAGTTGATTGGGATGCTTTTTGGTGATGTTCTTGTTTTGGTGAGTTGAAGATGTTAACTATCTATTCCCCAACTGCACAATCTTGAAGAAGGTCGAGTCTACAGTATGTTCTACATTTTCTGCTACATGTTAGAAGACTAAAAGACGAGTTGCATTTAACGATCTAAAGACTTCTTCTTAATTTGGGCATTTATCAAACAGATTGTCGGTTTAGGGGAGAGCACTAATTGGGAGAAAGTTATAAGTCAGATTCAATTCCCAATTAGACGTGCTCATATTCTTTAGCAGTGACTACTCGAGACGTTGATATTGACTATTGTTGGACATTTGACACAAGGTGATTACTTCGGAGTTAATCATTTATCACTTATTTGAGATTGAAGTTGACTTTCACAAAGGCGTGTTCTTATTTGATAACTTGCTCGGGCTTAAGAATTTGAGTTGAAGACTTGGCTTATCTAGTTACCAGCAGTCGAGGTGGATGGTTGAAGACCTGGTTAACTATCACTATTAGGAGTTACTTTGTTTTACTCAGTGTCACACGCATATGACGGTGTGGATAAACGCAAGAGGTGTTAATGTCTCATACTTTGTTTGGGTAGTGAGTACTTAGAGATTTGCTTGAAGCATAAATTCTCTACACCGTTCTTCCATCATTAGGTGCAAGCTTAAGATACAAATGTGGGGAAGTTGACTTCAGTTTCAAGTATGGTATAGCGGGTTTTCTTCTTCAGTGGTCACTTCAAATTGTCTACAAAAGGGTTGATATAAATAGTCAGAGAGAGTCTTCAGCAAGTTGATTCTCACAAAGAATTCAAGTGTTCTTCTCAACAAATTTCTAGTATACGGGCTTTCAATGAGTTGCTGATTCTGAAGCATCAAAACCAGCAAGGGGAAAGGAGACACGCATCTAAACGCGAGTAATCTTGATGAGCTTAATTCTTCTAAGTGATTGAAGATATCCCGGGAAGACAAATGTTATTACCGAAGAGAAACTCAAGGTTTGACTCATGGCGAGTAAACTTGATGAACTTAACTCTTCTAAGTGATTGAAGATATTCCGGGAAAACAAATGTCATGACCGCAGAGAAACTCAAGGTTTTACTCATCAAGGCGTTTAGTGTTCTTATTCCAACTATGTGGGGGAAGAGATGTTAGAGAAAGTTTCTGAAGATAAAAGAGGTACACAAGTACGACATATTCAGGGGAGATAAATGTGTAACATGAGGGAGGTGTTATCAGTTATTCTCTCGTTGGGAATGTGTGTACTTTGGATTCTTGGGCTTCATACACATTCATCAGGGACGAAAGATGTGAACATAGGGGAGGTGTTCTTCATTACCCTCATGATGTGTATTCGGGAGAGTTCTTTGATATTGGTGTACTTCGGGTTCTTGAGCTTCATACACGTTCATCAGGGAAGAAAAATGTGAACATGGGAAGGTGTTCTTCATTCCCCTCATGAAGTGTATTCGGGAGAGTTCTTGAGCATTATACTAAGAGACTGACTACATCAACTCAACTACTTGGGGGAAGTGTTCTCTTGACACCTTTTGGAATGGATTGCGTCAGAATTCAGTGGTTATGAAATTTGAGAAGATTATTTATGAGTGAGATGATACGTTGCTATTCTTCTTGATGATATAACCCCGAATGGAGATCCTTGATTATCGTTCTTAAATGGAGCAGCGGATTTTATGATAGTGGTGTGCTTATCTGTGCACCTGGCTAAGGCAAGCTTGAAATAGAGCTACGAATCTGCTCATCTAATGGATTTTCGGTTTGGGGGGAAGCTGCCAAAGTCTCTCTTTCTCAAAGGCTCATGTTCTGTCTTCTATTCTGGAGCCTCGATTTGCTTTGGTGGTGAATGTTTAAGAGATGATGACTTCTATCTTCTACAACGGGGCTGCTCGATATCCTTATCTCGGTACTCGTATCATCATCTTCTTTAACTATATCATCTATTCTATCTTTGTAAATATTTATCAGAAAACAAAATACAAAAAATATAAAACCAATAAAAACAAAATAGAAAAATATAAAACCAACTAAAACAAAATAGAAAAATATAAAATCAACAAAAACCCATAAAAATTAGAAAATTTCAAAAATACCAAAAATATGTTTTCTCATGACATGTCTTCTGGTATCGATAACATCTACGGTCTTAGAAATATCATTCAATAATGGCATGGGACCATAGATGAAGTTCGAGCAGGAGGTGTAAATATTCTTTTTCAAAACATGTCACAAATCAAATGGCTTATAGTTATTTCAGACTGTAACCCGGGCTTCAAATAATGGCTTGCAGTTACTTCAGACTGTAACCCGTGCTAAAACCATGGCTTGCTATTATTTCTGATAGCAACCCGCTCTTCAAAAGAAGGAAAGTGCTGCACTAAACATATTTTCAAAAATATCATGCACTTATCCTAAAAACACTTTGAGGAAAGTATGTCGAAGGACTGCTGTTCCTACTCAAATATTTTTCCGTCTAAAATTCTTCAGAAAAATATTTGTTTTAACTTAATGGTGGTAAATGAGTTGCTATTAAATCAATCAGTATCAGAGTTTTCGTATTAATTTGCAAACTCAATCAATGACTTCTGCACTTTTAAAAACTTTTCAGAAAAATGAGTCATTGATTGAGGGGGAGAATGTTTTCAAATCTATATCATCTAACGGGCTTTCTTAGTTATCCTAAATGCTTAAACTGAAAAATGATGTTAACCTACGTTGAAGGACTAGGTGCCTAGGATAAGATTGTTAGGATTAGATGATTAGAGTTTGATAAACACATTATTCCCATACCTTTATGATATGATTGATATGTTGGATTGACTTTTATTAGTCGATTGCTGTTTTGGTGATGTCGACCACCATATATTTGTATGTGTGTTCACTAACATATGCAGGTATATTGGTATATAAGAATGTTCCCGATCCGGATCCCACAAATGAACATGATTGGATGCCGTAAGGAAAGGGTAACGATATCTTGGGTTGACAAATGAAGAAACGGAGCTTAATTGGACTTCAATAGAGAGTTGGCATATATGCAACGTAAGAGGTCTCACTGCATCAGCAGATGGTTTTCTTCTAAGTGATTGAAGAAACGAAGCTTAATTGGACCTCAGTTGGCATTCTTAATGCAACGTAAGAAGAAGTCTCACTGCATCAGCAGACGGTTTTTCTTCCAAGCCCTACAGCAACAACATAAGCTTCTCAACCACCTAACATATCTTTGTGCAGGATAATCGTGATGATACCATTTTTCTAAAACTTTGAAAAATATTGTTTTTGAAAATGGAAAAAATATTGTTTTGAAAATATATTGGACTAAATTTTGAAAATCACCGGACTTCATTTTATCAAAACTTAAGTCACTCAATCATCGACTTCTGTCATGGTTTGAGGGGGAGAGTGATTTTGAATAAAATATTTTCAAACAATATATCTTCAAAAGAGTCCGTTTGTACGCTAAAATGTGGTGATCTAAAGATTTAATGTTATGTCATGGTATGGTTTTCTTTAAAACTCAAAGATCTGTCAAAATGA
This sequence comes from Chrysanthemum seticuspe, assembly GCA_019973895.1. Taxonomy (NCBI): domain Eukaryota; kingdom Viridiplantae; phylum Streptophyta; class Magnoliopsida; order Asterales; family Asteraceae; genus Chrysanthemum; species Chrysanthemum seticuspe. The sequence continues at coordinate 207,074,395 of BPTQ01000009.1, read as the reverse complement.
AATTTTTTCTGTTCTTGTTTGATTGTGAAATTGTTTTATTTTACTTAAAGATCTCTTAAAAACTATCATACCTGACACTAACAATCTTTAATGTCTAAATCTGGTCCTTCTCTGTCATTTTTCAAAATTAAATCTTGCCACGTCTTTCCCTAAAACTTTCTAAATGATTTAAATCAATCGGGATCCAAAACCCTAATTGGTTTGAAATTTTTTATCAAGGGAGAGATCGTGATTTAAATCTCAAATCTGTTTTAATGGAATCGGTTTTAGTCCTTTATAGGCACTCCTGCCTCCATGTGCCAAACGATTTCAATATACATAATGCACATGTTGAGGAGGAGGATTTATCCAAAAACCAGATGAGTATTTAAACAAGGCCACATTTTCTCCCATGTTTTCTAAACCTAATTAAATCACTTGGGATCCAAAATCTCAAAGGGTTTGATATTTTTGATCGGGGGAGAATTTGTGATTTAATAATGAAATTTGATAAATGATGATCGATTTGATGAAAATGTGCAGGCTGCTCTCTCATATGTGCTAAACGCTTTCGAATCTCGAAGCACATATTGAGGGGGAGCAACTTCAAAAGAAAATAAACTGTCGAGGTACAAAAGCTTTTATGTTTTAACATAAAGTACCTTGATTGAGTTTTCAAATGGAGTTTTCAAATGGTTTCTTAAATGGCTTTTGTAATCGTGGATGTGCTTCAAATGAACTCTTGCCTCTATGTGATAAAATGATTTCAAATATCCTATGCACATATTGAGGGGGAGAATTTTACCATGAAAATCAAATGGCTTTTTCGTATGAAAATTGTGATCAAAGAAAATATTTCAAAGTCCTCTTGCCTCCTTGTGCTGAACAATTTCCAAATCATACGCACATGTTGAGGGGGAGGTTTTCTAAATGATCAAAACTATTAAGGTACAAAATGCTTTGATCTCGTATCACAAGTACCTTGATTGTTTTTCCAAATGATTTTTCAATTGGTTTTAAGGAAGAATGAACTGTACCAAAAGATCGACCAATTTACTTTATGCATGGTGTTATAAGGATGGTTAGGTTAGGTATTAGTTCCCACGATCCGCCAGAGCCGGAGGGATCTACCCAGGGACAATCCACTAGATAGTGTAGAGTCCTTAAGTATGATGAAAAAAGGAGAAAAAAGGAGAATATGGGAAGAGTGCGGACTGAGACAGAGCTAGTACTGGAATAAACCCAACAAGGTTATAGTTATGAAGTCTCGGTAAGCACTGAAGGGGTTGAAGAATGAAAAAGAACTGAATGTGAAAAAGGGTGAAAAGAAATAGCCCTCCATCAATTCAACCTGAGGGCAGAAACCGGGTTCAATACATATGCTACTGGTTGTTACTAAGGTAACACTGGTATTGAAGACAAGACGTCATGGACCCAGTGACGCACTGCACTAAACTTCCCAAGCCACTCAAGTTCCTCTTAAAAGGGCTTGTTTCATTCTCACGGGGAACCGACATAATCTATCGACTTTCTCTTAGAGATGGTTGATATTGAAGTAGGAGACCCTCTCCCTAGTCTCCGGCACAGGAACCAAATGTGCACTATTGAGTCTAGAGCCAAGAGATCATCCACAATATCTCGTTAGGACACTATATTAATGAAGACTTGATGTTTCACACAATGTGGAAAGTAAGATTATATATTAAGAGTCCTACGCATTATCCTTGTGGTATTGCCAGAACATCCGAGTGATATGTAAAAATATTCACGATGAAGATGGAAATCCTTCTAGAGCCAACATCAAACAAGCTCTTGGTGGGTGACATGTGAAATCTTGCAAAAGATCAAGCTTGTGACAACTGGATAGAAACAATAGGGCGATTCAATCTTGAATCAACCTTGGTCCAGGAATGGAATTGACGAATACTTTTGGAAAAACCGTTCGGTGTGCAAATCTTCTTTTCTCTAGCACATCGAATGTGTATTCATTTTCAAATTCAAAAAGTATCTCTGATTGAAAAATACTTTTAGAAAAACCGTTCGATGTGCGAATCTCTTCTTTTCGCTAGCACGTCGAATGTGTACTCATTCTCTAATACAAAAAGTATTTTGTTTGAAAATTGATCTTTCTCATAAAACCTTCGTCGTATTGCAAAACTCTTTCTTCAATCAATACGCGATTGTTTTTCAAATCATTTTTCATCAATCAGTGAATCTCAATTTGCTGGTTCACTCACTCCGTGTTGTCTTCTTTGAGACGTTCCGGTTTGAGAACAGCTAGAACAACTGCGAAACCCTGTCAAGGAGATTCTTCGGAATCCTACCTGATCACAGGCAGTACTTGTACTGATCAACGGGGAACCGTGGGCCGTGTACCTCAATTCAACGAAAGTGGTCAAAGACACTTTCGTGTGTTTTATTGCTAACTGTTGTTTGCAGGTACATTTGGACGGTTGCAGCTGATCAGAATTGAGGCGTCAATCCAAAGCCGCATGCTCACAACATCCACACGTAATTTGAAGAAATCATGACTGGTGCATATCTACATAACCTGGCTCTGATATTTCATACTATGCTTCTGCTTCGCTGCTGCAAATATCATGAACCAGTAAGGCTTCCGCTACTCTGATGGAAAGATGTCATGATTCAAAAGTGTGAGCATGTCGGTCCAAATGTCACAACTTCACATGAAGGCAACACTACTATGGATGATCCAGAGAGATTTACTGTGGCTGATGATCTCAAAGAAAGCTCGAAGATCATCAAAGATGTGGATCTGTTATAGGCCTCCACTAAAAGTACAAATCAATGCGGACTTTGAAGAATCGCTACAAAAGCACAAAGATTGTTGAAATGAAGAATTGAAGTCTACGAGCTCAAGAACAAAGACAAGAATAGAATGCTAGGATTCGAAATGTATAACATGGGGTGACCTCCCTTAGGGGGAGATTGTTAGGAATTAGAAAATTCCATAGTGAAGAGTCGGTCACCCCTAATATTATCTAGCATAAGTTAGCTCGTAGACATATCGTTATTTACGTTATTTAGTAGTTTATTTATTAGTTTGTAGCGTAGTATAGCTTAGTGCAACACCGTGGAGGAAGGACGGGTCTTTACCCACTGTATACCTGATCCACAGGCCAATAGGAGGTCGTATTTCTTGTAACTATAAATACCCCTTCCATCCATGGAAGGGGTGGTGCTTCATTCAATCTAATATTTCATACTTTGTGTAAACCTATAGCAAGAACACCCTCTCTCTCTCTACTAACTCTCTAACTATGGCAAACATGTATTTTGATCTCCCAAGACCACCCAAATCATCAAACACATAAAAATAACGATCCAACAGTTGATATCAAAAATATCACGATTATGCTATTTTTGTGGGGGAGGAGACGTGATTAAAATGTGATAAAAATGTTTAATGATCGATGTTTGAATCTCAAAATGAGCTCGACTCAGACGGAACCAATGAATTGACGGGAATCAAAGTCAGTAAATGTACCATCTCGAGAAACTTTCTATGGACTTGACCAGGACGGGTAATAATTTCAAGCTAGTTCTCTAGTGATGTAAACGTGTCTCGAATCGGTCTAGTTCATTTAAATTCGATCAATTCAAAAAGTGCGAACTCTACCCTCTATGTGCAGATTTCTGTCAAAACATATAAGCACATGTGAAGGGGGAGTGTTTCTAAAAATATAAAACTCTCGGAATGTTTCAAACATGTCTTCTATCATAAACACTCTGAGAGATTTTCATGAAAAATGGTTTTATGGCAACAATAGGACAGTCATGGAGTTATAAGGTGACTATTGATAGGAAATCCGTCCTATGATCCGCCAGAGCCGGAGGGATCTACCCAAGGACGTCACCAATAGTTTAGAACTAGAAGTCCTTATGTATGATTGAAAAAAGGAGTAATGTGAGAAAGGAGAAAGAAGGGGTTGAAGAATTAAAAAGAAATGTAATGAAAAAGGGTGAAAAGAAATAGCCCTCCATAATACAACCTTAGGGCAGAAACCGGGTTCAATTCATCTGCTACTGGTTGTCACTAGATGACACTGGTATTGAAGACAAAGACGTCATGGACCCAGTGACGCACTGCACTAAACCTTCTAGCCACTCAATTCCTCTCAAAAGGGATTTGTTTCATTCTCACTGGGAACCCTACATAATCTATCGACTTTCTTTTAGAGATTGTTGATATTGAAGAAGGAGACCCTCTCCCTAGTCTCCGCTCAGGAAAACCAAAATGCACTATTGAGTCTAGAGCCACGAGATTCATCAAAAGATCTCATAGGAACACTTGACATGACATCACTTGCTTTTCATCAATAAGGGCACAAGTGATATATCATAGAGTCCTACGCAGATCTTAGCAATCTGCCAGAACATTTATGAGAAGTTTCACATCTGTGATCTTCAGTGATTGAATGGAAACTCCTGCCGGGGTCAACATCAAGCAGCCCTGACAGCAGGTCACTTCGGTAACTCCACGTGGATTACGCTTAGTGTGTCTCAAACGGTCTACAGTCGTGAAGTGATGCTTCGGTGTACTTTAGCGACTCATCTGAACTATAGATGTACTTTGGTATATCGCGTTATCTCACTTGTGGGACTCCAGTTCAGGAACGGCCTCTGTGAGAATTAGAGACGTGTTTTCACACTATGCTGTTAACACCCTCAAAATTCAAACTTGTAAGTGCCGGAATCCGCTTATTACTAACCTGTTTTATGTTTTCTTCTTATGGAAGCTCCGGAGCAGATTGATCGTGCAGATTTTCCACATGCTCATACCAACAACACATGAAAGTTCTCATCATAATCTAAGGCAACACAAAGTCAAAGATGATTCTTCGTCAATGTCAAAGAATCTACAAAGTGTAAAAACTCGAGAACTACATCATTGGTAACCAAAAGACAAATAGAAGTGTGAGCATGGAGGAGAAAGACGTGGAGACACCAAACCAACGAAGTTGACAACGGCAGACAACCACATTAATAGATCACAAAGCATGAAGGAACAAAGAATCAATACTATTCTATATCTACACACAAAGTTCAAGCTCGAGAAAAGTAAAGACCTTATCAAGTGGAGCATCTTTTGAATGACCACCCCTTAGGGGGAGATTGTTAGCCTTAATTGTTTTATTAGAAGTGATGGTCATTCACGTTTAGGAACTTTGTAACGTGTGTTAGATATCGTGCTAGAATAGTCAACGGGCTTGTGGATTGGACTAAGCTAAATGGGTACTAGTTATGATAAGCTTGCCATATATCCAATCTAACCCAAGTCCATATCCACGAAGCCCAAAGAAAGCCCATTAGGGTATATGATACTTGTACTATATGAACCCCTCAAAGTCTCATTTGAGGGGTGTGCTTGAAAGTGTGTGTGTGTGTGTTTTCTTTGGAATATACAACATATTGTGTTTATCTTTATCCTCTCACATACACGGTTTACATATCATTCAAGTCACCATCTTTCCTTCTTTATCTTTCTACGTTTATGTTTGGTTTCACGTGGTTATACTTGTATACGTGTTGGGTTTGTGATAAGGTTGATAAAAGTAAGGTCCTACAGTTTTTATTGGAAATAATATTCTAAGAACAATGGCGTAACTCCCGGGTCACGAATCTCTCGTTTGCTAGCTCAAACGAGCCCCGAACCTAATATATCAAAAGTTTTGCAAAGTTACACCTAGGGTCCTTGTGATAGTTTACATTTCCGCCCCTAAAGTTTCAAATGAACAAGTTTGGTCCCTCCTGGGTATATAAATACCCACACTACTCACAAATCTCTCATTTTACCACTCTATTTTCTCTCACTACAAAACACACACACAATATATCCCTCTCCTCTCTCTCTCTAAAATACGGCCACCCAGGGTTCCGGTAGCCGCCACTTTTCCGGCCACCACCAATAACTACACCACCTATCTTAAATGATAGATTGGGCAATTGTGGTTACGTTTTCGTAACCCACACACCACGAATTATCCAAACGCGCCCTAAATCTTGATTTTTATATTCGAAATTGTTAGGGTTTCTTGGTTAAACGTTTGCAAGGGTCGAGCATGGTGGGTTACGAGTTGTACTCGTAAAGACACCTCCAAAATGCTTCTTGTTCCTCTCTTTTCTCACGGTAACACGCACCCACATCTAATGTATATTTATTTTTCTCTTTTTGATTCGTATACAAATTTTTGTGTTGAGTTTCGTGGATATAAATGGAAACGAGAAAGAAATACAAGTTATGAAACATTTTGTGATAAGACTCGAATGGTAAACCTTTGTTAAAAACAAGATTTAAAAAAGTTGTTTTGATTTCGTGTGGTGAAACAAGTTTAAATCGAATGGTGTCATAAATTTCGTGAGTCCCGGATTGGATTTAATTTGTTACCACAGTTTAGAAATTGGCGAGATGTTTTCATGTGAAACAAGGAAATGAGACAAAATACTTGTACTAGTTTTGTGTTAAGAAGATGTATAAGTGTGAGTGATTTGGTTGTTATTTTAGTTTTGAGCCGAGTTGACTCAGTCGCATGAGTCGGGTTAATGCGCTGTTTCGGGTCAGAAATGGTACGGGTCGGGTCAGGTTGACCCGAATGTTAAATGGGTATTGACTTTGTGTAGATTTATGAATCGGGTATATGGTACGAGTAAAAATTAGTTACGGGTTAAACTCGATAAGACGCGGTAATAATTTATAAGTCATAAATGGTTGTTAAATGAATTAATGATTACAAAAGAAACGGTAATTAGTACATAACGGCGGATAAACTTGTAAAATATATATCTAACGACTCGATTGTATAACGAATCAATTATATGTATCGATACCGGAATAAAACTATTGTGATATACAATATATGACTTGATCGGATAACGAGTAAGTTATTTATAAAACGGGACGATAAACAATAAGAACTAATTATGTAATTGATAATTGGTATTGGGTATGACGTATACGATATAACTTATAAGGATCGAATACGGTTTATAAACTTGGAATAACTATTGATAACAAGTTTTATTGATTAATAAGTCGTACTTTATTAAACGTTTTGGCTTAAACAAGTATAATATGTTAGACTCGGAAATGAGTTTGATATATTTGTTTCGCGATAGGCCTAAGTATTCCCTTATCACATTTTAACTAATAATGAGACATCTAGTTATATATTGTGGATGAATATGATTTTATTTAATCGTAAACTCTTATTGATTAAAGATAGTAACTTATGTTTTATAAATACGAGTTAATCTTTATAAACTTGTCGAGGAATATTATTTTGATAAGATAACTTAGTATAGTTGTAATGGTTTGGGAACGTTGAATAAACAAGCTTGTCTTTTATAAAATAATTTGTGGTATAACTTATATGAAGTACTTTATTATAAACTTGTATGAATTACGAGTAACGAATGTGACACCGTTATTAATCAGGTGATAAATGGAACTTATCTTTTATTATAAACATGTATGTTTGGGATTAGGGGAAAACTATCGAAGGTTAATCTATTTATATTTAATAAATAGTCGTCGTCATTTCCTAGTCTTTGATTAGCTTGAGTATTGTCAGTATTCCTAGACTTTGTCGATGTCTTTTCCTTGTTGGTGTGCATTCTAGTTGGTAGGTCTCGAATGTGTCGACGTCTTATCTTCTTTCGCGTGAGTTGTACGTCGAGTCTATGTTTCTTACCACCACACGAAACGTTAAAACAAAACTTTTGAGATATTAATTATAAATTTTTGGGAACGATAATGGACTTTTGAAAGTAACAACATGAATGATCCACGAAAACTAAGACACATTACTTTTGATCGACTTCTTTATCGTATGAGCTGTATTTTACGATAATTGTATACGCATTAGGTTGAGTCACTTCTACTCTATCGTACTCGTCGTATATTCTTCTGGATGCCATGGAGAATAGCTTTAGATGTCAGTCGTGTCAATAGTGAATAGTGCATTGCTGTGGCTAAGGTGAGTTTCATAGCCCCTCTTATCAAAGGTTTTCATAACTATTTTGGGGGAGAATACATGTTGCTTTTAACGAACCATAACTGGATATGTGAACATTAATTGGGAATGACTGTTATTTGGTATATTTGAATTGGTGATTGATATCTTATGTGTTTATGTGAATGCAAAATATTTTTGGACCTGCCACTACTCTTTTGAATTGCTAATGCGTTGACTAGGAAAGGTTAGACATGCGACATTTGTCGACTTAGACTAGGGTAGCATCTCTATGCTATAACGCGATACCTAGATGTTAGAAATCAGAAATTCCAAGTATTGAAGAGTCGGTCACCCCAATATTACATAGCATAAGTTAGCTCGTAGACTTGTAGTTATTTACGTTACTTAGAAGTTTTAGTTAGTTTATAGCGTAGATTAGTTTAGTGTAACACCGTGGAGGAAGGACGGGTCTTTACCCATTGTATACCTGATCCACAGGCCGTCAGGAGGTCGTTTATTTTGTAACCTATAAATACCCTCTACCTTGAGAGGTAGAGGGTTGGATGTTCACTTGGAATCTAACCTTCCATGAGTTTTCTCTTACTAGAACATCTCCCTTTCTCTCTCTAAAACTTATATACTCTACTATTGATTATGGTTTAATGTGAATATGAAATTCTATATCTTACAATTGGTATCAAGAGCCATGGTTTGATCACTCATCTTTCATGCTCTTTGTTTTGGTGGATTTCATAAGGTTTTTGGGGTATTAAGGGTTTAGGAGAGTTTGATTCGTTTGGACTAATTCTAGTGTTAAAGTTTGAATTTTGCTTGTACTTTTGTGTTTAGGATCATCACATGTGTTTATGTTTTGAATTAGAAGGCTTAAATCATTGTGGTTTGGTAATTTTGGATTGATAAAGTGGTTATTTGTGAATGAAGGACGAAGCGAGTTGAGTCTTTGACTTGTTTTTCTTCAAAGCGAGTTGCTTTGTTATTTGATGCGAGTTGGTACATGCGACTTAGCTGTTTAGTGAGTTGATCTTTATGCGACTTGGGTTCTAAGCGAGTTGTTTCTTTAAGCGACTTGAGATCTAAAGCGACTTAGCTATTTAGCGAGTTGTAACGCTAGCGAGTTAATTTAAGCGACTTAGTGTTCAAGCGAGTTGACTGTGTTGCGAGTTGATACTAAAGCGAGTTGGCTATTTAGCGACTTGATTCATTAAGCGAGTTGATTGTGTTGCGAGTTGATGCTAATGCGACTTGGCTATTTAGCGAGTTGACTGCTTAAGTGAGTTGTGTTGTTAGCTACTTGTTCATTTAGACCTGTTACTTCTTCGTGATACATTCTTACGGTTGTTCTTTTGGTTTAGTAAAATCCCATGAAAGAATCAATTTCCCGGTTTAATCAAAGAATAGTAAAATCCCGTAGAATCCAACACTCATGGCTCAATCTACTGATCCAGTGATTTCTAAAGTGCTCAAACTTTATGATTTAGCGGACTGCAGACAAAGCATGTACTATTCAGAATGTGTGACCTTAATAAATCCTACAACTGATGATCTAAACCCATCACACCTTGAGTCCAACCCAAATGAACCCCAGCAGAAATTACATGTTGAATGTAGTATTGAACCTTACTTACTGCTTCATTCCCACATATCACAAGTGTTATCTACATCCATGGATCGGACATGCAGTGCCCTTTTCCGTCAGGATTTACCTTCACTTAAGAATACATTGTTTGATTACCTTGAACAATTGAAGAATCAGCTCACCAACGGGAAGATAATAAAAGATGATTCCATGGCCGTACTTCATATGATTCTCAAACAATTTCAGACATTCATTAATGGGGAATATTCAGCAGATTTTGATCAACATGTGACTGAAATCTCCTTCAAGAAACATACCGGAATGGAAATTCATGAGTTCTCCAATATATTGATCCGATTAATGGATAATATGGAGACATACATTGAGGAAGCAGCTAAAGCAAGTGAAGGCCAGGATAAATTGAAAGAAGAAAGTGAACCTCCGGGGGATGCTGTGATCAGAAAGCTGAAAAAATGCAGATTATCATCTGTTGATTACATCAATGAAATTGGAATAGCATCAAACGGTATATCTACTGACGATGAATACAAAGAATCAGAAACAGAGGAGCCTAAAACTGTCAGAAAGTCATTGATGCCAAGTTCGAGTAATGAGGATGCAAGTGTCAGACCAATGGATGATCAGATGTCATCTGATGCGCTACCCTTGAATGATCAACACAATGCATCTGGTAACGTATCCAAACCATCTGAATTTATAGATTCACATGAGTCAGATTATATTGAAATGGTTGAGACTGAGTCTGTATGTTTTAAAACTAATGATGTGATTTCAAAAAGGGCATTTGAGGAACTTTCTTACAAATATTCAATTCTTGAAGAACACTGCATTTCTTTGGAAATTGCACTACAGCTAAAGGAAGAAAATTCTCTTGTTTCAAATGCATGCACAAATCCAAAAATCCCAGAATTCCGTGAATTTTTTGAAATTAATCAGTTAAAAACTCAGATTCTAGACAAAGACTCAACCATTTGTAACCTGAAAAAACAAATATCAGACATTCAATTTAATATGAATGCGGATACTAAGTTTGATGCTTGTGATGCCATTAATTCTAGAAATGAGGAACTAGCCATATGTGTTGCAAAACTGCTAAGAGAAAATGAATCCTTAACGAAGAATCTCTTGGAGTGTAGGACCATGCAGATTGATAAAATCAACTCCATGACATCTGACATTGATGCCCTCAAAAACCAAGTTCAGGATAAGAGTTTCACTATCGTTGCATTAAGAAATGATCTTAGGAAAAATACAGGAAATAGAGTGAATACTAAGCTCACAAAGCCATCAACCTTGGAGAAATCAACTGTTCATAATGTCACTAAACGCCCTGTAACTAGGCAACTCAATGCATTTAAGACAGAAAGATTTAATAATTCAAAATCTAAGTTTTCCCCCCAGGTTGAGAATTATATGGTTTTGTCGAATCCAGTCACTTCACTAATTCATTGCAATATTAGGAATGACCAGTTTCAGCAGATGGCTCAAAAATCCGAGAATAGGAATTTAAGGAGTCAATTGACAGACCAATTTACTAAGAAGGAATCTAAATGCAAAAGAACAAATGGTCAGAACAGGAATCTAGCCTCATCTAACTTTGTTAGCAAGTGTTTTAAATGGGTTCCTACTGGTAGATTTTTTAAGTTTACAGGTATCAAACGGACTTACTTGCCTAGAAGTTGCTTCAGATGGATCCCCACAGGAAAAACCTTCATGAATAATGAACTTAAGGAGATGTCCACTAAAGATACTCCAAGACCTGACTGTATTAATTCAAAAATAGAGAATATACCTGTCACTAACCCATCCATTTGCGATAATGCATGTGCTATTAGTGCAAAGTCTCCTCAATCTGTTTCAGGTATTATGCTCAATTCGTTCATGAACATCATGACCTGGTTTCCATCAGAACTGAAGAATGCTCACTCTAGAATGGTAGCCTGTCAAAATTGATACACCTCGTACTCTGACTCCTGATCATCTCATTTCAGGACTCGTACTTATTTGGTTTAAAAAAAATCACATTGTTATTTTATTTCACATTGTTATTTTACTTTATTTTACTTTAGTTTTTATTTTATCTTTATTATTATTATTTTATTCATTATTTCACACTTACTCTAGTTTCTGTCATCGATAACATCTACGATCCTAGAAATGTCATTCAACAATGTCACGGGATTTTAGATGAAGTTCGAACAGATTAGTAATAACTTTTTTCTATTATTTTTCACTCATGCTTTTACCGTAGTCATCCCATAATACTAAATCAATCAATGATTTCTATTATCCTCGTATCATTGATTGAGAGGGAGGATTGTGCACATGTAGCTGAATCATTATTTTATATGCATGCTTTATTTGAGAAAGTTGGCTGTTGCATACTATGTGGGGAGGATTGTGTTTGAGTAATTTAAATTTGAATTTGGTGTTATATGTGATGATTGTGACTCCATCCTTTACATTATGCGTGTTGGTATGATATGCGAGTTACTTCACTGTTATATGCGAGTTGCTATGATACATTAAGCGAGTTGCATTGACATGTTGAGGGACCAAAAGTGTTATTTCCTATATCTGTGTACCTTATATGCGAGTTGCATTTACAAAGTAGAGGGACTAATCGTGTCAACTCGCTTAAAGTATTTCATATGTATGTGTGTTGTGTCGTGGTCAAATCAAAATTAGAAACTTGGTCAAAACACGCATTAACTATTCTCTCTCTCAACTTTCATATAAGCGAGTTAGCTATTGAAGACGGTGTGGTAGGTTTTTTGTTAATCTGATCATATTTATCTTCATACTTCTAAAAGATGTGTTCCTAAACCATCCTGTTCTTAATCCATTTGCAGATTTTGTCCCCT
>BPTQ01000009.1:206847903-207061858 GCA_019973895.1 Chrysanthemum seticuspe | reverse complement strand
TAGTGAGAAGTTACTACGCTAAGGTTGGGGTTGAGGAAAATTATTTTTTTTTTATCTTTTTATGTTTTTTTAGGAAATGGAAAGGTACGAATCTCGGGGTTTGGATTTGGGGGTTGGTATTTCTACCGATTACTCTACTAATCTAATTATCTAATCTAAGGTGTATGTAGTCTATGTCTAATTATTGTGTGCTCGTATGATAGTTTAAAGATGTGTTCACTTAGGTTTTATTACTCCTTAATTATTTCCTATTGATGGTTGAATTGTCACGCCCTTATTCTTAATCGCGTTGTGTGTCTAAAGTCGTAGGGTATGCGTTTATCCCTAACTCTTTGAACTTACCAAATGGTCTCGTCTACAAAACCCACTAGGGATTATAAACTCTAACTCTAAGGCCTCTTTGGATGGTTTAGCCTACAACCGCTCTAAGTGCTATAGCCTAAGGCTCACAAAGATTAATCAAGCATTAATTACACAACGAATGACCTATCGCATTACTAGATCATTAATCAATTAAGATAAGAGACAACCAATCAATATTTAATAATTAAGTTTCATATTCCCTAAGCAAACACACAAGTAAATTAGCCGGACATGGAGAACATGCAAGCATACACACAAATAATTGAAGACATAATTGAATTAATGAAGTAAAATACTTATCTTGATGTAAGATAGGGTTTGGAACCCTAAAATACTGTACAAGACAGCCTTGGTTCGGTTTAGGTTTTTACTCCAAAAGACTACACACAAATACTGAAAAATTCGGATTCTATATATAAGATTACATATGCGACGGCGTCACCTTATGATTTGTGACGCCGTCGGGTCGCCTTCATTAGGGTTTCGTCTCGGCCACATTAGTCTTGCAACGGCATCACCTTGTGCTTGTGACGCCGTCCTCTTCAGTCTCTGATGCCGTCTGGATCAAATCTAGGCCGTCTGAGTTGCGACGGCCTACTCTTTTAAAGCCTGACACCGTCACTTGAAAATAAGAATTTTGGCTTCTGTGTCGTCACAAAATGCTCCGACGGCGTCGCAGTTAAGCAGTGACACCGTCACCTTGTATTTCTGCAGCTTGAATGTCTCGATTCTTGACTTTGGCCATTTTCTTCGTATATCCGCGTCTTTTCGTCCAAATAAGTGCCATTACAGCTATTTGCCTTCAAGAGACCTAAAAAGTGAAAAGGAACGATATTAAGTAATAACAGATACAAAAGTGATCAAATAAGGGCTTAAATGACCCCTCAAAAAGGTACATTTTAAAACCTTATCATGTACATCTTTTGTTGTACAACATTGTTCAACACTGTTGTTTGTATAACTTAAACATGTTCTATAAATGTGTAGGGAGGGCTCATTCTGATGTGTTACTTAATAACATGCTTGAGGTGTTCAATGGGAAACTACTGGGAGGTAGGCACCAACCCATCATTACTGCTTTGGAATACATTAGAGAATATTGTATGAAAAGAATAGTCAATATTGTGAATGTAATTGCTGACACGGACATGGAACCCCCATGACTAGTTAATAATTTGGCTCAGGTGTCAAACTATCTTAGGTCAAATAAGAATGTCATAACTGACATAGATCATATTTTATCAAATGTTTAGTCATGTTTTCAAAATCAAAGGTTTTATGATTCAAAAATCAAAGTTCAGATAAGCAACAGCTCAAATAGACACATTAGGGTTCATAGCAAAGGCTTAGGAAATCCTAATATGAAAATTAACGAAAAGTAAACGTTATAAGAAACGTTTACTGAAAAGGTCAGAATATCTGTACCTTATTCCAAAGCAAATGATCGAAAAGAAGACACAGGGAAAGCAAAGAATTACTCCTTCTTCACATAACCTATACACATTAATGGTCGTATATATTATTAATGATTCCATAATCGTCGAAATGATCTTTTAATATTTTAGGGTTTTATAATTAAATGAGACTTAAATGTTTTATAATTAATATCGTAGATTAGGGTTCATATGTCATTTATTAAAGTTTAGGGTTAAATGTGAAAATAGTTTATAGGTCGTAACTCACACATAAAATAACGAATTACTATACTTAGTTTCAAAATCAAAATTTGATTGGTGCAAAACCGTCAAGTTTAATCACTCAAGCTAGCCACTTGTGAATGGCCAACCGTAATAAACTTAAAACAGCTCAAACACCAAATGCAATTTAGATCAGAGGAATATAGTGGATTCCTGGGTCGTTAAGTCCCACGGAGGATGAATTGGTGTATAAACACTTGATCAGATGATAGAATGATCACTAAGGATAGTGATCAGTAAGGTTTTGGATGGATAATTATACCTAAAGAAAAGATTAACAAATTACAGCGACTTAAATGAAAATTAAGAAAATTAAAAAGATAAAATATATTAAATAAACGCTATCACTATTTTTAAAGTGATGAACGTTTAAAACCTAAAACGTACGTTTAAATAAAATTACGTAAACGTACAAAATAAAACGTGAGTTTTAAGAAATAAAAAACCTACAAATATTAAAATGACATTTTTACAATCCTAATAATAAAAGAAAATTATTAAAAAAAATTATTTTTAAAACTATTTATTTAATTATTATTAATTAAAAACTATTTATTAAGTATTTAAAATGCAATAAAATATAAGAAAATACAAATTTAACCTAGAAAAATGAAATTATAACTTAGAAAAATCTAAAATATGATAAAACTTATTTTAAAACTGAAAATATATTTTTTAGACTTTTTATGTATTTATTATTAATTTAAAACTATTTAAAACTAATTAAAATGCTAAAAAATACTATTTAAACCAAGAAAATTATGGAAAAATATTTTTTATGACTTTTATATTTATCTTAATCTATGAAAATTGAAAACATATTTTTTTAAGCTTTTTCTGATTTATTAGTATTAAAAGCTATTTAAAAAGACTTAAAAACTAGTTAAAATAAAGAAAAATACTAAACAGTGATGGAAAAATCTGAAAAATTCAGGAAAATGCTAAAATATTATTCTAAGTTTATAAAAAATATAAAAACATATGCTTATGTGGAGGAATAATAAGCTGCAGTGTAACTGCTTATTAATAAGCAATTCAAAATAAGCTAAAAGCCACCACAGAGTACCAGCTGAACACATAAGCTAACTAATGCTATATTAAGTATATCTTAACTATTTATCAGTACTATAGATCATTAAATAAACTCAAACTAGTTTTGAGCTTATTGGATTATTAATGAAAAACAGTGATTAGGAGGCACTTTTTAAGCTATTGCATAAGCTAAACAAATAAGCTAAATGGAAAAACAGATATAGGGACTTAAAGTAGACCTGGCTAACTACACAAGAACCCAAAACCAGCTCCTCACAAGCTTGAATGAAGCTTGTGAACAAGCTGCAAGTTGTGCCTGTGCACACTCAGTTAATACTGAGTGTGTACAGAGCATGCATTTTGACAAAGGGGTCAAAAGAAGCCAGAAAATAAGCACTGAATAAGCTGAGAAAAGATGAACTATCATTTTTCTAATTTAGTTAAGCAACTAAATATTGATATCCCAAAAGCTGAATGGTTAAATCCTAATAATAAACACACAATGAAAATCTAAAGTTTATTAAAAAACAGGCTAATGAAAATTTTGACTTTTTGAGATATGAAGCAGTTTGACTAATATGAACTTGTAATTGATCTTATGGACTGGATATGTTATAATAAGCTCTGATAAGATGATTTTAGGTTAGAGTACTAAGTTATAAGCAACCTTGATGAAATTCACATTATAACTCCTAACAGTTAACTGTTAAAATGAGATTAACATCATTTTGACTTTTTATTAAACAATGACAAGATTTTATATTTTAACTAAGCTATTAAATGCTAAAGAGATGAGAAACAACAACAGGCAATAACACAGATACCCTCTAACATATGAAAATAAGCAAATCCAAACACCACTTTTTGAAGGCAGTTTTGAAGCTAAACCCACTATATCATCTATCTGATCTTAAATACTGATATAACAAGTTCTAATATGTAATTTTATTCCTAAACAAATCAAAATGACAGCAATACAATGTCTCTATTTATATAAATTAATGATGCAAAAGTTTACAAAGAAATAAACTTACAATTGGAATTTGACTGAGATTAAAGTACTAGGATCATAAGTAACCACCTACACTCCCCAAGGAGTTCTAATTCCCAATGCAAGTTCAATTTACCCCTGCTCCAAGCTCTTCTTTCTTTTACCCATTGATTTTTAATTTAATAACTATTTTATCCTATTTTTTTGGTACTTTTGGTTTTTAACTTTAAACTAAAAATTATGGTTTCTAAAAGCTTATAAGAGCTTTAGAGAGAGCTTGTATGAACTTTAAAGTCCTTAACAATAACTAATAAAAACATTTGAGTATTTTGAGAATTTAGACAGGGAAAATTGCATAAACTTAATATTGAACTGAAAATAGAAAGTGCTTATTGAAAAAGACTGACAATATACTGAGAATACTAAAAAAAATACTTGAAGGCTTTCAATTACACTAGAAATGTGAATTTAACTAAAACGACATAAATTAAACTAAACTACACTACTTGGTCTTCTTCCTTGGCTTTTTTCCATTTATATTGATATTTTTAAGTTCCTTGTCGACATCTGATCATATCCCACCTCTTTGCAGCCCTTGGGTCATTGAAAATCATCAAAACCGTCCACTTGGTGTTTTGGCGGGAAAAGTCTTAGAGCAGGTTTTGTGCATTTATTGAGGTGGCGAGTTGGCTTGCAAGGTGGAAAGGGTGAGGGTGATAGGTAGTTTTACAGCTGGAAAGGTGGTAGTGAGCAGGTGGAGGGAGGTGAGTGGATATAGGTGTTGGGGGGAAGACGATGAACAGTGGCGCGGGTTATTTCAATTTAAAGATTGGGCCGGGTTGTGTGGTATTGGGCCAGCTGGTTTATTGGATTTGGGTTAATATTTAACAAAGGATCCGTTCGGTATTAATAAGGCACAAGGACTATTTATGTAACTTTCTGAAAATATAGGGACTAAACCTGTAACATTTATAAAGTTAATACAAGGGCCTATTATGCCAAATATGATAAACCAAGGACCATACATGTAATTATTTTCCATTTTTAAATGTATAAGGACCAAAAATGTCAAGTTTGAAACTTGAAGGACCAAATATGTAATTTTCCAAAAGTTCACTATAAGGACCAATTTTGTCATTTATTAACAGTACAAGGGTGTTGTTAGAAAAATTTCTATTTTTGAACACCCAGGGACTATTTTTGACATTTTTGTAAAGTTGAGGGACTAAAGTTGTAATTTTGCAATTTTTGATTTCAAGGACTTGTTTTGACAACTTTATGAATCCCATGGACCTTAAATGACATTTTACAAATTTTTGAATTATCAGGGACTAGTTTTGACAATTTTTGAAACTTGGGGGACTAAAACTGCCAATTATGCAATCTTGGTACGTTTTTCACCAGATTTTGATGTTTTTGCATTTAAAACATATAAAACACTTGTTTGTGATATTTTTATCATTTTGATGTGTTTCTGAGTGTTTTCAGATGTTTTTGCAGTCTAGACAGTATAAAAATGATGAGTATTTAGACACTCATCAATCCCCCCACACTAAGATATTGCTAGTCCCTAGCAATGATTTGAGAAAAGTTTAATGGATTTCATCTCTTTACCAAAAGCCATTACTTCTGGAGTAGCCAATTGTTTAAGTTCAAGTAAGAACCTTGGTACAATAATAACCAAATGATTTTGAGCAAATCATAAGCTGTGAACGGATTTGATTTGTCTTTACCAGAAGCCGTTTGCTTCTGGACTAGCCAACTCTTAGATAAATTATCAATATTATCTTTGGTGAGCCGATTACCAATTATGGATTTTCAACTGCCTTTACCACAAGCCATAAACTTGCGGGCTAGCCAACTTTTCACTAGTTAAAGATATGGTGAGTTGAACACCATACAATTTTGGGCAAATTGCAAGCCATAAACGGATTTGAGATATCTTTACCAAGAGCCGTTTGCTCCTGGATTAGCCAATCCTTATGTGGGTTAGACATGGTGGACTGATTACCATTTGTTGTGTTTAGTACATAGTACTTCCACTAAATAAAAAATTTTAAAATTTGGCCATTTTTGGGGAAAAAGGGACTAAAAGGGTACATTTATGATCAAATTCGCCAGAATTTCCCCCCCACACTTAGAAATGAATATTGTCCTCAATATTCAAAGTCCCGGCTATTATGCCGAAACTTAGAACATAAAAAGATAACATTACTAGCTAAGTGTAGAAACACAACAATTATTCTCTTTTTTAATATTTACAATTTTCATTCATTTTTTAGATCTATATACAACATGTGGGGCATCTCCCCCACACTAGGGTGGTACACACGGGTGAAAACCCATGTTTAGCTATTGTTTTTTATTACCGAGTCGCTAGCTTGACTCGACCCCGAATTAATTTGGTCATGGGGAAGTAAGTGGAAGAGACAATCTCCATCGGACTTTCATTCAAGATGTTTGTATAAACATTGAAATACGTGAAAGTTCCACACCGATGAGATATACATTGAACCGGCTCACAAATGATAAATGAAAATGCCGGGGTCAAAGATAGTGTCTTCATTCCCGAAGGAGAAAAGGGAACGAGAAGTCACACCATATGTGAAGAAAAGAAAGAAAATCATGATAAAAATCATGATTAACTCATAATTATCAGAAGGGGAATTCATGATTTCTGGATCATGAATCTCATCATTTAAGCTCATTTGATCAAGACATATTCTGGGTGGGAGGGATGGGATTTTGATATCAAGCAAGTTCTCATGGCTGAGAACATTTCCCTCCGGAACACAAAGATCATTTATGTCTAGATCAAAGTGGAAGTTATCATACTCTGGTAAAGATATGATATGAGTGAGTTCAAAGGAGAACTCCTCGTAAAGAGAATCGTTCACATGAAGTGAATTTGTGAACTCTTGTTCCATTGTGGGCTCATCATTATCCTCGATCTGAGTATCAAAGAGTAGATTCTCAGAAATTAAAGTAAATTCAGAGTCGAATTCAAATAGAGGATTTGTGAAAGTAGCTTTGAATGCTTCGGGAACAAGGTGATTAACATTCTCTATTGGACTGTTAGGGTGAGAAGTGAGTGAACGATCATTATAAAGGAGACTTTCAATTTCTCCTAAGTTGGCTTTGAAATCAAAGAGATCATCATCACTTTCCGATGAAAGTGGAATGATGTGAGTGAGTTCATCAGTAAACTCCTCAAGAAGAGGATCAACATCAAAATGTGAAAGTGATGCCTCAACATTCTCAATGTCTCCATAAGATTTACAATCATCGCTAAAATCGGAGAAAGTCTCAAAATGATCTTTTGAACACTCAAGAGGGGAAGGGATATCACACATATGGTCAAAAGTTCCCTGTGACTCTCTCGGGATTGGGACAAGGTCCTCAACACTAGACTTTATGAATTCGTCCGATTCCTTTTCAGGAACAGTGTCAAGATGCTCGTCCCCCATGTTCAGAGAGCGAGTGGGAGCTTCGGGTGTGATAGCAGTTGCTTGAGAATGAATCTCAACTGCTGGGATATCCACTGATGAACTTAATGAATCTTTATAAAATTGTAGGATACCAAGTGCATCCTCATCATCACTGTCATCAGGAATAAAACGAAATTGAGAGCTAGATCTGGCTGCTTTTTCTTTTGCAATTGATTCCCTAATAGACTTTTCAAAGCAATTTGGGAATTTATCTTAGCAGCCTGCTCTTCAGCTAGCAATTCTTCCATGGATTTCTCATGTGAATTTTGAATGACGGGACATTGTGGGAGTGGAGATTTATCAAAACCGGAAGGTTGACATTGATAATCATCATGAGGACCCCCACAATATACACAAGAAAAACTGGGAACATTATGAAATGTTGTTTTACTCAACTCCTCAGTTCTTTTCACTGACTCCAGAAGTTCTAGATAAGTGTCTTGTTGGGTTTGCTGAGGAGTTTGAGTCATTTGGCACTGTGGAGGTTGGTCGTGATAAGGATAGTCGTAATTGTTACAAGGAAATGGATTCCCTGTTTGACAATCAGAGCTGAAATGGGGACCTCCACAGTTCTCACAACAGTAAAACTGTTGAGCCTGGATTGGTGAATCATATGGATATTGGTCATAACCAATGTTCTGAGCATCACCGGAAAACTGTTCATAGACAAACATGTTTCCGGATTGACACTCAAATCCTTGGTGAGGACCTCCACAAAATTCACAGCAGTTATGTTGATTATATGAAGATAAGTCGGGCTGTGGTGGGTAATTGGAAAAATTTGAGGGGTCGTTAAATGAGTTCGGATTAGGATCATAATCAAATAAATTCCTCGAACCACAAAACAAACAAATCCCGTTCCGAATATCATTACCACACTGTACACACGTACAACAGCGACATGGTGAACCAAAAAGAGGCTCACCACAACCGACACAAGGAATAAACGATTCTATTTGAGAGTTATGAGAAGGAATCAGTTCATTCAAAGAATCAACAAAACCAACATGGTGATCTGAATGACTATTAAGACTCGAAGAACATTTTGAAAAATCCGGAGGTGGGACAAGTGGTGTGCTCTGATAGCTAGCAATTTCCACCACTTCCGTTGTGGTCTCTGGTTCTGGTTCTTGAGAAATGTGAAGATTAGGCAAGTCATTCTTGCTAATCACCGGTCTAAATTCTGCATGTTTGCTTTTAACCGTAAATCGTGAAAGTTTAGGATCAATTCTAGACGGCTTAGGAGCAATTGAGGGATTAGATCTTTGGATAACCGTAGGTTGGACGCATTTAGTACCTCCATTATCAGAGGGAAGTACCTGGTCCTTTGTCACCCCGGTTTCTCGTTCCATTTTCCTACGCAGAATTAATGGATCATCATGAACAACACGAATTCTTGACATTTGTGATAAAGTAGGAAGTTTTTCAACTTCGTTCCAGAATTCGTCGTAGTCGAGAGATTCCATGGGAATAGAAGAAGTTAGAATCAAATGGATAGAGGGTAAAGGGATAAAGAATCAAAAAGGGTAAGAGGGTAAAGATGAATATTTTTGGATTTTTGGATAAATATTTTGTAAAAATAAGAAAGAAAATCTTTTTGGTGTTGTTAACGCTTTAGAAAAAGTGTTAATGAACTTTTTGATTTATATTAACTTTACAAAAAACTGTTTACAAATGATGGTATATGTGCAAGTACGGGTCTGAAAATGCTTAAAACACGCTTACAGCCTCCCCGGCAGCGGCGCCAAAATTTGATTGGTGCAAAACCGTCAAGTTTAATCACTCAAGCTAGCCACTTGTGAATGGCCAACCGTAATAAACTTAAAACAGCTCAAACACCAAATGCAATTTAGATCAGAGGAATATAGTGGATTCCTGGGTCGTTAAGTCCCACGGAGGATGAATTGGTGTATAAACACTTGATCAGATGATAGAATGATCACTAAGGATAGTGATCAGTAAGGTTTTGGATGGATAATTATACCTAAAGAAAAGATTAACAAATTACAGCGACTTAAATGCAAATTAAGAAAATTAAAAAGATAAAATATATTAAATAAACGCTATCACTATTTTTAAAGTGATGAACGTTTAAAACCTAAAACGTACGTTTAAATAAAATTACGTAAACGTACAAAATAAAACGTGAGTTTTAAGAAATAAAAAACCTACAAATATGAAAATGACATTTTTACAATCCTAATAATAAAAGAAAATTATTAAAAAAAAATTATTTTAAAACTATTTATTTAATTATTATTAATTAAAAACTATTTATTAAGTATTTAAAATGCACTAAAATATAAGAAAATACAAATTTAACCTAGAAAAATGAAATTATAACTTAGAAAAATCTAAAATATGATAAAACTTATTTTAAAACTGAAAATATATTTTTTAGACTTTTTATGTATTTATTATTAATTTAAAACTATTTAAAACTAATTAAAATGCTAAAAAATACTATTTAAACCAAGAAAATTATGGAAAAATATTTTTTATGACTTTTATATTTATCTTAATCTATGAAAATTGAAAACATATTTTTTTAAGCTTTTTCTGATTTATTAGTATTAAAAGCTATTTAAAAAGACTTAAAAACTAGTTAAAATAAAGAAAAATACTAAACAGTGATGGAAAAATATGAAAAATTCAGGAAAATGCTAAAATATTATTCTAAGTTTATAAAAAATATAAAAACATATGCTTATGTGGAGGAATAATAAGCTGCAGTGTAACTGCTTATTAATAAGCAATTCAAAATAAGCTAAAAGCCACCACAGAGTACCAGCTGAACACAGAAGCTAACTAATGCTATATTAAGTATATCTTAACTATTTATCAGTACTATAGATCATTAAATAAGCTTAAACTAGTTTTGAGCTTATTGGATTATTAATGAAAAACAGTGATTAGGAGGCACTTTTAAGCTATTGCATAAGCTAAACAAATAAGCTAAATGGAAAAACAGATATAGGGACTTAAAGTAGACCTGGCTAACTACACAAGAACCAAAAACCAGCTCCTCACAAGCTTGAATGAAGCTTGTGAACAAGCTGCAAGTTGTGCCTGTGCACACTCAGTTAATACTGAGTGTGTACAGAGCATGCATTTTGACAAAGGGGTCAAAAGAAGCCAGAAAATAAGCACTGAATAAGCTGAGAAAAGATGAACTATCATTTTTCTAATTTAGTTAAGCAACTAAATATTGATATCCCAAAAGCTGAATGGTTAAATCCTAATAATAAACACATAATGAAAATCTAAAGTTTATTCAAAAACAGGCTAATGAAAATTTTGACTTTTTGAGATATGAAGCAGTTTGACTAATATGAACTTGTAATTGATCTTATGGACTGGATATGTTATAATAAGCTCTGATAAGATGATTTTTGGTTAGAGTACTAAGTTATAAGCAACCTTGATGAAATTCACATTATAACTCCTAACAGTTAACTGTTAAAATGAGATTAACATCATTTTGACTTTTTATTAAACAATGACAAGATTTTATGTTTTAACTAAGCTATTAAATGCTAAAGAGATGAGAAACAACAACAGGAAATAACACAGATACCCTCTAACATATGAAAATAAGCAAATCCAAACACCACTTTTTGAAGGCAGTTTTGAAGCTAAACCCACTATATCATCTATCTGATCTTAAATACTGATATAACAAGTTCTAATATGTAATTTTATTCCTAAACAAATCAAAATGACAGCAATACAATGTCTCTATTTATATAAACTAATGATGCAAAAGTTTACAAAGAAATAAACTTACAATTGGAATTTGACTGAGATTAAAGTACTAGGATCATAAGTAACCACCTACACTCCCCAAGGAGTTCTAATTCCCAATGCAAGTTCAATTTACCCCTGCTCCAAGCTCTTCTTTCTTTTACCCATTGATTTTTAATTTAATAACTATTTTATCCTATTTTTTTGGTATTTTTGGTTTTTAACTTTAAACTAAAAATTATGGTTTCTAAAAGCTTATAAGAGCTTTAGAGAGAGCTTGTATGAACTTTAAAGTCCTTAACAATAACTAATAAAAACATTTGAGTATTTTGAGAATTTAGACAGGGAAAATTGCATAAACTTAATATTGAACTGAAAATAGAAAGTGCTTATTGAAAAAGACTGACAATATACTGAGAATACTAAAAAAAAATACTTGAAGGCTTTCAATTACACTAGAAATGTGAATTTAACTAAAACGACATAAATTAAACTAAACTACACTACTTGGTCTTCTTCCTTGGCTCTTTTTCCGTTTATATTGATATTTTTAAGTTCCTTGTCGACATCTGATCATATTCCACCTCTTTGCAGCCCTTGGATCATTGAAAATCATCAAAACCGTCCACTTAGTGTTTTGGCGGGAAAAGTCTTAGAGCAGGTTTTGTGCATTTATTGATGTGGTGAGTTGGCTTGCAAGGTGGAAAGGGTGAGGGTGATAGGTAGTTTTACAGCTGGAATGGTGGTAGTGAGCAGGTGGAGGGAGGTGAGTGGATACATGTGTTGGGGGGAAGACGATGAACAGTGGCGCGGGTTATTTCAATTTAAAGATTGGGCCGGGTTGTGTGGTATTGGGCCAGCTGGTTTATTGGATTTGGGTTAATATTTAACAAAGGATCCGTTTGGTATTAATAAGGCACAAGGACTATTTATGTAACTTTCTGAAAATATAGGGACTGAACCTGTAACATTTATAAAGTTAATACAAGGGCCTATTATGCCAAATATGATAAACCAAGGACCATACATGTAATTATTTTCCATTTTTAAATGTATAAGGACCAAAAATGTCAAGTTTGAAACTTGAAGGACCAAATATGTAATTTTCCAAAAGTTCACTATAAGGACCAATTTTGTCATTTATTAATAGTACAAGGGTGTTGTTAGAAAAATTTCTATTTTTGAACACCCAGGGACTATTTTTGACATTTTTGTAAAGTTGAGGGACTAAAGTTGTAATTTTGCAATTTTTGATTTCAAGGACTTGTTTTGACAACTTTATGAATCCCATGGACCTTAAATGACATTTTACAAATTTTTGAATTATCAGGGACTAGTTTTGACAATTTTTGAAACTTGGGGGACTAAAACTGCCAATTATGCAATCTTGGTACGTTTTTCACCAGATTTTGATGTTTTTGCATTTAAAACATATAAAACACTTGTTTGTGATATTTTTATCATTTTGATGTGTTTCTGAGTATTTTCAGATGTTTTTGCAGTCTAGAGAGTATAAAAATGATGAGTATTTAGACACTCATCAATCCCCCACACTAAGATATTGCTAGTCCCTAGCAATGATTTGAGAAAAATTTAATGGATTTC
Organism: Chrysanthemum seticuspe; assembly: GCA_019973895.1. NCBI lineage: Eukaryota > Viridiplantae > Streptophyta > Magnoliopsida > Asterales > Asteraceae > Chrysanthemum > Chrysanthemum seticuspe. The sequence goes on along the minus strand of BPTQ01000009.1, from coordinate 207,048,938 downwards.
ATCTCTTTACCAAAAGCCATTACTTCTGGAGTAGCCAATTATTTAAGTTCAAGTAAGAACCTTGGTACAATAATAACCAAATGATTTTGAGCAAATCATAAGCTGTGAACGGATTTGATTTGTCTTTACCAGAAGCCGTTTGCTTCTGGACTAGCCAACTCTTAGATAAATTATCAATATTATCTTTGGTGAGCCGATTACCAATTATGGATTTTCAACTGCCTTTACCACAAACCATAAACTTGCGGGCTAGCCAACTTTTCACTAGTTAAAGATATGGTGAGTTGAACACCATACAATTTTGGGCAAATTGCAAGCCATAAACGGATTTGAGATATCTTTACCAAGAGCCGTTTGCTCCTGGATTAGCCAATCCTTATGTGGGTTAGACATGGTGGACTGATTACCATTTGTTGTGTTTAGTACATAGTACTTCCACTAAATAAAAAATTTTAAAATTTGGCCATTTTTGGGGAAAAAGGGACTAAAAGGGTACATTTATGATCAAATTCGCCAGAATTTCCCCCCCACACTTAGAAATGAATATTGTCCTCAATATTCAAAGTCCCGGCTATTATGCCGAAACTTAGAACATAAAAAGATAACATTACTAGCTAAGTGTAGAAACACAACAATTATTCTCTTTTTTAATATTTACAATTTTCATTCATTTTTTAGATCTATATACAACATGTGGGGCATCTCCCCCACACTAGGGTGGTACACACGGGTGAAAACCCATGTTTAGCTATTGTTTTTTATTACCGAGTCGCTAGCTTGACTCGACCCCGAATTAATTTGGTCATGGGGAAGTAAGTGGAAGAGACAATCTCCATCGGACTTTCATTCAAGATGTTTGTATAAACATTGAAATACGTGAAAGTTCCACACCGATGAGATATACATTGAACCGGCTCACAAATGATAAATGAAAATGCCGGGGTCAAAGATAGTGTCTTCATTCCCGAAGGAGAAAAGGGAACGAGAAGTCACACCATATGTGAAGAAAAGAAAGAAAATCATGATAAAAATCATGATTAACTCATAATTATCAGAAGGGGAATTCATGATTTCTGGATCATGAATCTCATCATTTAAGCTCATTTGATCAAGACATATTCTGGGTGGGAGGGATGGGATTTTGATATCAAGCAAGTTCTCATGGCTGAGAACATTTCCCTCCGGAACACAAAGATCATTTATGTCTAGATCAAAGTGGAAGTTATCATACTCTGGTAAAGATATGATATGAGTGAGTTCAAAGGAGAACTCCTCGTAAAGAGAATCGTTCACATGAAGTGAATTTGTGAACTCTTGTTCCATTGTGGGCTCATCATTATCCTCGATCTGAGTATCAAAGAGTAGATTCTCAGAAATTAAAGTGAATTCAGAGTCAAATTCAAATAGAGGATTTGTGAAAGTAGCTTTGAATGCTTCGGGAACAAGGTGATTAACATTCTCTATTGGACTGTTAGGGTGAGAAGTGAGTGAACGATCATTATAAAGGAGACTTTCAATTTCTCCTAAGTTGGCTTTGAAATCAAAGAGATCATCATCACTTTCCGATGAAAGTGGAATGATGTGAGTGAGTTCATCAGTAAACTCCTCAAGAAGAGGATCAACATCAAAATGTGAAAGTGATGCCTCAACATTCTCAATGTCTCCATAAGATTTACAATCATCGCTAAAATCGGAGAAAGTCTCAAAATGATCTTTTGAACACTCAAGAGGGGAAGGGATATCACACATATGGTCAAAAGTTCCCTGTGACTCTCTCGGGATTGGGACAAGGTCCTCAACACTAGACTTTATGAATTCGTCCGATTCCTTTTCAGGAACAGTGTCAAGATGCTCGTCCCCCATGTTCAGAGAGCGAGTGGGAGCTTCGGGTGTGATAGCAGTTGCTTGAGAATGAATCTCAACTGCTGGGATATCCACTGATGAACTTAATGAATCTTTATAAAATTGTAGGATACCAAGTGCATCCTCATCATCACTGTCATCAGGAATAAAACGAAATTGAGAGCTAGATCTGGCTGCTTTTTCTTTTGCAATTGATTCCCTAATAGACTTTTCAAAGCAATTTGGGAATTTATCTTAGCAGCCTGCTCTTCTGCTAGCAATTCTTCCATGGATTTCTCATGTGAATTTTGAATGACGGGACATTGTGGGAGTGGAGATTTGTCAAAACCGGAAGGTTGACATTGATAATCATCATGAGGACCCCCACAATATACACAAGAAAAACTGGGAACATTATGAAATGTTGTTTTACTCAACTCCTCAGTTTGGCCCAACCGAACACACAAAAACCAACGCACACCATATGGGCTTCGGCCTTGATCCATTCGAAACAAACAAACATGACACAAGTTATTTACGAAACGTCCAATCTTCGTCGTACCAAATTCGATTACGTAATATATTTTAGTCAGGTTTTAATTATTCACAAGTTAGTTTTCAATCTCGTTAAATGTTATAAATGTATTTTACGTATTTTATAAATTTCGATTCCAAGGGTATTTTAGTCTTTAATCAGATTTTAGATTTTCAGGTTTTACAATTCTTCCCCTCTAAAGAAAATTTTTCGTCCTCGAAAATTGAAATGAAACAAAAATGAAAACGAAAACGAAAACGAAATGAGAACATACCAAACTATTCAAAGAAATGAGGATAACTAGCTCGCATCGACTCCTCGGTTTCCCAAGTAGCCTCACATTCAGGATGATTCTTCCAAAGAATCTTAACGAATGGAATGACTTTATTTCTCATAACTCTTTCTTGTCTTTCCAAAATAGCTTTCGGTTCTTCAGATAAAGACATATCGGATTGAATTTGATCAAACGGATAAGAAGCAATGTGTAACGGATGATAGTTGTATCCCCTTAGGAGTGATACATGGAAAACGTCATGAACATGCGATAACTGAGGCGGAAGTGCTAATCGATACGAAACTTCTCCTATACGTTCTAGAATTTCAAACGGTCCAATAAATCGAGGACTGGGCTTGCCCTTGATTCCAAAACGTTTCACACCTCTAAACGGCGAAACTTTCAAAAATACACGATCTCCAACCCGAAATTCTAAATCACGACGATGCTTGTCGGCATAACTTTTCTGACGAGACCTAGCTTCCTTCAACTTTTCTCTAGCCACAACTACTTTCTCATTAGTGATCTCGATCATTTCCGGACCTTCAATCAAGCGTTCACCTACTTCATCCCAGCAAATAGGTGCTCTACATTTCCTTCCATAAAGAAGTTCAAACGGTGCCGCCTTAATGCTAGCATGCCAACTGTTGTTATATGCAAACTCTACTAAACATAAATATTCATCCCAACTGCCAGTCCATTCTAAAGCACAAGCCCTTAGCATATCCTCTAATGTCTGTATAGTCCTCTCTGACTGACCATCTGTTTGAGGATGAAATGCCGTACTAAAATTAAGTCGAGTACCCCAAGCTTTCTGCAAACCCTTCCAGAAACGAGAAGTAAAACGCGGATCTCTGTCGGACACAATAGCTGCCAGAGTACCATGAAGTCTAACGATCTCTTGCTGAAAAATCTCCGCCAATTTACCAATACCATAATCCTTTCTGATTGGCAAGAAATGAGCAGATTTGGTTAGTCGATCAACAACTACCCAAATCGCATCATGCTTCTTTCGAGTAAGAGGTAGTCCAGTCACAAAATCCATAGATATCTTATCCCACTTCCATGTTGGAATATCCAATGGCTATAACAATCCACTAGCCCTTTGATGTTCAATCTTAACCTGCTGACAAATCATACACTTCGACACAAACGTCGCCACATCTTGCTTCATTCCATTCCACCAAAAGTACTGTTTCAAATCCCTATACATCTTGGTAGAACCAGGATGGATAGTGAAAGGAGAACTATGAGCTTCAGTCATAACTTTCTCACGAAGTACCTGATCATTGGGAACACAAAGCCTATCTCCATACCATACAATACCGTCATTATCAACCTTAAACTCCGTCTGCTTACCTTCTTCAACATTTTGTACCACGGCCCACAGCTCGCCGTCATCTTTCTGAGCCTCTTTAATTTGCAGTATAAGGTTCGAATCCACCTTCATACTAGCCCAGTATCCATCAAAACCTCGTACGCACAACTCAACATTCAAACTCTCTAAGTCACGAATAATCCTAGGCTCAATCTTGATACTCGCAAGAATGCCTGATTTCCGGCTAAGTGCGTCAGCAACTACGTTAGCCTTACCTGGATGGTACTGAATGTTGGTGTCGTAATCTTTAAGAAGTTCTAACCATCTTCTTTGTCTCATGTTAAGTTCCTTCTGAGTGAAAATATACTTGAGACTCTTATGATCAGTGAATATATCACACGCCTCTCCATACAAGTAATGTCTCCAGATCTTCAACGCGAACACCACCACAGCTAACTCAAGGTCATGAGTTGGGTAATTCTCCTCATAAGGTTTTAGCTGCCTCGAAGCATAAGCTATTACCTTTCCATGTTGCATCAAAACACAGCCTAATCCTTTCTTAGATGCATCACTGTAGATTTGAAATCCTCCATAACCAGTTGGAAGAGTCAAAATAGGAGCTGACACCAATCTCCGCTTCAACTCTTCAAAACTCTTCTCTCATTCATCCGTCCATACAAACTTTTCACCTTTCCTCATCAGTTGGGTTAGGGGTAGAGCTAAGCGAGAGAAACCTTCAACAAAACGTCTGTAGTAACCAGCAAGTCGAAGAAAACTCCTGACCTCAGTCACTGTTGTAGGTCTTGGCAATTTAGTGATAGCCTCAACCTTAGACGGATCCATGGCGATACCATCAGCTGATACAATATGACCAAGGAAAGCAACTTGTCTTAACCAAAATTCGCACTTCGAAAATTTGGCGTACAACTTCTTCTTCCTCAAAATCTCCAAAACTATCCGGAGATGTTCTTCATGCTCTTCTTCAGACTTAGAGTAAACTAGAATGTCGTCGATGAAAACGATAACGAACTTGTCGAGGAACTCATGGAAAACACGATTCATCAGGTCCATAAACACAGTAGGCGCATTGGTCAAACCAAAAGGCATAACGAGAAATTCGTAATGACCATATCTGGTACGAAACGCGGTCTTAGGAACATCTTGATCCTTCACACGTAACTGATGGTAGCCAGACCTCAAGTCAATCTTCGAAAAGAACTTAGCTCCTTGTAGTTGATCAAACAAATCATCAATACGCGGTAGAGGATAACGGTTACGAATGGTAATACGATTGAGTTCACGGTAGTCGATACATAAGCGCATGCTTCCATCCTTCTTCTTCACAAACAAGACAGGTGCACCCCATGGAGAAACACTGGGGCGAATAAATCCATTTTCTATCATCTCTTGCAGCTGTTCCTTCAACTCCTTCAGTTCTACAGGTGCCATGCGATACGGAGCCTTCGAAATCGGTTCAACACCAGGAATTAACTCAATGCTAAACTCAACTTCTCTAGCTGGGGGAAGTCCAGGGAGTTCATCGGGAAAAACGTCAGTAAATTCGCAAACAACCGAAAGATTTTCAATGTTAGGACTCTCCAAAGATATGTCCTTAACAGATGCTAGAAAACCTTGGCACCCATGAGCAATCATGATCCGTGCCTTCATAGCGGAAATGAGCTTAACAGATTTAAGAGGTTGAGAACCATGATAAACGAATTCGGGATGTTTTACGTCTCCAAAGATCACCGTTCTAGCATAGCAGTCAATTGAAGCTCTATGGTAAGCCAACCAATCCATGCCTAGAATGATGTCAAAGTCGACCATATCGAGAGGATACAGATTTGCAAAGCGAATACGATCATCAAAATGAAGAGGACACTTAACGTATTTATGATCAATGATCACGTGATATTTCATAGGCGTAGAAATCGATAAGTGATTTGTTAACGGTTTGGGCTTCATATTAAGTTTCTTAGCAAATGTGATAGATATAATGGAGTGTGTGGCACCGGTATCAAATAAAACGAAGACAGCATAATCATCAATGAAAAGAGTGCCCGTAATGGTACCTGAAGTGCGCTCTGCCTGGTTACGAGTAGTAGCATAAACACGTCCAGTAGTAGTTGGCGGCTTGATGTAATTTCCAGGAATCGCCGGGTTCTTCTTAGGGCAATCTTTAATCTTGTGAGCAGTGGAACCACAAGCAAAACAACCACCAGTGGCCTTGTAACACTGCCCCGGATGAGCCTTTCCACAAGTAGTACAAATAGGTGGGGGTGGCAAAACTTCAGCTGTCCTCTGTTGACCTGAAGATCCTGAAGCACGACCCTGATTTGCTCCTCGAGCTGGCTGATCCTTGTTGTAACGCTGGTTATTGTTACCTTGGTTCTGACTATCACTTCCATTCTTACCAGCATTTCTATTATCTTGACCCCTCGTCTCAGGGCGTCCAGTGTCAACATTCCTTCCTGACTGACCCCTCTGATCATAACTCCTATCCACTTGATTCCTCGAATCATAACTCCTACCAGAATTTCCCTTATAGTCATTGCCTTGAGTCCTACCTTGAATCCGATCACCATCACGATTACGCTTGTTGGAACCCGAAACCTCATGAAAGATCTCAATGTTACGAGCTGCGTCATTGCAGGCCGACACATTCTCATACTCAATATTAAGCAATCGGTCCAACACCCACTTCTTCAGTCCCCACTTGAAGTGCTTAGCTTGACGCCTACCATCTCCAGCAATCGCTCCCACAAAACTCACCAACCTCATAAACCTACTCATGTACTCATTAGAGTTCTCATGATCAAACTGGTAGATTGCCTGATAATCCCTCTCATACCTTTGCTGCTCAGCATCAGGGAAGTAACGGTTATAGAAGATAGTCCGAAACTCATTCCAGGTACAAGTCACAGCAAAAGCGTCTCCTCCTCTTGCTTGTTTGAGCGCCTTCCACCAATTTAAAGCATCACCTTCCAATTTGAATGCAGCCAAACGAGTCTTAAACTCGTCTCCACAACCCAGTACTTCAAACAGCTTCTCAATATGAGTGATCCAGTCCTCGGCCTCAGTAGGAGTAGCAGCAGTGCTAAACGAAAGAGGCTTGAGCTTACCGAAACGCTCGAGCCAAGTATGAATACCGACGGGTTGATTTCCTCGACCACTACCCGAAGCACCATTCTGATTACGAATTCTGATTACCCGAAGCACGCAACATCAATCATCAAACACATATAGCATATAACATATAATATATAACATATAACAGATCTAGGATGCACCCATACGCCCCACAAACATACATTGATAATATAATATAAATTGAGCTCATAACAAATATCAGATAAGGGACGTGGCAGAACTTCACTCTACTGCCCTAGAGTCATGTCAGAAGTGCATTACTGACACGGACATGGAACCCCCATGACTAGTTAATAATTTGGATCGGGTGTCAAACTATCTTAGGTCAAATAAGAATGTCATAACTGACATAGATCATATTTTATCAAATGTTTAGTCATGTTTTCAAAATCAAAGGTTTTATGATTCAAAAATCAAAGTTCAGATAAGCAACAGCTCAAATAGACACATTAGGGTTCATAGCAAAGGCTTAGGAAATCCTAATATGAAAATTAACGAAAAGTAAACGTTATAAGAAACCTTTACTGAAAAGGTCAGAATATCTGTACCTTATTCCAAAGCAAATCATCGAAAAGAAGACACAGGGAAAGCAAAGAATTACTCCTTCTTCACAGAACCTATACACATTAATGGTCGTATATATTATTAATGATTCCATAATCGTCGAAATGATCTTTTAATATTTTAGGGTTTTATAATTAAATGAGACTTAAATGTTTTATAATTAATATCGTAGATTAGGGTTCATATGTCATTTATTAAAGTTTAGGGTTAAATGTGAAAATAGTTTATAGGTCGTAACTTACACATAAAATAATGAATTTCTATACTTAGTTTCAAAACCCTAATCAACTCTCATTTATGTTCTAGGGTTTCTCATCTTTAATATCTCATTAATATACTTTTACTTACATGTTACGTCTTTTAATGACTCGTTACTTAACGTAACACGTCATAAAAATAATATTTCCTTTTATGTTTTTACCATGCACATTTTATGATTTCATGTGACATACAAGTTACTTATTACTCGTATTAATTACACGTCTACACGTTACAAGTTCACTTGACTTATAATTACACACGCATATGAGACACGATTCACAAACCATTAGGGTTTGGCATACCTTATTCGATTAACATATCAAACTAGGGTTTACGTTTACATGACCTTTACTTACTTAATACACTTTCAAAACTTATACATGGTTCGGTTCAATCTAGGGTTTTCGGCTATTAGGTTTTACGCAAGTCCTAGCTCATTTACATACTTAACTCATTCAAGTTATCGTGTTTTATACCTTATTCGAAAGTCATGCATGGTTCGGTCCTTATTCATATGGTTCGGCCCTTATTAACTCGACACAACCATGACCCGATTCAATATTACATATTACATACGTAACTCTTTAATACTTGTAAAGTTTAATCATTAGGGTTTTCTTTGTTTTGGTTTCATTAGGCTCGGTCACAAAAAGAAAAACGCAACTCGACTAGAACAAAACAAAACACAACATATTAACGTAAGGTACATCAAAGGAAGACGAGAATAGGTTATACCTTGACTTGGTTGAGCAAAAATCTCGACACCTATGGGTACAAGTATTCGGCCGAGCAAGAGAGCAAAAGAAAAAGAGGCAACACAAAACTAGGGTTTCACTTTTGAGATTATGTGTTGTATATACAGTAGTTGTATTTGATTTAGGCTTAGGAGGGGATTGGATTTTCGGTTTGGCCCAACCGAACACACAAAAACCCACGCACACCATATGGGCTTCGGCCTTGATCCATTCGAAACAAACAAACACGACCCAAGTTATTTACGAAACGTCCAATCTTCGTCGTACCAAATTCGATTACGTAATATATTTTAGTTAGGTTTTAATTATTCACAAGTTAGTTTTCAATCCCGTTAAATGTTATAAATGTATTTTACGTATTTTATAAATTTCGATTCCAAGGGTATTTTAGTCTTTAATCAGATTTTAGATTTTCAGGTTTTGCAGTATCGATAACATCTACGGTCTTAGAAATGTCATTCAACAATAGCACGGGACCATAGATGAAGTTCGAGCAGAAGGTGTAAATATTTTTTTCAAAATATGTCTCAAAATATGGCTTACAGTTACTTCAGACTGTAACCCGTGCTTAAACCATGGCTTGCTATTATTTCAGATAGCAATCCGCTTATCAAAAGGGAAAGTGTTGTGCTAAACCAATTTTTATAAATTCGTGCACTTATCCAAAACAAAATGAGGAAAGTATGTCGAAGGACTGTTGTTCCTACACAAATGTTTTTCTTTCTCAAAATTCTTCAGAAAAATATTTGTTGTTTCAAAATGGTGGAAAATGAGTTGCTTGAAAAATCAATCAGAATCAGAGTTTTCATAAATTTTGGAAACTCAATCAATGACTTAAGCGTTTTTAAACTTTTCATAAAATGAGTCCATGATTGAGGGGGAGAATGTTTTCAAATTTATATCATCTATCGGGCTTAATTAATCATCCTATATGCTTAACAGAAAAAGATACTTGCCTATGTTGAAGGAATAGGAATTTAGGATATGATTGTTAGGATTAGATGATTATAGTTTGATGAACACATTATTCTCATGCCTTATATGAACTGATTGATATGTTGGATTGACTTTTATTAGTCGATTGCTATTTGGGTGATGTCGACCACCATATATCTTTATATATGTCCACTAATGAATGCAGATATCATGGTATATAAGAATGTTCCCGATCCGGATCCCACATAAGAAGATGATTGGATTCTGATTGGAAAGGACAACTATTTCTTGGGTCAACGAAAGAAGAAACAGAGCTTAATTGGATCTCTATGGAGAGTTGGCATGATAAATGCAACGTCAGAGGTCTCACTGCTTTAGCAGACGGTTTCTTTCAGCCTTACAACAACAACAGAAGCAGCTTAACCACTTGCGATCCAAAATCTCAAAGGGTTTGATATTTTTGATCGGGGGATAATTTGTGATTTAATTATGAAATCTGATAAAAGGTGATCGTTTGATTCAATTGTGCATGCAGCTCTCCCATATGTGCTAAACGTTTTCGAATCTCGAAGCACATATTAAGGGGGAGCATTTCAAAAGAAAATAAACTATCAAGGTACAAAAGCTTTTATGTTTTAACATAAGTACCTTGATTGATTTTCTAATAGTTTTCTTTATGGCTGTGTAATCGTGAAAGTACTTCAAAGAACACTTTCCTCTATGTGCTAAATGATTTCAAACAACCAACGCACATTTTGAGGGGGAGAATTTACCAAAAAAATCAAATGGCTTTTTCTAAGGAAATTGTGATCAAGAAAACATTTCAAAGTCCTCTTGCCTCCATGTGCTCATCAAGTTCAAAATCATATGCACATGTTGAGGGGAGCATTTCTAAATGATCAAAACAATTAAGGTATAAAATGCTTTGATATTTAATCACAAGTACCTTGATTGATTTTCCAAATGATTTTTCAATTGGTTTCGAGAAGGAATGAACTGTATCAAATGACCGAATATCTTACTTTTTGTATTGGAGTTATAAGGATGATAAGGTTAGGTATTAGTTCCCACGATACAGCCAGAGCCCGAGGGATCTACCCAGGGACAATCCACTAGATAGTGTAGAAGTCCTTAGGTATGATGAAAAAAAGAGAAAAATGAAAATATGGGAAGAGTGTCGACTGAGACAGAGCTAGGACTGGAACAAACCCAACAAGGTTCTAGTTATGAAGTCTCGGTAAGAACTGAAGGGGTTGAAGAATGAAAAAGAAATGAATGTAAAAAGGGTGAAAAGAAATAGCCCTCCAATAATTCAACCTTAGGGCAGTAACCGGGTTCAATTCATATGCTACTGGTGGTTACTAAGGTAACGCCGGTATTGAAGACAAGACGTCAAGGACCCAGTGACGCACTGCACTAAACTTCCCAAGCTACTCAAGTTCCTCTTAAAAGGACTTGTTTCATTCTCACGGGGAACCTACATAATCTATCGACTTTCTCTTAGAGATTGTTGATATTGAAGAAGGAGACCCTCTCCCTAGTCTCCGACATAGGAAACCAAATGTGCACAATTGAGTTTAGAGCCAAGAGATCATCCACAAAATCTCACCAGGACACACAATTTAATGAAGACTTGCTGTTTCACACAATGTGGAAAGTTAGTATATATTGAGAGTCCTACGCATTATCTTTGTGGTATTGCCAGAACATCCGAGTGATATGGAAAATATTCACGATGAAGATGGAAATCCTTCTAGAGCCAATATCAAACAAGCTCTTGGTGGGTGACATGTGAGATCTTTCCAAAGGATCAAGCTTGTGACTACTGGATAGAAACGATGGGGCGATTCATTATTGAATCAACCTTTGTCCAGGAAATGAATTGACGAATACTTTTGAAAAACTGTTCGATGTGCAAATCTTCTTTTCTCTATCACATCGAATGTGTATTCAGTTTCAAATATAAAAGTATTTCTGATTGAAAATTGATCTTTCTCATAAAACCTTCATCATATTGCAAAACTCTTTCCTCTAAGCAATACGCGGTTGTTTTCAAATCAATTTTTCATCATTCAGTGAATCTCAATTCACTGGTTCACTCACTCCATGTTGTCTACTTTGGGACGCTCCTGTTTGAGAACGGCTAGATCAAGCTGCGAAACCCTATCAAGGAGATTCCTCGGAATTCTACCTGATCACATGCAGTATTTATACTGATCAACGGGGAACCGTGGTTCTTGCAACTATATTCAACGAAAGTGAACAAAGACACTTTCGTGTGTTTTAGTGCTAACTGTTGTTTGCAGTAACATTGGACGGTTGCAGCTGATTGATATTGAGAAGTCAATTCACAACTGCATGCTCACAGCATTCACACTTAATTGAAGAAAATCAAGACAATCAAAGACATACAATGATGCTTCAGCTACTCTGATGAAAAGATGTCATAATCCAGAAAGTGTGAGCATGTCGGTCCAAAAGTCACAACATCACATGAAGGCAACACAATAAAGGGTGATCCAAAGATTTACTGTGGCTGATGATCTCAAAGAAAGCTCGAAGATCATCAACATGTGGATCAGTTCAAAGATCTTCACTGAAAGTACAAAATAATCGAACTATAAAGAGTCACTACTAAAGCACAAAGATTGCGGAAGTTGAAGAATTAAAGTCTACGAGCTCAGAACAGAATACAAAATAGAATGCTAGGATTCAAAATGTAGATCATGGGGTGACCTCCATTAGAGGGAGATTGTTAGGAATTGAAAATTCCATAGTGAAGTGTCGGTCACCCCAACTATTGTCTAGCATATGTTAGCTCGTAGACATATCGTTATTTACTAGTTTATTAGTTAGTTATTAGCTTAGTTTAGCTTAATGTAACACCGTGGAGGAAGGACGGGTTTTTACCCACTATATACCTGATCCACAGTCCGACAGGAGGACGAGTAGTCTGTAACTATAAATACCCCTTTCATCATTGGAAGGGGTGGTGCTTCTCATTCAAGCTAACATTTCTTTTTGTTTTTACTTTCTCTCTCAAGAACACCCTCTCTACTCTTTATCTCTCTAATGGCTAACATGTATTTCCATCATCCAAGACCACCCGAATCATCAAACAATATAAAAAGTATGATCTAACAGACTAAATTCGTAATACTCTAAAAACCACAGGGACCATTCATGTAATTAACTCAAACCATGTAGGATGCTTTATATTCAATATCCGGTAAAACAAACTTGCACGTACCAAAGTAGCACAAAATCTGAAAGTACGTTACATTAAATGTTATAAAAAAAATACACGTATCAAAACGGTATAAAGCTGAAAGTACGTTGCTATTATACGACTAAAACCCAAATAAAAATTGTTGGTTTGAGGTCTAAGGTGTTGAAACAGTAGTAGGTCATATTTTTTTATGAGCTTTGATACATGGGCCTAACTAAAGAGGCCTAAAATGAGACCTAATGCATAAATAAAATATAATTTATTTATGCATTAGGTCTTCTTTTATGCCTCCTTAGTTAGGTCCATTTATCATTTTCTTTTTTTTATATGGATTTCCATGAATCTGAGTAAAATGTCTGTTTTGAACATTGACGTCCCACTTTTTTTTTTGTCTTTCTTCTTTCAATTTGGCTTTTTACTCGATTGTCCTTGCTATACGGAGTAATGTATATTAATGGTTGATAAGACATTTATTCATTAATGCATCTGACAACAAATATTTTTAAAATATTACAAATGAGCCCTGTAATATTAAATATAAATCAATTTGCAATTATAGTTTACAAAACAAACAATATGAATATTATTATTCAATTACTTTACTTTTAATATATACCGAATTTAAATCTTATTCTAAGAGCACGTGGTATGAGGAGCATTTAACATGCTAAAGATCTATTTTTTTTTTATCATTGGTGAGTCAAACGATACCACCACTTAGTGTCATTCGTGAGTTATTTAAGCCATTCCACTAGCTCAAACAATTTTTTTTTTTTTTTTTTTTGAGTGAGTGAGTGAGTATTTTTAATGGTGTATTTTGTGTGACCCAATAACATGCTAATAGTGTGTTATGAGATAGGGTTTTTAGTTATTGGTGAGTTATTGGGAGACATATAATGTGACACTGAAGTGACATACGAATAACGTGTTATTGTTATCCACGATACTTTGTGCTCTAACCCTGTGACTATACCAAACACACCTTTAATTTTTGGTTTAAACCAAATATTTGTTTATGTATTTACATTCCTTATTTATTTATTTATGTAGTGATGATGTTTAGTTTGAAATCAATTACCCCAAAAAACACTTCTTACATTCAATTACAAAAATAAAAATTTTTAAATGCGTTTATCAAAATCGACACTTTAAAAATTTGAGATTTGCTCACCCTCTCTTTTTGCTCGTCGTTTTCAAAAAAAGACATGTTTTGTCGCTACAAGATATAGAACATGGAGAGCAAATGCTTGTTTGCTCCATGTTTTGTCGCTACAAGATATAGAACATGGAGAGCAAATGCTTGTTTGCTCCATGTTTGGTCGTTGTTTTTAGCTACAAGACGAAAAACATGGAGAGTAAATGCTTGCTCGCCCCATGTTTGCCTGCCGTTTTCAGCTACAAGACAAAGAACATGGATATCAAATGCTTGCTCGCCCCACGTTCGCTCGCCGTTTTCAAATAAATGTTAGTATGCGTTTCATCATTTTAGGGAGGGGCGAGCAAATGAACCGGCGAGCAAAGACAGTTTACTCGCTTCGTCGATTTTTGTAAAACAAGTTTAAATGATTTATTTTGATAAAAGTACAGATAAAGTGTTTATTTAAGAAAATTTCTCTATAGTTTAGATTGTTCTTCCAATTATGGACTTAAGGAAGTTAGGTTTTCTTGGGATAGTCTTATGATGTTATGAGTTCATGAACTAATAAAAAAATACATACATGGAATTCAAGTATAGTTCTTTGAATTTGTTTGTGTGCGATAACCATCTAATCATATTGGATTATCATCGTTAATGGTTACTCTTTTGAAACTTTTTTAACCATTTATTGAGAAGAGTTATTTTACATACAAAACTTTTTTTTACATAACAAGGGACTCATCTCCACCATCCATCTAAAAAGAAATCAATGACTTAGATTAAAAACATTTTATTATTTCACTTATTTTTTATAATTTAAATATTTTTTAAACCGTTAATCGTTAAACAAAAATAATTACACCATCGCGACGAGCATTTAATTATCTTTCTATAGACGGACACTTTATTATACTTTCGGAAAAAGAAAAAAAAGTTTTTTTCACGTTTTTTCGTCATTTTTTTGTTTTTCTTCGAAACTCGAATTTGCATGAAATATCACATATGATTTAACACTAATTTAAAGATCACATGTGATATTAGTGTTAAATCACATATGATATGTAATATCATATGTGATACTAGTGTTAAATCATATTTGATAAATCACATATGATATACATATCATATATGACTTAACACTAATATCACATGTGGTATTCAAATTAGTGTTAAATCATATATGATTTTTTCATGCAAATTTTAGTAATGTAAAAAAAGGAAAAAAACTTAAAAAAAAAACATGAAAAACACGAAAAAAAAAATTTCGAAAGAATATCAAAGTGCCTATCTATAGAAAGATTATTAAATGCTTGTCGTAATGGTATATTTTTTTCGCTTGACGATTAACGGTTTGAAAGATATTTATATTTGAAAAAAATGATGAAAGTGAGTTTATAAAATTGTTGAGATTAATCTCATATATTAGATATAATAAAAATATAGGGTGAAGATTAATCCCTTAGTATATATATAAGTTTTTGTCCTCAAATGATCTTAAATATATATATATTGTCTAACTTTTTTATTTTGGATTGCTTCATAGTTTAATTTTTCATTTTAACCGATCCAAATTCTTATGAAAAGTAACCGATGATTGTGCACGGCGTATTTTTTGTCTATATCTATAATAAATTATAAAGTATTTGATACTTTCTATGAAAGAAAGTCTTAAAATTTTAAGACAAAAAATATTATTATAAAAGAAAAATTAGAAAATTAAAGTAAAATTTAAAAATTTAAGTTAATTTAAATCATTTAATAATCCCTCCAATAATGATATATTTTAATAAAATTGTTTATAAAAAAAGATCACTAAACAAAAAAGAAATTGCTAACTATTTAGACTATTAATAATTTAGACATTTTACTTTTGAAAAATATATATCGTTATAAAGTATTTGGGATATACTAAATAAGAAGGATTTAAAATGAAAAATATTTGATTGTCATAAAAATAATCACCAGGTATCTACCCTGCATTGTATGTGTACCTTTCTAGTGTATGATAACCCGCACCTTGCAGCGAAATATTCTCGAATATTTTTTTATGATGTAAATATGCAATCACCTAACAACGTTTAGTAATACTTTTTCTCTTATAATTTTGAGTCTGTGAAGCAACTTAGACCCCGAGGATTATTCCACTAAAAAAGTCATAACCATGATTAATTTAAAAAAGTAAAAATATTGGGCAAATCGCATAAAAAGATAATCATCTTATTTCCAATTTCAATTAAAGGTACTATTCTTTTTTTTCTCAATTTAAGGTACCCGATTTTTTTTTGGGCCGATTTAGGTTTTTTTCTAACTTCCGTTAACTATTTCGTTAGTAAATTACATGTTTGGTCCTTGAGTTTGTATAGGCATTTAATGTTTGGTCCGTTAACTGTTTTTGCATGTTTCAGTCCGTTTTTGCACATTTTCGTCCGTTTTACACGCTTCGTCCATTTTTACACGTTTCCGTCCATTTTTTCGAAAAATTTTTTTCCAAAATTTTTCAAAAAAACTTTTTCGAAATATTTTTTTTCAAAAAAAAAATTTTCAATATTTTTTTTCCAAATTTTTTTCAAAAAAAATTTTTCGAAATATTTTTTTCCCAAATTTTTTTCAAAAAAACTTTTTCGAAATATTTTTTTTCCAAATTTTTTTCAAAATAACTTGTAGGATCGTTATATTTATTGTGTTGATGATTCTGGTGGTCTTGGATGATCAAAATACATATTTACCAATTTTAGAGAGAGAAAGTAGAGAGAGAGAGGGTGTTCTTGCTAGACGTTTACACAAATGAAAGATTAGATTGAAATGAAGCACCACCCCTTCCATAGATGGAAGGGGTATTTATACTTACAAACTACTCGACCTCCTATCGGCCTGTGGATCAGGTATACAGTGGGTAAAGACCCGTCCTTCCTACACGGTGTTGCTCTAAACTAAACTACGCTACAAACTAACTAATAAACAACTTAATAGCATAAATAACGACAAGTCTACGAGCTAACTTAAGCTAGATAACATTTGGGGTGACCGACACTTCACTATGGAATTTTCTAATTCCTAACAATCTCCCCCTAAGGGAGGTCACCCCATGTTTTACATTTCGAATCCTAGCATTCTATTTTATCTTTGTTCTTGAGCTCGTAGACTTGAATTCTTCAATTTCTGCAATCTTTGTGCTTTTGTAGCGATTCTTCAAAGTCCGCATTGATTTGTACTTTCAGTGGAGGCCTTTAACTGATCCACATCTTTGATGATCTTCGAGCTTTCATTGAGATCATCAGCCACAGTAAATCTCTCTGGATCATCCATAGTTGTGTTGCCTTCATGTGATGTTGTGACTTTTGGATCGACATGCTCACACTTTTGAATCATGACATCTTTCCATCAGAGTAGCGGAAGCCTTACTGGTTCATGATATTTGCAGCAGCGTAGCAGAAGCATAGTATAAAAATATCAGAACCAGGTTATGTAGATATGCACCAGTCATGATTTCTTCAATAAAGTGTGGTTGCTGTGAACATGCGGCTTTGGATTGACTCCTCAATTCTGATCAGCTGCAATCGTCGGGGTGTACCTGCATACGACAGTTAGCAATAAAGCGCACGAAAGTGTCTTTGATCACTTTCGTTGAATTGAGGTACATGGCCCACGGTTCCCCGTTGATCAGTACAAGTACTGCCTGTGATCAGGTAGGATTCCTAAGAATCTCCTTGACAGGGTTTCGCAGCTGTTCTAGCTGTTCTCAAACCGGAACGTCTCAAAGAAGACAACACGGAGTGAGTGAACCAGCAAATTGAGATTCACTGATTGATGAAAAATGATTTGAAAAACAATCGCGTATTGCTTGAATAAAGAGTTTTGCAATACAACGAAGGTTTTATGAGTAAGATCAATTTTCAATCAAAATACTTTTTGTATTAGAGAATGAGTACACATTCGACGTGCTAGCGAAAAGAAGAGATTCGCACATCGAACGGTTTTTCTAAAAGTATTTTTCAATCAGATATACTTTTTGAATTTGAAATGAATACACATTCGACGTGCTAGAGAAAAGAAGGTTTGCACATCGAACGGTTTTTCCAAAAGTATTCGTCAATTCCATTCCTGGACCAAGGTTGATTCAAGAATGAATCTCCCCATCGTTTCTATCCAGTTGTCACAAGCTTGATCTTTTGCAAGATTTCACATGTCACCCACCAAGAGCTTGTTAGATGTTGGCTCTAGAAGGATTTCCATCTTCATTGTGAATATTTTTACATATCACTCGGATGTTCTGGCAATACCACAAGGATAATGCGTAGGACTCTTAATATATACTTACTTTCCACATTGTGTGAAAAAGCAAGTCTTCAAGAATTTAGTGTCCTAGCGAGATATTGTGGATGATCTCTTGGTTCTAGACTCAATAGTGCATTTTTGGTTCCTTTGCCGGAGACTAGGGAGAGGGTCTCCTTCTTCAATATCAACAATCTCTAAGAGAAAGTCGATAGATTATGTAGGTTCCCCGTGAGAATGAAACAAGCCCTTTTAAGAGAAACTTGAGTGGTTTGGGAAGTTTAGTGCAGTGCATCACTGGGTCCATGATGTCTTGTCTTCAATACCAGTGTTACCTTAGTAACCACCAGTAGCATATGAATTGAACCCGGTTTCTGCCCTAAGGTTGAATTGATGGAGGGCTATTTCTTTTCACCCTTTTATCATTCATTTCTTTTTCATTCTTCAACCCCTTCAGTGCTTACCGAGACTTCATTACTAGAACCTTGTTGGGTTTATTCCAGTACTAGCTCTGTCTCAATCCGCACTCTTCCCATATTCTTATTTTTCTCCTTTTTTCAATATACCTAAGGACTCTACACTATCTAGTGGATTGTCCCTGGGTAGATCCATCCGGTTCTGGCGGATCGTGGGAACAAATACCTAACCTAACCATCCTTATAACACCATGCATAAAGTAAATTGGTCGGTCTTTTGGTATTGTTCTTTCCTTCATGAAACCAATTGAAAAATCATTTGGAAAACCAATCAAGGTACTTGTGATACGAGATCAAAGCATTTTGTACCTTAATAGTTTTGATCATTTAGAAAACCTCCCCCTCAACATGTGCGTATGATTTAGAAATTGTTTAGCACAAGGAGGCAAGAGGACTTTGAAATATTTTCTTTGATCACAATTTTCATACGAAAAAGCCATTTGATTTTCATGATAAAATTCTCCCCCTCAATATGTGCATAGGATATGTGAAATCATTTTTATCACATAGAGGCAAGAGTTCTTTTGAAGCACATCCACAATCACAAAATCCATTAAGAAAACCATTTGAAAACTCAATCAAGGTACTTTATAAATCACTTTAAAAAGCTTTCGTACATCGATAGTTTATTTGCTCCCCCTCAATATGTGCTTCAAGATTCGAAAGCGTTTAGCACATATGAGCGAGCAGCGTGCACAATTAAATCAAAACGATCACCTTTTATCAAATTTCATTATTAAATCACAAATTCTCCCCCGATCAAAAATATCAAACCCTTTGAGATTTTGGATCCCAAGTGATTTAATTAGGTTTAGAAAACATAGGAGAAAATGTGGCCAGGTTTAAATACTCATCTTGTTTTTGGATAAATGCTCCTCCTCAACATGTGCATTTTATATTTGAAATCGTTTGGCACATGGAGGCAGGAGTGCCTATAAAGGACTAAAACCAATTCCGTTAAAACAGATATGAGATTTAAATCACGATCTCTCACCCGATCAAAAATTTCAAACCTTTTGAGATTTGTGATCCCAATTGATTTAAATCATTTAAAAGAGTTTGGGGAAAGACGTGGCAAGATTTAATTTTTGAAAAATGACAGAAAAGGACCAATTTAAGACATTAAAGATTGTTAGTATCAGGTATGATAGTTTTTAAGAGATCTTTTAGTAAAATAAAACAATTTCACAATCAAACAAGAACAGAAAAAATTTCATTTTGAAAGACCTTGATTCTAAAGAAAAAATCATACCATGACATAACATTAAATCTTTAGATCACCACTTATATTGTACAAAGCGGAACTTTTGTGAAGAAATATCGTTTGAAAATATTTTATTTTAAATCACTCTCCCCCTCAATCCATGACCGTAGTCGATAATTGAGTGACTCAAGTTTTGATAAAATGAAGTCCGGTGATTTTCAAAATTTAGTCCAATATATTTTCAAAAACAATATTTTTCCATTTTCAAAACAATTTAATTCAATTTACTCAAAAATTGTTTAAAAATGGTATTCTGCACAAAGATATATTAAGTGGTTGAGAAGCTTCTGTTGTTGCTGTAGGGCTTGGAAGAAAAACCGTCTGCATATGCAGTGAGACTTCTTCTTATGTTGCATTTTTAATGCCAACTGAGGTCCAATTAAGCTCCGTTTCTTCAATCACTTAGAAGAAAACCATCTGCTGATGCAGTGAGACCTCTTACGTTGCATTTCTGCCAACTCTCCTTAGAAGTCCAATTAAGCTCCGTTTCTTCATTTGTCAACCCAAGATATCGTTACCCTTTCCTTGCGGCATCCAATCATGTTCATTTGTGGGATCCGGATCGGGAACATTCTTATATACCAATATACCTGCATATGTTAGTGAACACACATACAAATATATGGTGGTCGACAACACCCAAACAGTAATCGACTAATAAAAGTCAATTCAACGTAACAATCAGATCATATAAGGCATGTGGTTTATGTGTTAATCAAACTCTAATCATCTAAACCTAACAATCATATCCTAAATTCCTAGTCCTTCGACACAGGCAAATATCATTTTTAATTAAGCACGTAGGATAATTAAGAAAGCTCGTTAGATGATATAGATTTGAAAACATTCTCCCCCTCAATCAATGACTCATTTTTTTGAAAAATTTTAAAAGCGCAGAAGTCATTGATTGAGTTTGCAAATTAATATGAAAACTCTGATTCTGATTGATTTTCCAAGCAACTCATTTTACCACCATTTTGAAATACAACAAATATTTTTCTGAAGAATTTTAGACGGAAAAACATTTGTGTAGGAACAGCAGTCCTTCGACATACTTTCCTCAATTAGTTTTAGGATAAGTGCACGAAAATTGTGAAAATCGTTTAAGCGTAGCACTTTCCTTCCTTGAAGAGCGGGTTGCTATCAGAAATAATAGCAAACCATAGTTTTAAGCACGGGTTACAGTCTGAAGTAACTGCAAGCCATTTTTTGAAGCGCGGGTTACAGTCTGAAATAACTGTAAGCCATAGTTTGTGACATGTTTAGGAAAGAAATATTTACACCTCCTGCTCGAACTTCATCTATGGTCCCGTGCCATTATTGAATGACATTTCTAAGACCGCAGATGTTATCGATACCAGGAGACATGTCTTGAAAAACAATATTTTTGGTATTTTTGAAATTTTCTGATTTTTATGGGTTTTTGAAGGTTTTATATTTTTCTATTTTCTTTTTGAGGTTTTCTATTTTTGTATTTGGTTTTGCTGGTTTTATATTTTTGTATTTTGTTTTTTTGAAAAAATATATACAAGGATAGAATAGATGATATAGTTAAGAGGATGATGATACGAGTACCAAGATAAGAATATCGAGCAGCCTCGTTGTAGAAGATAGAAGTCATCATCTCTTAAACATTCACCACCAAAGCTTCCGAGGCTCTTGCATTGAAGAAAGAAATTGAACCATCTGAAAGAGAGACTTTGGCAGCTTCCCCCCAAACCGAAAATCCATAAGATGAGCATATTCGAAGCTCTATTTCAAGCTTGCCTTAGCCAGGTGCACAGATAAGCACACCACTATCATAAAATCCGCTGCTCCATTTAAGAACGATAATCAAGGATCTCCATTCGGGGTTATATCATCAAGAAGAATAGCAACGTATCATCCCACTCATAAATAATCTTCTCAAATTTCATAACCACTGAATTATGACGCAATCCATTCTAAAAGGTGTCAAGAGAACACTTCCCCCAAGTACTTAATTTGATGTAGTCAGTCTCTTAGTATAATGCTCAAGAACTCTCCCGAATACACTTCATGAGGGGAATGAAGAACACCTTCCCATGTTCACATTTTTCTTCCCTGATGAACGTGTATAAAGCTCAAGAACCCGAAGTACACCAATATCAAAGAACTCTCCCGAATACACATCATGAGGGTAATGAAGAACACCTCCCCTATGTTCACATCTTTCGTCCCTTATGAATGTGTATGAAGCCCAAGAATCCGAAGTACACACATTCCCAACGAGAGAATAACTGATAACACCTCCCTCATGTTACACATTTATCTCCCCTGAATATGTCGTACTTGTGTACCTCTTTTATCTTCAGAAACTTTCTCTAACATCTCTTCCCCCACATAGTTGGAATAAGAACACTAAACGCCTTGATGAGTAAAACCTTGAGTTTCTCTGCGGTCATGACATTTGTTTTCCCGGAATATCTTCAATCACTTAGAAGAGTTAAGTTCATCAAGTTTACTCGCCATGAGTCAAACCTTGAGTTTCTCTGCGGTAATAACATTTGTCTTCCCGGGATATCTTCAATCACTTAGAAGAATTAAGCTCATCAAGATTACTCGCGTTTAGATGCGTGTCTCCTTTCCCCTTGCTGGTTTTGATGCTTCAGAATCAGCAACTCATTGAAAGCCCGTATACTAGAAATTTGTTGAGAAGAACACTTGAATTCTTTGTGAGAATCAACTTGCTGAAGACTCTCTCTGACTATTTATATCAACCCTTCTGTAGACAATTTGAAGTGACCACTGAAGAAGAAAACCCGCTATACCATACTTGAAACTGAAGTCAACTTCCCCACATTTGTATCTTAAGCTTGCACCTAATGATGGAAGAACGGTGTAGAGAATTTATGCTTCAAGCAAATCTCTAAGTACTCACTACCCAAACAAAGTATGAGACATTAACACCTCTTGCGTTTATCCACACCGTCATATGCGTGTGACACTGAGTAAAACAAAGTAACTCCTAATAGTGATAGTTAACCAGGTCTTCAACCATCCACCTCGACTGCTGGTAACTAGATAAGCCAAGTCTTCAACTCAAATTCTTAAGCCTGAGCAAGTTATCAAATAAGAACACGCCTTTGTGAAAGTCAACTTCAATCTCAAATAAGTGATAAATGATTAACTCCGAAGTAATCACCTTGTGTCAAATGTCCAACAATAGTCAATATCAACGTCTCGAGTAGTCACTGCTAAAGAATATGAGCACGTCTAATTGGGAATTGAATCTGACTTATAACTTTCTCCCAATTAGTGCTCTCCCCTAAATCGAAAATTTGTTTGATAAAGGCCCAAATTAAGAAGAAGTCTTTAGATCGATAAATGCAACACGTCTTTAGTCTTCTAACATGTAGCAGAAAATGTAGAACAGACTGTAGACTCGACCTTCTTCAAGATTGTGCAGTTGGGGAATAGATAGTTAACATCTTCAACTCACACCAAAAAAGCATCCCACCAAAAAGCATCCCAATTAACTTACATCTTGCAAATCCCCTTAACTAAAATCTCTCCCAATCAAACAAGAACAGAAAGATGTTCATCAAGGAAATCAGCAATTAGGCCGCAACGAACACACAAGATGGTAACGCCAAACTACCAATCACATCAAACAAGAACAGAGAGATTGTTCGGAATCATCATGTTGATGTATACGTGAAGCATTAACCGGAAGCACTTTGTCAATAAACTCATCAATCCGAGTGAAGATGTCAACCAACGGCTCTTAGAAGAGAAAAACTCCATGTGAAGATGACCCGATAAAAAGAGGCTCGATTCTTACATGAGTTTAGAGCCGTATGACCATTTATATTCTCAAATATCAATCAACAATGCAAAAAATTCACACTTCTTCTCCCCCTCAAGAATTGCATACGGAGATGCCATTCTTGACTAAATAAGTGAAAATCATCCGAATGTTCTATTCACACTTCTCTCCCGCAAAATCAGCACATGATGTCGCCATCTTCATTATAATCGAGCAAGTGGAATGAGAAAACAATCAGTGGTAGCCCGGTTCACTTGATGACTGAAGCGTGATGAGTGTGTAAATACTCATCATTTTTGTACAAAATAAACTGCAAAATCATCTGAAAACACTCAGAAACACATCAAAATGATCAAAATATCACAAATCAGTGTTTTATGTGTTTTAAATGCAAAATTATCAAAATCAGATGAAAAACGTATCAAGTTTGCAAAATTGGCAGTTTTAGTTCCCCAAGTTTCATAAATTGTCAAAAATAGTCCCTGAGCCATAATTTCAAAAGCAAAAGTCACCAAAGGTCCTTTTAAAATCAAAAGTTGTCAAATTTAGTCCTTTGGTGAAAAATATGAAAAGTTTGAGAAAATTACAAAAATGGTCCTCCAAGTTTGAAAATTGGCAGAAATGGCCCCTGGAAAATGGCAAATTGGCAAGTTTGGTCCTTGTACTTATTGAGATTGTCAATTATGGTCCCTTGAAGCAACTTGGCAGATTTGGCAGAATAGGTCCTTGCATTTTCAGATTTGACAACAAAGGTCCTTGTGATTTAAAACCTTTTATCTCCCATTTGGACCCTATCAAACCCATATGACCCTGCCTTTTACTTGTGACCCCCTGTCATAATACAAATTGAACCCCCCCCCCTTTATAATATCTGGTCAAAGACCAGTCAAACCCATCACCCTTTCCCCATTTCCCTCCCACTGTCTGCTACTCCACCATGCCCAGCCACCAACACACCAACCCAGCCTCCTTCTCACCTCACCATGTCCCCCCCTCCTCTGCAAGCCTCCAAGAAGCATTAAATGCTCCCTTAACCACCATATCAACCCCCACTGGCTTATAAGAAGATTTGGCGCCAAAAAAACGTTTTGAATGGTTGAGATCAGTTTGAGCTAATCCAATGGCTTAGATTGTTGGGAAATGTTCAGAGGTGAG
Source organism: Chrysanthemum seticuspe (assembly GCA_019973895.1). Classification (NCBI taxonomy): domain Eukaryota; kingdom Viridiplantae; phylum Streptophyta; class Magnoliopsida; order Asterales; family Asteraceae; genus Chrysanthemum; species Chrysanthemum seticuspe. The sequence goes on along the minus strand of BPTQ01000009.1, from coordinate 207,023,982 downwards.
AGAAAAGAGCTTTGGATTATAAAAAGGAGCATTTGGAAGCAAGAAGAGTAGTCTTCTAGTTTTTAATTTTCTCTTAATGTCGTTTTTCAACTTAAAGCTTTAGTTTAATATAAATCCTATAATTTTTAGTTGTAATGTACTCTTTATAAGTTATTAAATCAATATAAATCATTTTCAAGTGCTAATTTAAGTTTCACTATGTATTCATGTTGTTAAGTTGACTGTTGAAATTTTCCATTTCCAAATCACACTCAAAAGCTTCATATCACTTGTTTCTCAGTTCCATTGAGCTTAAATAAGCTTAACATAGCTTTCTACAAGCTCACATTCAAGTTTTAAGCATAGTTGGATATTGGTCAAAGAAAGTCAAACAGGGGCATAATTGGAATTGATTGGGTCAATGGGTGAAGAAGCTATGGAAATGGGTTGATTTAGGTCTAGTGGATTGATTGAGATAGGTTAGTGGTCCTCTGGTTAACTGTTGCAATCTATAGCAGCTTTGGACCCTTTGTAAGTGAAATCTCAAGTTCTTTGCATTTTCTGATATTATAGTCAAAACTGGTTAAAATCTGTTCAAAAAGCTGTAATTAGGTTAAGTGAATGTGGTTTGATCATTGATACAAGGCTGCTCATTGTTTGTCTCTTTTAATCTTCACAACAGTCAATTACAAGGGTGTTTGGCTTAACAGGTTTAACTGTCATTCAGTTATATGCAGTGATTGACTTTTGTTTGTTCATGCTTGTTAGACTCATTTGAGTCCTTATCTGTCTTACTTTTGTGTTTATTACCTGCCATAGTCAAAAATCCAACTTACACTATCTCAACAGTTAACTGTTGAGATTTTTGCAAAACCAAATCTTGAATTGTGTTTAAATAACATAGATAAAGGTTGTATTAGCTTCATTCCATCATAATATAACAATCTCAGTCTTAAAATTGAATCCAAAGTTGGAAAAAGTCAAAGTTCCATTTTCATTTCAAAAAGTCAAAAACAGAAAATCAGGTTTTGAGCCAAATGGAAAGATTTTTCTAGGATTCATTTTTGGGTCTTATTCTGTGAAATTTGAAGTTTCATAAACTTCAACTGGTCTTCTAACTTATCACCATTTTTATTGATTTTTGCAAATTTTCTTTAAGCTCCAAAAAGGCTTGTACTTTGGGTCTCAGTTGCCCTGCTCCACTGATCTCAGTCATAAGCTGAGTTTCTCAGAAATTGCAGCTTGTGCACAGTGCTCAAAAGAGCTTTTCATAATCTGATTTTTGGTATATTTGATCTCAACCAGGTCTATTTTAAGTTCCAATTCATAGTTTTCATTTTGAGCTTATTTTCAAGCTTGTGCTTGTGCTTAAAGTTGGTACTCAGAACTGATTTTAGCTCAAACACTCAAAACATCAAATCTGTGAAATTGTGCTATCAGTGGTTGTAGTTTATTGATACTTGTTCCATTTTAGTTATCTTAGCTTATTATAGCTTGTTTATCAGTTTGGTAGCTTTTGGTTAGCTTTTGGCTTATCAAGTGCTTATTTCCATAAGCACTTCCATAGCAGTTGCATATTTCTCCACATAAGCACTTATTTTTCCATTTTTCTTATATTCCTAATATTATTTTAGACTTTTCCTGAAATTTTCAGATTTTTCTAAGTAGTTTTGCTATTTTTCTAAATTTAAATTAGTTTTTAATCAATTTTAATTAGCTTTTAATACAAAAACTTAAGAAAAGCTTCAAAAAAATAATTTTTCAATTTTCTTAGGTTTAGATAAATATAAAAAGTGAAAAAAGTAATTTTCCATATTTTTCATAGTTTATTTGGTAATTTTTAGTAATTTAATTAGTTTTTAATAGTTTTTAATTCCTAGAAAATCAAAAATAATCAGAAAAATACAAAAATAGTTTTGAAAATTCTATTTTGATATTTTAGATTTTTCTAAGTCTAAATTTTATTTTTCTAGCTTTGTTTCAGAATTTCTTGTATTTTAGCTAATATTTAATAGTTAAAAATAGTTTTTAATTAATAGTAATTAGATAATCAGTTTTAAAAATAATTTTCTTTTTCTAAATATTTTCTTATATCATTAGGTTTGTAAAAACATCATTTTCATATTTTTAGGGTTAATATTGCTTTAGTTTCACTTTTTAATTTGTACGTCGCGTAGATTTTAATTTCAGTTTCGTAAATCATAAAAACAAAAACATCATTTTAATTTTAGTGATAGCGTTTATTTAATAGATTTTATCTTTTTAATTTCCTCTCATTTGCATTTTAGCCTTTGTATTTGTTTGATATTTCTGTAGTCATAATAATCTCAATTACCCTTTATCGTTCAAATTTCTCGATCACTAGACGTTGATTGATCCATTGCATAGCTCGCTGGGACATAACGACCCGGGGAGACTCTATACTCTCCTGGATTTCATTGTATTGGTTTTTGAGCAGTTTTAAGTCCGTTACAGTCTGTCATTCACAAGTGGCAGACTAGTGTGATTAGACGTGACTGTTTGGAACCAATCAAAGCGCATGGAAAAAGTATGAAGCATGTTGATGAGAATGGTCATAATAAGAAGATTTCTCTTCTTCAGAAGATAAAGCGCACTGAAGCGTACACTTTTCTTTTCTTTAGAGAACGAGGCCTGAACTGATGTGAACAGACGTCATAAGAAGATTTCTCTTCTTTCGAAGATAATGCACACTGAAACGTACACATTTCTTTTCTTTGGAGTACGAGGCCTGAACTGATGTGAACAGACGTCATAATCTCTCTCTTTTCAGCTCTCTTAGCAAAACATGTAATCAACCCCATTATCATTCAGTAGGCTCTTTGTCGTGACAGCGGATGGAGAAAACCCAATATGATGAATTTGTCCCTGAAGTAAACTAACCCGAACTCGTGACTTAAACTTGCACATATGTAACAAAGAGCGGTGCCGAGAATTCATGCTCCATTGAATCTCTTAAGTACTCTATACTCTTCAACCAACCAACCATCAAGTAATAGACGTACATTACCTCTTGAAAATCCACAATTGAATGTGACACTGAGCACTACAACGTAACTCCTTAAAGTGATAGTTATTTTGTGGTGGTATGAGCCCAAATCCCCCAAGTGGTAAAAGAAAAGGTAAAAGACACCCAACAATAACTAGATTTCCAAGTCTTCATTTTTGATAATAAGCTCGAACAAGGATCTAGAAGAATCTTCATCCAACCATCCCCGATACCTTCAGATACTAAGTACACTTGCCCGTGATATTTTACTTCAACCTCAAATAAATAATAGTGAATTAACTCCGTTGTCACATCTTCTTGGTTAAAAGCTCAAATCTAGCCTCCTTTGACGTTTTAAGTGAACAATGATAATGGTTTTTATCCCGACCATGGTTAAAAGCACATAACCCCGTAAAACCATGTAATAACCAAACTGCCATGACGAAAATTCAAATACACATCCAATTCATGAAGTACACCCTTTTATCCTTTCTTCGAAGCAGAAATCGTAGCACCAGCATCAAAAGAGATCCCGACATACACTTTCCTTTCTCCAGGATGAATCCTTCAATACGGGATTTTACAATTCTATGGTTTAAACCGAGAAATAGTTTCTTTCGCGGGATTTTACAAAACCAAGAATAGACCGTAAGAAAGATCCGGGAATGCACTTTACAATTATCAGGATGTTTCCATTGTCACGGGATTTTACAAGTCTATGATTTAAACCGAGAAATAGATTCTTTCGCGGGATTTTACAAAATCAAGACAAAACCGTAAACAATATCAGTTTGAATGTTTTATGACAACTTTGGTTTCGGTGAATATCTGTTTTTAAGGGAACATGCAGCGGTTCATCAACGGTCCATTATCCAACATCATCAACATCATCAACCATCTGTTCAATACTTTGGTAAACACATCATCCACATATTCTGTTGGCTGTTGCTGTGACCACTTGGTGAAGTAAACCCGATATACCAAACTTGATCATGAAGTAGAATTCCCCAGATTTGTTACTTAAACTTGTACTAATCCTCGTGAAAAAGAAACGGTGTACCCAATGTACAAAACCTCTTGACATTCTCAACTGAGTGAGACACCGAAGTGATAGCTACGTTGTGGGTTAAATGAGAAAGAATCACAAACACAACTAAATAGCCAAGTCTTTATCACCCTCTATAAACGCCCAAATAAGTCATCTTCGTGGAAGGGTAGAAAGAAAGAAGACGAAATAAGTAAACGCGCCCGGAAAAACCCTCACTTCACATCCAAATAAGAACTACCGTCCAAACAACCCCTCAGTCAACCTTAATCAATTCAAGCCAAGCCGTGACATAATAATCATCGTGAAAATGTATATACCAAAGTCTCAACCCTCATACCATAACAACAAAACTCATCAAATAGCAAGTCTTACATTATCCAATTTCACATTTTTGTCAATTCACATAAAATGCACACATAAGCCTATGATAATTGCAAAACCATCCAACCCTTTTTCAATTCCAAGCTTCATGGCCCAATTTTCAAACGAACTTGTATATCAATCACTTATACTCCCGTTATGATAAAAATAGAAATTGTAAGACAATCTCCAAAATTTATATCAACCTCCAAACGAAAAACGTGATTATTCCATTCAAATTCCAAAGCCCAAGTGAGGTCACCACCTTCAATAATTCATTTCACCAATATTAAGCTCAAGTCGTGATCTTATGTATCTTTCCGTGAAACTTTATGAGACCAAAAATACTACTCTTTACGCCAATATATCAAAAGTGTATCCAAAATTTTTGTTATATAAAAAAATTCGGATGACCAATTTTATGAGGATATATGTGCGTATGAGAAGATCAACATTAACTCACTGAAATATATTATCACCAGCCCACTTCATGTCCATTTCAATCCTTAATACACAGCCCATTCCATTTTCCATATTGTTCGGCCCAACAAAAATTCAAATAACCACACGGGCCATTATGATATTCACGCAGAATCTGATTTAAGCCCAACTTACTCCAAATCCAGTCAAACCCTAATTTTTCGGTGTATATAACTTCACTTATCCCACTTAACTTTGCCCTAAACTTTCTCACACCAACCCTAATTTTTCACATAAGTCGCCTCCTTCTCTTCTGTATGCAGCACAAAAAAAATCATCTTTCATAATTAAATCTTCATCTCAAATCTCATTCATAATAGCAGTCATATAAATCCTTCGCTAGAGATTTAACACAATGAACTCAGAAAAAGGAAAAAGCCACAGGGATGGCATGAGTGTTTAGTGACTGCCATGAGATCAACCGAATGGTTCCAGGGTAGGTTTTAATTTTTATTTCATTCGTTTTCTCCCTTTTTTTTTGACCGAACATAAAGGAGAATGAACCTATTAAAGGTTTTGTTCTACCTTCAATTTATTCGGATATTCTCATGGTTACATGGATCTATGATGTGATAGGTTCGAGTGTACAACATATGTAATGATTTGTACGAACACTTGAATGAAACTGAGATAAAAAAACTTTTTCATTTGATTTTTGATTTGAACCTTTGTCTGCTTATTATCTTTTAACCGAATCTCTTAAAGGCCAAGAAATGAATTAGTAATTGTGTAGAATGAATAAAAAAAAGAAGTAACATTCTTGTTTTCTACCTTTTCTTAAAGATTCGTACATATTTTTGAAGTAAGTACTTCAAATAGAGATCGATGATGTATTAGATGATTTTCGTACTCAAAGACCTTCGAGTCTTGTACTTACTTTGAGTAACACGAAAAACATAGACTGAGATCATGTATTTATTTGAGTCGAGTCTTGATCTAGGTATGGAGATGGTGAAGAGTTAGGATAGATAGAGGGTTGATATTGGATTCGGATGTGATATGGGTCGACTGATGATGTTTAATGATAACTGAAGTCGATCATGAGTTTTGGTATTTGGTATATGGTATTTGTTGTGTGTTCGTGGTCTTCTTTCATTCTTCTTCTTCATTTCTTTCAAGTTGCATCAGTCAAAGGGTCACAACGACAAGTCACTAGACCAAGTCTCTACGACTAAGTCGCTAGACCAAGTCGCTACGACTAAGTCGCTAGACCAAGTCGCTACGACTAAGTCGCTAGACTAAGTCGCTACGACTAAGTCGCTAGACCAAGTCGCTAAGCCAAGTCGCTAAGCTAACTCGCTACGACTTGTTAAATAACAAGTCGCTAGTTTTTTTTTTTTTTTTTTTTTTTTTTTTTTTTTTTTTTTTAAGTCGCTATGCTCAAAAGCAAGTCGCTATGTTTAAGCACAAGTCGCTACTGCAATACAGTGAATCTGGACATCTTTAAAGGACAACTCGCTAGCAAGAATATATGAGTTTTCTGACCACTTTTCCGACCAGCTTATTAGAAACTAAGAAAACTGCATAAAACTGCTTCTTTTGACTGTTTGACCAAGAAAAGTTACCAAATTGACCACATTGACAATAAAGTTTATGACCCATGTAAAGAACTGTATCTCAAAAGATGAATATTGAAGAGTTTCATAAAGAGCTGTTTGGACAAAAGATGTTTGGACAAGACACATGATAGGTTACCACATGACAGTTTTGACCAAAAGAGATATCCAAAAGCATGTTACAAACAGATTCTCACAAGAATAGGAACAAGAAAATTATTCCGACCATAACAGATAGTAACAAAACAGTTAGCGACATGAACCAAAACAAACCATAAACAACAACCATGGTACGAACCACACAAATCAATACAACACAAAAAACCTTGGCTCTTGATACCAATTGTAGGATCGTTATATTTATTGTGTTGATGATTCGGGTGGTCTTGGATGATCAAAATACATATTTACCAATTTTAGAGAGAGAAAGTAGAGAGAGAGAGGGTGTTCTTGCTAGAGGTTTACACAAATGAAAGATTAGATTGAAATGAAGCACCACCCCTTCCATAGATGGAAGGGGTATTTATACTTACAAACTACTCGACCTCCTATCGGCCTGTGGATCAGGTATACAGTGGGTAAAGACCCGTCCTTCCTCCACGGTGTTGCTCTAAACTAAACTACGCTACAAACTAACTAATAAACAACTTAATAGCATAAATAACGACAAGTCTACGAGCTAACTTAAGCTAGATAACATTTGGGGTGACCGACACTTCACTATGGAATTTTCTAATTCCTAACATAACTTTTTCGAAATATTTTTTTTGAAAAAAATTTGGAAAAAAAATGTTTAGAAATTTAAAAAAAAAAAAAAAATTTATTTCAAAAAATTTTCAAATTTTTTTTAAAAATATTTATTCCGAAAATATTGAAAATTTTGAAAAAAAATCAAAAAAAAAAAAATTTAATTTTTTTTTTGTGGTGATTGGTGGTGTTGGGTGGTGGTGGTTAGTGGCGGTGGTGATTGGTTGTGGTGGAAACGTGCAAGAACAGACAGAAACGTGCAAAAACGGACGAAAATGTGTAAAAACATACGAAAACGTGAAAAAACAGACAAAAACGGACGAAAACGTGTAAAAACGGACGAAAACATATAAAAACGAACGAAAACGTTTGCAAGCGTATGAAAACGGATGAAAATAGACCAAACATGAAATGCTTATACAAACTCAAGGACCAAACATGTAATTTACTAACGAAATAGTTAACGGAAGTTAGAAAAAAACCTAAATCGGCCAAAAAAAAAAAAGTCGGGTACCTTAAATTGAGAAAAAAAAAGATTAGTACATTTAATTGAAATTGGACATAAGATAAGTACTTTTTTATGCGATTTGCCCAAAAATATAATAAGAATAAGTTTGCGACGAGCGAGAACAAAAAGATTGAAATACGTCCAAAATCATGAAAAAAAATAAAATAATCTATACTACTTATAAAACATTTATCACTCTCTTTCTTAAATTTTTTTAAGATGTCATTAACGTGTTTTTTAAGCATTACATTTTTTAATGCATAATGTACAAAATACATATGTTTCACTAGTTTATCTTTCACAATATTTTAATGCTTTATTTATTATTTCTTTTTAAATTAGTTTAGTTTTAATGCAAAAATGCACATATAAATGAATATGATTTTAAAATGCATGTAAAACTACGAAGTTCCAAAACTATTATTATATCGTAAGAGTGTTTCGAGAACCAATCTAAATAAATTTTGAATTATTTTAAATAAAATTAACTACAAAAGTAAAAAACGATTTTTTGTAAAAGTTGGGACAATTGTTTTTAAGGCAAATGATGTAAATGTGCAAAGTGCTAAGTACTAATTTAATGATTAATATATTAGTATATTAATTATTATACTTTTCATAGATAACTCTAAATGATTGCTTAAACATGTAAGTTTTCTTTACATTATAAAAATTCTTTTATTTATATCTTCTATCTATTTGGGACAAGTGTTATAAACAATACTAGCAGGGTACCCGCGCGATGCGACGGCTGATACCCTGTAACTATATTTTGCGGCGAGCAAGATTGTGTTTATGGTCTCAGGTAGGTACTATTTAAAGATCTATTCTAGTAACAAAACCTGATGTTTTTTCGTATTTCCTTCTTTGCTTCAAATCTTGTACCTACTGGATCTCAGTTTTTTGTTTTGGGCGGCCGGATAGTTAAACTTAGTCAACTTGACTTAAAAAATTATGTATTTTACATACTTGTAAATTATATATACTAATGAGAGGGTGTTTTAAATTGTGTATTAAATGTATGTAAAAAAGTGTTTTTTGTAGTTTGATTTGTGTTTTACATAGTTGTAAATTACGGAGTATGTTTTTTGACTTATATTTGCTTAAAATCTATTTTAAGAAGTCTTAAAAATTAAATATGAGGGAAGTGTCTAAATGATTTATAAGTAGTATTGATTAATGATTCAAACATTTTCATAAATATATACTTTACAAGATGCATACATTATAAGCACTTTTTTATTTATATATTTTATCTATATGGGACAAGTGTAATAAATAATATTAATGATACAAACATGTTCAAAAATATATTTTATTTATTTATTACGAGGTGTTGATTATTACATATATATTTGTGACTACGAACTACTATCAACTAATTTGACCATAACCCCATAAGATTATTAACTACCGCAACGCAAAATCACGCCACTTTCAATTGTTTTTATATAAATTAGTTTGATATTATCCATCACTTTTTTTAAAGTTACTCAAACTTATTATGTTTTCGCTATTGGTTAAGTTATTATAAGAGAAAACATAAAATTGAAAATATTTTTTGCCGAAAATTTTATTACTTGATACCCGCCGTCGCAACGCGCGGGTACCCTACTATAATATTCTAAATAGTTGAAATATGGGACATGAGACTTTTGGCATCCGCAAATTTATCGTCACATAAAACGTTTCAGATTATAAAGCATGATTTATTAAAATTTTTTATTTCAGAATACCTGCCGCCGCATCACGTGAGTACCCTGTAAATAATAATAATAAGCCAATTCTATTTGTCTATTGAAAACCATTATAACTTTGTAATTACTTTGGAAAGTAAATATTTATTTTCGTTTCTTATTTAATGTTTTTATAATATAATAGTTGAAGGTGGAAATGAAATTTTTGTTTACAAATTAATCCTTTTACGATGTTTTATGAAAACTAATTACTATTTGAGGTGGTTTTACTATTTTATCTACATTTTGAGTGGTCTTATTTTAGGATGTTTTATGAAAACTATTTATTATTTGAGGTTTCACGGATGTTATCTACATTTTTAGTGGTGTTTTGTGAAAATTAAATATAACGGAAATGAATTATTTTAATGAATAGTAACCCGTTTTGTTATATTCTTTTGCCAAATATACATTAGTTAAATTGTTGTAGTATACACATATAAAACGTACTAGTGAGAGATATTAATTCTGAAAATTTATGTTGATATAGTTGGGACTTGGGAACCAAATTTTTCGCCAGCTGTCAGATTTTTTTCCTAACTTTTCAAGGCCGAGTTTGGTGAATCTAACGCAAGAAACAAGGGTTGGTTAATTAGAAATAAGGCTTGTAAAACGTACTAGTATAAATTAAATTAGTCCACGATATATCTTCTAGAAATAATATACGTTGTGAGTAGGTAAGATATCTTTTACAATGGTAGTTTAGTAGTAACGACTACAAAATTGTCCAACAAATTGTGGCGACATTTTACCCTACATATTAGGGGGTGAGCAGTTGAGCACAAAAACATATAAACCGAATTGACATAGAAAAAACCGAACTGAAAAAAATGCGCGTCATGACAGCGCAAAGATGTGAGGGTGACCTTCACGCTATGCAATAGATCAAGACGTTAGCTTAAGCCTTAAGGCGTGGCATGAGATGAGACATGGAAATGTGCGACAAGGCACGCTAATGCGTTATTCACTAATTCGTGACGCCTTTTTTGAATTCAACTATAATGAAAAAAGTATTTTATTTATTTATTTATTTTTTTGAAATGAAGAAGTTACATGTAAAGATAATTTCATAACTTAGCTTTTTTATGCATAACACTTTTTGTAAACTCGATATATATATATATATATATATATATATATATATATATATATATATATATATATATATATATAAATATACACACACACACTAGTGGCAAAACCCGTCCGATGGACGGGTATGACTTGTGGTTTTTATTTTTAGGATTTAGTAGAACAAATATATACTAAAAGTAATTAAAAGTTAATAGAAACGGTTAAAATCTATAATTGATGTTACCATAATCCATAAAACGGCTAAAAGCATGTAAGGATTTTGATTTGTGGTTTTATTTTTAGGATTTAGTAGAACAATTATATACTAAAAAGTAATTAAAAGTTAAATGAAACGGTTAAGATCTATAATTGATGTTACCATAATCCATAAAACGGATAAAAGCATGTAAGTACTTTGATTTGTGGTTTATATTTTTAGGATTTAGTAGAGCAAATATATACTGAAAAGTTATTAAAAGTTAAATTAAACGGTTAAGAACTAATAATTGATGTTACCATAATCCATAAAACGGCTAAAAGGTGGTAACTACTTTATAACATTTTGTTCTAAACAATATTAATCATTAACATCTTTTACATTTGATAATATTATTAACATTTATTATTATTATTTTCTCTACTTTTTTTTTTTTTTTTTTTTTTTTTTTTTTTAATTTTTATTATTTGCATGATCAAGTGAAGTAATGATTACACCCCATATATGTATAGCTACTCTTAATAAATTAATATAAAATCAAGTTAATCTCTTAATTTCATTTATAGGTTAGAAGTATAAGTGTTTTTCTTGTTTTAAACACATATTTCTTCTTGTTTTCTGCAACTCATCGCGATCATCAGGTAAATATATGTTTTTTTTTCTAATTTATATGTATATTTAAAAGCGTGTGTGATTATTTCTTTATGTTAATAAGATATGTTGTATTGAATTGCATATTTTAGTTGTTATTTGTTATACGATTTTATGAAGTATGTTAATAATGATTTTGAATATTTTAAAAGGATTAAAAGGAGTTAATGATATGTATATATGTATAGTGGTATGATTTTGATATTGCATCTTTGTTAGGTTGTTTGATTGAGAAAGTCCCACTTGGTTATTTTTAATTTTTTTAAGGATCAGAAGTTGTTAATGATATGTATATATGTGTAGTTGTAGTATTTTGATATTGCATGTATGTTAGATTGTTTGATTGAGAAAGCCCCTTTTGGTATTTGGTTCCGACTTTTTTGGTTGAATTTTTTATAATTGAACTGGGTAAAATATGTTTCATGACCGTAATAGGTTTTGATTTCTTGGTGGGTAACATGATATTTGTTTGGTTAGTATTCCAGTTGTTGTTTTGGATTTAGGCAGATTTTGAAGAATATTGATTTTGGTAGGATATATAAAAAAACATTTGTTTGTTTTAATATATTGAATATCAGAAAGGGGAAAAGGTTAATAGGTTATATGAGGTAGATAGGAGGAAGTTTGTTTGTATGGAGTAAAGGTGTTGATCATTGCATTGTTGTTGGTCCTGAATGAGATCCATCTGCATCATTGTTCGCCGACCACCACCAACTAATTGAATTCTCATATTCTCGTTTGTCACGTAGATTATGTTGCGGGCGTTCATTATCCAGTGTGGTGTCACTATTTCGTGTTGCAAATGATTACCAAAAACTTTAGTTATGTTCGTGAATCCGTGACAAAGCAAATGTCTCATAAGTGGGGTGGGTAGAAGCTTTTATCTTTGTATTTTATGATACTTGTTATGAAGAAAGTTGAAACAAATAGCTTATTTTTTTTACATTATAATTACGGTTCTTAATTTCGGTTTATAGTTATGTTTGACGTACGTGGTAAGGATATATATATATATATATATATATATATATATATATATATATATATATATATATATATATATATATATAGTATTTTCATTGTCTCGATCATCTTTATATACAAAGTTTAAAGCATGCTCTTGCAAATAAAGTTATTAATGATCTTCTATGATTTTATGTTTTGTTTTAAGTAGCATATATATCTTGTGGGAACTCTTACCCATTATCTTGTTAGAAATCTTGTAAATTTGTTGCTTTTTTAGTGAGCCTATTCCTGATACCTCAATAGCACGTAGATACCGGAAGACATAAAAAAGTTAACAATTGCAGATAGAGCTTAAAACATTTTTTAAATGGCGAAAGTAAGACACACAAATAATTATTAGAGATATTAATGCATTCAAATTCACAAGTATAAACAATACTACATATAGCAAAGTTACTATAATGGTGCTACTAAATACAAAGCCAATCCAGAATCAGACTTGGAATCTTACATCATAGTGAAGTGTCCTTGTTTGATTATACAATAGTTGCCAATTTGTGTATTGCATGCACTTTTAAAATGCTTATTGTGACTCGAATCGTCAGAATAGGATTACCACTTGATTATCGTATTCATCATTGAGCTGAAATATGGCTTACTTTTCATTTCATATAGCCCATACGACGTTGGCGTCCGCTGAACATAACCATAGAAGTATTCCGGACTTTCTATATCCCGAAACCTAAAATAATAGACAAGGATGAAATAGAGGTTGAACACTATAATTTGGTCTCTTGCTAGTCATATGACTGCACCCATATGTCTATGTAGTTTATATACAAACCTGTTATTGGCATGGCATTTATGAATTGCAAGAGATTAGAACAGGAAATCGTATATAACTTTCAAATAATAGACATCTCAACACGAAACACTATAACGACAACAACATCGTCCAAATGGCATTGACGTGTTTATCTCAGAAACAATTTAACTAAAATACGTTTCATTAGAACATATTTCGCATCACCACAAACCGAAACTGGAATATACATTACTATTTATTAGCAAGGCCGTGACGAAATTTAAATTAGCCACATAGGTATTGTTACCTTTTCACCACTCAACGGTTTGATCTTATGCAACCCAAAAAACTTACTTATCAGCTGAAAACTAAAGAGCATAAGTATTTTGTTTGGTTTTGCCTTGAATTATCATCATCATCTGTTCCTACCAACATCCTTGTTGGCTCTGTGTCGGGATGAGCTGCAAGCTGATGATAGAATTTTATCATGAGCAAGAGCAGACCTAAAAGTGATTGTTGCCTTCCTTAAATGTAGAAAAAAACTGTTCCAATGCCCGAAATACCGAAAGCATACATAACTACATGAGTGCCCATAGTTCAGTAAGGCTATTTTGAATAGGGGTTCCACTCATGAGCAGATTTTTTGGCACAATATAATGCTCTTTAAGAACATTATACAAAACCTGAAATGGATCAAGTAATCAGTAAGCTCAAATATACCATAAGGAGAAACATCGAGCCACGTTTCCTTTTGCTTTTTCACATAAAGAAAATGTAAAAAGGCTGACCATAAGATAAAACATATATGAGCAATTTAAGTTACAAATAATCTAATATTTTAAGGACCGCTAGGGGGTGTTTTCGATTAACCACCCTCTGTGAATATGCGAAGTAAATTTAAACTTGTAACAACAGCAACCCAAGAAATGCGAAACAAAGTTCTTTTTCTAATACTAATACTCGTGTTACTTACATGTGCATATAACCGAAGGTTGTCACGTATCACATGCTTACGCAAAGAAGAACATGTTTTCAAACTTGTAGCTGCAAGCGTGCAAACAGCAGATGACATGCACCTCCAATTCCTAATCGAGGCTCGGTCTCTGTTGCTCCTTAAAAACTGCTGCAGATGAAGATCAATATGTAAACAAATAAACATGTATTAAAAAATATCCCAAACCCACCATTGCAAGGCTTTCTAGCAAACCTACACATTCCTCTTGTACATCAATTTGCATCTCCAATGCCTCCGGCGTCTTAACCTCAACCGTGTCACATTCTGCTTCAACTTCTCACACCATAACCAAAAATTCTTACCCGTAGCAAGATGCACCATGTGGTTCAGCACAAACCTCAAGGTTACCAAGTCACTGTTACTAACGGTGGTCGACTTACTTTTGACATTCGTGGTTGCCATTCTTTGTTGTTGGCACGCGTACCGCTAGAACCTTGACTATAGCATGAAGTGTTGCCTATGTCTCGTGCTCTTAATAAGGTGAAACAATGGGCTAGTTGGGTTGCTGGTCAAAATGATGTTCAACAATCATAATAATATACACGTACAATAAAAGAAAAGTATGTACCTTATCACTAAGCAGCCTCGACTGTTTCATCATTCCAATACTTGTATCATCTGCTCATGAACATTCTTAACTACTACAAACTACACTTGATCAGGCTCCAACTTGATAGGCGGATAACTTGGGCTTCTGTTAGTAGGTCAGCAACAACAGGAATCTTGTCAGGGATCTTTGTTTTTGCAGCACCATTGGTTTATGTGGCAGTCACCATCTCTGCAATTTCCAGGCGTTGTTCCACTTTTTATACTGCAAAAAGGGATTATTGCGACTACAAACAGATAATTTGTTTCAAAATGAAAATCCAAACACTCCCTATAGATAGCCAGATACTTTGATTTTTCATGACATACCTGTCGAATCAAAGGTACCAATCCATTAGAAATATAATATTTGCTTTCAATACATTTACCTTTTCCATTTAGAGTTCTACAGGTGGTTTTTATATGGCTGCTAAAGGGGTTGTTTTGTTTCTGGTTGTTGTAAGTGAGTGTTTGGTTGTGGTCAGGGGTTGTTTGAATGGTTGTTGTAATGGGGTGTTCTGCTACTGCCAGGGGTGTTTGGATGGCTGCTACAAGGGGGTGTTTGGTGGGTGCTGTAAGGGGTCTAATGGGTGAAACATTCCCAAGAACAAACAAATTTTAGGTATATATATATACTAAAATCCTATAATAGAGTTTCAATATTGATAAGCCTTACAAAGAAGAAGCCTACAAAAGGTGGATAACTTTGACATGAAAGTACATGGTCATGCATGCTGGCCAGTAGCACTTAAAGATCTAAGGATCCTGAGTTATATTGTAGTAGGATATAAAAAAGGGGGGCAGCAAGACACATAATAAAAGAGAAGATTACCTACAGATGACTCCAAAATGATGCCAAAGATTGAAGCCAGTCTGATAGGTTAAGACATGTGTAAAAGGAATCAAGAATGCTTTAAGACAATAAAAAGCCAAGTAACTCGCTTTCAGTTGTGTTTACCCCGTAACGGGTCAAACCGATGAATTTAGCTAAAGGGGGAATAGGTCAAATGGGCTAAGGTCTCGGACCTTTTCTAATTCATAATTGCATATAACCTCTAAAGCCTTTTGTGATCATAATTATTGAATTTAGGATCTAGGATGCATCACTTGTGACAAACATGTTTAAATCAATAAAAGGGTAAGCTTAAAATTCGATATGTATATATAAGAAGACTGACCTCTGTAAGTACGGACTCTGTTATCGAATATCAAGCAATGGCCTGGGCAATTCATGGGCTTGAGACCAAACACCTGCTTCTCTATCTGCATAGAAAAACAATGCAACAACTTAAATTCTCATTTAATAGTAACATTATTAGATCCTTAACGTGAATCTATTTAATAAAAAGACTCATCAAAAGCCTCAAATATGTCAATGCTAGGTTGGTGAATAGTAAATACAATTGTTCTTCCTGTGTCAACAATATTCTTCATAGCCCGCATCACAATGGCAGCTGATCTAGCATCCATTCCCGTTGTAGGTTCATCCATGAATATAATGGATGGATTAGCGACAACTTCCACAACTATTGTGAGCCTCTTACATTGCTCTGCTGACAGACCACTTACCCCAAGAATGCCAACCAAGGAATCTTTTATTGAATAAAGCTCAGCGGTTTCCAGGATTTCCTTTATGAAACTCTATACATTTTATCAAAGAAAGTTGTATTTACTAACCAAATAATTGTGAAATCAGTATGTATGTGTAAACATTCCATACCAAATTATTATTCTGTAGTATATACTATTAATACAAAGTAGGGATTAAGTGAGGTAGGATCCTACAGGATCAGTGTAGCGCCCACACAGGAGTTTATGGGCTTATGAACTTAGCAAACACAGTAGTTTGTGTAAGATATAGGATTCCACAAACACACTAAACCATAATCACATGAGGCGTTCAAGTAGTTTAGAGAGAGAAAGTTCTAGGGAGAGAAATGGAAGAGAGTTGGGAACTATGTGAAACAAAGAAAAAATTGTATTGAAGCTCCAACCCTCTACCTTGGGAGGTAGAGGGTATTTATAGTGTCTTACAAATAAACGCCACCTACGGGCCGTGGATCAGGCAAACAGTGGGTAAAGACCCGTACGTCCTCCACGGTGTTACTTAACAAACTACTTACTAACATAACTTGACTACGACTACAAGCTTTCTATCGAATACATATACTTGAGGTGACCGACTCTTTAACGATTGAATTTTCTAATTCCTAACAATCTCTCCCTAAGGGAGGTCACCTCAATTTACAATGAATACAAACAGATATTACATTGGATTGTTCTAGGATTCTTGATTAAGTTCCTTGCTCAGTAGCTCGTAGTCTTTGATTCTTTATGTTCCGCATGTTTGGATAATCCAAGTGGAGGTCTTTAACTGATCCACGTGATGATGAGTTTTGAGCCAGCATTGAGATCTTCAGCAAACAAAAAATCTCTGACTCTTCCTTTGTGGTGTTGGTATTATGTGATGTTGTGACAATTGGACCGACATGCTCACATTCTGGATCATGATATATTCTCATCAGAGTAGCGGAAGCTTTTACTGGTTCATGATATTTGCAGCAGCATAGCAGAAGCATGGAGTGAAAGTATCAGAGTCGTTGAAGCACTTATCATGATTTCTTTTGAGATGAATGTGTAGTGTGAGCATGCGGCTATGGATTGACCGCTTCATTCTGATCAGCTGCAAACGCCGGGCGTACCTGCATACAACAGTTAGCAATAAAGTGCACGAAAGTGTCTTTGATCACTTTCGTTGAATTGAGGTACATAGCCCACGGTTCCCCGTTGACCAGTACAAGTACTGCTTGTGATCAGGTATAATTCCAAAGAATTTCCTTGACAGGGTTTCGCAGCTGCTCTAGCTGTTCTCAAACCGGAACGTCTCAAAGAAGACAACACTGAGTGAGTGAACCAGCGAATTGAGATTCACCGATTGATGAAAAGATATTTGAAAAACAATCGTGTACTGCTCAATAGAAATTGTTTTTGCAATACAACGAAGGTTTTAATGAAAATCAGTTATCAATCATAAACACCTTTTATTTTGAAATATGCGTACACAGTCGATGTGCTAAAGAAAAGTGTTTTTAAGCACAACGACTGGTTTTTCAAAGGTATCCGTCAATCCATAACGTGAACCAGGATTGATTCAAAAGATTGAATCGCCCCATTGTTTCTGTTCAGTTGCCACATGGTTGATCTATTGAATAGATCTTACATGCCACCCACCAGGAGCTTGTTTGATGTTGGCTCCAGAAGGCTTTCCATCTTCATTGTGAATATGTTTGCATATCACTCAGATGTTCTGGCAATACCACAAGGATAATGCCTAGGACTCATAAGATATAATCTCTCTTTCCACATTGTGTGAAACAGAGAGTCTTCATAGACAGTGTCCTAAGGAGATTTATTTGATGATCTCGTGGCTCTAGACTCAATAGTGCATATTTGGTTCCTATGCCGGAGACTAGGGAGAGGGTCTCTTTCTTCAATATCAACAAACTCTAAAAGAAAGTCGATAGATAATGTCGGTTCCCCGTGAGAATGAAACAAGTCCTTTTAAGAGGAACTTGAGTGGTTTGGGAAGTTGTAGTGCAGTGCGTCACTAGGTCCATGACGTATTGTCTTCAATACCAGTGTTACCTTAGTAACCACTAGTAGCATATGAATTGAACCCGGTATCTGCCCTAAGGTTGAATTATCGGAGGGCTATTTATTTTCACCCTTTTCACATTCAATTCTTTTTCATTCTTCAACCCCTTCAGTGCTTACCGAGACTTCATAACTAGAACCTTGTTGGGTTTATTCTAGTACTAGCTCAGTCTCAGTCCGCACTCTTCCCATTTCTCATTTTTCTTTTTTTTTCATCATGCCTAAAGACTCTACACTATCTTGTGGATTGTACCTGGGTAGATCCCTCTGGTTCTGGCGGAGCATGGGAACAAAAACCTAACCTAACCATCCTTATATCACCATACATAAAGTAAATTTGGTCGGTCTTTTGGTATTGTTCATCTGCCATGTGGAATCAATCGAAAACCATTTGAAAATCAATCCAGATACTTATGATATATTATCAAAGCATTTTGTACCTGAATTGTTTTTGATATTTTTTGAAAAAGAGCTCCCCCTGAACATGTGCATCATGTATTTGAAATTGTTTTAGCACACTGAGGCAAGAGGAAGAATTAACTTCTTTGATTTTGATTACCATTTTCTAAAAGATATCATCATCACTTCCCTGATTAAATCAAGTAGATTGTGGAAAACTAGAAGGGGGGGTTGAATAGTTTTACCAATTTAAAACTTCCTTTTAAATATTTAGATCGACTTATGTCAATCTATTTGATTGTTTATGTTGGACGTTGATAGATAGATATATAAACGTGTAATGAAAGATAAAGAGTAAGAAGCACATCACCACGACACAAGTATTTATAGTGGTTCGGCTACAAGGACACCTTCCTTGCCCTACTCTACTCCCCGAGTCACCTACTCGAGAGTTCGTAAACACTACACCAACTCCTTATGGCGGAGAAGCCTTCACAATGTCGCTTAACCTTTTTCTGGTACAAAGCTAAATACCAAGTTCTTTCACACCAAGGCGAACCACACCTAACACAACGTCGCCTACCCTTTATACGGTGCTAGGCTAACCACCGAGTTCTTTCACACCTTAGGAGAACTAATCCTTCACGACACAACACCTAATCTCAAGGAGATCTACTCCTTGTTACAACACCATCAAGGATATCACCATCCTTGTATATAAACAAATACATATATGTATAACGATGCACCTCATCGATTATACGACCTAGGCATTCTTCCCAAATGCTACTTGATTTGATTCTTTGGCATCCTTCACTAATGCCTTTGACACAACGCTTGGCATCCTTCACTAATGCCTTCGTCTTGACACCTTTAGCATCCTTCACTAATGCTTTGACACGGATGATGAGCACCTTTCACTAATGCTTTAATCTTGACACTTTCGGCATTCTTCACTAATGCCTTCAACCCAACATCTATGGAGAAAGGAAGAACTATCAACAAGATAACCTTAGTAGTCTTGATGATGACGAAGCATGGCAACTCATGGACTTTGAGCTTGCACGTCTTCAAGAGGTGGTGATCTTTCCTTTAGGAGGAACCTAGTAGATCACACTAAAACAAAAGACAAACTACATAGATCACTTAGATCTGAGGTTAGAGGGTTAGAATACTTTGGGGAAGTATATATGAAAAGCACACATAGAGAGGAAGAAATGGCTCTCTATTTATAGAGGAAATTCTCTTCTGTTTCCCCGGATCCCACAGATCCCTACCACAAGGGATCCGGCTAGCACAAAGCTAGGGATCCGTGGTCCGCTCCTCTTTGCCCATGGGTATTTTTGGTTAAGGGTCATGGGTCATGGGTCATGGGTTGATCCATGGTTTTCTTTCTAGATACAATGTATCTTAAGGATACAATGAACTTGGTTAAGTGGTATATATAAAACCATGGGTTATGGGTCAAAACCATTTGCTAATATTTACCCATTTAGTATATACTTGTATTTACCCAATTTAGCATACACTTAGTTTTTACCCATTTTAGTATACTTAGTTTAAGTATATGTTTAACCCAATATGTAAACACTAGTTGTTGTACATATGTATCTAAATCATAAAATCACTTATACTTGTTTTAGTGTTTTATGTGAAAGCGTAAGTGTGTTAGAAAACTATTAACTCAAACTATTTACGTACTCTATTTGTTTCGTTAAAATGATTTTATATTTGTTATCGACAAAACATTAGAAGATCGTAAAATATAAATAAACGTTTCCACGACTTATTTGTATTAACAATCTCCCCCTTTTTTTTGATGACAAAACATAAAATTATTTTAAGGAAAAATCTAAAATTCGTAAAAGTTTGAATTTGTAGTTTTTACTTTCTTCTCCCCCCTTTTTGTCGAAACAAAAAGTGTTAAAAGAAACTAACACAATTTTTATAAGAGAGAAAAAAAAATGTAAAAATGTAAAGAGATCAAGTGACAGGAATGGTACTCGTCTTAACTCCCCCTTGACGAGTCCATCCCTTTGAAAGGGCGTCAAGGACATAACGTAAAATAAACTAATTGTGTTTGCAATTAAGTTTGCAAATGGTTCGTCTAAGTGACGAGAACGTGCTCCCCCTTGAATATTGCAATGTTGCAATGGGGTGTCATGAAGTGTAACCCAAAATTTGGATTAAGTTTGCAAATGATTTTGCAATGTCGTTTGACACAAAGCTCCCCCTAGCTTTATGGTGTCAATATCTTCATGTGTATTTTGAATAAGTACAAAACAAAGGTTAGAAAAACAAGAGTATAGTGCATAATTTCCTGCAAAAGAGACTCAAGTTAGTAGAAATTTGTGCTTCTGTACCACGGATCCCACGGTTCCCTTCAAGGAGGGACCCGTCTAGTTATCTGGAAGGGATCCGGCTATCTGTTACAGTTTCTTCAGCAGTGAAGAAATGTCAAGGAGTGCTATTTGAGGGAATGAGATATATGTACAATATAACAAGCACACCACACATAATAATCATAGCATATAAGTATTCATTCAATAAAACAAGAGATACACAACCAAATCTCTAAAAACTAAGAGAATGAACTTTAGCCATATAAGTACTACTAATACTAATCTCATTTCGGGATTTAGAATGTGACAATGTGCTTAAGTCTAGGGATGGGTGGACTTGTTGAATTGATCCAACTTTGCAATAAGATGATTGAACATGAAATGTATCTCATTTCGTACTTCTTGAACAAGTCCTTGAGTTTTTAGACAATTTGGGCAAATATTGTCTTGGTTTGGCCCCGAAGGAAAAAGGATGTTTTGAGGGGGCTCAATGTGTGTTTGAGGGTCTTCATTTTGAGAAGTAGGGAGAGGTTCTAAAAATGAGGGTGGTAATGGAGCTTCTTCCATATGATCAAGGTTGTTCCTTGTCTCCCATGATGGGCTAGTTGGTGTTGTAGGTGGTTCCCGATTCAATGAAAAGGTTGGTGAATGGGAGGTTCTTGGTGATGAATGAAACAATGAATATATGTTTGGATGCGGAAGAGGCTCATTCAATGAGTGTAGTCCATTCTCAATGAATGAAGGTTTTGATGTCTTGCTAGAACTATCTATGTTTAGTTTGAAACTAGATGATCCCTTTTCTAGTTGGAAAGATTTGATGCTAATCCTTGCGGTTCTCTTAGCTTTTGTTGGATGGGTTTGATGAGGTGGGATTCTAGAGTCATTATCTCTAATGGGAGATGTTTCGGTGGATGAAATTTCATGAATCATTTGGCCCTTTCTTTTGGATGATCCTATGTTTGAGGAGTTGTTGCTAAGAGCTTTAGTCATGGTGATGAATGTGCTAATGTGAGCTTCTAATTTCTGATTTTTGAAAGGTAATTGAGGATGGTGCCATAAACCTAAGATTGTTTAGTTTATAAAGAGTAATTTGAATTTGGGAATTAAATTCTTGACCACTTAGAAGACTAAGCATGCTCTTGAGGTTTTGATCAGCTCTAGGTGAATAATTAATGTATGCTAAGAGTGGTTAGAAAACCAAAAGGTGACATGAGTTTGAATATAGAAGCTGATTTATGCTCTCTGCATCTACGAATCCCGCGGATCCCTCTCAGTAGGGATCCGCCTGGTTAAAGACCAGGGATCCGGCTATCAGATAGGTCTAGGTGAAATTATTATGCTTTTGTAAGGTTTGTTATTAATGGATTTCGAGGGTTTGACTTAATTTTGAAGTCTTTAGCTGTTGGATGTCTCAAATCCTTAACCATAACAAGTAATGGTGCTTAATGATGGTTTTGGCCAAGAAATATTGACTTTGGGTAATCTAACTATATGTTTGATAATGATTCCATTTAATTTGATGAGGAGAAATGGTGATAACAAGTCCTAGAAGTCAGATGATGTCCTAATAGGTTTTTACTAAAATCCTTAAAAATAAGAAGAAATGAAAAGCTAATTTTTGACCCTACTTTTGAAAAAAAAAATGATTGAGATCAATTTGCTAAAATTGAAAAATATATCTAACTAAGTGCTATCAATCGTGATAGATAATGTGTGAGTGTTGGAGCGGAAATATGGTGAGTTTTGACTAGTTGAAAAATCAAGGATATTTCAAAGATGTATCCTAGATAAGCCATGGATGAGAGTGAGGTTTTCAACTATAAGAGAAAGACTTAGTTGGATCTAGTATCTTGTGTTTGACTTGTTTGAGGTGATCTAGTAGACTATTTTGAAGTACCTAAATATGTATTGTATATCAGATACCACGGATCCCACGGTTCCCTTCTGGGAAGGATTCGTCTAGTACAAATGCTGGGATCCGCCTACTGCAGATCAGAAGGCTTTCAGCAAATGTGCAATTTTGCACTTCTTAGTAAATGCTTCTCCTAGTTGTTTCTATGGGAACTAAATACAAAATCACAACTAATATAATTAATAATCAAAGTAGGAAGAACTAAAATTTCTAAAATGAGTGACGACGACCACTCCAAGAGGTCGTAAAATCTCATTTTCCAAACACCCAAGTTAGGATGTTTAGTGCTAATGTATGGCAATACCTACATACTACAAGTATAGTTTAAAGTGTTTACAAACCATTGTTTGAGATTGTTTATCATACACTAGATTCCTAAGGTCTTACCTTTCTTTTCCTCCTTCACTTCTTCACCCGTCCTCCACTCTTTATCGAACTATCTTCACTTCTTCTTCCTCAAGAAATTGGCGAAGCATTTGAAGATTCCCTTGGTTTGTTTCCATTAGGGTAATTCATTAGGGATGTTTGGCAATTGGTTAATGTAGTCCAAGGGGTCAAGATCGATATTATCAAGTGGGTTGCTACTACTCCCTTCACCTCCACCTTCTCCTTGCCTTTCTCTTTCGTCCGAGGAATCCGTGGGTGGGTGTGGCCTCTTGCCTTCCATCATAAACCTTGTTGTTCTACCCTCGGTTAATGGTACCATAACCTTATTGCAAAAGCTATGATCCAAGGATTGTGGAGGGGGGTCTAATGCAAAGATGAATTTTGCAAGACGGGTTAGAAGCATTGCATATGGAAGCACCATCTTGTCCATGCTTCTTACACTTGCCATTCTCTTGATCATGTAGTAGGCAATGTTGAAGCGGGTATCAGTCACAAGACAATAGATCATGAAGCTTAGACATGCGTTAGGGTGATCCTTGTTTCCTACTAGACACACCACATTCTCCCTTATCACATTTTCCCATTTTCTATATAATGCAAACATCTCCGAAAGCTCCATTTGAAAAGGATCCCTATAGATCACTTTCGACTGTCTAGTCACCCTTGAAGGGGATGCTCTTGGCATAAACACGGTGTCCCTTACCGTGGTGGCTTCCGGGATTATTGTGTGATAAATGTCGTGATGATCAACCATAGAGTGTAGCTCCTGCAACGACCATTCATTTGAATACATACAAACACCATCGGATGGAACCCCTATTATTCTTCCAAACTCCTCAAATGAAAGAGTGTACTCATGTCCATTTATGGTGAATTCAATTGAGATGGATCCATCATCATTTCTAATTATGCCCATAGTCTTGTAGAACTCAAGCATAAAGACCGGGCAAATTTTCTCATTTATATCCAATAAACAATCAAACCCAATAGTTTCAAATACTTCCCTTATGTTGGTATTTGCAAGGAATGATGGATCAACAACTCTACCTTCATGAAAGAGTCTCCTTTCAAGCAACTTAAAGACTTTCATATCGTACAGACTTAAACCATTTTTCCTATGATACATAGGTATGTAGTGGGCGGTGTCTTGGTAATCTTGTTGCTTGTTACTAGGCATGATATTCCTAAACAATACAGCCCAATGTGGTGTTAATGATGAATAGTAGCCTAGAGGGTTTGATCACAATTTTGCTCTCATCATCTTTGTTGAGTTCAAGAAATGTGTTTAATTTGTATTAACAATGTTAATTCTTTGATTTAGGTTATCTTAGAAAACAATGTGGTGACAATTTATAATAAACCCATTTGAACCCAACTCTTAAAGATGAAGAAATTGTAATCCTAAGAATCAAGGAATTAAAATAACAATGTAGTGAAGATTATACTTACACAAGTGATTGTTTGACTTGAGAAGAATGATCAATTTGCTCCTATGAATAGTAATTGGGTTTTTGTTCGTGAGTCTTTGAGATGAGTATTATTGTGGAACATCCACAATGATCATTCTTGATCATATACTGTCTTCTGTTGTACGGATCCAGCGGATCCCTCTCATTTGGGTTCCGGCTAGTGTAAACCGAGGGATCCGGCATAACAGCAAAAATCAGCTCAACCATTCCTTGATAACTAATGTTTGGGAATGCTAAACAACCTAATGTTTTGGTGTTTAAGGTTTTAAAACTTGTGATTTGAGGTTTTTGAAGATTCAGTACTATTCATATTAGACGATGTTCCCTTTTTAAGAATTAGTCATAATTCTTGGGAACCTTTTCAAACATTATAATAAAATCCCATTTTATTATAACATAAGAATTTTCACATGAAAATTTATAGACATAGAGAAGTGTCAATAAATTCTTTGTGATTAATAATGATAATGGTTCTCAAATAACCAAAATGTCATTATTACGAAATCATAGTGTAGTTTCTACAAATAAGTCGAAGAATACTATTTTTGATAATGACTTTAATATAAAAACTTATTAGAACAATTACTAATAAATCATGCAACTATGATTTCAATAATAAAATCAAAAGCAAGTGATTAGTAATCATACCTTGGCTAAATATTCTTTTTGCGAAAGGAAATATTTAGATAAGTTCTTTATGCTCTTCTTGGTAGCTCCAAACTCAAGTATGGATAATGCTTAAAAAAATGTTAGAGCATTCTATCATTGTCCAAGAATAAACAATATAGTGATTTAAAATATAATGAAGATAATCCTTCTTTGTAGTTTTCAAATATACACGGATCGTATCGAGTCTTTAAAGTACATCATACTTTAAGAAACTTGGTAACGAAGCTCTGATGCCAATTGTGGAAAACTAGAAGGGGGGGTTGAATAGTTTTACCAATTTAAAACTTATTTAGATCGACTTATGTCAATCTATTGGATTGTTTATGTTGGACGTTGATAGATAGATATATAAACGTGTAATGAATGATAAAGAGTAAGAAGTACATCACCACGACACAAGTATTTATAGTGGTTCGGCTACAAGGACACCTTCCTTGCCCTACTCCACTCCCCGAGTCACCTACT
Organism: Chrysanthemum seticuspe; assembly: GCA_019973895.1. Classification (NCBI taxonomy): domain Eukaryota; kingdom Viridiplantae; phylum Streptophyta; class Magnoliopsida; order Asterales; family Asteraceae; genus Chrysanthemum; species Chrysanthemum seticuspe. Next base: position 206,997,951 of record BPTQ01000009.1, on the reverse strand, counting down.
CGAGAGTTCGTAAACACTACACCAACTCCTTATGGCGGAGAAGCCTTCACAACGTCGCTTAACCTTTTTCCGGTACAAAGCTAAATACCGAGTTCTTTCACACCAAGGCGAACCACACCTAACACAACGTCGCCTACCCTTTATACGGTGCTAGGCTAACCACCGAGTTCTTTCACACCTTAGGAGAACTAATCCTTCACGACATAACACCTAAGCTCAAGGAGATCTACTCCTTGTTACAACACCATCAAGGATATCACCATCCTTGTATATAAACAAATACATATATGTATAACGATGCACCTCATCGATTATATGACCTAGGCATTCTTCCCAAATGCTACTTGATTTGATTCTTTGGCATCCTTCACTAATGCCTTTGACACAACGCTTGGCACCCTTCACTAATGCCTTCATCTTGACACCTTTAGCATCCTTCACTAATGCTTTGGCACGGATGATGAACACCTTTCACTAATGCTTTCATCTTGACACTTTCGGCATTCTTCACTAATACCTTCAACCCAACATCTATGGAGAAAGGAAGAACTATCAACAAGATAACCTTAGTAGTCGTGATGATGACGAAGCATGGCAACTCATGGACTTTGAGCTTGCACGTCTTCAAGAGGTGGTGATCTTTCCTTTAGGAGGAACCTAGTAGATCACACTAAAACAAAAGACAAACTACATAGATCACTTAGATATGAGGTTAGAGGGTTAGAATACTTTGGGGAAGTATATATGAAAAGCACACATAGAGAGGAAGAAATGGCTCTCTATTTATAGAGGAAATTCTCTTCTGTTTCCCCGGATCCCACGGATCCCTACCACAAGGGATCCGGCTAGCACAAAGCTAGGGATCCGTGGTCCGCTCCTCTTTGCCCATGGGTATTTTTGGTTAAGGGTCATGGGTCATGGGTTATGGGTTGATCCATGGTTTTCTTTCTAGATACAATGTATCTTAAGGATACAATGAACTTGGTTAAGTGGTATATATAAAACCATGGGTTATGGGTCAAAACCATTTGCTAATATTTACCCATTTAGTATATACTTGTATTTACCCAATTTAGCATACACTTAGTTTTTACCCATTTTAGTATACTTAGTTTAAGTATATGTTTAACCCAATATATAAACACTAGTTGTTGTACATATGTATCTAAATCATAAAATAACTTATACTTGTTTTAGTGTTTTATGTGAAAGAGTAAGTGTGTTAGAAAACTATTAACTCAAACTATTTACGTACTCTATTTGTTTCGTTAAAATGATTTTATATTTGTTATCGACAAAACATTAGAAGATCGTAAAATATAAATAAACGTTTCCACGGCTTATTTGTATTAACAAAGTAGATAAAAGTATATTGGGGAAGGATGAGGTTTTCAAAGGTTTGCTCCCCCTCAATATGTGCTTCGAGGTTTGAAAGAGTGTTGCACATACTAGAGGGAACCTGCACTTAGATACAAATCAATCACGTTTCAATTCTTTGTGGTTAAAAAGATGCTCCCCCTCAACATGTGCATGAAAAATTGAAATCGTTTGGCACATGTGGGGAGGAAAGCATGCAAAACACTTATGAAACCATTTATCGAATTATCAGTTTTAAATCCAATTTAAATCACAGATTCTCCCCTGATCACATTGTTTAAATCCTTTGAGAGTTGTGATCTCTATTGATTTAGATTAAATTTTGAATGCTTTTTGAGGAGAATAGTGACTTGCTTTTTGAAGAAAAACATTTTTAACTATTAAGGATCAGATTTTCAGACTTTAAACTCCATTGTTTAAACATGCAAGATTGTCTTTTGAAAACATAACATTAGCAAAGGTTTTGAATCAACTGTATAAAACATTATTCTTTTTGATTTTTCAAACAATAAACCTTGCTCATTTATGTGCCAATTGTTTGAAAAATGACATTTCAAAATAACCTTTTTAATTCGAATAAAATCATTCTCCCCCTCAATCAATGACACAAGTTGTTGATTGAGAGATAGAGATTTTAACAGATGATAAGCACAAATGATTTACACGAATAATTGAATACGAGGTATTTTCAAAGCAATTTAGTTTTCATTAGATGGCAAATATTTTTCAGAAGAATCATTAGACGGAAAAATATTTGGAAAGAGAAACATTTGTATTTTTGATGACAAACATTTGTTTTAAGAATCAGAGCATGGGATTTGAAAAATAAGATAAAGCATGGCTCTGTTCTTTACTTTTAAAACGGGTTATTGCCTGAAATGACAATAAACCACCATTTTTCTCCGCCTCATTTTTTTTAAACAAAAATATGTACATTCGAAGAACATCTAAAGACCCGTGACATTCTTTGAATGTCAACACAAAGTCCGTAGATGATATCGAATAAGGAAAAACATGACAAAATAACAATATTTTTGGAATTTTTCAAGATTTTCTACTTTTTATGGATTTTTTTGAGAATTTTATAATTTTATATTTTCTTTTGTGGGTTTTGAAATTTTGTATTTTGCTTTTTGAATAAATATATACAAGAGATAGATGGATAAAGACCTTTACTCCTCGTCTTCCTCTTGAAGACGCTTGAGTGTTTCCGGTTGTAGACTCTTTAGACCAAGACGTGGAAGGATAAACTCAAAACGTTCTCTAGGAAGAGCTTTGGTGAAGATGTCTGCTAACTGGTATTCAGTCCTCACAAAGTATAGTTCCACCACACCGTTTTCAACTTGCTCCCTGATGAAATGATGTCGAATGTCGATGTGCTTTGCTTTTGAGTGTTGTACGTTGTTGCATGAGAGAGCAATAGCACTTTTATTATCACAGTACATAGGGATTTTGTTGAATTCAAAGCCATAGTCAAATAATTGGGATCTCATCCATAGGATTTGAGCACAACAAGATGACATGGCTATGTATTCAGCCTCTGTAGAGGAAATAGAAGTACTCATTTGCTTCTTTGAAGACCAGCTCACAAGCTTATCACCCAAAAACTGAGCACCTCCAGACGTACTTTGACGAGTATCTTGACATCATGCATGATCAGCATCTGCATAGGCTGTTAGTGACATACTGGTGTCCTTCGGGTACCAAAGTCCCATATTGATGGTTCCTTGGAGATACCGAAAGACCCGTTTAACCGCTTCAAGGTGCTTTTGGTAGGCTTAGCCTGATATCTAGCACACATGCAAACAACGAACAAAATGTCTAGTCTACTGGCTGTGAGGTACATCAGGGATCCAATCATACTACGATATTTCGTTTGGTCTACCATGATCCCTGAGTGGTCCTCATCTAGTTTAGTACGCTCTATCATGGGAGTGTCAACAGGGTCACTAGAATCAAATCCAAATTTCTTTAAGATCTCATTTGCATATTTAGATTGATTTATAAAAATGCCTCGGGGACTTTGTGATATTTGTAATCCCAAGAAAAACGACATTTGTCCCATCATTGACATTTGAAATTTGGAACCCATTTCATTTGAAAAATGATCACATTCATTGGGGTCAGTCGAGACAAAGATAATATCATCAACATATATTTGAACGTGAATTAAATGTTTGCCTGACTTCCTAGTGAACAGTGTCGGATCAACTGCTCCTTTGCTGAATCCAGTAGATAGAAGAAACTTTGATAGCGTATCATACCACGCCCTTGGAGCTTGCTTCAAGCCGTAAAGAGCCTTCTTCAAGCGATAGACATGAGTAGGATGCTCTGGATTCACAAAACCTTCCGGTTGGCTGACGTATACGACTTCTTTAAGATCTCCGTTAAGAAAAGCCGTCTTTACATCCATCTGATAGACAATCATATTCTTACTTGCAGCATTAGCCAGGAAGATTCTGATTGCCTCGATGCATGCCACAGGAGAAAATGATTCTTCAAAGTCAATACCTTCCTCCTGACGGTATCCTTTTGCAACCAATCTAGCCTTGTTCTTTAATACATCGCCATGCTCATCAAGCTTCACTTTGAAGATCCACTTTAGAGCAATGATCATAGCACAATCTGGAGCAGGTACTAATTCCCATACATCAAGTCGATCAAACTCATGAATTTCTTCTTGCATGGCATTGAACCAGCTCATTCATGGCAGTTTTAACATCTTTTGGTTCGACCTTAGAGAGTACGGAGTTGAAGAAGCACCATAAAGCATTGGTTGCAAGTTGTTTCCGTGTGGATACTGGACGAGAGGGGTTTCCAATGATGTTGTCCAATGGATGATCATGTGTCCATTTACTAAGGTGTTCATGTGGTTGTTGTTGATGAACTGAAGTAGCAGAGTCGATGTCTCCTGATGAAGATGGTTCTGATGATGATTCCGGAGCAAATATGTTTTCAAATGGTGCATATTCAGGAGTAGCAAAGGGATTTCTCCATCAAGGGTGCCAGAAAAACTTCCATGATGTACACTCGATGATTGATGATTTGTTGATGAGACAGAGTGATCAGCAGCAGGCGCTTCTTGACTTAGCGTCATAGAAACTAAAGGGTTAGCTTCATTGACAGGGATGGTAGCAGCCTCTGATGATGGGATTGACAGATCATTAGCAGTTGGCTCATAGTGTTCATCAAACATTGGATCAAACAGTTTCTTCAAGTCATCTTCTGAAGGAGGTACATAAGGAGTTGCTGGCGAGGAGTCGTAAACAAGAGTAGAACTGATGGGACTACATGATGATGCGGGTCTAGAACTGGGTTGTCCTGGAGCCATTGGACCGGTCAGCTCATCGAACGTAACGTGAATTGTTTCCATGATATTTCGTGTTCTTTTGTTGTAGATTCGGTATCCCTTTTTGTTTGGTGCATATCCTACAAATACTCCAATGTCCGCTTTAGCTTTAAGTTTGCCTAAGTCTTGGCCCTCATTAGTTGGATAACACAATGCACCAAACACACGAAGGAATGAGAGATTAGGTTTTCTATTGTGGACAAGTTCATATGGAGTTTTTCCATGAGCAGTGTGAATTAGGGATCGATTTTGAGTATAGCATGCAGTGGCAATGGCTTCAGCCTAGAGAAACATTGGAACCTTTGAGTAAATCAGCATTGTTCTTGCGGCTTCCACAAGAGTTCGATTTCGTCTTTCAACTACACCGTTCTGTTGAGGAGTTCGTGGAACACTTCTTTGATGACTGATTCCAACACTTTCATAAAACTCACTAAGTTGTTTATTAACAAACTCAGTTCCATTGTCTGTTCGGATGATTCTGACAGTTTTGTTAAGTCGAACCTGTAGCTGTTTGATAAGTTTGATGATGATATCTGGAGTTTCATCCTTTGTCCTTAAGAACTTAACCCAGGTGAATCGAGAGTAATCATCAACCACAACTAACACATATTTCTTCCCAAAGATATTCTGCACTCTCATGGGTCCACATAAATCCATGTGAATTGTATGAAGAACTTCTATAACTGAGTTTGTAGGCTTGCGTTTGTGGGCATATTTCTTGCTTTTTCCCAATTGGCATGCTGAACAAAGATGATCCTTTTCATACTTTAGTCTAGGTAAACCTACAACTAAGTCCTTTCTGGAGAGATCATTGATGGTGCCGAAGTTCAAGTGATTGAGACGACGATGCCATAACCATGACTTTGTTTTCGAAGCCTTTGACAACAAGCAAATTGGAGAAGACTTCATCATATCTTCGATAGAGATGATGTATAGATTTGAACCACGTGTTCCTCTTAAAAGTTCTTTACCATCAAGTTCTCTAACGAAACAAGTATGTTTTCTGAAGGCCACTTCTAGATTAGAATCACATAATTAACCGACAGATAATAAGTTATGACCAAGACCTTCTACGTAATATACCCTGGAGATAACACTATCACCGACAACATAATCTCCATAACCCATAATTGCACCGAAATGATCGTTCTCGAATCTAACAGTCCTGATGAATTTGCTCACGAAGTTCATGAGCCGCGACCGGTCTCCAGTCATATGCTTGGAAAAGCCTGAGTCTAGGTACCACAGAACGATTTGAACGATCTGCAGTTGAACACAGACAAGAATGGATAACTGGATAATTGGGAACCCCATGCAATAATGGGTTCCACTTGGTTAGTAACAGTTATTGGAACACCCACATCAGAAGTAGAAACAATGGAATCATCAGAAATGGATGCAGTGCTAATGTCCGTATTTGACCTATTCAAAGTATGTTCACTTCTTAAGGGAATAGTTCTACCAGTAGGCATCCACTTCCTAATGGGCATTGATCTATATAATTTAGGGCACATCTCATTAAGATTGAATTTTCGCCTTGTAGGTATCCATTGATAACCTATGTTGCTAAATTTCCTCCCTGTGGGTTTCCAATGCTTCCTACCCTTCTTCCGCCATTGTTTTCTAGCCTTCTTAGCTCGATTTTTTGCATTAACAATCTTAACAGGGTATTTAACAGCATTAGACAAATCATTCACACCACATTCATAATTAGTAACAGAAACAACGCAATCATCATTACATGTTTTGCCAAAAGTAGCAGAATTCGCATTAATTACATTACGCTTAGAGCTAACACTAGAATCAACACGATTCGTTTTATTCAAATTCTCCCTAGGGTGATCTTCTACTTTCTTCCACTGAACATTCCTAGCTTGCAAGGTCCTATCATTCTTGGTATTGCCTGGAGGCTTTGACCCGCTTGCTTTAATGTTACTGATTACTCCTGTAGAGGGAATTATGGGAACATTAGTTGGTTGAGCTACTTTTTGCATTCCTGAACTAGATGTGCAAGGATCTGAACTACTAGAAGGCACCTTAGAATTCACTTTCATATTACTGGGCATAGAGTGGTTTGTATGCTTGGCACTAGGCATAGAACAAGGCATCACAGCTTTACCTTTCGCACTTAAGGATCTAGGACATGTTGCAATTAAACATTCTAGCAGCTCCAGAGGTCGTTTGGCCTGAATGCAAGCAAACCTAATTTCTCTATCAAGAGGCTTATTAATGAAGTCCTCTTCCACAATCTCACGGAGATATTCTAGACTATCCTTAAGGTGAGCACAATAGTTATGAAACACAAGTTCATTGTTCCTAAGATGAGGAGGAATGTATTTAACAGTCACAGTATATTTGCAGTCTGAGGATGACTTTGATGCAACATTCTCATTGAAGACAAGTGGCAGTTTCCCTTTTTCCTGACTCCTCAGATTCTCAATTTCTTTTTGTAAAGAAGTTATTTTTTCGTTGTTTTGGTCACGAGTGACTTTCATTGAATCATATAACTCTTTAAAGTGTCGTTTAACTTTTTCATTTTCTTCTAGAAAACTCTCGTTTTCTATTTGTAAAGCATTAACCAAGTTTTGAAGATGAAAAGTTTGAGAATACTGAGAATCTAAAGGAGGAGGCATATGGGAGCTAGTCACATTGTTCTTTTCACCCTTTAATTGAGAAATTTGGGCTTTCAACTTTCTGATCGTGTTACAATGAGCTTGAATCTGTTCGTCACGTTTGTTTATCTGAAAAACTGCATCAAACTCTGGAACATCTGAGGATGTCTAGATATTTGAGGTTTTGACATTTTCTTTAAGATGTTGATATTTTAGTTGCAAATCAAAATGTTCAACTTCTAGTTTAGAAAGATGTTTTACCAAATTATCGTGATCATCCTGATCAATTTTCTCATTCAGTTCTGAGTTTTTGTTTTCAAGCTCAATGACACGATCATGGGAAACTTTCAATGCAATAGATAATTCATGAAATCGAGAAGCAGTAATAGAGTGCTTAGTAACAGTATAAAACACATCTTGAGCAACACAACTCGAAATCAAATTCTCATTTAAGATATGCAAGTTCTTCCTTTCAACTTCATTATATTTGAGTTCCTGTTCATAATCATTGACCTCAACAATCATAGCATCAAATTCCTTTTCCATTTCCTTAATATCTGAATTTATTCCCTTTTGAAGACTTTCAAATTGACCTTTTAATTGTTTAAAGAAAGGTATAACCTCAGTTAAATAACATTCTTTAGTTTGCTCAAAACCCCTTTCCCCCTCAGTTATCCCTGTAGGTGTGATTCTCTTCTTACACGTTTTCTCAAAATCAACAAACATCTGATAAACAACATATAGGTTGATTAAGGTCTTGCTATTAGTGGCAATAGATCTAGGAACTAGATGCATTGGTGTATTAGGAGGATACACAGTTGCTCGAGTCAATTTCCTACAAGGGGGATTCTTTTCAACAAGATTTTCAGCTTTTAGCGTATCCATATCTTTCTTCCAAAAAATCTGTTCTGGGGTTAATTGAGTTTGAGGCTTAAACATATTCAAGGATATCCAATTTTCCTTAGTGTAATCATGGGGTTTGATCGTTATGTTATTCTCTTTACACGCATAATCGTTAAGCTTCTTATTCAATTTCTCCCTAGATGCACCATCTAATTTTCTATCTTCCTCAGTGCACTCAATGCAACTAGGTTTCTGTCTAGGTTAAAGAATCTCATTGTCATCATAGATTATATTTTGAGCAGCTTTTGCTATCTTACCATATTGATGCGTGCCAAACAGTCAAGCTAAATCACTCAAGCCTGCCACTTGTGAATGGCAGACCATAATCAGCTTAAAACTGCTCAAGCACGAATGCAATGAAGATCTGAGGAGTATAGGGTTTCCCCGGGTCGTTATGTCCCAGCGAGCTATGCAATGGATTATCAAACGTGTAGTGATCGAGGAATTTGAATGGAAAAGAGATTTGAGATTATTATAACTACAGAAATATCAAACAAATACAAAGGCTTAAATGCAAATTAAGGAAAATTAAAAAGATAAAATCTATTAAATAAACGCTATCACTATATTTAAATTGATGTTTTTGTTTATATGTTTTTACAAAACTGAAATTAAAAACTACGCGACGTACAAATAAAAACGTGAAACTAAGCAGTACTAATCCTAAAAATATGAAAATAACATATTTACAATCCTAATGATAAAAGAAAATATTAAGAAAAAGAAAATTATTTTTATAACTAATTATCTAATTATTATTAATTAAAAACTATTTTTAACTATTAAATAATAACCTAAAATACAAGAAAATATGAAATAAAGCTAGAAAAATAAAATTAAGACTTAGAAAAATCTAAAATATCAAAAGAGAATTTTCAAAACTATTTTTGTATTTTTCAGATTAATTTTCTATTTTCTACTAATTTAAAACTATTTTAATCTAATTTAAATGGTGAAAAATACCAAATAAAAAGGGAAAAATAAGGAAAAATCTTTTTTATGCTTTTTATATTTTTCTTAAACTGAGAAAATTGAAAAATTATTTTTTTGAACTTTTTCTTAATTAATTGCAATTAAAGCTAATTAAAAGTGATTAAAAACTATTTTAAATCAAGAAAAATAGTAAATAGTGACCAAAAATTGTGAAAATCTCAGGAAAATTCTAAAATGATAATATGAATCTATGAAAAATGAGAAATAAACAGCTTATGTGTAGAATATGAAAGCTATAGTGTAAACTGATGAGAGAATAAGCTACTAGAATAAGCTAACAAGCTATTTAAGCTACCAAACAGAGACAGAAGCTAATGAGTGCTAAAATAAGCTAATTGCAGCTAATAACACCCACTCCTAACAAGTTCAAAGCTCTATTTAATGAATTAAGCAAACTGCTAAGTTAGCAAAACAGTGGTTAAGGCCCTAAGTTTGAGCTTGTGCACAAGCTTAACCAAAAAGCTAGACCAAAAACTAATTAAGCAGTCCTAGAGAACACCTGGCCAGCTGCAATTGTGCCAAGTCTCAAGTTCTAACTCCTAGAAATAAGACCAACACAAGCTCTGCAATTCTGCCTGATTCACACTCAGTTTAGCTGAGTGTGAACATGGCAGATTAAGCTAAGTTGAGCAGCTAATTTGAAGCTTAAAAGGACTGAACCAGTTTTTACAAAAAGCAGTTTCATAAACTAGACCAATTGAAGTTTTAAATCCCAAAATTTCACACACTCAAGCTTAGAAATGAATCAATGATTTACTCACAAAGTTTGGTGAAAAACACTTTGCACAGTTTGACTTTTGAAAAACAGATATAAAACTTTGACCAAACTCAACTTTGATCCAAATTAATGAACTGATTTCAATGATATTAGACTACTGATGATTACTAAGTGCTAGATCTACTAGTTTTAAGCTAATTAGCAAATTGTTACCTACTGATTTTAACAGATGCAGATTCTAGATTAGTTCCAAATTGATTTTGACTTTTTGAGTATAACTGCTAACACAAAGACCTAGAATGATTATCAAATACCTACATAAACTTGTATCAAACACTTAAAACTGAATAGCTAACTCTAACCACAGATTTATCACCAATTCCAAACACTAGATTACTACTGATATGAGAACTAATAACAGAATATAGACTAGATTACACTACACTACCATCAAACACATATCAAATAGTACTAATTAACACTAAACAACAGATTTAAACAACAGATTTAATGATCAAAGCAGATTTGATGAACTTACAATACTCCTAGCCACTATGGCTTGCAAACATGAAGCAAAGAACCTCTAACCTAATTATCCCCTAACCTAATCCAATTCCAGCTCATATTCAACCCAAATCCAGCTCTGCTCCACCCATGATATATTCCATACCCATTTCCATGATCAGTTGACTTTTGTTGACTTTTAACACCTTTGATTGAAATTGCTTGAAACTTAGAAGTGAGCTCACAAAAAGCTATATTAAGCTAGTTTGAGCTTGTTTGTGCTTATAAATAAGCTTATTGAAGCTTATACATGAGATTTGGACTTTGCAATTTTCAACAGTTAATTAAAATATACGAAATGGAAATGCTACTTAAATTGATACCTGAAAATGGTTTATATTGATACAATAACTTGAAGTGAGTTCATAAAAACAGAAAGTTACAACTTAAAACTTAAATTAAATCATTGCTTCTAAAAACGACATACATATTTGAAAAATAAACTAGTTACTCTCTCAAAGCCATCCTTCTTCCTTTATTTATGCTCCAAGTTGCTTCTCTCACCACTCTGATCATTTGCCAACATAAATCTCAACCCTTGGATGAAAATTGAACCATCTTGGCCGTTTGATGGTTTTGGCGCCAAAACTGGTACAAGCTACTTGGGACAAGGGAGAGGGTGCATTAAATGTGATTTGTATGTTAGGTGAGGTGGGGGGAGACAAAGAGTGGAGTAGGGTGGATATTGGTGGCTAGAGGTGGGAGGTTGCAGACACTTTTGTCGGGGAAGATAAGTTTTAGGGGGCGGGTTGTTTTGTTTAAACATTGGGTAATGGGTTCGGGTTGGATATACTGGATCGGGTAAAGAGATTGGGCCAAGGGGATTTGGTTTGGGCTTGGATTATTAACTAGGGTCCGGTTTGGTTGTTTATTAAACAAAAGGACCACTTTTGCAATTTCACAAAACCAAGGGACCAAATCTATAAATTATGAAGAGTAGTCCAAGGGTTGGTCTTGCCATTCTTAAATAGACCAAGGGCTAGATTTTTCATTTTTGATTTTTTTCAAAGTTCCCAGGGATCTATTTTGTCATTTTTGGATTTTCAGGGACTAAACATGTAATTTTGAAAAACTTGTAACCCAAGTGTAATATTTTATGAAATTGACTTTCAAAACCTTGGGTTGACTTTTCCTTTCAAAATAAATGCATAAGGACTAATTTTGACAAGTTTTGAAATTTGGGGGACTGAAACTGCCAATATTGCAAACTTTGATCGATTTTCCTTTGTTTTTGCACATTTTGCATTTAAAACACATAAAACACAATCCCTGGGATATTTTAAGTATTTTGATATCTTTTTGATTGTTTTTGTATGTTTTGGCAGTTTAAATACGACAAAAATGATGAGTATTTGAGCACTCATCAATCCCCCACACTAAACTATTGCTAGTCCCTAGCAATCTTTTGAGAAAAACTTAATGGATTTGAATCTCTTTACCAAAAGCCATTACTTCTGGAGTAGCCAAATGTTTCAGTTCAAGTAAGAACCATGGTACACCGATAACCATGTGATTTTGAGCAAATCACCAGCTTTCAACGGATTTGATTTTGTCTTTACAAGAAGCCGTTTGCTCTGGACTAGCCAACTCTTAGATAAATTATCAATATTATCTTTGGTGAGTTGATTACCAATTATGGATTTTCCACTGCCTTTACCACAAGCCATAAACTTGCGGGCTAGCCAACTCTTCACTTTTAAGGATATGGTGAGCTGAATACCATACAATTTTGGGCAAATTGCAAGCCGTTAACGGATTTGAGATATCTTTACCAAGAGCCGTTTGCTCCTGGATTAGCCAATCCTTTAGTTTATTAGACATGGCGGACTGATAACCAGATGAGTAAGTGTAGAACACTTACTCCAAAAAAAAATTTTGGCCAAAAACGGGGGAATTAGGCGGTATAATTACATGATAAAATTCGTGAGAATCCCCCCCCCCCACACTAGAGATGAATATTGCCCTCAATATTCAAAGTACCGGCGGTTATGCCGAAACAAAGAACGTAAAAGGGAAATACTACGGCCATTATATAGAAAGAAGATTTTTTTTTTTTTTTTTTTTTTTTTTTTTTTTTTTTTTTTTTATGAAAACTTATATACAACATGTGGGGCAACTCCCCCACACTAGGGTGGTACACACGGGTGAAAACCCATGTTTAGCTACTGTTTTTGATTACCGAGTCGCTAGCTTGACTCGACCCCGAATTCATTGGTTCATGGGGAAGCAAAGTGGAAGAAGCAATCTCCATCGGACTTTCATTCAAGATGTTTGGACAAACATTTGAAGCACGTGAAAGTTCCACACCGATGAGATATAGAGAGAACCGGCTCAAAAATGATACATGGAAATGCCGGGATCAAAGATAATGTCTTCATTCCCGAAGGAGTGAAGAACAGGAGAAGTGACAGAATATATGAAGAAAAGAAAGAAAATCATGATAGAAATCATGACTAACTCTTCGTCCTCAATAGGAGAATTCATAGTTTCATTAATCTCATCAGTTAAGCTTGCTTGATCAAGACATATTATGGGAGTGTCTAGATCAAAGTAGAAATTATCATACTCCGGCGGAGATATGATATGAGTGAGTTCATCTGAGAACTCCATGAAGGTGAATGAATCATATTCAGAATTGATATGAGTAGGTTCACTGGTGAACTCCTCCAATGTAAATGATTCATAATTGGGGAGAGAATTATGAGAATGAAAAGTGGTACTGCCACTAATCTTCTCTCCCATATTATCAAAACAGAAGGCTTTCATTTCCGGATTAGAATCATCGGAAAGAATGTCACTACCCTTAATGGGGATAGGAGATGAAATTGGTTTCTCTTTGAAAGCCTCGATTTTAGAAATGAGAAGACTGACATTCAATAATGTAAGACGAAGAGCTTCATCTTTGATTTCAGTGTCAGTAACTTCATCATTCTCTTCTTCTAAGCTAACAAGCTGAGAAGGTGAATCTTCCACATAAACGATGTCTCCACAAGATAACGAATCATCATCAGAATCGGAGAACATCTCAACATGATCTGTTGGGAAGACAAGAGGAGGAGGGATATCACACACATGATAAAGAATTCCCTGTGACTCTCTTGGGATTGGGACAAGGTCCTCAACACTAGACTTTATGAATTCGTCCGATTCCTTTTCAGGAACAGTGTCAAGATGCTCGTCCCCCATGTTTAGAGAGTGAGTGGGAACCTCGGGTGTGATAGCAGTTGTTTGAGAATGAATATCAACTGCTGGGATATCAACTGACTGAGGGAGTTGAGAAGTATTATCTCTAAAAGGATAAAAACTCTCCTCGTCATCGTCATAAAGTGCTGCCTTGAGAAATTGGGAACGCCTTAGAGCTGCATGCTCTAGGATTAATAATTCTTCCCTAGATTTGCGAGCCTCTCGTTCTTCTCGTTCTTCGGCCAGCAATTCTCCTATGGTCTTTTCACCACTCACTTGATTCTTAAAGTTACTAATCATATCATCAAGTGTTTTCATAGTGGTTTCAAAATCTTGGGAGATTTCTTGAGATAACGGCTCAGGTGGAGTTTGAACCGTATAGTGCCGTGGAGGTTGGAAATTGTCATGATTGTTACAAGGAACTGGGTTCCCTATTTGACAATCAGAGCTGAAGTGGGGACCTCCACAGTACTCACAACAGTAAAACTGTTGAGTCTGGACTGGTGAATCATATGGATTTTGGTCATAACCAAAGTTCTGAGCATCACTGGAAAACTGTTCATAGACAAACGTGTTTCCGGATTGACACTCAAATCCTAGGTGAGGACCTCCACAAAATTCACAGCAGGTATGTTGATTATATGAAGGTAGGTCGGGCTGTGGTGGGTAATTGGAAAAATTTGAGGAGTCGTTAAATGAGTTCTGATTAGGATCATAATCAAATGAATTCCTCGAACCACAAAACAAACAACTCCCGTTATGAATATCATTACCACAATGTACACAAGTACACCAACGACAGGGTGAACCAAAGAGAGGCTCACCACAACCGACACAAGGAATAAACGATTGCATTTGATAGTTATGAAGAGGAATCAATTTATTCAAAGAATCAACAAAACCAACATGGTGATCTGAATGACTATCAAGTCTCGAAGAACATTTTGAAAAATCAAGAGGTGGGACAAGTGGTGTGCTCTGAGAGCTAGCAATTTCCACCACTTCCGTTATGGTCTCTGGTTTTGGTTCTTGAGAAACGTGAAGATTAGGCAAGTCATTCTTGCTAATCACCGGTGTTTGAACGGGTTCATCGTAATCAATTCTAATTCTCGACCTTTTTTCATCGGCTTGAATTTGTTCGATTAGATTACGGGCTCTATCTTCAAAGAAAGTGTCCTCGTAATCCTCGGTGGGTGCTTGGGGTAGCTCCGACGTTTGAACTGGTTTGTCAAGATTAGAATGTATTTCAGGTTGTGGCGGGTGGTCGAAATAACTTTGAAAATAATTTTTGATGGATAATTCGCACGAATTGCAAAATTCGCTTGAACTAGGCCCTCCACACCGCTCACACACATTTGTGACGATGATGTTGACGATTGGCGACATAAGAATTAAACATATAGAGGATTAAGAAGAGAATCAAATGGTTGAGAGGATACGAAGAATAGAATTAAACGGCAAAAGAGGGTAAGAGAAATAGAATCAACGAATAAGAGGAATGAGAAGAGTGTTTTTGTATTTTTGGATAAGAAAATATAAACATATACAGAATGATGGTATGAACAAAGAGTGAATATCCAAATCACTAATCTGCTAGACGTAAGATTATCAGCACAGCTCCCCGGCAGCGGCGCCAAAAATTTGATGCGTGCCAAACAGTCAAGCTAAATCACTCAAGCCTGCCACTTGTGATTGGCAGACCGTAATCAGCTTAAAACTGCTCAAGCACGAATGCAATGAAGATCTGAGGAGTATAGGGTTTCCCCGGGTCGTTATGTCCCAGCGAGCTATGCAATGGATTATCAAACGTGTAGTGATCGAGGAATTTGAATGGAAAAGAGATTTGAGATTATTATAACTACAGAAATATCAAACAAATACAAAGGCTTAAATGCAAATTAAGGAAAATTAAAAAGATAAAATCTATTAAATAAACGCTATCACTATATTTAAATTGATGTTTTTGTTTATATGTTTTTACAAAACTGAAATTAAAAACTACGCGACGTACAAATAAAAACGTGAAACTAAGCAGTACTAATCCTAAAAATATGAAAATGACATTTTTACAATCCTAATGATAAAAGAAAATATTAAGAAAAAGAAAATTATTTTTATAACTAATTATCTAATTATTATTATTTAAAAACTATTTTTAACTATTAAATAATAACCTAAAATACAAGAAAATATGAAATAAAGCTAGAAAAATAAAATTAAGGCTTAGAAAAATCTAAAATATCAAAAGAGAATTTTCAAAACTATTTTTGTATTTTTCAGATTAATTTTCTATTTTCTACTAATTTAAAACTATTTTAATCTAATTTAAATGGTGAAAAATACCAAATAAAAAGGGAAAAATAAGGAAAAATCTTTTTTATGCTTTTTATATTTTTCTTAAACTGAGAAAATTGAAAAATTATTTTTTTGAACTTTTTCTTAATTAATTGCAAATAAAGCTAATTAAAAGTGATTAAAAACTATTTTAAATCAAGAAAAATAGTAAATAGTGACCAAAAATTGTGAAAATCTCAGGAAAATTCTAAAATGATAATATGAATCTATGAAAAATGAGAAATAAACAGCTTATGTGTAGAATATGAAAGCTATAGTGTAAACTGATGAGAGAATAAGCTACTAGAATAAGCTAACAAGCTATTTAAGCTACCAAACAGAGACAGAAGCTAATGAATGCTAAAATAAGCTAATTACAGCTAATAACACCTACTCCTAACAAGTTCAAAGCTCTGTTTAATGAATTAAGCAAACTGCTAAGTTAGCAAAACAGTGGTTAAGGCCCTAAGTTTGAGCTTGTGCACAAGCTTAACCAAAAAGCTAGACCAAAAACTAATTAAGCAGTCCTAGAGAACACCTGGCCAGCTGCAATTGTGCCAAGTCTCAAGTTCTAACTCCTAGAAATAAGACCAACACAAGCTCTGCAATTCTGCCTGATTCACACTCAGTTTAGCTGAGTGTGAACATGGCAGATTAAGCTAAGTTGAGCAGCTAATTTGAAGCTTAAAAGGACTGAACCAGTTTTTACAAAAAGCAGTTTCATACACTAGACCAATTGAAGTTTTAAATCCCAAAATTTCACACACTCAAGCTTAGAAATGAATCAATGATTTACTCACAAAGTTTGGTGAAAAACACTTTGGACAGTTTGACTTTTGAAGAACAGATATAAAACTTTGACCAAACTCAACTTTGATCCAAATTAATGAACTGATTTCAATGATATTAGACTACTGATGATTACTAAGTGCTAGATCTACTAGTTTTAAGCTAATTAGCAAATTGTTACCTACTGATTTTAACAGATGCAGATTCTAGATTAGTTCCAAATTGATTTTGACTTTTTGAGTATAACTGCTAACACAAAGACCTAGAATGATTATCAAATACCTACATAAACTTGTATCAAACACTTAAAACTGAATAGCTAACTCTAACCACAGATTTATCACCAATTCCAAACACTAGATTACTACTGATATGAGAACTAATAACAGAATATAGACTAGATTACACTACACTACCATCAAACACAGATCAAATAGTACTAATTAACACTAAACAACAGATTCAAACAACAGATTTAATGATCAAAGCAGATTTGATGAACTTACAATACTCCTAGCCACTATGGCTTGCAAACATGAAGCAAAGAACCTCTAACCTAATTATCCCCTAACCTAATCCAATTCCAGCTCATATTCAACCCAAATCCAGCTCTGCTCCACCCATGATCTATTCCATACCCATTTCCATGATCAGTTGACTTTTGTTGACTTTTAACACCTTTGATTGAAATTGCTTGAAACTTAGAAGTGAGCTCACAAAAAGCTATATTAAGCTAGTTTGAGCTTGTTTGTGCTTATAAATAAGCTTATTGAAGCTTATACATGAGATTTGGACTTTGCAATTTTCAACAGTTAATTAAAATATACGAAATGGAAATGCTACTTAAATTGATACCTGAAAATGGTTTATATTGATACAATAACTTGAAGTGAGTTCATAAAAACAGAAAGTTACAACTTAAAACTTAAATTAAATCATTGCTTCTAAAAACGACATACATATTTGAAAAATAAACTAGCTACTCTCTCTAAGCCATCCTTCTTCCTTTATTTATGCTCCAAGTTGCTTCTCTCACCACTCTGATCATTTGCCAACATAAATCTCAACCCTTGGATGAAAATTGAACCATCTTGGCCGTTTGATGGTTTTGGCGCCAAAACTGGTACAAGCTACTTGGGACAAGGGAGAGGGTGCATTAAATGTGATTTGTATGTTAGGTGAGGTGGGGGGAGACAAAGAGTGAAGTAGGGTGGATATTGGTGGCTAGAGGTGGGAGGTTGCAGACACTTTTGTCGGGGAAGACAAGTTTTAGGGGGGCGGGTTGTTTTGTTTAAACATTGGGTAATGGGTTCGGGTTGGATATACTGGATCGGGTAAAGAGATTGGGCCAAGGGGATTTGGTTTGGGCTTGGATTATTAACTAGGGTCCGGTTTGGTTGTTTATTAAACATAAGGACCACTTTTGCAATTTCACAAAACCAAGGGACCAAATCTATAAATTATGAAGAGTAGTCCAAGGGTTGGTCTTGCCATTCTTAAATAGACCAAGGGCTAGATTTTTCATTTTTGATTTTTTTCAAAGTTCCCAGGGATCTATTTTGTCATTTTTGGATTTTCAGGGACTAAACATGTAATTTTGAAAAACTTGTAACCCAAGTGTAATATTTTATGAAATTGACTTTCAAAACCTTGGGTTGACTTTTCCTTTCAAAATAAATGCATAAGGACTAATTTTGACAAGTTTTGAAATTTGGGGGACTGAAACTGCCAATATTGCAAACTTTGATCGATTTTCCTTTGTTTTTGCACATTTTGCATTTAAAACACATAAAACACAATCCCTGGGATATTTTAAGTATTTTGATATCTTTTTGATTGTTTTTGTATGTTTTGGCAGTTTAAATACGACAAAAATGATGAGTATTTGAGCACTCATCACATATTCAGGATTAGGTTTCTCAATAATGGGAATACTATGCTTATCGCTGAGAACTCTATGCTTGGTGATCATGTGAGCAGTCTGAATGGTATTCCCTTGTACGTATAACTTATTTTCAAGCTTGTTTTTCAAAGTTTTTAGATTAGAAAAATCATTCAAAAGTTTTGATTCCTTAGCACTGTATTCTTGTTTAAGCACTTTAACATTATCTTGCAGCTCTTGCTTTTGCTTAACACTTTTAGAAAGCTTTTCTTGTAAGGAGTTTAACTCTTGTTTTAACACTTCTTCTCTAAAATTACTTTTTCTTATAATTGTACGCATTTGGTCATCCATTTCCTGCTCACGGGTAGTTAGCTCAAACTTAGCACGCTGTTCATAAATAGCAACTTGTTCTTTATAGGCATTTAGTTCAGAGATAACAGAATCATCAGGGGCACAGGCAGTGTATTCATCAAAAGCATAGTCATCATTGACTGCGGAAGATGCATTACTTGGTACAATCTCACTTTCACTTTGCTTCACATATTGATCATATGGGACAATATTGCTATTACCCTTATCATCAATATCTGATTCATAAGTTTCAAGAGATTGTACTTTATTATGCATCTTTTGCTCATCAACATCATCATATAGCTTTAATACCTCTGAGATGATTGATTCTTTGGATGGACCAGCTTGCTGTGATGATGAGACCTTTGGAGAGACCATTGGAGAAATTCTTGCCATAAAGATTGTCTGTGCAGTAGGTTCATCATCGACGTCAGAGTCGTATGCATCACAGTCTGCAACTTGAAAGGCATTCTGATGATTATGACCTATCTCCTGAATTGGTTGCTCATCCACATCTGCATCATATTTCTTGGCATTGCCCTCAGCAAGAAACAACAGCTCCTCTTCATTCAACACAACTCCATTATCCCGAGCTTGCACAAGTAACATCTTGTCCTTGAAGTACTATGCATTTTGAGGGCGTTTTGGAGAAGTGCAGTTCCTTGCTATGTGTCCATCACCACCACAGTTGTAGCACTTAATTGGCATTGCTTGTCCCTGATTACCATTCCTTCCTCTATTCTGATTTGCCACATACCCTCCTCCTACTCCACCTCTTCTTTGTTCATATTGTCTTCCTTGAGCTGGTTGCACCGTAACCTTTCCATCTCTGACCAAAGCATGATTGTGTAGATTGGATGCAGTCCTGATTTCATTGTTAGTGTGAAGACAATTAGTATGTGGAGTGAAGGTTAAGTTTTGTTTAACCATAAGAGCCAGTTGATTGATAAAGTGTTCCATGACTGCATTGGCATCTGGTTGCTTGAAACTTGGATCGGGAATGAGTTTATGATTTTCGTTACCCGTGGGTATGACTTGAGAAGCTTTGGTGGTAATTCCAACATTAGTGTAGAAAGGTGTAGAGTCATTTGATGAACTTGTTTCTCCCTGGTTGGTTTTGAACTGTTCAAGAATCCTTTTTTCAAACATAGCATGTCTCTCATTCTGAAGAAGGAATGCATAAAGTTGCTCATAGTTGGTATTCTTCAATCCTTTGGTTAGTTTCACAGAGGTGACAAACTTATGCCATTCGGGATTCATGTTGTTCACAAATTTTGAACTCAGCTGAATATTTGGCATGGTCATTTTGATATTCCTCATATCATTCACAAGCTTGTGGAATCTCACGTAATACTCATAGACACTTTCTTCTGGCTTCATCTTAAAGTGCTCAAATTTATCATACAACTGTGATTCTCTGTCTTCCTTTGTCAATTCAGAACCTGAGAGAAGCATCTTGACATTATCCCAAACAGCATTGGCTTCAGTGTTGTGATTGATAAGATTGTAGATATCTTTTGGAAGACCCTGAAGTATAATGTTAGAAGCCCTGATGTCAGCATCGAATCTCTTTTTCTCCTTATCATTGAGCTCATCATACGTCTTTGGTCTGTCTATTCCATAGATCATATGCATATGCATATGTTGAGGGGGAGCATTTCTAAAATATCAAAACAATTAAGATACAAAATACTTTGATTTTATATCACAAGTATCTTGATTGATTTTCAAATGGTTTTCAATTGGTTTAAGGCGGACGAACTATATCAAAAGACCGACCAACTTTACTTTATGCATGGGGATATAAGGATGATAAGGTTAGGTTGAGGTCCAATGATCCGCCAGAACCGGAGGGATCTACCCAGGGACAAAACCACTTGATAGTGTAGAGTCCTTAGGTATATTGAAAAAAGGAGAAAAATGAGATATGGGAAGAGTGCGGACTGAAACTGAGCTAGTACTGGAATAAACCCAACAAGGTTCTAGTTATGAAGTTTCGGTAAGCACTGAAGGGTTGAAGAATGAAAAAGAATTGAATGTGAAAAAGGGTGAAAAGAAATAGCCCTCCATTTATTCAACCTTAGGGCAAAAACCGGGTTCAATACATATGCTACTAGTGGTGACTAAGGTAACACTGGTATTGAAGACAAGACGTCATGGACCCAGTGACGCACTGCACTAACTTCCCAAGCTACTCAAGTTCCTCTTAAAAGGACTTGTTTCATTCTCACGGGGAACCGACATTATCTATCAACTTTCTCTTAGAGTTTGTTGATATTGAAGAAGGAGACCCTCTCCCTAGTCTCCGGCATAGGAACCAAATATGCACAATTGAGTCTAGAGCCACGAGATCATCAATAAATCTCTTTAGGACACTTTCAATGAAGACTCTCTATTTTACACAATGTGGAAAGAGAGATTATATCTTATGAGTCCTACGCATTATCCTTGTGGTATTGCCAGAACATCCGAGTGATATGTAAAATATTCACAATGAAGATGTAAAGCCTTCTGGAGCCAACATCAAACAAGCTCCTGGTAGGTGGCATGTGAGATCTTTTCAATAGATCGACCATGTGACAACTGAACAGAAACAATGGGGCGATTCAATCTTTTGAATCAATCCTGGTTCAGGATATGGATTGACGGATACCTTTGAAAAAACGGTCATTGTGCTTAAAAACTCCTTTCTCTAGCACATCGACTGTGTACAAATATTTCAAATCAAAAGGTGTTTATGATTGATAATTGATTTTCATTAAAACCTTCGTTGTATTGCAAAAACAATTTCTATTGAGCAGTACACGATTGTTTTTCAAATATCTTTTCATCAATCGGTGAATCTCAATTCGCTGGTTCACTCACTTCGTGTTGTATTTTTTTGAGACGTTCCGGTTTATGAACGGCTAGAACAGCTGCGAAACCCTGTCAAGGAAATTCTTCGGAATTATACCTGATCACAGGCAGTATTTATACCTGAGTACGGCTACGGAATTATACCTAATCAACGGGGAACCGTGGGCCGTGTACCTCAATTCAACAAAAGTGATCAAAGACACTCTTGTGTGCTTTATTGCTAACTGTTTTATGCAGAAACACTCTACGTTTGCAGCTAATCAGAATGGAGCGGTCAATCCATAGCCGCATGCTTACACAACACATTCATTTCCAAAGAAATCATGATTAGTGCATCAATGACTCTGATATTATCACTCCATGCTTCTGCTATGCTGCTGCCAATATCATGAATCAACGAAAAGCTTCCGCTACTCTGATAAGAATATATCATGATCCAGAATGTGAGCATGTCGGTCCAAATGTCACAACACCACAATGGATGAGTCAGAGATTTACTGTGGCTGATGATCTCAAAGCTGGCTCAAAACTATGTATCACGTGGATCAGTTAAAGACCTCCACTCAGATTATTCAAACATGCAATATTAAAGTATCAAAGATTATGAGCTACAGAACAAAGAACATGAACAAGAATCCAAGAACAATTTCAATGTAATATCTGTTTGTATTCTATGTAATTGTAATGTGTGTTTGAGGTGACCTCCCTTAGGGGGAGATTGTTAGGATTTAGAAAATCCAGGTATTAAAGTGTCGGTCACCTCAAGTATATATACCCGTTAGAAAGCTCGTAGTCGTAGTTATTTACTGTTAAGTAGTATTTAGTTAAGTAACACCGTGGAGGACGGACGGGTCTTTACCCAATGTATGCCTGATCCACAGCCCGATAGGTGGCATTTTATGTAATGACTATAAATACTCTCTACCTTCCAAGGTAGAGAGTTGGAGCTCATAATAAGATTTTTCTTTCTCTCACTAAATTTCTCAACCTCTAACTCTTTCTCTCTCTAAAACATCATCTTATACGCCTCTTTGTTTTTATGGTTTGATGTGTATGTGAAATCCAATATGTTACATATTATCGCAACTAACACATGAATTAATCTGAGCCAAATGTTAGTAAAAAGAACCCGAGTGACAGATTACTGCTCATCAGGTGTTATTGTTCATATGTTCAAGTTATTCATAACTAAATTATATTATATAGAAATATAACATTTTTCAAAAAAAAAAAAAAAACCTATGACAAGGAGTGCTATATCATGCGATTACTGTTTCTAATCCCATCACATTTTACTGTTCATAGTTAATAAAAAAATTCCACCCGTTCCGAACAATGCTTAAAATTGTTTCGAATTCGATTATTGCGTTTTCAAGCAGTTTTAATTAGTGTGGAGAATGAGAGATAGAGATGTGTTACACCCCGCCTGAGGCGAAAACGCGAGGTGTGATGGTTCGGAACGTCGCATAAGAGTGTAGAACAATACCATACTTGATTAAAGAAATAAGTTTACAATGTTACATAAATGTTACTATCCAACACCGGATAATGAAACATAAGTCTTAACTTGTTAAATTAAGGTGCTTAGAAAAAATATATTGGCCAAGTTAACACAGATTTAGAATGAGGACAATGGATAACTTTGATGAAAATGCCTTCAAAATATTAATGCTGATCACTTGAAAACTTCAACATAATGTTGGTGAGCTCGTAGGTTTAAGAGTTAAACCACAAAGCTATGAATAATATAGTGTAGGACAATAGCGAGCATGATGTACAAATATAAGAACTTAATGAAAACAAAAGCTTGCAACACTGAACCTCTCAATGTTACGTGTAACATTTTACAAACAATGTCTATCGACGCACAGTGTCGGGGCTGGGGTAGCAACCCTGATAGTACTATCAATGTTTCGGCTCCAAAATAGAGTTAATCAGTTGCGCACAAATGAACACATATGATGAAACCATACAACAAGGCACATATTGCAATCAAAACGCACATATTGTCCAAAAACATGATAACAATGTATCACAACATGTAAACAGTTAAAACATCATTTAAGTACCATTTTCTCCAAGGAAAACATAATGAAAAAGGGGCTAAAAAACTCACCTCAAGTAGTGTAGTGAAATTCGGAATATCACAAATGAAATGAACGCGCAAAGTCCTAACCGCAACCTAATTAATTAACGAGGTGTTTTAGGTTATGCAATGAAGTGAAATAATGTGTTTGCGCCTTTTATAAATCTTATATCACCCGTTGATATGTGCAAAAACACATATCATTTCTTTATCAAATAAAACCCAAAATAACCAAGAAAGAGCCGTTTATTGCTAATATTCGTTGTTTTCTTGAGTTTGTGCTTGTGCAGGTACGGATATGTTAAAACACACAAAAAGAAGCCAAATCAGACGAAAATCCGAGCACGAGAGATTAAGAGAGTTTAAGCTGAGCCGGAAGATCAAAATTGTGCATTTATGAAGATTTAATCTCCGAGGATGATTTTTGGAAGATATGATCAAATTTGAAGAGTTGTCAAAATCAGTCCTTGAACTTTGAGCATTTGGCAGAAACTACCCTGAAGTTTTAAAAGTTGCAAATTCAGCCCTTGGATTATTTGAGATTGGCAAGAATGACCCTTGGATAATATTTTCAGATTTACACTTATGGTCCCTGGATTTCCAGCTTTTGCACCTTTGGTCCTTGAAATACTAAATGAGTACTAAGCTAGTCCTAAATCCAATCCATGTTATTACTACTTAGGCCCAAAACCCACGGCCCAAAGCAAACTACCCGGTTCAGATAACCAACCCGGTTTACCCACAACCCGTAACCCTTTACCCAGGTCAACAAAGTCAACTAAATCCGAAATATACTAAAAAAATAAAACGCGCCCATTTTTTCCCCAAATCCCACCAAACCCAGATATTCCATGAACCCTAAAACACCCTTCGTTCAATTAAGCATAATTACTACAATTAAAGGGTAAATCCGTCTTTTCCCTGACACCACCTGACATCACCTGACACACGTGACTGCCAGGTCAGCTATCCAAGTGATAAAATTCCAATCCCTGCTCTCTCATTGGTGGATGAAACGTAGCATGTGCAATCCAAAGGCTTAGATTGATTGGATGAGGTGGAAAATGATCCAAGGGCTACCAATGCACTCAAAGAAGCACAAATGCCAATTTCTAGATCCTTCCTTGGCCTCTAGCTCGTGTATAAATACCCTTCATTTCATCACTTGTAATTCATGTAGAATTTGAGTAGAATTAGTAGCTTATTAATGTTTTCTTTTTAAATTTCATTTTATGTATTTCAGTTTCTCAGTTTCTATTGTACTCACAAGTTATTAATAAAAGTAATTTTAGCTTTTATTTCCAATTAATCTCAATCACTGTTTCATTGATTTCAATAGCTTATTAGTGTTTCAGATTATCATTTTAGCTTATCCAAATTCAATTTCAGCTTATTTGTTCTATTAAACAAAAATTACAAAAAAATAAGAAAAATACTTCAAAAATCAAAAATATCTCAAGTCTATTATTAAACTGTTTTTAGCTTAAGTTTTTGTTTCTAAAAGCTCTTACAAGTTCATTAACAGCTTTTTGAGTGTTCATAAACTACCTACTCAGTTTCTATTCTCAAACTACATTTTGGTCAACAAAAGTCAAAGGTTCAGAATCATGGGTGAATTGATCTGTGTTGCTGAGATAGCTATGGATTTGGGTTGATTTAGTATAATTTGGGGTTAAAGTCAGGTTAGGGTAGTGGTTCATTGATCATTTGTTAGCAGGCCATTGTGGCTGGACAACTGTGAGTACTAAGTTCCTTTTGAATCTATATTGCCTGTGATCTTTAATTTAGTTTAATTAGAGTTAGACCTGTGTTCTTTAGTTTAAAATCAGTATTTATATTGTTGTTTAATCCATTGCTGTTATAATTTGTAGTTCTACATAATTCTAGTGTAATTGCATCAGTAGTCTAAATATAGTTTTAATAAGAATTAGTAGTTAAGTTTAGCTCTATCAGTAGCATATTTACTTATTGAATCTAGCTATAACTCACTTGTGGATCAGATTTGTGTTTTAGAGTGTTAAGTGGCTAAACGGATTCATAAACATGTGTTTGGTTTAAACTGACATTTGGAATTGCAGTGCTCAATATTGGTTAGATTCAGTTTACTAAGTCTCTTTTAGGTAAATTAGAGTCACTTTAGTCATTTGATTGCACCTAGGATTAGTTAAAGTCAAAATTAGTTTATATCTGTTCTAATTTGCATATCAGTTGATATTTTGATAATCACAAGCTAGATTTAGGTTTATAATTTAGTGATTTAGCTTATTATAACTTTGTTTTAGCTTAAAATATCATAATCAGTTCATAAATTGGATTCAAATCTAAGTTTGGTCAACATTTCATAACTGTCTCAAAATAGTCAAAAGTGTCAAAACAGGTTTTGTGCAGAAGTTGTACAAGCTTCACTTTAGCTTGTTATTGACTGAAATTTGGTCCAGGTGATCTTTGGTTGGTTGACTAGAGAGTCCTACTTCTGTTTTTCACTTTAGCTTATTATATAAGCTTGTGCTTTAGCTCAAACATATGGGTTAAGGGCTGATTTAAGTTAGAAGCAGTTAGCATATAAACTTGGTAGATTGCTTATTAGTGGTTAAGAGTAGTTGGATTAAGCTGGATTTGAGTTAGTATAGCATAAGTTAGCTTCTGTAATCAATTGGTGCCCTCTAGTGCTTTTTAGCTTATTCTTAATAGCTTATTTTCAAGCAGTTGCACTACAGCTTTTAAATCCTTCACATAAGCCATAGTTTTTATATTTTTCATAAAATTAGAATAATATTTTAGACTTTTACTGAATTTTTCATAATTTTTCATCACTGTTTAGTATTTTTCCCAATTTAAAACAGTTTTTAGTACTTTTTAAATAGCTTTTATTACAATTAAATCAGAAAATATTCAAAAAAATAATTTTTCAATTTTCATAGATTAAGATAAATACAAAAAGCAAAAAAATAATTTTTCTAGATTTTTCCTAACTTATTTTGTAATTTTTAGCCAATTAATTAGATTTAAATAGTTTTAAATTCGTAGAAAATAAAAAAATCATCAGAAAAATACAAAATTAATTTTGAAAATTCTCTTTAGTTATTTTAGATTTTTAAAAAATAGTTTCATAATTTTTACTTTAATTTTCATAATTTTTAGTATTTTAAATTAGTTTTAAAAGTTAAAAATTAGTTTTTAATCCTAATAAATTCCAGAAAAATCCTAAAAATTAGTTTTAATTCATAAATAGTTTTCAAATTGCATATTTAGAGTAAAAATAATTTTAGGACATTTTTAGGATATAGATTAAACGTAGTTGCATTTTATTTACGTTTCGTTTATTACGTTTTAGTTAATTCTCGTAATTAGGATTTCCCGTAGATTAGATTCCCTTAATTACTTGCCCAATTCCCGTAGTTTTTAATAAATCAAAATCATTAACCCAAAACATCGAGCATTAAATTCCAAACCAAAAACGACGTTGGCAATTCACGCCTCGTTGGGAAACGATTCGGGTCGACTAATCCGTATCAACGATCACACACGGAATTTGATTTAATATTCTTTTTCCTAAAGGAATTTTGAATCTATCTTCGTGATTATTTTTGATATCGATATTGAGGTTTTATCCATACACAAATACCCCTAAGCTTATACATCGAGACGAATCACCCGTGCATGTTTGCATTTAAGTTTAATAAGTAAAATTATAATTTACGTCAAAGTTGTATAATTATATAAGTTTCGACACTTGTAAAATTCACTATATTGACCAACATTTGAAGTCAAGCTACTTACATGTTTATAAATAATCTCGACTATTTCATCATGTCTGAATAATATTATTTTTATAGTTTACAAAAATTCTATTTGTCATTTAACTTGCCTCGTAACTTATGACACTTATTTTCAAAATATAAGCTTGAATAAACTTAATATTATTTGTTACTGAATTTTTAAAATGACAACAACTCTTTTGTTATAAATACATTTAACTAGGTCTCGGACTTTTCAGAAACGTCTCAAGGTACACTAACTAAGGCCTTTGTAAGTTTTCGACGATCTCGATTTAAGTCACTCAAAAACGGGTTCAAAGTTATAAACTCAACATTTATTATAATAGTGCAGTTTTTCCGGAATTAATATAATTTTCATCAAATATTCAAATCGTCGTAACCTCTTCGTAATAAGTCCGTTTTTAGTGAATACAATATTCACGAAAATGTATTTAAGTATATTTTCTAATTCCCAAACCCTTGGTTACCCAACCCAAGTCACACTGTCTGAAATATACTAAAAACCATTTCCAATCATCAATTAATATTTCTATTATAGTGAGAGAGTAGGGGAAGCTCACCATTATAGTGAGAGAGTAGAGAGAGAAAAGAAAGATAGGTGTTTATTGATGAATAAGAAAGGTTACAATACAAACCCCTAGAAGCTTCACCCCTCCATGAAAGTATGGAGGGGTATATATAGGCTAACATAAATACTACTTTACAATATTGACGGTTCTAGCACATGCGTATGTGCCAAACTAAATAACTAGTGTAATCCCGAATATGTCATCACGTTTACGTGTTAGAAGCGATGTTAAAAATCTTCCCCCAATGTGCCGACATATGGGATTACTTACAACATTTCCTTCCAGTACAAATACAAATAAAGAAAAGTCTTCACAAGTTCTTCAAATGCTGAGGATGACCACAGTTGAAGCTCTTTAACTTCTTCTTTTACCTCTTTATGAGAACATTTCTTCACTTGTAGGAAAATGCTGTAATATGTGAGATTTGGATTAACTTCCACCCAATTCATACTGCATGTCTTTTGCAGCTTTTCCATAAACTTCTTTTTGGCAAAGTTTCTGAATCGGCTTTCCCCCAAACTGACATCCATCTTCAGTAGATTTGAAACTTTGATGCAGTTAACATATCTTCTAACTTTTAACATTTTAAGCACGCAACAAAATTTGTAGACGAAATAGTAAACCACACCAAGCAAATCTGACTTCTTCATTGAGAATGATGAATGTTTAAAGCACGTATCTTGAAACATACAACCTCCTCCAGCTCGACTAAAAGATATGAAGTATACTCAATGAAGTGTAAATTATCAATTCGAGGGAACATGCAAGAAATCAACAAGACATTCTCACATATGTAGGCTACTTCACACAAAACAACCCGAGGGAGTGGAGATAATAACACCAAATTCACAAAAATACGTCTCCGATGTACACATTTTCCCCCCTAATTGCAAACCCTCATGGAAGAAAAGTGTCTTTGCAAAGAAATTCAAGAAAATCCAAAGCACATCTACTTCTCTTCCCTCATGATGGTTTTGATGTATCGACAACATACTTACTATGTTTACGATGCATCAGAAGCAACATGACTGTGTATGTCCAATTAATCGAACAAGTGTGAAGTAGCATAAAGCTCTGTTAAGCTTGAAAAATATCCCGTGAAAATCAACTACTGATTACATTCTCTACTCTTTTACCCCTCTCAGCTAACTCTTTTCAACCCCATTATCACTCTGTCGACTTTTTGTAGTGACTAGTGATGGAGAAAACCCAATATGACGAACTTGAGACTGAAGAGAAATAACCTAAACTCGTGACTTAAACTTGTACTGCTGTGTGACCAAGAACCAATATTGAGAATTTCAATAAAGTCAGGGAATCATATACCCATCCAACCATCCGTAATTGTATATGAACTTCTCTTGAAATATCCACAACTTTTTGTGACACTTGAGCACTACAACGTAACTCCTTTAAACTGATAGCTATACACTGTGGGCGCTACAACGTAGCTCTGTACATTGGGTATAACTAGATAAATCAAGTATACATTGTGGGTGCTACAACGTAGCTCCGTATATCAGGTATAACTAGATAAACCAAGTCCTAGTCATTCAAACGGTTAAAAGATCAAACAAGGATCTTAAAGAATCATGGATCCAACCAACCCCGATATCTTGAGATACTAAGTACACGCACCTATGAAATACCAATTCAACTTCAAATAAGTAATAACAAGTTAATCCTGTAGTCATTTCTTGCGGTTAAATACCCATAACTAGCCTTTTCACGGTTTAAACGAATCTTAATAATGGTTTTTTCCCGATCTTGTCAAAAATATAACCCCGTGAAGAATTTATATAACCATAATACCACTCTTTTGCCAAATTTTATACCAAAAATTAACAATGTATTAAAATACAATGGATATTAAAATTTTGGCCCAACACATTGAAAAGTTCAGATCCAATTATATCTTCCTAACACCAATATTAGTTTCAGTCCAATATCAATTTGATATTACATTTAAGATAATAAAAACAAGCGCAATCCACGTTTTGTGTTGCAATTCAGCCCAAAATCAAAATGATAGTTATATCATTTAAGCCCAATGATCAATAAGTCTGATCCAAATCAAATGAAACACCCAGTCCACATCCTTAAACCAGGTATAATAATATAACTTAACACCCTCGATTCATTTGTTTGGCCCCAAACCCTAAAAACACACACATTGAGATATCCGCCTCTTTCACCTACATGTTCTCTCACCAAACAACTCTTCCAAACTAATCTCATCTCAACTCATTATCTTCTCAGTAGAATACAAACCCAACCGATCGAATCAACACAACCACAATCTTAACCGTAGCTTAACCGATATCTTTATTTGCAGCACCAAAAGAATCAAGAAAATAATTGTAAGGCTTCAAGATCCTTTGGAGGGTCTCAAGTAAAGTCTACAAGTGTTGTAGTCGTTTTGTTGTTTAAACGGATGAGAGAAAGAAAATAACACTACTGTTATATTTCTTCTCTTTTAGTTTCGGATATGAATTGAAGCCAAGTCTTCAAAAATGGTCTATGATGAGTTTTTTTTCTTGTGTTAGACTTTTAAAATTCTTGATATATCATTGTATTACACGAAAGAAAAGATGAGACCATAAGTTGATGTTACTTTATTCTGTTCGAGTCGTGGTTGAGATCTATGATGTGTGATTGTTAAAATTGTTTAAGATCTTTAAAAATCTGTAATAAAAAAGAACAAACTAAAATCGTATAATTTTTTGGTTATGCTCTTTAGCTTTAGATGAGAGTTGATTGATTAATGGTTAGGGTTATGGTTGTGTCTGGTTTAGGATTTGTTGTTGGATTTTGGACTTGGTCTTGGCAGTGTCTTCGTCTTTCATAACATCAATATCCATTTTGATTTTTTATGTGACTTATGATGTTATAACTGAGGTAACAAAGTGAGTGTTGGTATTTGGTTTGTTCTACTTCCCATCTCCTTTTTCTTTTTCCTTTTGGTCAACTGGTTAGAAGCTCGAAGCTCTTTGAGTTTCTATCCAGAAATTCGAAGTTATAAGAGAAAGTAGGAGAGTCTGAGAAGATCGATGCATTCATGAGAAGCTTAAAGGACCTTTGAATTTATCCAAAGTTGAAGGTTTAGGGTCTTTGTTAAAGCTCGAAGCTTCCTTCAAGTTTTTATCCAGAAACTTGAAGAAAAAGGGTTTTGACCAAGAAATTCGAAGCATGAGAGTTTTGACGAGAGAAAGTCAAAGATCTTCATACTCACATACCCAGAAAAACCAATAAAAATCCACTCTCCAACCCATTTTACCTTCTTTTTTTTATCACAAATCTACACGGGTTGGTACAAAAAGTCACGAAGATATACACAAAACTTATAATTTAGGTCGTACAACCAGAAGAACTATTTTGTGTAAGACTGAAAGTGAAAGTGTAGAACCTTTTGACCAATCTTGATACAACAAAACTGGTTAAACCCAAATATGTGTAAAAACAGTAGAAAAACTTGTTAAAATAGATTAAAAATGACGATTGTTACAAGACAAAAGCCACATAATCAATCAATAATAGCAACGAGGCTCTAATGCCACTTGTCAGATCGATTATTTAGTTGATTGTGTGGATTCGGGAGGTCGGGGAAGCTCATAATAAGAGAGCCATTATAGTGAGAGAGTAGAGAGAGAAAGGAAAGATAGGTGTTTAATGATGAATAAGAAAGGTTACAATACAAACACCTAGAAGCTTCAGCCTTTCATGAAAGTATGGAGGAGTATATATAGGCTAACATACACACTACTTTACAATGTTGACGGTTCTAGTACCTGCGTATGTGCCAAACTATATAACTAGTGTAATCTCAAATATTTCGTCACATTTACGTTTTAGGTGCGATACCAACAATGTATATACCCAATAATCATTATAAAGTCTTAATAATATAATAAGAACATATTTTATTACACTAGTTTTTTTTTATAAACAATATTTTCTTACAAACATGATATGGTGATATTTTTATGTGTAGTTGATGATATAATCAAATGTAGACATGCATGGTATATATATATATATATGAAGAGAAAAAAATAAATGAAATGAGTATGATGCTTACTTGAATATGTGAGAATGATTTGTGACAAAGAACATTAGAAAACCTAAGTTTAAACCCAAATAAGCTTTCAAAATATAGTCCTTGTTAACCCTTAACCAAATAAGCTTCCAATAAATTATGTATTAAGCAACACCAAAGTTTTTCCTTCCCCTTTTTATTGATATATGCCGAACCCAAGATAAAAAACAAAGAGATTGTAGGTGATGAGTGTCTAAATACTCATCATTTTTGTACAAAAGAAACTGCAAAATCATCTGAAAACACTTAGAAACACATCAAAATGATCAAAATATCACAAATCAGTGTTTTATGTGTTTTAAATGCAAAAATATCAAAATAAGATGAAAAACATATCAAATTTGCAAAAATTGCAGTTTTAGTCCCCCAAGTTTCAAAAGTTGTCAAAAATAGTCCCTGAGTCAT
The DNA here is from genome assembly GCA_019973895.1 of Chrysanthemum seticuspe. Lineage (NCBI taxonomy): Eukaryota > Viridiplantae > Streptophyta > Magnoliopsida > Asterales > Asteraceae > Chrysanthemum > Chrysanthemum seticuspe. The sequence continues at coordinate 206,965,105 of BPTQ01000009.1, read as the reverse complement.
AATTTCAAAAGTAAAGTCACCAAAGGTCCTTTTTAAATCATAAGTTGTCAAATTTAGTCCTTTGGTGAAAAATATCAAAAGTTTGAGAAAATTACAAGTTTGGTCCTCCAAGTTTGAAAATTGGCAAAATTGGCCCCTGGAAAATTGGAAAATGGCAACTTTGGTCCTTGTAATATTAACACTTGTCAGTTTCAGTCCTTGGAGCAGCTTTGAGATATTGACAGGATTGGTCCTTGATTTTCAGAAAATTGCATAATGAGTCCTTGTCATTATTAAGACCTTTACACTAATTTTGGACCCCCTACCTATCTTTGGACCCCTGTCATAATGGATTGTGACCCCCCCTTCACTAATATCTGGTCAAATCCACAAGTCAAACTAACCCCCCTTTTGGCGCCTACTCATCTCCTTCTCCACTTGCCTTCTGATTCACCCCTGCACACTCAACCTTTCCACCCCCTCCTCACCTTATCACTAATCCTGTCCCCCCACATCTCCTACAATCCAAGGATCATTAATCTTTCACCTTACCCACACTCAATCTCACATAGCTGTCAAATTCTCTTTCCCGCCAAAACTAAATAAATGGCCAAGATGGCTTTCATTGATCCAATGGCCACAAAAATGGTGGGAACTGCTCATCTTAGAGAGAGAAAGCTCAAGGGAAGTATAAAAGGAAAGGAGAAGCAGTATAGAAGGGTGGTAGAGTAGTTTTAGTTTAGAATATGTCGACTAGTTAATTTCTTTAAATTTCAGTGTTATTCAAGTTTCCAAATACTTTGTTATGTAATTTTAGTGTATTATAAAACTTTCTCAGTATTCAATTTCAAGTACGAATCTATTTTATGCAATTCTCAATTTCAAAATTTCAAGTTCATGTTAATGATTGTTGTAGTTGATGTTATGCAATTATAAGCTCCCATATAAGCTTTTATAAGCTCAGTTTAGCTTATTATCTACTCAGAAACTCACTACTCAGATTTTGCTTTCAAAATTATCTCCAGTCAACAAAAGTCAACTGTGGTCATTCTTTGGCTAAGAAATGGATATGGGTGATCTTGATGTTGATTTGGGATTGGATTTTAGTAATTTAGTGTAGATTGGGTTCTGGTATAATCTTTACATAAGCTGGACCTCATGTAAGTTTGGTTTCCTTTTTCTAAAAACTGCCATTTATGCTCAGTCTTAGTGCAGTTCATATTTGATCATGTTAGTACTTGATTTGATCTTGTTTCAGCTTTAGGATCTTAGTTTTATACTTGTTCTTATTTCTGCACACTAGGAGTAGGATTAAGGTGTGTAACCTCCTCATTAAATAACTTAAAGGGGTGTTTGGATTGCTTATTTAGACTGTTTTAAAGGTTATTAATATGGTTTAGATCAGTTGAGCTTGCTATAGTCATTTGATGCATATTCTGTCATTGGTTTGCTGTCCTTTGAGCTCATAGTCAACTTTAGTTTATAACTGCTCTTTCGTGCTTTACTGTTGAAATCAGTGTTTAGTTATTTGCTAGATAGGTTTAAAGATTGAATAAGTTAGCTTGAAAAAGTCCTATTTCATCATATTACATCATTTTCAGTTCTTCATTTGGTTTTAAAACTCACAAAAGTCAACATTCTTAACTGTCATTAAAAGTCAAAACTGTCCTAAATATCATGTTTCCTCAGAACTTGCAGCAACTGTGTTGGGTTCATTACAGTTAGTTAAGATCTAATTTTTGGTCATATTGTAGTTTGCTAGGTTGTCTTCAATACCCTATATCTGTTTTTGGCTTAAGCACTTCTGATAAGCTTATAGATAAGCTCAAACATGGTACCTGGTTTCTGTTTTACTGATTCAGCAGCCACTGTCCTTTTGGCCTGTTTTTGTGTGATCAATAACTTCTTCATATTAAGTCCTAATTAGCTGTAACTTTGGATAATTACTCTCTGCTAGGGGGTCTAGTGAACTGCAGTTTTGGTTTTCATTGTAGCTTATTATATAAGCAGCTAGAACAGCTTAAAGTGTAGGGTCAGTTAACTTATTTGCTTTAAGATCAGTTAGCTCATAACTTGGTTAGATGCTTATTTAGGTGTTAAGGGTAGTTGCTTATAGTTACTGTAGAGTAGTTTTAGCATGCTTTAGCTTCTGGTATCATTTGGTTCACTCTTGTGCTTATTTGCTTATTAAAAAGTGCTTATTCCCCACTAGTTTACATAGCAGCTCTATATTCTTCCACATTAGACCTAGTTTTTATATTTTTTATAGCTTTAGAATATAATTTTAGAATTTCCCTGAAGTTTTCATAATTTTTAGACACTGTTTAGTATTTTTCTTATTTAAATTCAGTTTTTAATCATTTTTAATTAGCTTTTATTGCAATTAATTGAGAAAAAGTCCCAAAAAAATAATTTTTCAATTTTAATAGTTTAAGATAAATATTAAAAGCATAAAAAATATTTTTCCTTATTTTTCTCCTTTTATTTGGTATTTTTCACAATTTAAATTAGTTTTAAATAGTAATTAATTAGTAATAAATATATAAAAAGTCTAAAAAATATATTTTCAGTTTTAAAATAAGTTTTATCATATTTTAGATTTTTCTAAGTTTTAATTTTATTTTTCTAGACTTATTTCATATTTTCTTCTATTTTAGAGTATTATTAAATAGTTTAAAATAGTTTTTAATTCATAATAATTAGATAAATAGTTATAAAAATAATTTTCTTTTTCTAATAATTTTCTTTTATCATTAGGATTGTAAAAATGTATTTTTCATATTTTTAGGATTTATATTGTATAAGTTTTACTTTTTATTTTGTACGTTTACGTATTTTAATTTAAACGTAAGTTTTTCGTTTTAAGTTTTAAACGTTCATCACTTTAAATATAGTGATAGCGTTTATTTAATATCTTTTAACTTTTTAATCTCTTTTAATTTGCATTTAAGTCGCTGTTATTTATAACTTTTTCAGTAGTGTAATTATTCAATCCTAATCCTTTCTGATCGCTATCATTAGTGGTCATTCTATCGTCTGATCATGTGTTTAACACACCATTGAGTCTCCGTGGGACATAACGACCTGGGAATCCACTATATTCTCTGATCTTCATTGTATTTGTGTTTAAGCTGTTTTAAGTCTGTTAGACTTGACGGTTTAGCACAGATCAAAATTTTGGCGCCGCTGCCGGGGAGGCTTTAGCTTGTGTTTAGCCTTTTTCAGGCCCATTCTTGCACATACCCATCATTTGTAAAAATTTTTTTGTAAAGTTTTCAAATAATCCAAAAAGTTCATTAACACTTTTCCTAAAGTGTTAAAAACGCCAAAAATATTTTCATTCTTTGTTTTTATCAAAATGTTTTTCAAAAATATCAAAAATATTCCTCTTTACCCTCTTACCTTTTTGATTCTTCATTTCTTACCCTCTGTTAACCTTTGATTCTTTCTATGTCTTATCATCACCCTCTTGGTTGTCAATGGTGTGGTAGTCCTTATAATGGTGGCAATTGCCCCAGTTGTAGCATGGTGGATTTAGGAAACGGGTCTGTCTATAACCAGGATCCCTATTCCTACCATAACACGACTGATTTATTCCATCAGCTACCACACTGTGATACTCAGCAGTTTTACTGTTGTGAGTACTGTGGTGGTTCACACTCCAGTTCTGATTGTCAATCGGGAAACACGCTTGTCTATGAGCAGGTTCCTGATACCAATTATGACTACAACACATACCACTCACAGCCACATCAGTTGTACTGTTGTGAGTATTGTGGAGGTCCTCACTCTAGCTCGGATTGTCAAACAGGGAACCCATTTCCTTGTAACGATTACGGCTCTTCATATCATGACCAACCTCTACAGTACCAGCCTGATTCACTTCCTCAAAATCTTCTCCTTGATCTTTTGGATTTAGTGAAAGATTTGAAGGAATCTAAACACTCCCATGATAATCCAAATGAAAAATCAATGGAAGTTTTGTTAGCCGAAGAGCGGGCTGCTAAATTAGATTCCCAGATTGCGTTTGAAAAATCTGTTAGGGAATCAATTGCAAAAGAAAAAGCCGCCAAATCTAGCTCTCGATTCCGTTTCATTCCTGATGACGATGATGATGAAGATATCCTTGATATCCTACAATTTTATAACGGTTCATCAAGTTCATCAGTTGAAATTCCTTCCATGCAAAGTCAGGGAGAAAAGACTATGATGGAATTACTAGCAGAAGAACAAATGTTAAGTATAAAACATATGTATGCTAGTCCATCTAATCTCCCTCAGTCTGTTGTTATCACACCCGAAGCTCCCACTCACTCTCTGAACATGGGGGATGAGCATCTTGACACTGTTCCTGAAAAGGAATCGGACGAATTCATAAAGTCTAGTGTTGAGAACCTTATCCCAATCCCGAGAGAGTCACAGGGAATTTCTGATCATCTGTGTGATATCCCTTTCCCTCTTGAGTGTTCAAATGATCATCTTGAGATTTTCTCTGATCTTAGTGAAGATTGTACTTCATATGGAGACATCGAGTACGTTGAGGCATCACTTCCACAATCTGATGCTGATCCCCTTCTTGAGGAGTTCTCCGGTGAACTCACTCACATCAATCCACTCTTTGATTTCGAAGCTGATCTGGGAGAGACTGAACGTCTCATTGATAATGATCATTCACTCACTTCTTATCCTAACAGTCCAATCGAGAATGTTGATCACTTTGTTCCCGAAACATTCAAAGCTACTTTCACCAATCCTCTATTTGAATTCGACTCTGAATTCACTTTAATTTCTGAGAATCCACTCTTTGATACTCAGATTGAGGATAGTGATGAGCCCAAAATGGAACAAGAGTTTACAAATTCACATCATGTGAATGATTTTCTTCATGAGGAGTTCGCCGGTGAACTCACTCATATCATGACTCCGCCGGAGTATGATTGCTTGGAGGGCAAAAATCATGATCGGGGGGAAAAGTTCTCAATCATGAGAGTTTGTATTTTTATGACAAATTTTCCAACCCTCCCAACCGAGATGCCTTCCAACCCAAAGAGCTCAACCAATAAAATCCAAATAAGTGCAATTGCACTTAATCCCGAGGAAGAAGATCTAGTTATGATTGTTATCATGATCTTCCTTCTTTTCTTCACCTACTTGGTGACTTCCTCTCTTCTTCACTCCTTCGGGAGTGAGGACACTATTTTTGACCCCGACATTTTCATTTATCAATTTTTGAGCCGGTTCTATGTATATCTCATCGGTGTGGAACTTTCGCGTGCTTCAAATGTTTGTCCAAACATCTTGACTGAAAGTCCGATGGAGATTGTTTCTTCCACTTTGCTTCCCCATGAACCAATGAATTCGGGGTCGAGTCAAGCTAGCGACTCGGGAATCAAAAACAGTAGCACACACTATATGGGTTTTCACCCATATTTCTGTCTTCTTACCCCTTTCTACCACCTAAGTGTGGGGGTAATGCCCCACATGTTATATATATATATATATCTCAAAAAAAAAAAAAAAAAAAAAAAAAAAAATCTTCTTTCTAAATAATGGCCGTAGTATTTCCCTTTTACGTTCTTTGTTTCGGCATAACCGCCGGTACTTTGAATATTGAGGGCAATATTCATTTCTAAGTGTGGGGGGGAATTCTCACGAATTTTATCATATAATTATATCAATTCCCCCGTTTTTGGCCAAAATTTTTTTTTGGAGTAAGTGTTTTACACTTTCTCATTTGGTTATCAGTCCGCCATGTCTGTAAGACAAAAGGATTGGCTAATCCAGGAGCAAACGACTCTTGGTAAAGATTTCTCAAATCCGTTGACGGCTTGCAATTTGCCCAAAATTGTATGGTATTCAACTCACCATATCCTAAAAAGTGAAGAGTTGGCTAGCCCGCAAGATTATGGCTTGTGGTAAAGGCAGTGGAAAATCCATAATTGGTAATCAGCTCACCAAAGATAATATTGATAATTTATCTAAGAGTTGGCTAGTCCAGAAGGGTACGGCTTCTGGTAAAGACAAAATCAAATCCGTTGAAAGCTGGTGGTTTGCTCAAAATCACATGGTTATCGGTGTACCATGGTTCTTACTTGAACTAAAACATTTGGCTACTCCAGAAGTAATGGCTTTTGGTAAAGAGATTAAAATCCATAATGTTTTCTCAAATCATTGCTAGGGACTAGCAATATCTCAGTGTGGGGGATTGATGAGTGTCTAAATACTCATCATTTTTGTACAAAAGAAACTGCAAAATCATCTGAAAACACTTAGAAACACATCAAAATGATCAAAATATCACAAATCAGTGTTTTATGTGTTTTAAATGCAAAAATATCAAAATCAGATGAAAAACATATCAAATTTGCAAAAATTGCACTTTTAGTCCCCCAAGTTTCAAAAGTTGTCAAAAATAGTCCCTGAGTCATAATTTCAAAAGTAAAGTCACCAAAGGTCCTTTTTAAATCATAAGTTGTCAAATTTAGTCCTTTGGTGAAAAATATCAAAAGTTTGAGAAAATTACAAGTTTGGTCCTCCAAGTTTGAAAATTGGCAAAATTGGCCCCTGGAAAATTGGAAAATGGCAACTTTGGTCCTTGTAATATTAACACTTGTCAGTTTCAGTCCTTGGAGCAGCTTTGAGATATTGACAGGATTGGTCCTTGATTTTCAGAAAATTGCATAATGAGTCCTTGTCATTATTAAGACCTTTACACTAATTTTGGACCCCCTACCTATCTTTGGACCCCTGTCATAATGGATTGTGACCCCCCCTTCACTAATATCTGGTCAAATCCACAAGTCAAACTAACCCCCCTTTTGGCGCCTACTCATCTCCTTCTCCACTTGCCTTCTGATTCACCCCTGCACACTCAACCTTTCCACCCCCTCCTCACCTTATCACTAATCCTGTCCCCCCACATCTCCTACAATCCAAGGATCATTAATCTTTCACCTTACCCACACTCAATCTCACATAGCTGTCAAATTCTCTTTCCCGCCAAAACTAAATAAATGGCCAAGATGGCTTTCATTGATCCAATGGCCACAAAAATGGTGGGAACTGCTCATCTTAGAGAGAGAAAGCTCAAGGGAAGTATAAAAGGAAAGGAGAAGCAGTATAGAAGGGTGGTAGAGTAGTTTTAGTTTAGAATATGTCGACTAGTTAATTTCTTTAAATTTCAGTGTTATTCAAGTTTCCAAATACTTTGTTATGTAATTTTAGTGTATTATAAAACTTTCTCAGTATTCAATTTCAAGTACGAATCTATTTTATGCAATTCTCAATTTCAAAATTTCAAGTTCATGTTAATGATTGTTGTAGTTGATGTTATGCAATTATAAGCTCCCATATAAGCTTTTATAAGCTCAGTTTAGCTTATTATCTACTCAGAAACTCACTACTCAGATTTTGCTTTCAAAATTATCTCCAGTCAACAAAAGTCAACTGTGGTCATTCTTTGGCTAAGAAATGGATATGGGTGATCTTGATGTTGATTTGGGATTGGATTTTAGTAATTTAGTGTAGATTGGGTTCTGGTATAATCTTTACATAAGCTGGACCTCATGTAAGTTTGGTTTCCTTTTTCTAAAAACTGCCATTTATGCTCAGTCTTAGTGCAGTTCATATTTGATCATGTTAGTACTTGATTTGATCTTGTTTCAGCTTTAGGATCTTAGTTTTATACTTGTTCTTATTTCTGCACACTAGGAGTAGGATTAAGGTGTGTAACCTCCTCATTAAATAACTTAAAGGGGTGTTTGGATTGCTTATTTAGACTGTTTTAAAGGTTATTAATATGGTTTAGATCAGTTGAGCTTGCTATAGTCATTTGATGCATATTCTGTCATTGGTTTGCTGTCCTTTGAGCTCATAGTCAACTTTAGTTTATAACTGCTCTTTCGTGCTTTACTGTTGAAATCAGTGTTTAGTTATTTGCTAGATAGGTTTAAAGATTGAATAAGTTAGCTTGAAAAAGTCCTATTTCATCATATTACATCATTTTCAGTTCTTCATTTGGTTTTAAAACTCACAAAAGTCAACATTCTTAACTGTCATTAAAAGTCAAAACTGTCCTAAATATCATGTTTCCTCAGAACTTGCAGCAACTGTGTTGGGTTCATTACAGTTAGTTAAGATCTAATTTTTGGTCATATTGTAGTTTGATAGGTTTTCTTCAATACCCTATATCTGTTTTTGGCTTAAGCACTTCTGATAAGCTTATAGATAAGCTCAAACATGGTACCTGGTTTCTGTTTTACTGATTCAGCAGCCACTGTCCTTTTGGCCTGTTTTTGTGTGATCAATAACTTCTTCATATTAAGTCCTAATTAGCTGTAACTTTGGATAATTACTCTCTGCTAGGTGGTCTAGTGAACTGCAGTTTTGGTTTTCATTGTAGCTTATTATATAAGCAGCTAGAACAGCTTAAAGTGTAGGGTCAGTTAACTTATTTGCTTTAAGATCAGTTAGCTCATAACTTGGTTAGATGCTTATTTAGGTGTTAAGGGTAGTTGCTTATAGTTACTGTAGAGTAGTTTTAGCATGCTTTAGCTTCTGGTATCATTTGGTTCACTCTTGAGCTTATTTGCTTATTAAAAAGTGCTTATTCCCCACTAGTTTACATAGCAGCTCTATATTCTTCCACATTAGACCTAGTTTTTATATTTTTTATAGCTTTAGAATATAATTTTAGAATTTCCCTGAAGTTTTCATAATTTTTAGACACTGTTTAGTATTTTTCTTATTTAAATTCAGTTTTTAATCATTTTTAATTAGCTTTTATTGCAATTAATTGAGAAAAAGTCCCAAAAAAATAATTTTTCAATTTTAATAGTTTAAGATAAATATTAAAAGCATAAAAAATATTTTTCCTTATTTTTCTCCTTTTATTTGGTATTTTTCACAATTTAAATTAGTTTTAAATAGTAATTAATTAGTAATAAATATATAAAAAGTCTAAAAAATATATTTTCAGTTTTAAAATAAGTTTTATCATATTTTAGATTTTTCTAAATTTTAATTTTATTTTTCTAGACTTATTTCATATTTTCTTCTATTTTAGAGTATTATTAAATAGTTTAAAATAGTTTTTAATTCATAATAATTAGATAAATAGTTATAAAAATAATTTTCTTTTTCTAATAATTTTCTTTTATCATTAGGATTGTAAAAATGTATTTTTCATATTTTTAGGATTTATATTGTATAAGTTTTACTTTTTATTTTGTACGTTTACGTATTTTAATTTAAACGTAAGTTTTTCGTTTTAAGTTTTAAACGTTCATCACTTTAAATATAGTGATAGCGTTTATTTAATATATTTTAACTTTTTAATCTCTTTTAATTTGCATTTAAGTCGCTGTTATTTATAAACTTTTTCAGTAGTGTAATTATTCAATCCTAATCCTTTCTGATCGCTATCATTAGTGGTCATTCTATCGTCTGATCATGTGTTTAACACACCATTGAGTCTCCGTGGGACATAACGACCTGGGAATCCACTATATTCTCTGATCTTCATTGTATTTGTGTTTAAGCTGTTTTAAGTCTGTTAGACTTGACGGTTTAGCACAGATCAGTAGGTGTTTTGTTTTGTGATGAAATGGATGATTTACACAAAGGCTTTCTTTTATAAATCAACTAGTTATGGTTCATATAATTAAATAAGACTCTACTTGGCTAGTTTATAATAAAAAATACATGGAAATGTGAAGCGTGCATGTGTGTCGTGTGATGGGAAGGAGGGGACACCAATGTTCCTAGTTTATACATAGAGGTATAAGAAAAAGAAAGGGTGACATGGTTATATTACTATAAAAATATAAAGCCACAAATTTTTTAAAATGAGGTAAGGTTTTTGGATTAAAATATGTAAAGTGAGTAGTTAACTTTTTATGTTGTGTTTGTGTGTGTTGGCCAAAATTCAAGAGAAGGAAAAACAAAGCATTTTGAATTTTTGTACTTTATAATAAGTGTAGTATTGTGTAGTGTAGAGTATTAGAGGTATTGAGTATGTTTTGTATGCATGAAAATTATAAAAGTGCATGTTTATGTAATCAACGTAAATATTTTCAAACGTAGGTGTATAAATGATAGTAATGATGTTACTATATCAAATATATATAGACTAAATTTAGTCCAAAGCTGTTGTGCATTAAAGACCGTTTTCCGGTTTACACGACTTAACTTAATAGTTATGCATAAAAGTGATTATTCAAATGTGCAAATTAAATTGTTTTGAGTTTGTGGTCAAGTATTGCCCTGAAAATGCAGTTGCTACAAGATGAAGCTAAATATGATAATGATGATGAGATTGATTCTAAGAGGATGTGATGATATAATTGAGTCGAGTAAAGTTGAGATTATCTGCATCTTGGCAGGAAAACTTACTAAGTTTGCAGCCATGGCGGACTGATCCTCTTTTTTTAAACGTTTACATATCTAAGCCTTCCAATCCGTTTTTTAATAATTAGTCATAACAGCCTAACATGACATTTTTAGGTTAATGATGGGTGTCGATTCCAACAAAAATAAATCATACTTGTATTATTTGTAGATAGCAACAAGTAAGGTCGAATCCACAGAGATTGGTTTAGATCATTCTTAAATAACCATAACAGGGGATTTTGATTTTGATAAATAATAACAAGAAAATAAGATGACTGATTAAACTAATCACTTCAAACAGTATAAATTGGCACGAAAGATACGATCTAGTCAAAAGTACCATCTACGTATGAATCCATTGTTAATCATCGACATTAAAACGCTTTAGATACTTAAGAATAAATTGGTTATGGTTATTAACAAGCTCTAATGACCTGTATCTCCTTACTACCTTGATAAACAAAACAAGCTATTTTATTACTCCTCTTATCAAACAATCAGACCTAACATAAGTTCTTAGGACTTGATTTTTGATATCGTTAAGATATACGAAAAATACCAATTCTGATTGGTTAACACATAAGCTCGATTCATCTAAACCAGATTACACATTTCCTTAACAATAATAAAAAAGTTGACCATAATCAATATTGTTAATTGCTACAAGTATTAGAACATCCAAGCAATTACATGCTTAAACTTCTAAATATCTTAGTAATATAAAATCTCTCTCTTGGCATCAGAACCTATTTTATTCTCTACTCTCTACTAAATTCTAAAACAAGATCAGACTGATCATGCTTCCTCTCTTGCTGGTCGAGCTTAATTCCATCCAGCCTCTCCTTCGGCCCACTTCACTACTGATAGTTCGATTTGTAGTATAGATATTTTCCAAAGAAATACAAAGGCAATGTATTTCCCGGGTCGTTCTCTCAACGAAGGATGAATGGAGATTATAACTCGCGCCGCGTTCACGTGATTTCGAATGAGGAAAAAGGGAGAATAATGGGATTCTACACTACGATAATGAAACATAAACTAAAACAAACTAAATAAGCATATAAAACAATAACGTAAAGCACATTTATCCTAAAACGCAATTTAAACCTAAAAACGCAGCTACGGGAATATAAAAACGCGAATTAAAACTAAATAATGCAATTTAAACCCTACAACTGAAATTTTATTTTTCCTAGATACTATTTGATAAAATAAAATTTTAGGAAAAAGTGATATATTTTTTTGATTATTTTTCTATTTATTATGAATTAAAAATAGATTTACACTAATAAAATGCTTAGAAAATACTAGAATAACTTTGAAAATTAGGGAAAAATAATTTTTATGACTTTTTGATTTTTCTAAATCTATGAAAATTAAATTTATATTTTTGTGACCTTTTTCTGATTTTCTTGGATTAAAAACTATTTAAAAATGCTTAAAAATCTAGAAAAATAGTAAATAGATTAAGAAAAATGTGAAAAATTACAGATAAGTCCTTAATAATATTCTAAATCTTGGAAAAATATGAGAGACAACTTATCTAACATAAATAAGCACTTAGGAGAGTCACTGTAGCAAATAAGCACTTAGAAATAAGCTAAAAGGTACTACAAGCTACCAAAACCTCAAAATACCTTACAACTACTCTAATGAGCTTATAACAGCTTAATAAGACAAATTAAGACCCAAGGATAAGCTAATAAGCACTAATGAGAAGCTGAAAACCAAACAGTCCTTAAAAGGCTTAAACAAGCTTCTAAACTAGAAAAGGCACTACTACATTAAGCTAATTACTAAATGTGCACTTAGAGTAAACTGAAAAGGAACTAAATAAGCTGGCTAATTAAACAATTAAGCTAAACCAAAGCAAGATAAGCACTAACTGAGTCTGCTGCTACAACAGACTGTTTAGGGGCATAAATGGGCTGATGCAAGCTAAAATAAGCTAAGTAGATAAGCACTAATGATCTAATAAAGGAAAAACAAATCTGACCTATACTAACAGCTACTTAAAGAAGTTAAAATCCAACAATTTAAGCAAAAGAATAAGCAAATAAGCAGTTGAGAAAAGGCTTACTTGGGCCAGTATACACTGATGGTGTACAGAGCATAAAAACAACAAACTATCAACTTAAAGCAACAAGCAGCTTTAGCATTTGATTTTTTTGATTTTTTTCCTTTTAAGGGAAGTTAAACTAACTGATGAACTTGCTGTTTTTAATTTTTAAAATTTTTTATAACACATAAAAATGATTTAAATAGCTAATTGAAAATTGACAAAATCCATTTTGGGACTGTTTTGACAGATTTGAAAAACAATTAAAAACCAAAAGCAAGACTTGAAACTTAAAAACTTGATTCAGATGGCCTTAAAAATAGTTTTAAAAACTCAGTAACTCAGATTTAATTTCTAAAAATCATTAAAACTTGAAAATTAAGCTACATCTAAACACTTCTTTAAATGGCAAATTGGCAAACTACCTTCAACACTTGATGAAAATTGACCTCAACTGAATTGGAATGAACAAATTAACATACAACTTACTCATTTAACAAAGTAAAATCAGAAATTAACCTAAGATTCATTTGACTTCTAACTTTGACTATTTTTGACTTTTTTGGAAGTTTTGAGTTTAGGACAGAAATTAAACCACACGAGCTCACAATAAGCTATTATAGCTTATGTGAGCTTATAATAGCAGTAATCAGAGCTTGACATTGATTTGAAGATATAAATGCTTATAATTGAAAATGAGACAAGGAATTAAAATGGAAAACTAAAAGTGCATTAATTAAAGTAAAAATACAACTGAACTTTTGAAATTACACTATGAAAGCATTAAAAATGACACGGAAAATAAATTGGTAACAACTTTCAAAATGCAGGAAAATTGGACGAATCTGCAATCTGTGATGGAAGGGTATTTATAAGCTGATGAGGAGCTAGGGTTCCTTCAGAAGCTTTTGGGATCTCTATTCTCAACCCTTGATCTCTTTTTGCATCATCATGTCCAATCATGATCAATGTTGTGACATGTCTCCACCAATCAGAGGATTTCTTTCTGCCTATGTGTCATTCCTTGGCACACGAATTGCCAGGGTGGCTCTGACAAGTCAGGAGCTTCTGGAAGATGTACTTAAGTGTGGGTAAAAGTTGGGTGAATCAGGATAAATGGTGAAGTTAGGGACGATGAACAGTAATTTTGGGCGCGTCTTTCTTTTTGGGCTTTATTTTATATCGTTTGACTAGTTTTGACTGGGTGTGGGAAGGGTTCGGTTGACTAGTCATAGGATAATAAAGGGAGGGGTCAAGTGTATTTTGTGAAGGGTCATTTGGGTGGAAAGGAAGGGTTCAGCTGATGGGGATAAGGGTTCAGTTAGGGGACTTGAGCTATTGATTATGTTGGGCTTTAGGCTAGACAGGATTTGGATAGTATTGGATTTGGGATTTATTTTGTGTAGTTTTATTTGCATTCGGTTTTAACACTCAAGGACCATTTATGTAAATATGCAATTTTAAAAGGACCAATGGTGTAATTTTGAGAAAAGGTAAGGGTCATTTGGTAATTGTCTAAATGAGAGGTTTTGGGGTATAAAAGGTAATTATGGATAGATGAGGGGTATAAAATGTAATTTTAGGAAAGTGAGAGGGTAAAATGGTAATTTTGTGAAAGTTAAGGGTCTTTTGTGTAGTTTTGGTAAAATGAGGGTGAAGATGAGAAAACTCCCCGAACATGTCCAGAACTTCGTATTTTGACTTTTTTTGAGCATCCAAAACCCATAAAATTGCATCCTGGCATTGGCTTTTGCACTCTTTTCCTTCTCGTGCTCGGTTTTCTTCTGTTTTGGCTTTCTTTTGTTTGTTTTGTCATATCCGTACCTGCACATGCATAAACTCAAGTAACAAACAAATATTAAGCATTAACGGCTCGTTTCCGGTTATTTTGGGTTTGTTTTGATAAAGAAAAGGTATGTGTTTTCAGACATACCAACTACCTTTAGAGAAAAGAGTTCTAGCAAAAGACGAAGAAGACTCTCGAATGGCACTTTATTTCCTAACTGTAATGGGATTTGATTCTTAGTAATAGTGACCACTTATTCTTCACATAAAATCGTCAACAGCCTTACCAACCACCCAAAGGCTTATGGTCCAGAGAAAGAGTGAGGGGTTCAGAGCTTCCCCTTAACGAAATCCCAGTGGGATTAGAAAAGGCCAAAGCGGGTTTCCTATCAGAATGTTCACCTGTAACAAGAAAAAGATCCCTGTCTATCATAGGGGTATCCGTATACTATGACCCTAACTGAATAACAAAGATTGGAATTCAATTAATCAAAATAAGTTCATACAATATTGAAAATATGCAAATACCCATAAGTACCAGAATATGAACATCAAGAAATCTCAAAACCTAAGTTGGATTCATAACATAAAAAAACCTTTAACTAGATAGTAAATAAGTTAGCTACTTATGACAAGTGGAAGAGGTCACAACTAATGAATGATGAGCCCTTCTTCTTTTATTTTCAATTGTGTTTTTGTGTTGGTGTTGTTTTGAGGGTATTAGAGTAACTAACTCCATTTCTTCAATTGCACCCACTGTCTTTTTGTAGTCCATATCTCTCTTTGTTCCATTGATGCCACGACCTCCATCCCCCTTTAAGAATCACTCTTTTTCCATCTTTTGTGAAACCGATGATCTCATCTTGTGTTTTAGTTTGTGCACTTGTACAATGAAATCCTCTAACTTTCAATCTCTTGTCAAGGCCTCACCTTTTATACCTACAACAACACATAAGTTTGTGAGGTATTTTAATATCTTTAAAAATCAACCTTGACATATACAAATTCATTATTCTCTAATTTGCTTCACTTAACATAAAGTGCAATTTTAGTCCATCATTTAAGGCCTTATCAATAATAAATCATGAGGTAATAAGTATAAATAATATGTATATTACACATTTAACAAATTCCCCCACACTTAGGTTTTGCTCGTCCTCAAGCAATACACAAACAACTTCTCTAACGAGATCATCTTTACCAAAGAAAAATAACCAAGCCATTATGAACACATATCAGGTCAAGAACTATTGCACTTAAACAACTTACGACAACTTTGAGAACATTTTTACTTGAAAATGAAAGGAACTAAATATGGAGTCTCTTATAAGAATTTGTGCTCACCTCTCAAGTATTTGGTGTGTATGTGTTTCACTCAAGTTTGTTTCAAAGAAGTGACATACCATAAGCTTGAACAGGTTCTCATTCTCCACCATTTAGAAAACATATCACATGAATCTGATAGACTCTAATAGGATGCAATTTGGCTTCAGGTTGGGGGTAGGAAAAGGGCATATATTTGGGTTAAACAAGAAGCAAAGCATATAAATTGCATGAGTAAACAACCAGGACTGTTAATCTTTACTTTTGTCAATCCTTGAACCTTAGATATGTATTATATTCTCAGTTTCAGGATATGCTTTATTGGGTTACCCAAACTGTGATCAATGCAATCCTCTTGACTTGACAAAATCATTCAGTAAGCCTAAAATTTTCATCTAGTGATCATTTTTTTCTTTTGTATGTAGAAACTTAAATAACAGCTATAGTAACTTCTACATTCAAACACCTTTTTTTCCTTTCAATTTTTTATTTTTATTATTTATTATTTATAATTTTTGCAAATTAAAACAAGAAATTAGGCTACACTTATATAGAACAACTCAACGACCTATACTTCAACCAAATAACGCACCCTACACTCGTTTCTTTATATCTTGTTTGCCCGTAATCACATATATGATTTGTCAACTTCATGGGTTAAAAGTAATAGATAACCTAGGTTCAGTTCATGATGAGGGTTGCAAGAATGAAGGGTTATTGTAGGCTCAAAGTAGTTCATGTCACTATCCTAAAGTGTCGCAACGGAAAGGTAACTGGGGCATGACGTTCCTAGCATAAAGTCAAGAGTATAAAGAATGACCTATATAAGAGTAATTTAAAAAGATACTCCGTGTGATTGATTTGAAAAGATAAAGTTTTACAACCTGGCACGTCCCAAAGTCTCACATCAAAATTGAATAAGTTTTAGTATGATCAAACGAATGAGTTATGCATGAAATCTCCAATGTGACGCAACCACAACGGTGACTATAACATGAGACTTTATGAATGATGGGCCAAGAAAACCTTAAGCACCTGAGAAATACATGCTAAAATGTCAACAACAATATTGTTGAGTTCATAGGTTTAAGTAAATGTAAATTCAAGTGCGGACCACAAGATTTCAGTGTATGACCATCATAACAAATACAATGTTATAGAAAAAGTAATACAATTGCCCTAAGCTTATGACCCCGAAGCTCAACGTAATCTGTATGCAATCAAGCATATGTAAAAGTATGCCTCATGTAAATGTTTCCAAACACTTGGTTAAGTCCAAATGATATGCTTCCATTTACCCAGTTGGTGCGACCAATCTGGACGGGGGTGTTAATCTAATAGATCTATTCACAATATTCGCGCTTACGAATAATTAACGATTCATGATATACAGTGACTTAATGGCTAATGTGGTAACTTAGGCAATATGTTTTATGCACTTGTGTCCGTATGTAAAAGTAAGCATAGTTTTCTCACTCCAAGTATTTTAAAATTGTACAAACAAGTAAAAACGACGTTATAAAACTCACCTCAAGTGTTGAAAGTGTTCAAAAAAATATGACGTAGAACAACAACCGAAAAGTCCTTAACGCGACCTAGGAATATAAGTCGTTTTAGGGAATATGTAACATGTACTATATGCCTATGATTTTTACCAATTTTTATCACCATTATATACTTGTAGCGAGGTTTTACGACTTAAAATGTAATGAAATACAAGTTTAGCTTTTTAATATTTAGTTTTCAAAAGTTCCCAAAAACGAGTTCGGCTCAAGTTTAGCGGGTCATAAGTTCTTAGTGTTTTATTAGTTTGGGCCGTTCCGAGTTCCGGTGTCAAGTAGGTTGCGAGGGCTTCAACAATTTTGTGAAAACTAGAAGGGGGTTGAATAGTTTTCCCCATTAAAACTTCGTTTTAAACTATTTAGATCGACTTATGTCAATCTATTTAATGTGTAAGTTGGATGATGATAGATAAGCATATAAGCAAGTAATGTGAAGATAAAGAGTAAGAAACACAAAACCACAACACAAGTATTTATAGTGGTTCGACTACAAGGACACCTTCCTTGCCCTACTCTACTCCCAGAGTCACCTACTCGAGAGTTTGTAAGCACTACAAAACACAAGCTCCTTGTGGTGGAGAAGCCTTCACAATGTCGCCTACTCTTTATCCAGTACAAGCCTAGACACTGGGTTCTTCCACGAGGTAGAACCAAACCTATCACAACGTCGCCTACACTTTATCTGGTACAAGGCTAGATACCGAGTTCCATTACAAAGGAGGAACTACTACCCAAAACTACACAACTACTATCCCAACGGAGGTGCACTCCTTATAACAACATCATAAGGATCTCACTATCCTTTAACCCAAACTAATCTATCTTGTACATTGATGCACCATATCGAATGTACACCCTTGGCACCTTTCACTAATGCCTTTGACACGACCCCTTGTCACATTTCACTAATGCGTTTGACACGACCCTTCGGCACCTTTCAATAATGCCTTTGTCTTGACCCTTCGGCACCTTTCACTAATGCCTTCGACTTGACCCGTTTGGCATCTTTCACTTATGCCTTCAACACAACACTTCTAAGGAGGGAGGAAAGAACTATCAACAAGATAACTTTAGTAGTCTTGATGATGACGAAGCTTGGCAACACATGGACTTGAGCTTGCTCGACTTCAAGAGGTAGTGATCTCGCCTTTAAGAAGAACCTAGAGAATCACACAAACACAAAACTATATAGAAAGATCCTTTGGATATGAGGTTAAAGAGTTTACAATACTAAGGGAGAGTATGTGTAAAAGGGGTGGGTTGCAAGAGAGAAATGGCTCACTATTTATAGGAAATTTTCTCTACTGTTCCCCGGTTCCCTCCCCAGAGGGATCCGGCTAGTGCAATCCAAGGGATCCGCCAGTCTGGGTCAGCTTAAGTCTGGATTTTGGGTTGCAAACCGGGTTATGGGTTATGGGTTATGAACCATGGGTTATACAAGATGCAATGTATCTAGATGTCATACAATGGGTCATGGGTTAGGGATCAAGATCCATGGGTATGGGTCATGGATTTTGGGTTTTACCCAACTACATTCAATGTATCTAGTCAGTGGGTCAAGTACTTAGATTTTTACCCATTACATTACCCATTACAATATATACCAAGTATATATATATAAGTACGTATCCATATTATGTAAACACTAGTTGTTATACATATGCATTTCTATAAGTTGTAAACTGATAAGGTTTTAAAAGGTACCATTTTGAGGGGTCGTGTCACACCCCCAAATTACCTGTTTTGCAGCGGAATGGAATTCCTGGGGATTGACTGTCATAGCATCACAATCACAGTTATATTGAACGACCTAAAGTGTCGTTTGGAAAATACATCGTTTGATTTAATAAAATAATCAGAGTTACAACATAGGTCCCAAAAGTTTACAAGGTTTGCGGAAATATAAATATAATACAAGTCCAAACGATGGTTTTGAAAGAAAGTGCCATAATGTACAATGATGTAAGTCGACGCCGCGACTCAAAAGGTGGTTCCTAAACCATGTCATGATGATAATGCCTCAGTTACCTGAAAATACATTGCTAAAACGGTCAACAATAATGTTGGTGAGAAATCATAGGTTTATGTAAATGTTTTATACGACTACACAAGTATAGATCAGGCATGACAATTATGTCACGTAAAAATGTTACAGGCATGACTATTATGTCACGTAAAAATGTTACAATTGCTTAAGCGCATGATACCGAAGCTCAGACTGATGTACGCCCCAACAGAGTGTCTTGCCAAACAACTCTAATAATGTTTATGAATGAAATGCATCCGTATGACAAGTTGGGATTCACCAACTCGGATGGAGGTGTCACCCTCGATAGATCTATCCACTCACACACGCTTCTAGGAAATTAACGGCTCATGCATTAAAGTGGGGACTTTTAAGTGGCAACGTTGTAACTCAAGCAATGTAAATGAATTTAACATACTTGGTATCGTAATAAAAAGGTTGTGCAATGTATTCTCCCCAGTAGGTTTGAAATAATGTAAAAACTTGTAAAACAGGGCTATGAAAACTCACTTGGTAAACTGATGTGATGACAAGAGTGAGTACACCGAGGTATAATGTGATGCTTTAACCGGGACCTATTACGAATGATATGATATGTAATGAGTTGCAATGTAATGTTATGATATGCATGCATTACGTATGTTATTTATACCATTTGCGAGTTTTGAAAATATTACTTATCGTCGAAAAATATTCTTTTGACGTCTTGACCATTCAAAAATCACTTTACAAGTATTTACGTCAAAATGTCATCCTACAATGGTTTTATAATGATTTATAGTGAAATTTTCACTTTTCGTCGTAAAACTATGTCGTCGGAATTTTTATAAAAGTAACAAAAATGGCTTTGGAAAACTAGTCGTAAAATGGTGTGCGTAGATCGTTAGGAAACGAACTCGATGGTTTTGGAAAGTTTGTATCGAAATCTAGAAGTTTCAGTTCAGGAGTTTTCGTCATAAAGGTCTCGAACATAAAGATAATAAGGGTTAAAGATGGTGATTTTGTCTAATTGTGGTGTAAAAAGTGAGTTTCGGCCAAGTTTAAACATCCGTAATTAATTCACTACAACTCCGCTATACAAACGGTTTGTCGTTTTGAAAAATATGCTCGGTGATCTTGATTTTACTAGAAGACAATTCGTTCCAAAAAGTTCCACATCATGGTTAAAAACAGCCACCAACATGGTCGTTTCAGCTACCGTAACACTTGTATCGTAAAAATAATATAGTTTTTCAGAAAATAATAGTTACGGCAATTTCATGAAAACGTGCATATCTTTGTCGTTTCAAATCCGTTTTCTACGTATAATACGTCCTTAGCTTCGTATCAAAGTATACTAATATATTTTTGACAAGTCGAAGTAATTTGTAAAGCTTAAGGCTCGTTTTTGACTCGAACAAAGTAAAAACATGTTGCTGAAATTTATGAAAATTATATATTTCGTCGTCAAACTTTAAAAATCCATAACTTCTTCGTTATAACTCCGTTTTTATCCGTTCAAGCGGCCACGGATTCGTTTTAAAGTATATTTTCTAAATATCAAGGCCAAAAAGTCGTGCCTACAGTCGGATTTTCCAGAAAATCAAAACAAGGACAGAACATATTTTATACGTATCGAAAATAGTTTTTCTCGTACCAAACCTATTCTAATCCCTTCAAATCAACTCCAAAACTAATCTAATCCTACCATACACCTTCTTAGGGTGTCATGGGTTCCTAGACATCATCAAGACCAAAGTATATCAAGGGGATAATTATAGGATGACCATATATATATATATCTCTAAAAATCATGTAAAAATGGTATAAACAACACAAATCATGCATGCTTGCTCCAAAAATGAAAAGATAACTATGAAATGATAAGGAAACATGAAAAATGAAAGAAACATGCTTACTAGTTAATATGATGAGGTGCAAAGAACAAGGTTAAACCTAAACACTCTTGGTTTTTATTTCAAAACCTTATAAAGAGTATTATCTAGATTGTTAATAACTTGAGCTTGATAAAAAAAATGGTGATCCCTTTTGCTCTTGATGTAGAACCGGTTAGGAAGGAGAGGAACAAAGAGAGGAAAATATTTTTGCTAGCTAGGTGAATTATGAGACAAGTGAATGAATATATGACTTTTATGTTGAGTATGAAATTTAACAATCAAAGAACCTTACCCAAATTAATGACACCCTCCCCCTTGGTCGGCCAAGGGGGGAGGAATGTGTCTAGATATTTTTTTTTTTTTTTTTTTTTTTTTTTTTTAATAATTGTGTATACTTGTATATACTTGTAAATAAAAATGTAAGTAAAATGTTGTGTAGGAAAATGTATAAGTGAAGGTAAATGGAAATTTTTAAGTAAAAGAGATGTTTAATAGATCAAAGTAGGATGTAATGAGATAATAAAAATTGTAAAAATACATTCCTTGTGAAATTTGAGTGATAAAATAATTATCGAGTAATTTTTAAGAAAAACGTCGTAATAATTTAACTTTAACGATTTATGTACCAAATAAATTTAAAACACTAGAAAAACTCAAAATATAGTTTATATAACTAAATGTAAGTATAAAAATATGTCGGGATCATTTTTGAAAGTAACGGATTAAATATTCAAAATAATAACTCACGCGATAACGTTTATTTAATATAAAAATTACGCGTTAAATGTGAAATGAAATGTCATGAATGAACTATCATGATGCAAATGATGTCAATGAAATGTAGACTAAACTCAGTCCATATGAAATGTACGTGATGTTATGATCATGAATTCGCCGCTAAACCTTTAAGGTTACGCGAATTTGAAACACGTAAACCTAGTTTACGATAAATGTTGAAATAGTGAGGCATAAATTGTTTTTGAGAAATGTCCTGGAAGTACGGGTTGTCACATTCGCCCATCCAAAAAGGAATTCAGTCCCTGAATTCAGTTCGTGTTATGTCTTATCGAATTTGAGTTTGTGATGAATATCGAGGAGAGAAGACATGGAGAAGTGTCGTTACGGTTATCGATGATTGAGAGTGTATAAAACATCATAGTAAAGAAAATATCGGATGAATCTCTTATAAGTAGCACTTTGACTTTGAAATATGTGAAGATTTTGCTTGCACTAAGATTTATAATTAACTGCTCCCAACATAACATGATCCCTCCAGAATTAGACATAGTTAGCTAGGCTATGTATAATTAAGGAACGATGATGTGACGTTCGGTTTAGTTGTTATAACTCTCGATGCTTACAAGGATTTAAACCGTGTCGTTAAAATGATAGTTGAAGTGAAAGGAATTAAAATTCTCGTAAGTAATAACAAATCGGAAAGAAATAAAGTACGATAGATGAGAATATTTGGGTCGAATTGGTTCGTCCAGTGTTTTTCTAAATCGTACCACGCCTTTCCAAGACGAGTCCTTGTGCATAATTTGTTGCCCACTTGAGATTCTAATGGTTTGCGGCTTATGGGACATATCTCCAAATTTTGCATCGCATAACGATGTAGCCTATCAAGCTATATGTTGTTACTTGTAACTGATTCTTGATTTGTATGACTTCCTTGTTTGTTTCATGAATGAGTTATGGACTAATGAATTGGACTTTCCTGCTTTTAATCCTTGAATAAGTGATTGATACCTCAACCTTACAGTGCCTCAAATGGTGTAGTCAATATGTTCATGAGCTAACTATTGTTGTAAGGAAACTTGTCGATGGAGAATGATTTGCCTAACCATTTCTAGAAAGTTACACTGGCTTGAGCATATTATCTAATGTGGAAATTGCTCTCTCGCTCTAACCATTGAGCTGAGGATAGTAGGCGGTAATCATGTCCTAGTAGGTTTCATGGAAATCCTGAAATGACTGTCAGCAGTCTAAGGTGAATCGAATAGCTTATAATAGGTACAACTGGAATTAATACCACGTGTCTTGTGTTAGATTTCAAAATGTTAAATTTGTCGAAAAGGACCTTATTGAAAAGAATAGATTATAGGTAACAGTTGCGATTCCTAGCGTTTCTAGTCCTATCGAATGTCATGACCTGAGTCTTACTTGCCTAAGGTTCTTAGTCTCTATGACTAAAATGTTTATTGTTTGATTATCGAAGTGTTTCCATGCTTCATGTTGTAAAGTCACAACTTAAATATTTAAGTGAGGTGGTGTGGTGGTTGATTTCCAAGATTTATTCCGATATTGAGTGTTTTGGTTGAATTTTTTTTTTTTTTTTTTTTTTTCTTTTTTTTTTTTTTTTTTTTTGATTCAAAATTGAGTAGTTATGCCAAATAGGACTGTTTATCAAAGATTGATGTTTATACGTTTCTTAACGTACAATGGTTCTGTTAAAGGTTGACCAAAAAGAATTTACTTGTTAAAACAGGTACTTCAGGAAAGAAAAAAAAATATTTCCTACAAGGTATATGATTTGCATAAATACATTTTAAATAAAATCCATTTAAAATGAAAGCACTATAAAAGATGAAGTAGTCGGGTAGGTATGTCTGCATGAATGTTTATTTTCTGATGTTGGATAATATCTATAAGTCGAGGTTAGGTAAAATCTACAGGTATAGGTATTCAATCTTACTTGAGTGTTTCTAAAATAGTTCATCACTGAGATCGTTATCATACCAGCAAGACAATAAATATCAGCTCATACTATGTCAAAGAATGTTTGTTCAAATTTCACTTGTAGATGGAGAGTCATTGATTTTCCGATATGTTCAAACCTGTTGCATCTCTTGATATAGAAGTGAGGTTACTTGGAATTTCTAGAGAACAAAATGCCTTAGGGGAAATTTATATTGATAACCTTAATTTAACCAAATTTTCCTTTGAGGGATACTCATTGTAGGGAAGTTCACATATTGTTGAGGCCATGTTTAACAGGATGTTCTACAGTCCCAGTTAGAAGACTTGGTATATCCCTATAGTGTTGCTTAGTGTGTATTCGCTTCATACTAAATCTCGTAACTTGGTCTAGCTAGTACTTATGAAATGGCAGAATTTGGATTCTAATCCAAAATAGTGATTCGAAATGTCTCGTGATGTCTTAAAATTTTTGTTGAGTTTTGAATCATCCCACCACCTAGTTCTAGTCCTTATTGGTAATTCCAAAATCCTTCCATTGTTTTCTGGTATCGAGGAATCCTCCTCACAGATGGTATAGGAAGTCTTTCCTAAAAGGTCACTCGTCAAATCCTAACTTATCGGTTGAGTGAGAGATAAATGGCGTAAGCATCTATAGAGTGTTAACAAAAAGAAATGTTTATGCACGATTTATCTGATTATAAACTTTGCTTTTAAATGAGAATTGTTTTAGGAGATTTGAAATGATGCTTGTTTTTGTTGAAATGGTATTATGTTCCTCCGAAGTTTTAGATGGTATTCAACGTTTTGTTTTGTAATATAATGGCTCAATGATCTTTCAGAGTAACATGAAAATCGTTTCTCATGAGGATATTAAATAGTTGATAAAATGACTGAAACCAATTGATAAGTTGGTAATAAAACAACTTGCGTTAAAATTTTTTGAAACAACGTTTCTAAGATGGTGATAAAATAGTTCGACATAAAATCAAGTGAAATAATTTCATGAAATAGTAGCAGGATAATTTGGAATAAAATTTGTTGGATGGTTTGTAGGATACATAGGAGAACCTTATCGAGTAGTAATAGTCTACTAATTGGTCGAGAATAAAGTTGGCCTAACCCCTAGTAATATAGTGATGTATCGTCTTGAAATGATGGAAAATTGGGCAATTGGAGTAAGGAATGAAATAAACAAGGTGGTGATTATCGTAGAGATAATAAATGATAAAGATTACATTAGCTAGAAAGGTACTTATTATCTGTTCCTGTTGGTGGTCTAATCGTGTTTCAAGTGTAGGAGTAGTAAGCGGTCTAGCAACAATAGCCCTAGAACTCTCACAGTCCTCAAATCTATGAGATGGTGTAGTGTCTATAGTCTTAGTGGTAGGTGGTAATGGTGTGTCAAATCATGCACGCTTCCCAAGCTGCAAGTCGGGTGTATGAGTATCGGGTATGAGATGTGATGGTACGGATGGTGCTCGAAATGATAATGATGATGAAAATAATGACAATGATGATAATGGAAATCCTTGTGGTGAGTTAAGAAAATAGGTTCATTAGGACTAAGCCTATAAGTTCTACCCAATGGTATGATCTGTCCCAACTGAGTGATAAAAATTGTCCTGATCCTACAGTGAATCAATAGTGATCGCGATGGTGTAGGTGCAACTTCGTCCTCCTAAAAGGTCTCAGTGTCATCATCTGATGTTATCGGTGTTGAGTCAACTGATGTTAAAATTGTGATAGGGAATGACAAGGCATTCTCCATGTCAAAGTGATGTGAGTATAATGGGATGGGTATTTGAAGGCATCCATGTGACAATCGGGTTCGAAATGAAAGTAAATAACTCGTAAAATGTGCGTATAAAACCGCATGTATAGTGACTATGCATTTATGATGAAATGATGAGATGCTATAATGATGTAGTTATAGTCTAGGGTCAATGATGCAACCTAGTTCTCTATAACTGTAGCTCTGGTACCAATCTGTCACACCCCCAAATTACCTGTTTTGCAGCGGAATGGAATTCCTGGGGATTGACTGTCATAGCATTACAATCACAGTTATATTGAACGACCTAAAGTGTCGTTTGGAAAATACATCGTTTGATTTAAAAAAATAATCAGAGTTAAAACATAGGTCCCAAAAGTTTACAAGGTTTGCGGAAATATAAATATAATACAAGTCCAAACGATGGTTTTGAAAGAAAGTGCCATAATGTACAATGATGTAAGTCGACGCCGCGACTCAAAAGGTGGTTCCTAAACCATGTCATGATGATAATGCCTCAGTTACCTGAAAATACATTGCTAAAACGGTCAACAATAATGTTGGTGAGAAATCATAGGTTTATGTAAATGTTTTATACGACTACACAAGTATAGATCAGGCATGACAATTATGTCACGTAAAAATGTTACAGGATTGACTATTATGTCACGTAAAAATGTTACAATTGCTTAAGCGCATGATACCGAAGCTCAGACTAATGTACGCCCCAACAGAGTGTCTTGCCAAACAACTCTAATAATGTTTATGAATGAAATGCATCCGTATGACAAGTTGGGATTCACCAACTCGGATGGAGGTGTCACCCTCGATAGATCTATCCACTCACACACGCTTCTAGGAAATTAACGGCTCATGCATTAAAGTGGGGACTTTTAACTGGCAACGTTGTAACTCAAGCAATGTAAATGAATTTAACATACTTGGTATCGTAATAAAAAGGTTGTGCAATGTATTCTCCCCCGTAGGTTTGAAATAATGTAAAAACTTGTAAAACGGGGCTATGAAAACTCACTTGGTAAACTGATGTGATGACAAGAGTGAGTACACCGAGGTATAATGTGATGCTTTAACCGGGACCTATTACGAATGATATGATATGTAATGAGTTGCAATGTAATGTTATGATATGCATGCATTACGTATGTTATTTATACCATTTGCGAGTTTTGAAAATATTACTTATCATCGAAAAATATTCTTTTGACGTCTTGACCATTCAAAAATCACTTTACAAGTATTTACGTCAAAATGTCATCCTACAATGGTTTTATAATGATTTATAGTGAAATTTTCACTTTTCGTCGTAAAACTATGTCGTCGGAATTTTTATAAAAGTAACAAAAATGGCTTTGGAAAACTAGTCGTAAAATGGTGTGCGTAGATCGTTAGGAAACGAACTCGACGGTTTTGGAAAGTTTGTATCGAAATCTAGAAGTTTCAGTTCAGGAGTTTTCGTGATAAAGGTCTCGAACATAAAGATAATAAGGGTTAAAGATGGTGATTTTGTCTAATTGTGGTGTAAAAAGTGAGTTTCGGCCAAGTTTAAACATCCGTAATTAATTCACTACAACTCCGCTATACAAACGGTTTGTCGTTTTGAAAAATATGCTCGGTGATCTTGATTTTACTAGAAGACAATTCGTTCCAAAAAGTTCCACATCATGGTTAAAAACATCCACCAACATGGTCGTTTCAGCTACCGTAACACTTGTATCGTAAAAATAATATAGTTTTTCAGAAAATAATAGTTACGGCAATTTCATGAAAACGTGCATATCTTTGTCGTTTCAAATCCGTTTTCTACGTATAATACGTCCTTAGCTTCGTATCAAAGTATACTAATATATTTTTGACAAGTCGAAATAATTTGTAAAGCTTAAGGCTCGTTTTTGACTCGAAAAAAGTAAAAACATGTTGCTGAAATTTCTGAAAATTATATATTTCGTCGTCAAACTTTAAAAATCCATAACTTCTTCGTTATAACTCCGTTTTTATCCGTTCAAGCGGCCACGGATTCGTTTTAAAGTATATTTTCTAAATATCAAGGCCAAAAAGTCGTGCCTACAGTCGGATTTTCCAGAAAATCAAAACAAGGACAGAACATATTTTATACGTATCGAAAATAGTTTTTCTCGTACCAAACCTATTCTAATCCCTTCAAGTCAACTCCAAAACTAATCTAATCCTACCATACACCTTCTTAGGGTGTCATGGGTTCCTAGACATCATCAAGACCAAAGTATATCAAGGGGATAATTATAGGATGACCATATATATATATATATCTCTAAAAATCATGTAAAAATGGTATAAACAACACAAATCATGCATGCTTGCTCCAAAAATGAAAAGATAACTATGAAATGATAAGGAAACATGAAAAATGAAAGAAACATGCTTACTAGTTAATATGATGAGGTGCAAAGAACAAGGTTAAACCTAAACACTCTTGGTTTTTATTTCAAAACCTTATAAAGAGTATTATCTAGATTGTTAATAACTTGAGCTTGATAAAAAAAATGGTGATCCCTTTTGCTCTTGATGTAGAACCGGTTAGGAAGGAGAGGAACAAAGAGAGGAAAATATTTTTGCTAGCTAGGTGAATTATGAGACAAGTGAATGAATATATGACTTTTATGTTGAGTATGAAATTTAACAATCAAAGAACCTTACCCAAATTAATGACACCCTCCCCCTTGGTCGGCCAAGGGGGGAGGAATGTGTCTAGATATTTTTTTTTTTTTTTTTTTTTTTTTTTTTTTTTAATAATTGTGTATACTTGTATATACTTGTAAATAAAAATGTAAGTAAAATGTTGTGTAGGAAAATGTATAAGTGAAGGTAAATGGAAATTTTTAAGTAAAAGAGATGTTTAATAGATCAAAGTAGGATGTAATGAGATAATAAAAATTGTAAAAATACATTCCTTGTGAAATTTGAGTGATAAAATAATTATCGAGTAATTTTTAAGAAAAACGTCGTAATAATTTAACTTTAACGATTTATGTACCAAATAAATTTAAAACACTAGAAAAACTCAAAATATAGTTTATATAACTAAATGTAAGTATAAAAATATGTCGGGATCATTTTTGAAAGTAACGGATTAAATATTCAAAATAATAACTCACGCGATAACGTTTATTTAATATAAAAATTACGCGTTAAATGTGAAATGAGATGTCATGAATGAACTATCATGATGCAAATGATGTCAATGAAATGTAGACTAAACTCAGTCCATATGAAATGTACGTGATGTTATGATCATGAATTCGCCGCTAAACCTTTAAGGTTACGCGAATTTGAAACACGTAAACCTAGTTTACGATAAATGTTGAAATAGTGAGGCATAAATTGTTTTTGAGAAATGTCCTGGAAGTACGGGTTGTCACAGGTCGTTTTAGCCTTTATTTGATCACTTTTGTATCCGTTATTACTTAATATCGTTCCTTTTCACTTTTTAGGTCTCTTGAAGGCAAAATGCTGGAATGGCACTTATTTGGACGAAAAGGCGCGAATATATGAAGAAAATGGCCAAAGTCAAAATCGAGACACTCACAGCTGCTGAAAATAGAAGGCGACGGCGTCAGGTGCTAATTGCGATGCCGTCCCAAGATTTTTGTGACGGTTCAGAACCCAAAACTCGTATTTTCAAGAGACGACGTCCAGTTGTAAAAGAGTAGGCCGTCGCTACTCAGACGGCCTAGATGCGATCCAGACGACGTCATAAGCTGAAGAGGACGGTGTCACGGATATAAGGTGACGCCGTCGCAAGGTTAACGTGGCCAAGACGAAACCCTAATGACGGCGAAACGACGGCGTCACGAAACATAAGGTGACGCCGTCGCATATGTAATCTTATATATAGAATCCGAATTTTTCAGTTTTTAGGAGAGTCTTTTTGGAGTGAAAACCTAAAACCGAACCGAAGGTGTCTTGTACAGTATTTTAGGGTTTTAAACCCTATCTTACATCAAGATAAGTATTTACTTCATTAATTCAATTATGTCTTTGATTATTTGTGTGTATGCTTGCATGTTCTCCATGTCCGGCTAATTTATTTGTGTGTTTGCTTAGGAAGTATGAAACTTAATTATTGAATATTGATTGGTTGTTTCTTATCTTAGTTGATAGATGATCTAGTAATGCGATAGATCATTCGTTGTGTACTTAATGCTTGATTCATCTTTGTGAACCTTAGAATATAATTACCTGAGTAGTTGTAGGCTAAACCATCCAAAGAGTGCCTTAGAGTAGGAGTTTATCATCCCTAGTGGGTTTGTAGACGAGACCCTTTGGTAAGTTCAAAGAGTTAGGGAGAAACGCATACCCTACAACTTTAGATACACAACGCAACTAAGAATAAGGACGTGACAACTCAACCATCAATAGGAGATAATTAAGGAGTAGTACAATCTAAGTAAACACATCTTTAAACTATCATACGAGCACACATTAATTAGACATAGACTCCCACAACCTTAGTTTAGATAATTAGATAATAGTAGAGTAATCGGTAGAAATACCAACCCCCCCAAATCCAATACCCGAGATTCGTACCTTTCCATTTCTTAAAACATAAAAAGATAAAAAATAATCTTCCTCAACCTTAACCTTAGCATAGTAACTCCTTACTAGCATTCCTATTCCCCTAGAGAACGATATATCAATACCCGTGGCTTACCCTAATTACTACACTACAACGATTAGGTTCACTGCCTAGGGTGTTATAAAACTTGCTCGAAGAAAAGGAAGTTTCCTTGACCCCGAACGACGCGTGTAGCGTTATCAAGTTTTTGGCGCCGCTGCCGGGGAATAGAATAGCTAGTTAGTAGTCCACCTCGTTTAGGTTCTTTGCTTGATTCCTATCAAGTAAATTTTTCTCATTTTTTTTAGCTTTCTCTTAGTCTATCCCCCTTCTTCGTGACTCTTGTTCGTAACCTTATCACTTTTCATCATGGAAGGTGATAACCAACCACCACTTGATAACCCAACAAAAAAAATTTCAATGTCACTCCAAACCCAACCCAATAACCAACACAACCGTCGAAGCCGCTATGTGAGTAGAAACACCGACCTTCAGGATTTGCAGAAAATATTCGATAGTACAATTAGGGAAGCTGTTGAGAAAGTAGTCAGCGCTGCTATAGTTGGCTCTATGATTAGCAGTAATTCGGAAAATGGCATGATAAACAACAACTTAGATGTGGAAAATAATGCTTACTTCAATCTTTACCCCACTAAGGAAGAGATTGCGTACCATCAATACATAATCGATAATCCAAGATCACCTATCATTAGGATATGCCCAAAGATTAGGAGGAGAAATCCCTGGAACCTAAAAATCCCTTGTATGATCGGATATAGGAGTGTCGACCACGCTTACATAGATACGGAATCCCCCATCAATGTAATGTCATCCGCTGTCTACAATGACATTATGAATGAGCGACTCAATATTAGGAGAGACCCTAAGTATCCGGGAGGAGTTTGCAACTTTGTGGGAAGAGTCAAGGACGTGCATGTCTTTATAGGAAATTTCACCTACCTAGTTGATTTTATGGTCCTAGAAGATGTAGGATGCGTCATTGACTATAGCTTATCCCAAGTAGTGCTAGGGAAACCGTTTGTTGAAACATCTAGAATGAGCCATAACAAGCATGATGGAACGGTTAGGTTCAAGGAAGGAACCGATGAGATCACCTATAGGATGCCTTGGAAAACAACTGAGTATGGCCACTTGTCCATTTATGATCGAGACAACATCAAAGCTTTTGAGGACAAAAGCAAGGAAGATGTTGAAAAAGGTTATAAATTCATGTGGGAAAGAAGGAGGCATTATTATAAGGATTGCTTGACTCTAGGGCCTAGGTATAGAGTCGATGAAGATTTTGTCAACATGATAGAATTCTCATTGAGGATGCGTGAGGAAACGTAGGAGCACGACTACGAGTCTAGCTACAAGACTCTTAAATAAAGAAAAGCGCTTCGTGGGAGGCAACCCATGCTTAATTGTTTGCTTGTTAGTGTCATATATCTTTTATTAATTGTTTATCCTCATGTTTAAATTTGTAAAAATGCTTTATTTTGTTTTTAACCTCGTCTTAATTGCATGTAAAGGTATTTTACATAAGGGATAAGTGTAGGGAGGATTACACACGTTTTCAAAAGAAACGTAAACATGAAAATAACAATTAACTAAAAGATATTTATGTTTGTTAGTTCGAGTCAAATGCTTGTATCGAGTCATAATGGATGTTTTGCAGAAATTTTTCCAGATTCTAAAGATGTAAATTTTCCAGAATTTTTTCCAGAAAATCGCAGACCAGTTTTTGTCAGGATAACCTGACGGCGTCAGGATTGCAACCTGATGGCGTCAGGAAGGAGTAAAAACATCGGATTACTTTTTTCTCGTTTTCTGAGCTACTTACAAATTTTTGGAATTTTCCAGGTCTTAATTTTCTTAGAAATTCTGTAAACATCCATTCCACAAGCATTATATCCTAGTTTAAATTGAGTCTTATATATATTATTACCGCCGATTTTACGCGAAGGTTTCGTTTGTTTTCTTCAAGTGTGCAGGTTTAGTTTGTCAAGAAGAAGTTACATAAGATTGGAAGGAGCTTTTCACGCAATAATTCTTCTTGAAAAGGATTTAACCATCACTTTACACGGATCCTACCGAGCTAATCAGGGGAGTATTAGTTTCTTTCGTTTTTAATTATCTTCTTTTATCATAACTTTGATACTTTCGGGGAACATTGGGGACAATGTTCAGTTTAAGTGTAGGGAGGGAAAATAAAACGGGAACTTTGAAACTATGCTTATCCTTGACTATTTGCTTTGTCCAATTGTGATTATGTAATAAACCATGAGAAAATGTCGGTTAGGGTAATTTTGGAACCAAATTTAAATTTTTTTATGACATATAGGAGTGGGCCATCAGTCTTAACAAAAGCGTCTCATGGATAGGAAGTTGCATGACTAGCACAAAAAACCCTTTACCACCCAAATTCCACCAAAATGTGAGGATCGCCCTTAGATTAGTAGGAATTAAAGCATTCATCTTCAATGCTTAGAGTGTGAACCGGTAGTATATTAGATTCTAGAACTTGTTTTGTGATGCATTCCGAGATCGCAAGTGAGGCTATACTTGTGTAGTTAGGAATAACTAAATGATAAGAGGCATTAGGATAACCCTTGTTTGATACCCGTAATATAATTACTTCTTCCATATCGGTTGAGTAATTTCCCCACACCCTTTGCGTTGTACTCATCTTTAGTACACGATACCCCTAGTTAACCCCTCAGAGCCTATCCTTTTCGCGGTTCTCGTGATGTTTCGGTTTTTCCGGAATATCAATGAAGAGCATTGTTTACACCCCACCCCCAAATGTACACCCAAATCGCCTTAGCCTACCCCTTATGCACTCACTTTTAGTGCAAATATTTGTTATCACCCCAAACCCTTAGTTCAATTATCTAGTTGCTTGCATAAGTTGCTAAGTCGAGTCATATCCTTTGTATACAGTTTTGGGACGATTGGGATTCATGGGAAAAGTTAAAGTTTATGAAATGACGGGAAGGGAACGTTAAAAATTCAAATTCCCTTTGTTTGCATAATAATGTACCCCAAGTGTTTTGATCTTTTCAAATCGGGTCAAATTAGTGTTAGAGTAATAAAAACTCAAGTGTAGGGATATGCCTATAAATCCCTAGTATTTTGATGTTATCGTAGAGGATGGTAGAGTAAAAGTGTATGAAAAAAAAAAAAATTCGAAAAAAAATAGAAAAAGAGAAAAAGAGAAAAAGAAAAAAAAAATATAGAGTGAAAAAAAAAAAAAAAAAAAACATACGGGCTACCATCCTACATCTATCTTTGAATTTATGTTTATTTATTTCAGTTATCTAGAGTTTAGAGTGTCGAGTCTTGGCTTAGCAACGCCATTCTTCGTATGCATGTAACATTGAGATTTTTGACTTGCCACCACTAAATAGCCTATCCCACCAAACCCTTTGTTTCCCTACCGTAAGCCTAACATTACAACCCTTTAAAGACCTCTTTGATAGTCTTTCCTAGGTGCTTACGCCAAATCGATGGAGGTTTGATCTATTCTCAAGCCTATGGTAATCTATGTACTAGGACCGGTTAATGAGTGTTTATCTTCCATTTCCTATTTGTTATATTTCATATATACACCCGAGAGAGATGTGAGTATCCAAACACCCCATGTGAGGTGCTAGTATGTAATTTCCGTGCTTGTTATGACTTTTGCGGGGCTTATATGTGTTGTGGACCGTTTTGAATTAATGCTTCATGACCCCTAACTTATAAATTAATTGGTTAAAAGCACATTTGCTTGAGGACAAGCAAATAACAAGTGTAGGGATATTTGATAAGGTTTTAAAAGGTACCATTTTGAGGGGTCGTTTTAGCCTTTATTTGATCACTTTTGTATCCGTTATTACTTAATATCGTTCCTTTTCACTTTTTAGGTCTCTTGAAGGCAAAATGCTGGAATGGCACTTATTTGGACGAAAAGGCGCGAATATATGAAGAAAATGGCCAAAGTCAAAATCGAGACACTCACAGCTGCTGAAAATAGAAGGCGACGGCGTCAGGTGCTAATTGCGACGCCGTCCCAAGATTTTTGTGACGGTTCAGAACCCAAAACTCGTATTTTCAAGAGACGACGTCCAGTTGTAAAAGAGTAGGCCGTCGCTACTCAGACGGCCTAGATGCGATCCAGACGACGTCATAAGCTGAAGAGGACGGTGTCACGGATATAAGGTGACGCCGTCGCAAGGTTAACGTGGCCAAGACGAAACCCTAATGACGGCGAAACGACGGCGTCACGAAACATAAGGTGACGCCGTCGCATATGTAATCTTATATATAGAATCCGATTTTTTCAGTTTTTAGGAGAGTCTTTTTGGAGTGAAAACCTAAAACCGAACCGAAGGTGTCTTGTACAGTATTTTAGGGTTTTAAACCCTATCTTACATCAAGATAAGTATTTACTTCATTAATTCAATTATGTCTTTGATTATTTGTGTGTATGCTTGCATGTTCTCCATGTCCGGCTAATTTATTTGTGTGTTTGCTTAGGAAGTATGAAACTTAATTATTGAATATTGATTGGTTGTTTCTTATCTTAGTTGATAGATGATCTAGTAATGCGATAGATCATTCGTTGTGTACTTAATGCTTGATTCATCTTTGTGAACCTTAGAATATAATTACCTGAGTAGTTGTAGGCTAAACCATCCAAAGAGTGCCTTAGAGTAGGAGTTTATCATCCCTAGTGGGTTTGTAGACGAGACCCTTTGGTAAGTTCAAAGAGTTAGGGAGAAACGCATACCCTACAACTTTAGACACACAACGCAACTAAGAATAAGGACGTGACAACTCAACCATCAATAGGAGATAATTAAGGAGTAGTACAATCTAAGTAAACACATCTTTAAACTATCATACGAGCACACATTAATTAGACATAGACTCCCACAACCTTAGTTTAGATAATTAGATAATAGTAGAGTAATCGGTAGAAATACCAACCCCCCCCCCCCCCCCCAAATCCAATACCCGAGATTCGTACCTTTCCATTTCATAAAACATAAAAAGATAAAAAATAATCTTCCTCAACCTTAACCTTAGCGTAGTAACTCCTTACTAGCATTCCTATTCCCCTAGATAACGATATCAATACCCGTGGCTTACCCTAATTACTACACTACAACGATTAGGTTCACTGCCTAGGGTGTTATAA
The DNA here is from genome assembly GCA_019973895.1 of Chrysanthemum seticuspe. NCBI lineage: Eukaryota > Viridiplantae > Streptophyta > Magnoliopsida > Asterales > Asteraceae > Chrysanthemum > Chrysanthemum seticuspe. The sequence continues at coordinate 206,929,837 of BPTQ01000009.1, read as the reverse complement.
AACTTGCTCGAAGAAAAGGAAGTTTCCTTGACCCCGAACGACGCGTGTAGCGTTATCATAAACACTATTACTTGTTTAGTGTTTTATATGAAAATGTAAGTGTGTTAGTAAACTATTGGCTCAAACTATTTATGTATTTTATTTGTTTCGTTAAAATGATTTTACATTTTGTTATTGACAAAACATTAGAAGATCGTAAAATATAAATAAACATTTTTACGGCTTATTCGTATTAACAAAGTTTAACTACCGCTCTTAACGGTTTTAAGCCTAAGGTACTCGTAAATAGGCATGAAAGTGGTCACTTGGGTTTATGTTCAATACTTCAAAGGAAACCTTAAAAATAACTTTGTAAACTTTTAAGTTTAACTCGAGTTCAATTGAGTGTATTTAATTCGTTTTAAGCCTGTTTTTCTTTGTTAAACTTTCTAAACGAAGGTAAACTTGTCTACTTTTATTATTTTAAATTTCTGGTTCGTGAAAATAAGTTATAGGTGTCGTTTTACATAAAACAAAAGATAACATGTTGTACTCATTTTTCAAAACACTTTTGTCGTAATCGGGTTATTTCTCACTCGTTTTCTAAAGAAGTCTCTTGTTTCAAAAGCATAGGTTCATTGTTTTCGAGACTACTATCCAAAAATGTAAGCCACTCAGCTCGGTTCTTCATCAATTATTTTATAAAATCAAAAATATACACATGTATTAAAGCTGTTAAAAATAGAATGTTAGTCCCCGACTAGCCAGGGCCGTATCTCATTCGTTAATTATCGCGACAAGTCTATATGAGCGATAATACGAACATGTAATGTAATTTAAATGTAAATATGAGTATGTCAATGAGTTCATGAGCCTTACAAAGTGTTGGTGAATGATTTGTGCAAAAGAACCCAAGAGAACACTATAAAACCCAAACTAAAGCTTCGAAAAGCCTAACTTTAGCACCCTTAACCAATAAGCTACCTAATAAGCTACTAAATAAACCAAAACCCAAACTTGTGCACCCTTAAACTTGTTTGTTTGCTGTCATATAGGTGGAGAGAGCAAGATAGTTTTTGTGATGAAAAGAGAAGAGTGAAAGGGTGTTAGTAATATAAGAAAGAATATTAGAGTTAGTTTAAATAGATTTGAAAGTAATCAAGCAAGTAACACAAAGGGGGGGACCTTATCTTATTTGAGCTGTTTGGAGAGGGGGGGGGGGGGGGGGAGATTACAAGGAAAGTTGACAATTTTTTGGATCATAGGATTACTCATTGGAGGGTGATTCAAGTTAATGAACATGTTTTAGATGCAATGGTACTTGTGGAAGCAATTGGGGGGGGGGGAGGATTCATGAGGTTTTAGGAGGGGATTTTGTTGTTGTTTAATTTTGTGTAATTATATATTATTATGATATTATATATATTAGGAAGTATAAGAAATGGTGGTGAAGTGTTATGCATGCATGAATGTATGTAATTGTGAAAAGTGAGCGTTTTACGTAAAACTTTCAAAATAAAATGCATAAACTCATAAAACATGTTTGTAAATGTCATATAACACGTGTTTGATGTAGACTAAACTTAGTTTAGTGCCAGTTTACGTTTAATGTCCTTTTTCGCTTTATGCGATTTAACCTAACGGTTATACGTAAAACGTTAAAAATAAATGTTTAAACTTTTGAAGTAAATAGTTTTGAGTTTATAGGTAAGTATTGACCTAGAAATTATGAGTTGCTATAGTCTACTCCTGTTAAAAGAATTCCAACCCAAAATTCAGTTTGCGCTGGTTGCTAGAGTGGTGTCAGTGAAGAGGTGAGGGTACTTGCGGTGTATTTGATTCCAACCCTCGAAACACTTGTATAGTTGCAAGGGGATGCAAGACGTATATATGGGTATAAATACCCCCTACCTCATGGATAATGAGCTGTGCGTTATCTAAATTTCTTGCGAGACTTTTTTCTTTTCTCTCTCATTTCTCTCTCTAGAATAAAGTGTCCACACCCACTTTATATATTTTAGATTAAGAGTAGACGTGATATTTGGGGACAAAAGTTGGTATCAAGAGCTAAATATGATTAGTTATTTCATCTAGTAGTGTTTTAGTTTCGCTTAGTTCTTCATTAGTAGTAAACGTTTCAGTTTTATAGATTGTTAAAGACTTTCTCTCTCTAAAATATTTTTTTCTCGTACGAATTTTTTGAGTTCGTTCATTTAACGTGTTTAATCTTATAAACTTGTGTTAGAAAAATATTTTAGGGAGTAAGGAAACGTTTTTCATCATTCTATACAAACACTTTATGAATTTGGTGAAGATTTATGCTAAAAACTTAGATAATATGGTTTGAAAAAAGTGTACTTTTGATCGTAAAAATAGGGTGTACTTCTGCTCGCAAAACTTTGTTCGCAAATTTTGCTGGAAAAATTTTGTTCGCAAATTTTGCTGGCAAAATTAGTGTTTTTGTGTGATAGTTTGCTGAGAATAGGTTGCGATACTCGTTTCTGGTTGCAATAGCTATTAGTTGCAAGTTTTAGGTTGTGATACTTTGTTATTGGTTTGCGAGACTGATTCTTGTGATACTAGCTTTGCGAAGCTTTATGTTACCCACTGTTTACAAAAGAAAACTCTGCCCAACTCGCAAGAAATTGTTGCGATAGCTTATATTCTAATCTGTGATAGAAGAAGCTTGCGACACCTCTTTTATGAGACCTACTATTACCCACTGTTTACGAAAGAAAACTCTGCCCGTTTTACAAGAGATTATTGCGAAAACTACTATTTGCAAGACTTTGTGTTGTGAGACCTTGATTACTAGACTTTCTCCATTCCACTAAAATTGAACTTCAAATTAATCAAACTTAATTAGTGTAAAAACCTTTAAGAGACTTTAATCAACTCATCATCACAAACATCTAGCAGTCAACATTTCAACAATTTCTATTGCAACAAGCTAATACACAACTTTCAAACAAAACAACATCTCATATCAAAGATCCAACATCCTAATGTCTACTCCTTATGATACGAGCTATGCTGCAATGATGTTAGGACCAAATGCTAGACCACTTATGCTACTCCCAGGATCCTACACAAATTGGTCATTAAGGTTTAAGTTATGGCTCACAAACTTTGATGATGATGCTCATATGCTCAACTTAATTAGAAATGGTCCATATGAAATGAAACTCATTACCGATCCAAGTCATCCAGAACTCCCAAAACTTCAAACACAAGATGACTTGAATGAAGATGAACTTGATTAATATCGAGATGAATTTCGAGCAAAGAACTTCGTCATTTTAGCTATTCCAAACAACCTTTATCTGCATGTGGATCACCATAACAATGCTCATGATATGTGGCAAGATCTAGCATCGTTGCATCAGAATGAAGAACATCAAATCATCAGAAGAGATCTTGATAATGAAACTTATTTCCATATGGATCACCTGCGAAACATTCTCTCAGAATCATCATCACCAAATCTGCCAATTCCTCCTCACACTGAAAGTCATGGCACCATAACCTTTAACAACGATGAAATCTTCTTCACTCCTGATTATGAAAAAGAAATTAGTCCAAGTCACACCCTACAACAATAAATGATGATAATGAACAATCACTTATTCATAGCATGGTTAAGCTTGGTAATGACCTTTAACAATACACTCGTAACAACAAAGGAAAGAACAAAATGGTTGCTAGTTCTGAAGGGTTAATTGGTAATTCATCTTCTCAAGAAATAAGACTCAACAAAAAAACCAAGAGCAAGATTCGTGGTTCAGAATACTACAAGAAGAAGATGTTGGTTGCTCTGATGATGGAATCTGGATGTGAGTTGGATAAAGAGATGCTCAATTTCATGGAAGATACGAATGATGAATTAGGAAAATTAGGACCAAGCATGGCATTCATGGTAGACGTTGAAGATGTGGATGTTTATGAAGCTCAAGATGAAGATTCAACTCCAAGCTATGACACTGATGCTGAAGAAGATGATCAATTCACCAACCAGGTATACTCATCAGATGCTTGTGATATAAATGAACTTGATGAATTAATTCATGATAACATTCTAACATGTAGTATGATGACTAAATTTAACACAAGTATGATGACTAAAGTTATCTATTACAAGTGTTGAAAGAAATAATGAATCAACAAATCAAGATCATAGTGAAATGCTTCAAAACTATGCTACTATTCAACCTCAAATTCAAAATTATGGTTACTTGATAAAACTGGAACAAGATATGAGTGCCTCCTTGGAGAAGAAAATCAAGGAAATGTTACATGATAAACAGTATGAACGACCCCTAGTGCTAAAACGTCATTCTTGAGTTACAAAATGAAAATTTTCATTTAAAACGAAACATTTCGACTTTTGATAACATTAAAAAGAATTATGAAAATGAAGTTTCAAAACTTAATTAAGAAAAAACTAATTGTATTCAATGATTAATGAAAGCTGGAACTAAACTTCGCACTACTGATCAGACTATTCAAACTGTACAGATGTTAATGCCCAAACCAGATTCAATTTTGGATCTAAAACAGGGCCTTGACAGTCCTAAACCATCTTATCTTGAAATGGTTAAACGTATTGAACCTAGTTTGTATAATGCTGATTACATGAGATGTGATACCTTCAAAGATTACTTGTTTGTTCCTAATGACATCTCTCAAGAGGAAATTAAAAAACCTTTAAAAGTTAAACAAAAGAACACAAATTTCTCGTACTTTATTGCAGATTATGGTTTGATAAACAAGGAAAAAATTCTCTCACGAAAATTTACAAATATGGAAAAACATGTGGATTAGATTTTTGAAAACCAATATGATCCACAAAATATGAGAGTTCAGCGAGAATAAGCTTTTGTAATCTAAAAAATCAAATAAATTGTACGTTGGCTGTTATCCTTAAAAAGCAAGAATTAAAAATGGCTGAAGTTTAGAAATCCAATTCTTATGAAATGAAAATCTTGAAGGAAGTCAAAAAGATTTTGAAAAACTTTATCAAGACTTCCATGAATAGAGTTAATGACAAATTTATAGCTTTTGAAGAAGCATTGATTTCTAAAATGAAAACTGCCTTAACTTATCTCTTGAAGATGAATATGACCTTCTCAGCCTAAACTCTGACATTCCGAAAGAGTATTTCATAAATCAAATTGAATCAATCAGACCACAATCTACATTAATAGTGGAGAAACTTGAAGAATATGAAAAATCATAAGCGTTTTTAGTAATGGAAAACCTCTTACTCAAAGAGAGTTTAAGAGAATGTTTGCAAAAGAACGTTGAGTTGATGAGGAACTGACATGTCGTACTGCCAAATTTGAAAACACTTGTGCTAAACTTGAAAAACAATCTTTAACGTTTGAAGCAAACTGGCAGCAAAAAATTAAAGAAAACAAATACGAAAAGCTTTCCTATGAAAATTCTTTGATGAAAGGAAAAAATCATAAGTTTTTGGACTCAAGCCAATTGAAAATTAAAACTTTTCATGTTTTTTAAAATAACCAACATTTATGGCAAGTCAAAAACACAAAACTTAAGTTCTTGAGCCAAAACCAAAAGAGGTTTTATCTAATCCTAAAGTAATCGCTCCAGGTATATATAACATTGGATCTAATTTTGTTAAGGAACCGTATGGTTCAAATTATATGATGCATAATCATGAATTAGCAATATCTAGGAAACAAGCATTACTTCGTAAGGATATACCTCTAGATGCACCAATGTATTCCTTGACTCTTCCTCATATAGAAAAGAAATCCAAAGAGTCAAAGAAACAAAAGAATAAGAAACGTAAGAAACAGAAATTAGAACAACAATGTCAAAATACACAATCTCCTAACGCATATTTGCTTTTTGATCCAGGTTAGACACTACTTGTAGCAAAGAGAGACCATCTAAGATTAGTGCTTTAAAGACTACTGCCTCTCAGACTTTTACTACAATAGTAGAAAAATCTAGAACTTTTAAAGCTTTCAATAAAAAATGCTCTAAGCGAATGGATGACTGTAATGCCTTAAGTTTGCATGGATCTATTGTTTATAAACACAATAATGCTTGTATACCTTCTGTTCCTTATAATTTTGTTTCTGCTAATTGTGTGCATGATGATTTGAATTGTGAAATGTGAAAACCAAAACACCTAGGTAAGCTCCCACAAAGCCAAGAAAACATAGGTTTAACAAAAATTGCAAGTGGATCCCAACAGGTAGAACCAGTGAGTATCATGAATTATTCCCTAGATCATGCCTTAGGTGGAAACCAACTGCAAGAGTGTTCCAACACGTAGGTTATAGATGGCAAAAAGTTAAGAAGAAAAGCGAACCTAACACCACTACTCTAGAAAACACTAGGTTTGCAATCTACACTATCTAACTACGTGGAACTACTTTATCATCAGGTTCAAAATTTTATGTTTCTTGCTTTGATGTGTAGCTTGTCCAAGTGTACCTCTGGTACCTCGATTCGGGGTGCACCCGACATATGACAGGGAACAAGGCACTGCTCAAGAACTTCGTGACTAAATTCTTGGGCATAATACATTTTGGAAATGATCAGATCGCCAAAATCACTGGCTATGGATATCTCATTCATGATAAAGTCACAATTCAAAGAGTCTATTTTGTCAAAGGGCTAGGTCAGAATTTGTTTATACTGGCCAAATTTGTGATAGCGGTTTAGAGGTGGCATTGAGAAATTGTTCGTGTATTGTTCATATTTTTGGCAGTGTTGATATTCTCAAAGGCTCCGGGGATGCAGATCTATACAAAATTGCTCTTAACGAAATTACATCACCAAAACTGATTTGTTTGCTTGCAAAAGCATCATCATCACAAGCATGGCTATGGCATCGTCGTTTTTTACATCTGAATTTTTGGACATTAAATGACCTTGTTTACAACGACCTAGCCAAAGGATTTCCTAAAGTTTTTTCAAGAAAGATCATCTTTGTTCTGCGTCTGAATTAGGGAAAATGACTCGTGCAACACTTAAATCCAAACCCGAACATAGTTTCATTGCACCTTTGCATATAATGCATATGGATTTATGTGGTCCAATGTGAAGAAATATAGTTGAAATGGGAAGAAATATATATTGGTTATTGTGGATGACTACTCACGTTACACTTGGGTTCACTTTCTTGCCTCAAAAGCTGAAACACCCGATGTAATCACTAAGTTCATTAAACGTGTACAACTTGGTCTACTAGAAACAGTCCAAAATGTGCGTACTCACAATGGAACGGAGTTTATAAATGAGACTCTTCAGAGCTTCTTCAATTCAGTTGGCATCACCCATAAAAGATCAGTAACTTACACTCCTCAACAAAATGGTGTAGCTGAACATCGAATCCGTAATTTAGCAGAAGCTGCTAAAACAATGATAACCTCCGCAAATCTTCCATTAAATCTATGGAGTGAAGCAGTATCAACCGCATGTTTTACATAAAACAGATCAATCATCAACGAAAGATTAAGGTAAACCCCATATCGCATCCTTCATAGACGCAAACCTGATGTAAAATACTTACGCACTTTTAGTTACCATTGCTACCTTCTTAATGATTGTGATGAACTTGGAAAATTAAAGAAAAATGGGATGTTGAAATATTCCTTGGTTATTCTACATATCAAGTGCGTATCGTATTTATAATCGAAGAACAAAGTTGATACAAGAGATAAATCTTGTTAACTTTGATGAAGTAAAAGAAATGGATTCTGATCAAGTCATATTAGAACCCGCACTTAATCATGTTTCTGATCAACAAAGTCTAGAACCCATGCTAAAGACAATGAATTCTGAACAAAGCAGTTCAGGACTCGGACCAAAACCAAAATCATCAACACTAAAAACTAAACATATTCAAAAGGAAGAGTTAGATGGTTTGTTTGAAAACTTCTACGATGAATCTTGTGGAGGAAACAGGATGAAAATGTCGACAATAGCCGCTGCAACTCCGATACCCGAAGTTAATCAACAAGAAGACATACCTTCTCTCGTATCCGGTTCATCAAACAACTACTTATGAAGATGCTAATCCCGTACCAGATACCCCTCCAATAACAACGATTCAACAAGAACTTTCACCAAACAATACCACTCCAACCTCCAATCAGAATGTTGATGATAAAGCTATTACAAATGCATCTTTTGAAGAGGAGACATTCACTAATCCATTCGAGACTCCCAAAACTGAGGTCAGTGAACCTTCTGAGATGCGAAGTGTTGATCCTTCAAACATGCATACGTTTTACCAACCACATCTGCACAAAAGAAGATGGACTCAAAATCATCCGTTAAAACAAATTATTGGAAATCCTTCTAAACCCATTCAAACAAGAAGTGCTACACCAAATTACTATTTCTAAAATTCTTTCCTAAGTAAAATAGAACCTGCAAACGTCAAAGAAGCACTTGCAGACCCCTAATGGATTGTCGCAATGCAAGAAGAAATAAACCAATTCAAACGCCATGACGTATGGCGAAGGGTTTCCAAACCTATTGGAAAACTCATAATCGCAATGAAATGGATTCTGAAGAACAAATTAGATGAAGACGGTGAAGTAATCCGTAACATAAATCTTTTAATGTATACCAAATGGACGTGAAAATGACCTTTTTATATGGAGAGTTAGAGGAAGAGGTGTATGTAAGTCAACCAGAAGGATTTGTTGATCCAAACCATCTAGAATATATCTACGTCCTTGACAAAGCATTCTACGGTCTCAAGCAAGCAACACGTGCCTTGTACAAAGTGTTGTTAGAATATCTGCTCTAACACAAGTTTGTTAATGGTTCAATTGATCCAACTTTAATTTGTTCATAAGAAGAAAAGGTGACGACGTCATGCTAGTCCAAATTTATGTCGATGATATTATTTTCAGATCTACGAATCCTAAATATTGCAAAAACTTTGAAAATATCATGCGACAAAAATTTGAGATGAACATGATGGGGGAGTTAAATTCTTTTTGGGTCTACAAATCAATCAAACTCCTCGTGGTATCTTTATTCATCAAAACAAATACACGATGGAAATTTTGAAAAAGTTTGGAATGGATAAATCTGACCTGTAAGTACACCTATGCAACATAAGCCTAAACTAGATAAGGGCATTCATGGGAAACTAGTTGATGCTACAAAATACTATAGTATAATTGGTTCACTCATGTACCTTCCAACTAGTCGTCATGATATTCATTTTAATGTCTGTATGTGTTACCGTTACCAACCTAGGCCAACGGAAAAGCACATTACTATTGTGAAACGGATATTTCGGTACCTAAAAGGAACACTCTACATGGGGCTTGTGTATATGAAAGACTCTGGTTTCGAACTAATTGCATATTCAGATGCAGACTATGTAGGTTGTCAAATTGATTGCAAAAGTACTTCAGGAGCTGCTCAATTCTTGGGAGATAAACTAATCAGCTGGTCTTCAAAGAAGAAGAATCACATTGCCTTATCCACTGCAGAAGCTGAATATATATCCCTCTTTGGATGCTATGCTCAAGTACTGTGGATACAAACTCAATTACGGACTATGGTTTCTTTTTCGACAAAATCCCAATTTATTGGGATTCGAAAAGTGCCATTGCCATCTCTTGTAACACAGTACAACACTCGTGTACAAAGCATCTAGTAGTAAGATACCATTTCTTCAAAGAACATGTAAAAAGACGGTTGGTGGAACTGTACTTCGTGAAAACTGATTACCAAATTGCTGACTTCTTCACTAAAGCCTTGCCGTCGGAAATATTTGAGTATCTACTACAACGTCTTGGAATGGCAAGCATGAATGATGACAATGCCAAAGATGCTAAGAAGATCAAAGAAGTCACAAGCGTAACAGTAAATACAAGTACATATGGTAAAACGATCGGGTAACCTTTTACTCATTAAGGCTGTTGGTTAAATCATAGATTAACACCCGTTTTTAAAGAAAGAACACTGGACATACGTTTCAATGCATCAATTCTTAAATATAAGAAGAGAAGTCTTCTTATTTATCATGAGCAAAATTTATACAAGATTTTTCAACACCCATTTTTAAAGAAAGAACCCTGGACATACATTTTCTAAATTTTTTTGGTCATGATAAAGTTTTGAGCATGTTTTTCTGATTATTAAAATAATCTTTTTTAGCTCAAGACCTAATAAAATTTTAAAAACAATGGTACCCGCTTCAAGAATAGATAATAAACAGTTAAAATTATTAAGCTATATTTTTGGGGGAGAAAAATAGAAGTTTGTTTTTGAAATCAAATAATAAGTTGTTAAAAGTTGTTGAAAAATAAAAATTAAAAATGCTGTTGAAAAAGTTGTTAAAAAGTTGAGAAAATACCATCACTTCGACGGGGAGTGAATGCCTTTTTATTAAAACATTTTGATATAACATAAAAGATCATTAAAAAGATCTAAAATGTTTTCAAAATTCTATTAGAAATAAAAAGATAATAAAAGGACCTTGTGTGAAAGAGAGTATAAACCAAGGGGGAGTTTTTGTTATAACTGATAAAATATCTTTGAACCCTCCCCTAGTTCATAACTCTCAAAGAACTGGATCAAAAAGTCAAAAGGTCAAAAATTTCAAAAGAGTTTATAACTCACCCTGTCCTCTGCGAGAAAAACACACAAACCCTTTTGCTATCACAACTTTCTATCTCTCACAAAACTCTCTATTGGAAAACTCTCGCAAAACCAGTGTTTTCGTGAATCTAGTGTTTTCCGTTCAAAAGTAAGTTTACAAACACCTTTAACTTGTTATTTTATATCTTCAATATGAATTTTATTCATTGTTATGCATTACACTGACAGAAAATTAATAGTTAGGGTTGTGTTTTGGTTAATGTTGGGATTTGGAACATCCGTGTTGAAGTTTCGGTCACCCCAGCAATAGTCTAGCATATTATATCTCGTAGACACAACATTATATTAGTTAGTTTACAGTAGTATAAGTAACACCGTGTAAGAAGGACGGGTCTTTACCCACTGTATGCCTGATCCACAGCCCGAAGGAGGGCGTAGACATATGTATAAATAGCCCTCTCCCGACAAGGGAGAGGGTTGGATGTTCAAAGTTAATCTAACCTTTCTTTTGTTTTTCTCTCTCTACAAACATCCCATTCTCTCTCTTTCTCTCTCTAGAATACACGATCTTAAGCTTGTTGAATTGTGGTGTTATGATATCCAATATGTTACAATTGGTATCAAAGCACATGATTTGATTAGCTAGGTTATGTGTGCGTTTATCTTGGTGGTTTTAGATCAAAAAATCGGGTTTGGAAGGTTTTTAGACTCATAAGTGACTTTATTTGATTCTCATATTTTTTATGCTAAAGTAAGTGTTTTAAAGATAGGTATAACCTTCTAGGATCAAGTTGTGCAAAAGAAACCAAGCAAAAACGTTCAAAAGGGTGAATTTTAGGTGAAAAAGTGTCTTCATTCTTGTATGCGGTTTGACTCTGGGACTTAATTCTTGGATTCGGTTTGTCCCTATTTTGTTGCGGTTTGAGTGGATTTTGTATGCGATTTGACACTTTTGTTGCGATTTGAGGTAAAAAGGACAAAAAGACAAGTAGTGGGTGTACTATTGTCCCCGTGAGGTTTGTCAAAGTGTTCAATTTGTTGTTGCGTTTTGATTATGGGTGCATTTTGATTAAAGCAGTTTGCCTTTCTGCGGTTTATATTTCTGCGATTTGATTAAAGCAGTTTGTATTTCTGCGGTTTGATTAAAGCGGTTTGTAATTCTGCGGTTTGATTGAAGCGGTTTGGTAATCCTGCGACTTGTCATTGTGCGACTTGTCAACGATTGAGACTTGTCATCTGATTCAAACGTCATCAAATTACAATTTAACATAATTCACCTAATCCAGTCATTCCAATATTCCTTTTAACATACAATCAGTAATCATTGAATCGATCCAACTTTTATCATAACACGTTCAAATTCATAACAACATCATGTCTTACACTCCTGATTCATTGATTTCATAAGTACTTAAATTATATGATGATGTAGACAACCATGAGAATATTTGCTAGACTGAACGGTTAAAGATGATTGAATCAATCAATGAGGATGTGAGATCTCTGTGTTCAAACACTGAAGAGAGAGAAATGCACCAGTCAAGGTTACGATATGCACTTGCAAAGTATAAGGAAAGTTGCATTGAACCTTATCGACAACTTCATTCACTCCTCAAGTTACTTCGAATTGATGACAAATACACATTCGAAATCAAACGAGCAGCTATTACACTTTTCCGTTAAGAATTCTAGTTAATTACTGACACCTTGTTCTTGAACTTGGAACAATTGGAACAACAACTAGACAAATAAAAGTATCATGACACCAGTTCTAAAGCTGCTCTTCGAATGATCTACAAACAACTCCAGTCATTCATCAATAGTGATTACAAGTCGGACTATGATAGACATATGACTGAAATGTCATTCAAAAATCACACTGGGATGGAAGCTAACATGTTTAGAGAGACATTAATCCAACTCATGGATAATGTGGAGAAGTATATTGAGGAAGTTACACAGAATGATGAAAAAGTGGATGAGTGTTGGGTGCAGTTGAGAGATAGTTGTGATGAGTCGGGTAATGTATCAGTGGAAAGATCGGGTGTTGCTAAATGCAGATTATCAGAGATATGAGAGATTTATGTAACCAGTTGTTCAGTAACTTCTGTCACACAAGAGGTGGATGCAGAAATCAGAATGGTAAATGAACTTGCATCAGGTGCTGAAGTATTGGTAACTGTCCAAAATGATGCATCTCAAAATACTCTTGTGCAAACTGATCACATCACATAACATGTTCTTGATAAATATTCTGTAACTGAAGCTGAGTCTGAGATAAAGTGTTTCAAAACAAATGAAATGGTTGATAAGATAACTTTTGTTGAACTTTTAAATAAATTCTCAGAACTTGAAAAACATTGCATTTCACTTGAAATTGCAATCCAAAGAAAAGAAGAAAGTTTTCCAACTGTGAAACCTTGCAAAAATTCGGAATTTCCTTAATTTCATGATTTTTTTGAAATTAATGATTTAAAAGCTCAGCTTCAGGACAAAAACTCGACAAGCTGCAATTTGAAGAAACATATTTATGATATGCATGTGAAAAGTAATTTGGTTACAAGTAATTCTAATGTTAATGCTATTGATGATATTCAAATGAGAAATGATGAATTAGCAATTTATGTGGCCAAATTACTAAAGGAAAATGAGACTTTGAGAACGCATCACATAGAATTAAGTGACTCTGTCAAAGAAGCAAGAACTAAATCATTGGAACAAACAAACTCTTTGATAGCAAAAGTTGATGATCTCAAAGCTCAACTTCAAGATAAGAGTTTCGCGATAGTTGCCTTAAAGAATGAGCTTAGCAAAACTGTATGGAAAAGTGTGAACACTAAGTTTACAAAACCATCAACCTTGGGGATGCCAGTTTCTCATCCGATTAGATACCGGTACGTTTTTAGGCAGCCTACTGCATTTATATCTGAAAGAACAAAATCTTTAAAGACAAGGCTTGCCTCCCAAGTTGATGAGAACAAAGTTTTGTCATAACCAGACACTTCACAACCTAATCCCAATAAAATGAAGGACAATGCTCAGGCTAAAGCTCAATCTTCTAAGACTAGGAATGTTAGAAGATCCTCTAGTGCACTAAAGAAGTCTCAGAATGCTAACCCCTCTCCTAAGAAAAGATTTAATGACAAAGCTTCAAAAACTAGGAATAGAAAAAAGGTTACATCTTCCACTGTGCCTAAGAAATCGAACACTCCTAGATCTTGCCTTAAGTGGATACCGACTGGTAGAATGTTTAAGAATATTGGATTCACATGGATTCCCACCAGGATACCGACCACCAATGGCAACACTAAGGTTGATTGTGAAATTCTCAAAAGTCTGGATAATGTTGCCACTAACCCACTTAAATGCATACCTTCTTGTGTTGTTAGTGCAGGTACTCCTCATTATTTTGTAGGTACAATGCTTAACTCAATCATGAAAAGACTCTTGGTTTGGGTTCCAAAGGAAAAGAAGCCTCCTCTTTCAGGAGCTTCAGCATGTCAGAATTGATAAGCATATACTATGATTCCTGATCACCTCAGCTAAGGACTCGTACTTTAACCCACTTCATTTGAGAGTATTTCCAATTCTGGTATACTCTATACTGGTTTCCACTCTGTAAATATAATACTATTTGCTAATATTTTATTTAAAAAAAATATTTTTTAAATTTATTTATTATTAATTTTAAAATCTTTCAAAAAAGCCTTAAAAATTTGAAAAATCCAAAAACTCCAAAAATAGTTTCAAAGGCATGTCTTCTGGTATCGATAACATCTAAAGTCCTAGAAATGTCATTCAATAATTACATGGGTCTTTAGATGAAGTTCGAACCGAAGTTCATATGTGTTTTTTTTTTCAAAACATGCCTACACAATTTCTTCATTAATGTCTTCATATATGGGTGCATAAAATTTTCAATATCAATCAATGACTACTCATGCTTATTCAAAATCAAGTCATTGATTGAGGGGGAGAATTAATGATCAAAATTTATGATTATTTGTCAAGTTGTCTCAACTAATTGTCTCTTATCCCGATATCTTGCATTTTGTCCTATATGGTCTCATGAGCTAACTATGTGTTATATTTAGGATATTGAGTGGTATATGCTAATTGTTTCCTAGATATCCGTGTAATTATAGTCATCTTGCTTTCCTGTGTTGATGTGTAACTCTATATGTTCACATAATGGTTGGTAAGGCTCAAATATGAACTGATCATGGAAAAATGCACATTTAAGAGAATAAAAGGACTTATTGGATAATTCATGATAAATGAGGGGTTAAAACTGCCAAAATATGATAGTTATGTGAATTAAAAGTGAGATTTGTCTTTTGATTGATTTTGTATGCGATTTGTCAAATCATAAGGGCTTATACGAGTTGTTTTAGAATAGAAATCTTATGCATTTTGATAAACACAAGGACTGTTTGTGTCAATTTTTGAAACTAGTGAGTTTTGGTATTAAATGGGAAGCGAGTTGACCAGTCAAACTTTTCCAAAAATTGTCAAACTCACACATATAGCTTTTCTCCTTTTTCTTCGCTGCGACTTGTCACGAAATTGAACCTTTCATCTCCATCTTAGGTATTGTTTGAATTAAAAGCTCATTTCACGGATATATTATAGAGTTTAACATGGTATGAATGCTTGTTAACACTAATTGTTGTTCCTAGGTGCTTCTCGTTTGAAACCCCTCGCATCACAGAATAGGTCTGTGATTTTCTTTGTTTTGATCTTCTGGGTTTAGGGATATAATCAGTTGTATGCACCGTTTGATTGAATGTTTTCATCCCCCTTGAATACTTTGCCCCAATACTGCATAATGAGTTGTATGTTCTGTTTAGTTTCGTCTTATACCCTTGATTGGAATTAATGTTTGATTAGTGTTGTTTGTTTACTGGGAATGATTAATTGTGTCCTGGAAGTTTGTTTATATGCAAAAGATTTGATCTTTCTTGTGTTATGTCAAAAAGGATGTTTATGTGCATTTCTGAGTTTTGCGTGAAGATGATTCTTGAATGCGATTTGTTAAAATAGATCCTGTTGGTGAATTAGGTTGAATATTATTGAGTGAGATTTGGTACTAAATGCTTGGATGCGTTTTGTTTCAATTGTTTCTCTTGAATGCGGTTTGATGTGTTATTCCTGGTTGCATATTGTTTGTGTTTCTTGGATACGATTTGTCTCAGTGCGTTTTGTGTCAAAACGCAGTTCTTGCGGTTTAACAAGAAATTAATATTTTATTATATGTGGGACCCACTGTAACTTTATTTTATTCATTGCGATTTGTCCTATGCTGTTTGAATCAATGCGGTTTGCCTATTTATTTGATTTGTCTTATCTTATTGCGGTTTGACCTTAAGCGATTTGACCTAGTGCGATTTGACTTATTGCGGTTTGACCTTATGCGAGTTGACCTTATGCATTTTGACTTTATGCGGTTTAAACCTATGCGTTTTGATGAGTGCGGTTTAATCATGTGCGATTTATTTGCTAAGCGATTTTTCCCTATGCGGTTTGATGTGTACTATGCAAGTTGTGTGTTGTGCGATTTGTCCATCTCATTAAATTGTTTAGTGTGTATTTTGTCTCATATGTCATGTATGTTGCTAATTCATCGCCTAAGACTTATCACATTTGACTTGATCATCACAGATTGACAAAACAGTGTTGTGTATATATTGTGATAATGATCAATGTGACATAGTCCCAGGGGTGTCCCATATCCTGTTGTTTTCTTGCTATTCTTTGACCATGCCTTAGGATATCCAATGCTTTGGAATTCAATCTCAAGTGCTCCTACTGTTCATTCTCTTATTAACATCTAACATATCAACTCTGCAAATATCTTTCTCTATGGATGTGTTTCAGAAACTATGGCTGATATCTCAACATCGGTTAACCAAGCCACTACTCCCCCACCTAGCACACATAGAGATGAACAAATTCTTCCTCGATAAAACTGGGTGGCATATAGGAGAAGCAACTGCTTTATTGATGTGGACATCAACCAATCCAACACCTACAAAACCAACAAAAACATCATCAAAATCATCCAAGTCATCTTATGACAATCTTCCCAAGAAACGACAAGAAAGATCCACTTCTGCAGATCCATCCTCACCAAGCCAGAAGAAGAGAAGGGATGGAGCAGGCAAAGGAAGAGGGTCCAAGAAACCCAGGACTGAAAAGGCTTTAAGGGATGAAGATGATGCTGCACTCCAACAGGGCATTGATGCCAGTTTATTGAATCATGAGGACTCGGAGAGACGACCAAGGATGGGAGTAACCATAAATGAACCAGAATCTGAGCCACGTCATTCCCCTCCTGTAGTTGAAGGTAAAGTAAAAGGAAAGGCAATTGAAGAAGTTGAGCAAGCTGCTGAAATGTTGTTGACAATATCCTCTCCTGCTCCAAAGACCACCACTCAATACGTGCTCCAGAGACGAACTGCTGAATCATCATCTGCACAGGAGCCAAGTGGTGCAGAAGGAGAACACTCTACAACTCCGGAAGTCAATCTCGACTTTAGTGAAACTGAGTCTGAGAATTAGGGGTATGAGGGTGGTGATGCGGATATGAATGAACCAGACATTCATACAGAGGTTCTTACAAAATCCGGGAGAATGGAGAAGTCTAAAATAGAGGTTAAGGAAAAAGAAGCTGGTGTTCAAGGTACGGGGCTAGCAGGAAATGAACTTATTCAAGAAACATATCCGAATCTCCAGGAATCTCTCAGGCAAAGAATGGATGAACAAGTACACCTGGATGAAACACTCAATTCAACTGAATCCCTATCTTCGCTAAAAAACCTTGATACAGATTTTACTTATGGTGACCAATTCCTCAAAGATAGACCATCTGATGCTGAGTCTGATAAGCAGAATGAAGATAAAGAGGTCGAATCCATGTTCTCAGTTACTATTCAACAGGATACTTCTATCATTCCACTTATGTCCGTACCAACACCAATTCTATCTGTAACTCCTTCAACAACCGACTTCCACCACCGATGACACCTCAGTCAACTGCTCTTCCAACACCCATGACAACTGAAGAAACTACAACAACCGTCTCCACTACCATCGTTATTGATACTAGTGAAACAACAACACCACCACCATCACCACCCATAAGCAAAACCGTTGAAAAACGACTGGACAATGCTCTAAAATGTCTTGATGCCCTCGAGAAGCAAAAACTGCCGGAAAAAGTTAATCATCATGATCGTCGACTATCAAAACTGGAGCGACTCAACTTTGACCATGAAGTGGTAAATGCTATTGAAGCTAAAGTAAAAGAAGCGGTCGAATGGACCATGAAAGCTCCATTGTATACAAGGTTCAAAGACTTACCTACATTAGATATGAAAGTGATTCTTCAACAAAGGATGTATGAAACTGGTGAATACAAGGAGCACGAAGCCCATATGCAGCTCTATGATGCTCTTCAGAAGTCGATGGATCAAGATAATCATGTGAAGTTTTTGAAGGACATCGGGGAACTCAATGAAAAGAAGAAAACGAGACTTGAGCTACCTAAGTCATCGTCAGGAACTCCAAAACCACCACCTCCTCCTCCTCCAACTGGTGGTGCTGGATCTTCTGGAACCGGTGGATCTATGGGCACTTCTGATACAACAAAGAACAATCCACCAACACCTACTCCACTGTCATCAAGTCAACCTGGTTCCTCAGTCGGTCAAGGATCACACAAGAAGGCTAAAATCACGGCCTATGCTACCTGGACCACGGTGGAATCGAGATTCACACCCACATTCTCTTCCATTCCAGAAGAACAAGTTATGAATGAAGAATCAACTTTTGCTCAAGAGTCCGATTCAGATTAAGATGATGTTTCCACCAAACACATTCCGAAGGTGACTCGTAACGACCACTGGTGGAATACATTTATGGGAGAAAAGAGTGTGAAGTCATCCTGGTCTGCACCAACCAAGGAAATGACACAAGACTGGTGGACCGAGGAGCGACCGGCAACTCAAGAGCCTTCATGGACAATTCCTACATCTGATCTTATCACTCCTGACAACAACTGGGCGAACACCATCTCAGTTAACCATGTGGCACCTCCAAAAGACTCATTGCTACACATAACAGGAGATATGGGAAGCTTTATGAAGTGGTACTGTGAGAGGCAAGGAATTTCAACGATTACACCAAAGGATCTGGAAGTCCCAGTATATGAGATAGTAAAATCCTTTCATCCAGACGCTGCTCACCTACAGTACTAAATGGAGGAGTGCTAAAAGTTGTTGACGGATCAAGTAGACGACAATGTTCTTCAATTCAACGTCAACAAACCACTTCCTCTAGGTGGTGAACCTGGTCAAATAACCATCCAAGCAGACTTCTTCTTCAACAAAGATCAGGATTATCTGCGTGACGGGAATCAGGGAAGCAGAACAGCTCTTTCAATCTCAAAAATGAAGGCTGCCAACTATCCAGATGCTGGTCTAGAGCAGATGGTCCCCGATTAGTTTTGAACAGATCATGAATATGAGTATGACGTTGCTGCCTCATATGGAAACTCACACTGGTGGTTCAAAAAGAAACGATTCTACATTGGAAGACACAGTGCGGAAAAGAGTCGCAGAGTTGTTCGTTCAAAACTGCGAATTCTAAGTGTCGTCAGTGTGGAGATCTTCCTAATATATGGATATGACTATTTGAAGAAGATTGTCCTCCGAAGAGCAGATTAGAAAGACCATGTGATAGAGGAAAACGAATTCAAAAATCTGTATCCCAGTGATTTCGAAGATCTGTATCTATTGAACCTCCAAGGCCACCTTGATCACCTGCCCATTTGTCAAAAGAAGTCTCTTACTGCAGCAGTCAACCTATGGATCAGAGGCTTAGTGATTCGACAGAGAGTTGGTGACTTTCAGCTTGACATGGAAAGCTACCAAACTCAAGTCAACCTCACCAAGCCTCGATGGAAAGCTACAAGATTGGAATACAGGCATGACTACTCAGTAATTGATACTCCAAGAGCAGTTGTTATCACAGAAAAATATGGGATAAGGATGCTCATGAGGCTATGTGAGCTGTACAAGTTCAATGATGGTACTCTATGGCAAATAGAAGAAGCGTTGGATTATCAGGTTAAGGAGTATAAGCTCGACATGAGACTAGGAGTTAGTACAAGGTTTTGGACTAAGCATGACGTGGAAAGGAGTGAGGCCTTTATTGCTGCTATCGAAAGAAGGCTCAAGACTCGGAGAATCTTCCAAAGTCTAGAAAGTTTTGTGGGCGGTAGATTTCGAGAAGGGCATTACAAGCTACTACAGAGAACCGAATGATGATATCTTCTCAATGGTGGTTATAATTTTTTGAAATCTTATTTGTGATTTGGTAATTGTAATATGAACAATAATAACTATTCAGTATATAGTAGTGATAGGATTGTGGCTTGTAGTCTCCCTCTCTAATTAAGGGGGAGCACTATAATGTTTCCTTTCAGATTAAATAAAAACAGGACACTTTTTTCTCCAATTTCTCTAACATATTTAAATCACTTGGGATCCAAAATCACAAAGGATTTGAAATTTTTGATCGGGGGAGAAAATGTGATATAAATATGAAATATGATAAAATGTGATCTTTTAAGACTCATTGTATAGGCTGTTCTCCCATATGTGCTAAAATTTTTCGTATATCGAGGTACATAAGCATTTCAAAATTCTCATTAAAACTATCAAGGTACTAAACCATCAACGTTCTATCATAAGTACCTTGATTGATTTTAAATGGTTTCTTGGCTACTGCGATCGTGAAAAGTGCTTCAAAACACTTCGTCCTTCATGTGCTAAAAATATTTCAAAATTCATCATGCACATGTTGAGGGGGAGCATGTGTAGAATCTCAAACGAACATGTCTTCCTCTATGTGCAAATTGATTTCAAAAGCCTACGTACATGTTGAGGGGGGAGTATTTATGAAAAATCAAAACTATTAAGGTACAAAATGTTTTGATCTCGTATCACAATTACCTTGATTGATTTTCTAAATAATTTTCATTTGGTTTCAAGAAGGAAAGAACTATACCAAAAAGACCGACCATTTTACTTTATGCATTGGAGTTATAAGGATGGTTAGGTTAGGTATTAGTTCCCACGATCCAGCCAGAGCCGGAGGGATCTACCCAGGGACAATCCACTAGATAGTGTAGAAGTCCTTAGGTATGATGAAAAAAAGAGAAAAGTGAGAATAAGGGAAGAGTGTCGACTGAGATAGAGCTAAAACTGGAATAAACCCAACAAGGTTCTAGTAATGAAGTCTCGGTAAGCACTGAAGGGGTTGAAGAATGAAAAATAAATGAAATGAGAAAAGGATGAAAAGAAATAGCCCTCCAATAACTCAACCTAAGGGCAGAAACCGGGTTCAATGCATATGCTACTGGTAGTTACTAAGGTAACACTGGTATTGAAGACAAGACGTCTGGACCTAGTGAATCACTTCACCAAACTTCCCAAGCTACTCAAGTTCTCTTAAAAGGACTTGTTTCACTCTCACGGGGAACTGACATAAGCTATCGAATTTCTCTTGGAGATAGTTGATATTGAAAAGGAGACCCTATCCCTAGTCTCCGATATAGGAAACCAAAGTGCACAGCTGAGTCTAGAGCCAAGAGATCATCAATAAAATCTCATTAGGACACAAAATAAATAAAGACTTACTGGTTCACACAATGTGGAAAGTGAGATAATATATTGAGAGTCCTACGCATTATCCTTGAGGTATTGCCAGAACATTCGAGTGATATGTAAAATACTCATAATGAAGATGGAATACCTTCTAGAGCCAACATCAAACAAGCTCTTGGTGGGTGACATGTGAGATCTTTTTAAAAGATCAAGCTTGTGACAACTGGATAGAAACGATGGGGCGATTCAATCTTGAGTGAACCTTGGTCCTGGTTATGAATTGATGGAGCTTACCAACAAAAGTATTTTTGAGTAATTTAATTCATAAAACCTTTTTCGTATTGCAAAAAAACTCTTTACTCTGCTATACGCGATTGTTTATCAAATCAATTTCTAATTAATCAGTGAATAACAAATCACTGATTCACTCACTCCGTGTTGTCTGCTTTGAGATGCTCCGGTTTGAGAACGGCTAGTACAGCTGCGAAACCCTGTCAAGGAGATTCTTAGGAATTCTACCTGATCACAGGCAGTATTTATACTGATCAACGGGGAACTGTGGTTCTTGCAACCATATTCAACGAAAGTGAACAAAGACACTTTCGTATGTTTATTGCTAACTGTCATTTGCAGGAACTCCCGATGATTACAGCTGATAGCCGCTGAGACGTCAATTCCTAACCGCATGCTCACATCTCTAAATCATACTTTAAGAAAATCATGATGATCAAAACACACAACAAAGCTTCCGCTACTCTGATGAAGAGATGTCATGATCCAAAAACTGTGAGCGTGTCAGTCCAATTGTCACAACATCACATAATGGCGATACTTCAAAGGATGAGCTGGAGATTCTATGTGGCTGATGATCTCTAAGAAAGCTCGTGATCACATAACAAAGAAACATTCAAGCCAAAGAACTACTACTGATTTGCATAGTTGAACTTAAGGAAGCTTCAAAGTCTACGAGCTCGAGCATGAAAGATTAAAGATAGAATGTTAGGATTCACAATGTAATTCATGGGGTGACCTCCCTTAGGGGTAGATTGTTGGGATTTGGAAAATCCATGTTGAAGTTTCGGTCACCCCAACAATAGTTTAGCATATTATAGCTCGTAGACATAACATTATATTAGTTAGTTTATAGTATTATAAGTAACACTGTGGAAGAAGGATGGGTCTTTACCCACTGTATGCTTTATCCACAGCCCGAAAGAGGGCGTAGACATATGTATAAATAGCCCTCTCCCCAAAAGGGATAGGGTTGGATGTTCAAAGTTAATCTAACATTTCTTTTGTTTTTCTCTCTCTACAAACATCCCATTCTCTCTCTTTCTCTCTCTAGAATACACGATCTTAAGCTTGTTGAATTGTGGTGTTATGATATGCAATATGTCACAGTTAAGCACTAAGATAATCAAAGGGTTTGTGATTTAGAGTGTTTTGATTAAATTTTTATGATTAGATGACTGAGATAAGATGTCTAGATCATGTTTATGAAAGAAATATCAGAATTAAACGGTTTGATTTTGTGTAAAATGGATCAACTTTAGGACGATGGTGAATAGTTAGGGTTGCGACAGCAATAATGGTGTTCTGCGAGACTTTTGTTGTGACTACTGTCTTGCGATAGCCCTTTCCAAAATAAGTTGTGATAGCTATTAGTATCACAACTTTAGCTTGCGATACCTTACTTAACCTTGTTGCGACAGTTGACCATGTTTGCGATACCAAATCTCTGCGATACCAGATCTTGCGAAACTTTGTTACCAACTTGTTTCTAAACGTCACTCTGCCGAACATTCTAAAAATATTCATGAGACTTCTTACAAGTATTTCACTTATAAAAACTCTTATATGTATTTTTATTAATTATGACAAAGTAATAAAATGATCAAAACTCTCTCAGCAAGTCATAACTTGTTCAAAATTCAAGTGTTTGTCAAAAAACATGAAGTTTTCAAAAATGAGCACATTTAGAAAAAAAAGTGTATTTCTCAAACCCAAAAATCGACTTTAAATGAGAAATATCAAAAATTTTCTAAAAGGAATATTTTAAATTTATAGATACAAACAACATACGATTAGCTTAAAATTGATTAGACCAGGATTGTATCCCGATATTGCCTTTAAGTAGTTCGAGATGTATATGTTTATTTAAATAATTTAGACTTTTCTATGATTGCACCTTGTTACATATACACTTTATGTTTTACATTTCATATTTCAATAGTGAATGTATGATTTTGACGAATTCAAACTTTAATTATTTCTCGGTTTCCAAATCTATGAATACTCATTTAAAAACAATTCATGCAACCTTGAATCATTTGTCACTCAAATCTGTTTTCCAAATGAGTTTGAGACAACTCGCGACTGTCTTAACTAAGGGGTATCTCATCTTCAAGATAGTTATTAGGAATAGTTATCACCTCAAAGCTGATAGTGAACTCCTTTAACTAGGCAACATAATAGAGTATTCAAAGTTTTGACATGTTTAGGGAAATCTCTGTCTTATGCAACAAAATCTCTTTTGAGACAACTTGTATTTGACTTAACCTAAAATTTCTCAACTTCAAGATAGTTATTAGGAATAGTTATCACCTAAAAGCTGATAATGGACTCCTTTAACTAGGCAACGTAATAGAGAGTTTGAAGTTTTTTCATCTTTCAAGAAATCTCACGCTCGTGCAATCAATTTTTCTTTGAAAATGCTATTCTATCAAAAGTTATCTAGTATATACTGGATTACTTAAGTTTGAAACAACTGATGATACTTTTTCCCAAAACATTCAAAGAAGGTACGATGATCGTATATGATATGCTTACACAGCGCGTTCGGGGTCAAAGGAAATTCCTTTTCGTCGAGCAAGTTTTTCAACACCCTAGGCAGTGAACCTAATCGTTGTAGTGTAGTATTAAGGTAAGCCACGGGAATTGATATCGTTCTCTAGGGGAATAGGAATGCTAGTGAGAGGTTACTACGCTAAGGTTGGGGTTGAGGAAGATTATTTTTTATCTTTTTATATTTTTTTAGGAAATGGAAAGGTACGAATCTCGGGGTTTGGATTTGGGGGGTTGGTATTTCTACCGATTACTTCTACTATCTAATTATCTAATTAACTAAGGTGAGGGTAGTCTATGTCTAATTATTGTGTGCTCGTATGATGGTTTAAAGATGTGTTTACTTAGGTTTTATTACTCCTTAATTATCTCCTATTGATGGTTGAATTGTCACGTCCTTATTCTTAATCGCGTTGTGTGTCTAAGGTCGTAGGGTATGCGTTTATCCCTAACTCTTTGAAACTACCAAAGGGTGTCGCCTACAAAATCTCTAGGATTTATAAACTTTAACTCTAAGGTACTCTTCAGATGGTTTAGCCTACAACAACTCTAGGTACTATAAGCTAAAGTTCACAAAGATTAATCAAGCATTAACTACACAACTGATGACCTATCGCATTACTAGATCATTAACAATTAAGATAAGAGACAACCAATCAATATTCAATAATTAAGTTTCATATTCCCTAAGCAAACACACCAGTAAATTAGCCGGACATGGAGAACATGCAAGCATACACACAAGTAATTGAAGACATAATTAAATTAATGAAGTAAAACACTTATCTTGATGTAAGATAGGGTTTGGAACCCTAAAATACTGTACAAGACAGCCTTGGTTCGGTTTAGGTTTTTACTCCAAAAGACTACACACTGAAAACTAAAAAATTCGGATTCTATATATAAGATTACATTCGCGACGGCGTCACCTTTTAATTTGTGACGCTTTCGGGTCGCCGTTATTAGAGTTTCGTCTTGGCCATGTTAGTCTTGCGACGGCGTCACCTTATGCTTGTGACGCCGTCCCCTTCAGTCTCTGACGCCGTCTGGATCAAATCTAGGCCGTCTGAGTTGCGACGACCTACTCTTTTAAAGCCTGACACCGTCACCTGTAAATAAGCAATTTGGCTACTGAGCCGTTACAAAAGTGATGCGACGGCGTCGCAGATAACACCTGACGCCATCCCCTTTAGTTCCAGCAGTCTGAGTGGCTCGATTCTTGACTTTGGCCATTTTCTTCGTATATTCGCGCCTTTTCGTCCGAATAAGTGTCATTCAAGCATTTTGCCTTCAAGATACATAAAAATTGAAAAGGAACGATATTAAGTAATAACAGATACAAAAGTGATCAAATAAGGGCTTAAACGACCCCTCAAAAAGGTACATTTTAAAACCTTATCAGTATATTTTAAAGCATGAGCAAATAAAACAACGATCATTCTATACCTCAAAATTCTTTGAAAAAGTATCACAATAAAAACTTTTAGTGAAGAAAAAAAAAACAGATAGAGAGAATTAAATCGCATGTTCAAAGAATAGAGGGCACGCACTTATGCTATTATAGAATGAAAGCATAAGAAAAGAACATAAAAAGAAATATGCTCAAAAAAAATGCCAGAGCATACAAAAATAGAGAGAGTGAAATAAATATAAGTTTATCCATACACTTAACCTCTTTCATATCATTCAGAATCACATCACAAAAATGGCTCAAGAACAAGAACAACCACAAAACATTCAGGAAGAAGTTCAAGCTGTTCATGTTCCAACTAATGAAAAACTTCTCCCAGAAGCTGAATTCCTCAAAATTGGTGTATGCAATCATCAGTTCTTCCTTGAATCCTTTGAATGTGATCACCAAATAATCCCATAAATTCTCAATCATCACCCTATTTTTCCCGCACTTTCATCCTCAGACTCAACCGCTCGCATGATCTATATAAAACAATTTTGGCGTCATGTTGTGCTCTTAGATGAAGTCAAAACTCTACAAACAACCATCGAGACACAAACATTTGAGCTGACGTTAGAAAATCTTTGAACATCACTAAATCTACCAACTGCGAACCACAAAAATCATGAAAAATTTGAAGAACCACCTAATGCCACGCAGTTGCAAGATTTCTTCATTGAGATGGGTTACGGCAAACACGCTGAAGGTTTCAAAAGATTATCAGCATTCGAGAGAAAATATCTTCCCACAAGATGGGCAACACTCTTCTCAATTTTGATCTATTGCATAGCGGGTAAAGAAACATGGATGGATAGAGGCACTAACACACTTTACCAAATCATGTAAGGTATAGTGAAAAATGCCACTTCAACTATGCTAAGATGATCTGGGTTGATATAGTCGATCATGTAACCAGCAGGAAGTCGCTGAAGAAGAAGAAGAACGTGTGCATTCCATTTGTCAGATACATCAAGCTGATGGTAACTCAACTCATGAGGCAAAATTCTAGTATCTCTAGAATACTAGAAGATCCTACAACAGACGAATCATACATGCATGGTACATCGGTTACATCAATTGTAACAACAAATGCACCGATGCCAATACCACAAGACTTGTTGGATCAAGCTGATACAAACTCGGATGCATACAAGGAGTATATAGAATTAGTTAACGCTTCTATGGAAAGCTAAAAACTAAGCGGACCTATCCCAGAAGCGCATAAGGTTAAGGTTGAGTCTACCGCCCAACTAGGAATAGTTAATAGGACTAGGAGGAAGAGCAAAGTGATTTAGAAAAAGCAATTAGGAAACGAACAAAGCTAGAAATGCTTCGTCGTGATGAAGGGGACGAGTCTGATGAACAAGAGGACGGAGATACAGTCATCGATCCAATTGATGAGACTAGGAAAACAAATGGATGTGAAGATGATGAGGGGATGGAAAAGGAGAAAAGTGAACCCTCTAAGGAGAATAAGGATAGTTTAGAGGATAGGCCTAGTGATGATCGTCCGCATGACGATGATGGTAATGATAAGGGGGACGGAGATGACACCCATAGACATGAGCCCAGGACGAAGATGAAGATTGACATCAGTAGGTCTAGGTTCACTGAGTTACACCAACTCACTCATCTAGCAACCATCGAAGGGATACCATCAACACCAACAACAATAACAACACCAAAAGCAACAACAACACCATTGAAGCATATCCCGACAACATCAACATCCATTTTCTCTCAGAGATACGAGCCGAAACAGTTCCATTTGTCACCACCAAACACTTCAATGAAGTCATGAGAAAGCTAAGAGCTGATATGGACACAAGATTCTTAGCCCAACGACAATGTCAATCAAAAGATGAATCTTTAACCTCATTAAATACACTATCCTTGGACCTTCTCTCAGAGATCATGCTTGATAAGTTTTTGAATGATCCATCATTACAAATAAATCATCCCAACATATAAAATGGAATACTGGATCCCGATGCTGAACCACCAACTGCAACCCACGTTGACAATCAATACCAAAATGAAATGAAATTGAAGCAGAACAACAACGAGGCAATCAAGCTACTTAAGAAGCTATCAATGAGGGTGGTCAAGTTGGGAACCTAATGTCATCCACATTATAGGAAGCGCAGTCAGGATGATCCCAATAAGGATGATCCTGAGAGGGAGAAGAGCGGTCAGAGATGAAGAATTGAAAAAACTACAACTTTCACCTCCTAACAACAACATTCACCTCAACAAAAATCACACCACAAATCCGGTTCACAACAACAAACCAATGAATATGAAGCTGTGAACATGGAAGATGAAGTGGTTTAGGATGAAAATAAAAAAGAAAGTGTAGAAATGGACGACTTCTAAGATGATTTGACATATCATGAAGGGGATATACCTCCAGGGCTCGAAGGATTTGATGATTCACTTTATGATGATGAAGATGGGTTATACGATGTACTGAAAGATCCAATGGTTGAACAACCAAAAGATACAGCCGCAATTCTCAAGCAGTTACTCTCAAACATTCATGCCAGATTTGGAATAAACTTTAGTGATGAATATCCATTAGATGAGAAATTTGAAGATATCTATGATTTGGTGATCTACAAGCTAAACAACGAAAGAGACTAGGATAGAAGATTCATCAATCTTGAGATATCTCAAGTGTTCAATGACCCAAACACCTAGGAAGCTCCACAACCAGAAGAACAAGAACAAGTCATTCCAAAAGAAATGGTTATTCCAAGAAAAAGAGAATGCACACCCTTATGGAAATGAATCCCCAAAGTTCCAAGATCTGATGCCGCACCTTTAGTATCCTACATCGATGATGATATTTTATACACGCTTCACGGTCCAAGAAAATACCAACCGTCAATAAAGGATGTTGCAACGTTTGAGGTTAATTAATGTTAATCAATCCTGGAGAATGAAATCGATCCTGAACGATATGACAGAGACATGTATCTAGGTTTAATTAATGTTAATGAAAGATTGAGGGGTTTCTACAGATTAAGGCAACTCAAACACAAGCCTCATAAAGAAATCTACTCGAACCACATAATTATAAGATACGTCGAAGTCAAGTCTGAGTATAATTTCTCTCATGGATCAGTTGAATATAATGTCGTATGGACTGATAATAAACATTATCACTTAATGAAGCATATTACATCAACCTTCATCCTCACGATCTAGAAGACATCTTTAAGAGAAGAAGAGACTGCTACAACAAGAAAGGCATAGACCTAGACATCATTGACTTTGTAATGATGTTCATGAGATCTAATGTAGTAGCAATTCACATTGAAGACTTCCAGATGGGTATAGAAAGTCATCAAAGGAAGGTCAACTTGACTCCTCTAATGTTGGCTTGTCTTGGTATTCACAAAATCAAGAGTTAGACCTTCTTCACAAAATCCAACCTTGGACTATGTCTCGTGTAGATGACCGATACGAAGCAAAAAAGATTGTTCAGAGCTATTGAAGTATCCAAGTTCTCTACAGGAACGTTGTTATGGATCCTGGAGAAACTTGAGAGTATACTGAATAAGGTAGAGAATCGGCAGAAGACAATGACTACAAGAGATCATCGTCTTATGAAAAGAGTTATGAAAGTGATCAGAGAAAGGCTGAAACTTCGAGCATCATGGAAAATAATGGAGCAAAGGATCGGATCTCAGAGCTGGCCTAACAGGAAGCCCATTAATAGAAGACATGCATGATCTACCCTTAGGGGGAGATTGTTGGAACATGAAAAGTGCAAATCGTTAGAGCAAGGACTTCTATTTATCTTTTGTTATAGCTCAGGGTATGGTGTGTAACTATGTGTAACCTTGTGGCAACATTATACCCTCACAACACTTGTATAGTTGCAAGGGGATGTGAGACATATGTATGGGTATAAATACCCCATAACTCATGGGTAATAAGGTGTGCGTTATCCATATGTCTTGCGAGAGTTTCTTCTTTTCTATCTCGTTTCTCTCTCTAGAATAAAGTGTCCAAACCCACTTTAAATCTTTTAGATTAATAGTAGACGTGATATTTGGGAACAACCCATGTAAACTCAGGACCTCTTCGAGAATTCCAGCAAACCTTGACGATGGGAATTCAGATCTGTTTCAAATGATTAACATCTCAGTCTATGATTTCCACTGGTTATTCAACAACGTTTAGCTTATTGTCCAGCTGAATCTCTTCCAGGGGATTGACGAGTGATTCATCCGATAAGCACTTCTTTAGATTAGAAATATAAAAAGTGTTGTGTACACTGTTGAGCTCTGGTGAAAGCTTGAGTCTGTAAGCCACTGGACCAACTCTAGCTAAGATCTTGAACTGTCCAGTGTACCTTGGGTTTAGTTTTCCTTACTTTCTGAATTTTATCACACCTTTCCAAGTTGACACCTTCGACATAACCATGTCCCAAACTTTAAAATCCAAGGGTTTATGCCTCATGTCGATGTAACTATTTTGATGGTCTCTTGCAGCTTGCAGTCTGTTCCAAATTTGAATAATCTTCTCAGTTTTCTCATGAATGATCTCTGGGCTAGTGAGTTGGACATCTCCAACATTGGTCCAACAGACAGATGATTGACACTTTTGACCGTAGAGCGCTTTAAATGATGCAGCGTTAATGCTGGTGTGATAGCTGTTGTTGAAACAGATTTCTATTAATGGCATATGGTTATCCCAACCATTTCCAAAGTAAATCATACATGCTCTCAACATATCTTCTAACGTTTGAATGGTTCTTTCACTTTGACCATCGGTCTGTGAGTGATATGTTGTGCTCATATCTAGATGTGTACCCAAAGTGTCTTAAAGTGACTGCCAGAATCTTAAAGTAAATCGACTATCTCTATCCGAGATAATAGAGTCTGGTACTTCATGCTAGAGACTATTTCCTTAATGTAAATTCTAGCCAGCTTATCCGTTTTATCAGTTTCTTTCATTGGTAGGAAGTGAGTAGATTTAGTCAGACGATCAATGATTACCCAGATCATGTGTGACTACTTAATGTCTTTGGAAATTTGGTGATAAAATCCATGGTTATGTGTTCCCATTTCCACTAAGGAATCTCGGGTTGTTGGAGTAGACTTGACGGCTTATGGTATTTAGCCTTTACTATCGAGCATGTTAAACACTTGCTAACATAAATGGCAATGTCAGCCTTCATGTTCGACCATCAATATAACTTCTGGTGATCATGATACATCTTATCAGATCTTGGATGGATGGAATACTCTGACTTATACAACTTATGCATAATCAAATCCCGTAAACCATGAAAATGTGGCAACTAGCTTCTGTCCATGAAACACTGGCTTCCATCTAACCAGGTCTCAAACCTCTTATCCGTACCTCGTAGAGCTTCATCCTGTATGCTCTCTTCTAAGTTTATTATTGTCCCACTTGGAGTTTCCAAGGCCCTAATAGTATGTCAAAACCACTAATCGTGACCACAATACTCGACTTATCGGATTAGAACACAGTGTAAGATGGATGATACTACGTGATAAGGTTAGGGTAAAAATATACTTGGTTACTATGCTTACTAACACTAATTCCTAAGTACTATTTATACGCACACAAAATTTTGCTTTTCAAATATATAGGTGAAAAGTTTGTTTTATACAGAATTCAAAGGTGACTATTCCCATCATAACATGATTTCTCCTGATTAGACATAGGTGATCTGTCTATGTATAATTGAAAATTAATGATGCAATGCTTAGTTTAGTCAAAATAGTATTATGTTTCTTAGGGCTAAATAGTATTAAACATACTATTTATAAAATTGTTGTCAAAACAGTTTATGAAAGCAAAGTAGTTTATAAGGTGATGGAAAAACGATTTATAAAGTAGTAACAAACAGTTTATATGAATATAACAAAATAATTTATAAGATAGTAGCAAGTCAGTTTATTAATTTATAAGATAGTAGTAAGGTAGTTCATAAGAGGGTAGAAAATCATTTTATAATATGGTAATAGTATAGTTTATAAGATAATAACAAAACGGTTTATAGGATGATAGTAAAATAGGATGTACGGACGGAAATTGTCACAACATGTTGTATAAAATAGTAGATTGTCATAAGTCAAATAAATCCCATAACCTGGGATAAACGTACATTAAATCCATACAATACGACAAATTCATATGGAAGTACTAATGCAATCTCTTAAGGAATACAATCTAAGAGGGCCTAGACTTAGGTGTTATTGTGTAAGGCAGGAAAATCTTCTCCTTCAACATCAGTATTACTTGTAACAATGTTTAGGTTTTGGCGAGCCTTTCCTCCTCCGCTAGGAATTGGAAATTCCATATTAAAGTGTCGGTCACCCCAATTATTGTCTAGCATAAGTTAGCTCGTAGACTTGTAGTTATTTACGTTACTTAGTAGTTTATTAGTTAGTTTGTAGCGTAGATTAGTTTAGTGTATCACCGTGGAGGAAGGACGGGTCTTTACCCTCTGTATACCTGATCCACAGTCCGATAGGAGGACGTATTAGTTGTAACTATAAATACCCCTTCCATCCTTGGAAGGGGTGTGGCTTCTTTGAATCTAACCTTTCTTTTGTAAAGCAACTCTCTTCAAGGAACCTCCTCTCAACTCTCTTCATCTATCTAAAATGGCTTTCTTGTTTAATCACAATCCTATACCACCCGAATCATCAAACACATAATATTTACGATCCTACATTTGGTATCAGAGCCAAGGTTGTGTTGTTTTTGATGATTCGTATGGTTTTGCTCTCGGTTTTGTATGCGGGTTGACATGTTTGATGCGTCTTGTTTGTGAAGTCTGTTGATTTGCTTTACAGATTTGTTGAATATGATTTTATGAATGGGTCATATATTGGTTTGAATATGGTTATTGAGTATGGTTTATGTTGGTCTCGTGGTCATAATGCGGTTTGAAGTGTTACATAATGTTTTGAGCAGTTTTTTTTTTCCTTTTTTCTTTTCAATGATCAAATCTGTTTTAAGCTATTAACCGTTTTGATATTATTTACATGTGATAAAACTGTTTAGAATCTGGTATTCACTTGCAGTAAGAAGCTGTTAACTGTATAAACTGGTTTTAATACACTCATTCGTATATGCTGGTTGTGGTATTCTTCGTAGCGAGTTGTCAAGGTCATGTCCAGATTCGTCTTTGTTCTTTGCGAGTTGCCTGTCTGTTATTAGTACAATATGCGGTTTGCCATTGTGACAACCCGTACTTCCAGGTCATTTCTCGAAGCAATTCATGCCTTACAATTTCAACATTTATCGTAAACTAGGTTTACGTGTTTCAAATTCGCGTAACCTTAATGGTTTAGCGGCGAATTCCTGATCATATCATCCCGAACATTTCATATGGACTAAGTTTAGTCTACATTTCATTAGCATCATTTGCATCATGTTAGTTCATTCATGACATTGCATTTCACATTAAACGCGTAAATTTTTATATTAAATAAACGTTATCGCGTGAGTTATTATTTTGAATATTTAATCCGTTATTTCTAAAAATGATCCCGATATATTTTTATACTTACATCTAGTTTATAAAAACTATATTTTGAGTTTACCTAGTGTTTTAAATTTATTTTGTATATAAATCATTAAATTTATATTATTACGACACTTTTCTTAAAAACTACTCGATAATTATTTTATCACTCAATTTTTACAAGAAATGTATTTTTACAATTTTTATGGTCTCATTATACTCTACTTTGATCTATTAAAAATTTACTTGTACCTAAAAACTACCATTTACCTTAACATGAATTCATTTCACTTACACTTTTCTTACAATTACACAAGTATATACATAATAAAAAAAAAATATATATATTTTGGTACATACCTCCCCCCTTGGCCGACCAAGGGGGGGTTGGCATTTATTGTAGTTAGTAAAAAATCCTTGAAAGTATAGATATGTACACAATCTTCACTTATTTCATTCACTACATTCACCTCATTATTATCAAGTCAAGTAAAAAGTTCCTCTCCTTGTTTTTCTTCCTTCCAAACCGGCAACACATAGGAGTACCAAGGGATCATCCAAAAATTTCTCAAGCACAAGTTTATAAAAAACTAGATTACACTCTTATTAAGGTTTTGAAATAAAAACCTAGGGTGTTTAGGTTAAACCTTTGTTCTAATCACCTCATCAAGTTTACTTGTAAGCATATTACTATCATTTTACATATTTCATCTTCATTTCATATTTATTTCTTCATATTTGGAGCAAGCATGCAAGACTTATGTTGAGTTATACCATTTTTACAATGATTTTAAGAGTTTAATATATATATAGTCATCCTATAATTATTCCCTTGGTATATATTGGTCATGATGATGTTTAGGAACCCATGACACCCTAAGAAGGTGTATGGTAGGATTAGTATAGCTTTGGAGTTGATTTGAAGGGATTGGAATAGGTTTAGTACGAGAAAAACTATTTTCGATAAGTATAAAAAGTGTTCTGTCCTTATTTTGTTTTTATGGAAAATCCGACAGTAGGCACGAAATTTTGGCCTTGATATTTAAAAAATATACTTTAAAACGAATCCGTGGCCGCTTGAACGGATTAAAACGGAGTTATAACGAAGAAGTTATGAATTTTTCAAGTTGACGACGAAATATATATTTTTCTGAAATTTCAGCAAAGTGTTTTTGGTTTGTACGAGTCAAAAACGAGCCTTAAGCTTTACAAATTATTTCGACTTGTCAAAAATATATTAGTATACTTTGATACGAAGCTAAGGACGTATAATACGTAGAAAACGGATTTGAAACGACTAAGATATGCACGTTTTCATAAATTGCCGTAACTTTATTATTTTAGAAAAACTATATTATTTTTACGAGACAAGTGTTACAGTAACTAAAACGACCATGTTGAAGGCTGTTTTTAACTATGATGTAGAACTTTTTGTAACGAAATGTCTTCTCATAAAATCAAGATCACCAAGCATATTTTTTCAAAACGATCAACCGTTTGTATAGCGGAGTTTTAATAAATTAATTACGGTTGCTCAAACTTTGCCGAAACTCATTTTTAAACAACATTTTGGACAAAATCACCATCTTTAACCTTTATTATCTTTATGTTCGAGACCTCTATGTCGAAAACTCCTGAACTGAAACTTCTAGATTTTGATACAAACTTTCCAAAACCGTCGAATTCGTTTCATAACGATCGACGTACACCATTTTACGATATACCTCAGTGTATTCACTCTTGTCATCATACCAGTTTACCAAGTGAGTTTTCATAGCCCCGATTTATTCAAGTTTTACTTATTTCAAACCTACGGGGGAGAATACATTGCACAACATTTTTATTACGATACCAAGTATGTTAAATTCATTTACATTGCTTAAGTTACCACGTTGCCAGTTAAATGTCCCCACTTCATATGCATGAGCCGTTAATTTCCTAGAAGCGTGTGTGAGTGGATAGATCTATCGAGGGTGACGCCTCCATCCGGGTTGGTGAATCCCAAATAGTCATACGGATGCATTTCATTCATAAACATTATTAGAGTTGTTTGGCAAGACACTCTGTCGGGGCGAACATCAGTCGGAGCTTCGGTATCATGCGCTTAAGCAATTGTAACATTTTTATGTGACATGATTGTCATACCTGTAACATTTTTATGTGACATGATTCTCATACCTGTAACATTTTTATGTGACATGATTGTCATACCTGATCTCTACTTGCGTAGTCGTATAAAACATTTACCCAAACCTATGATTTCTCACCAACATTATTGTTGACCGTTTTAGCAATGTATTTTCAGGTAACTAAGGCATATTCATCATGGCATGGTTAAGGAACCTTTTGAGTCGCGGCGTCGACTTACATCATTGTACATTATGGCACTTTCTTTCAAAACCATCGTTTGGACTTGTAATATATTTATATTTCCACAAACTTTGTAAACTTTTGGGACCTATGTTGTAACTCTGATTGTTTTATTAAATCAAACGATGTTCTTTTCAAACGACACTTTAGGTCGTTCAATATAACTGTGATTGTGATGCTATGACAGTCAATCCCCAGGAATTCCATTCCGCTGCAAAACAGGTAATTTGGGGGTGTGACAGCCATCATGTCCAGATTCATAAGCGAGTTGGGTACTAGCTTTAAGGATGCGGGTTGACTATTTAGTCAACAGCGAGTTGCTTACTAATGTCAGTATGCGAGTTGTGTGTACAAGAAATGTAAAGCGAGTTGCTAACTCAAGTCAAAAGCGACTTGGCTAAACTTGTTTTCTTTAAAGCGAGTTAATAACATATTACAAAAGCGAGTTGGCTTGGGTCAAAAACGAGTTGGGTTGAAGCGACTTGTTGGAATGAAACGGGGTAAGCGAATTATGATGAAATCATAAGATGTGAGTTGTTGACGACTTGAACCTAATACCAATCAAAGACTTCAGGTCACTACATCAACCATCATCAGTCTATGTCTTTTCAGTTAATGAATACGAGAAGTAAACAAACTATAACATCATCAAATCAGGTTCAAACCATCATCAGGGTCAACATATACATTAGACTTAAACCATCATCTATCCAAATCTCATTGGTAATTAAAGTTATGAAAGGAAACAGAATCAAAGACTTATAACTAAAGACTCAATTCCTCAACACATATCAATGACTCTCCAACCAAATGTAAACCAATCTATTCAAAACATTTAGAAACCATTTGAACCAAAATTGAAAAGTGATCTCAGAATGGTCAACTTTGTCTCAAATCTTTATAAGATCTTTTTGTCGAACCCTCATCTTCATTAATCAATATTGTGTCAATATCCGAAACGTTAAAAGTTTTCTAAAATGGTTGTTAGAAACTTTTGTTTGTCTCGATTATCTTCATGTCAAAACTCAGTTATAATATATTAAACAACGATCTCAACCCATCTCATTGGTTCATCATTAATTCGTTCAAAAGAACATATCCAATGGAGATATACATCATAGATCCAATTGATAAGCTTACACTTCATTAATATTCGAAATCATGAAATGATTTTAACCATTATGTTAAATCAGTTTCATATGTTCGTGTCATTCCAAATCCAAAAAAAAAAAAAAAAAAATCATTCGAATAATCCTTTCAATACCTGGAATTGACCTCGTATCCGTGACCTTTCTCTCACGCCATCCCTGTGGCAAGGTAAATACGCCATCCCTGTGGCAAGGATAATTCGGGAAGGGCTTGGATCGACTATACGAATGGGTCTGATGATAATAAGTGGGGTTAGATATATGTTGATGCTACGTTTATTGTTTTTGATGAGGCGGATTTTGTGTGAGTATTATCAGGGTTTGATTACGGATTGGGAGATTAGGGAGTTTTTTATTTGCCATCTGTTTGAAGATATGTATGAGTTAGTATTGAGATAAAGGAGGGGGCGGATCATTTGAGAGAATGATTAGGGTTTCAAGTGAGCATTTTTAGGGATATATGAGATTAAGTGAGTTTTTATACTTGATAAGGTTTTAAAAGGTACCATTTTGAGGGGTCGTTTAAGTCCTTATTTGATCACTTTTGTATCCGTTATTGCTTAATATCGTTCCTTTTCACTTTTTAGGTCTCTTGAAGGCAAAATGCTGGAATGACACTTATTTGGACGAAAAGGCGCGAATATATGAAGAAAATGGCCAAAGTCAAAATCGAGACACTCACAGTTGCTGAAATTAGAAGGCGACGGCGTCAGGTGCTAAATTGCGACGCCGTCCCAAAATTATTGTGACGGTCCAGAACCCAAAACTCGTATTTTCAAGCGACGACGTCTAGTTGTGAAAGAGTAGGCCGTCGCTACTCAGACGGCCTAGATGCAATCCAGACGACGTCAGAAGCTGAAGAGGACGGCGTCACGGACATAAGGTGACGCCGTCGCAAGGTTAACGTGGCGAAGACGAAACCCTAATGGCGGCGACACGACGGCGTCACGAAACATAAGGTGACGCCGTCGCATATGTAATCTTATATATAGAATCCGAATTTTTCAGTCTTTGTAGAGAGTCTTTTGGAGTAAAAACCTGAAACCGAACCTAAGGTGTCTTGTACAGTATTTTAGGGTTTTTAACCCTATCTTACATGAAGATAAGTCTTTACTTCATTAATTCAATTATGTCTTTGATTATTTGTGTGTATGCTTGCATGTTCTCCATGTCCGGCTAATTTACTCGTGTGTTTGCTTAGGAAGTATGAAACTTAATTATTGAATATTGATTGGTTGTTTCTTATCTTAGTTGATTAATGATCTAGTAATGCGATAGGTCATTCGTTGTGTACTTAATGCTTGATTCATCTTTGTGAACCTTAAAATATAATTACCTGAGTAGTTGTAGGCTAAACCATCCAAAGAGCGCCTTAGAGTAGGAGTTTATCATCCCTAGTGGGTTTGTAGACGAGACCCTTTGGTAAGTTCAAAGAGTTAGGGAGAAATGCATACCCTACAACTTTAGACACACAACGCAACTAAGAATAAGGACGTGACAATTCAACCACCAATAGGAGATAATTAAGGAGTAATACAAACTAAGTAAACACATCTTTAAACTATCATACGAGCACACATTAATTAGACATAGACTCCCACAACCTTAGTTTAGATAATTAGATAACAATAGAGTAATCGGTAGAAATACCAACCCCCCAAATCCAATACCCGAGATTCGTACCTTTCCATTTCATAAAACATAAAAAGATAAAAAATAATCTTCCTCAACCTTAACCTTACCGTAGTAACTCCTTACTAGCATTCCTATTCCCCTAGAGAACGATATCAATACCCGTGGCTTACCCGAATTACTACACTACAACGATTAGGTTCACTGCCTAGGGTGTTATAAAACTTGCTCGAAGAAAAGGAAGTTTCCTTGACCCCGAACGACGCGTGTAGCGTTATCAAATTTTTGGCGCCGCTGCCGGGGAATAGAATAGCTAGTTAGTAGTCCACCTCGTTTAGGTTTCTTTGCTTGATTCCTATCAAGTAAATTTTTCTCATTTTTTAGCTTTCTCTTAGTCTATCCCCCTTCTTCGTGACCTTTGTTCGTAATCCCATCACTTTTCATCATGGAAGGTGATAACCCACTACCATTCATCAATCTACCACCAAATGACCCACCAAGAGCCCGTACTCTTGGTGAATACTCGAGACCAAGCCACCTAGGCTATAGTAACACCATTGAGCTTCCCGACCAAGCCCAAACTACGGCCCTGCGATCCGACACCATCCGGTTGGTGCAAAACGGATGTGCATTCCATGGACTTCGTTCCGAAGATCCAAATCAGCATCTGAGGGATTTCCTCAAAATCGTCGATTCCATCGACCTTGATGCTACTACTCGGGAGACCACGCGCCTGCGTCTCTTCCAATTCTCTCTACGGGACCAAGCTAGTAATTGGCTTAAGCGACTTCCCGCCGGCTCCATCTCAAGTTGGGATGATCTTACCTCTCGCTTCCTTGCTCAATTCTTCCACTAAGCTTAGGAATGACATCTTGATGTTCCAACAACATCAAGGTGAATCTCTCTACGAAGTATGGACCCGATTCAAGGACTTACTTCATAAAGTCCCTCATCACGGCATTGATCTTTGGCTCCAAGTCCAAATCTTTTATGATCATGTCAACTTCCCCACTAAGCGATCCATTGACCAAGCGGCCGGTGGAAAACTTAGTGATCTCACCGCAGAAGAATCATGGGAAATAATAGAGGACCTCGCCCTCTATGACAACGAAAGTTGGGATGACCCCCGTGAGCTGCCCAAAACCGTTAAGGCAATCTCCTTGCCTCCTTCCGACCGTAGGATGATCGAACTTGAAGATCAAGTTAGATTCCTCATGAGCTCATACGAAACTCCTAAATCTTCACACCATGTGAACAAAGCTTCTTCCTTGTGTGAGCCGTGTTGTGATCCTCATAACACGCGCAATAGCACTCGCTCCCCAGAACATGCTTCCATTGACTACGCATCCTCACGTATTAATGGAACGGGAGGAAGATTCCCTACAATACCCGGACCTAGGAATTTTAATGAAACCCGAGAGGCATGGAAAGGCAAGCCCGATTTCTACTGGGGACAAACCAAAGAATTCACCTCTAATGATTTCTCATGGCCCCCACCTAACGGTCCTAACCAACAAAATGTCGAAGGGATGTTGCAAAACCTAGTTGCATCCCAAGAAACCCAAATGGCTAAGCTCTCGGACCGCTTTAACCATCAACAAGCCGAGATTGATAGGAAAATAGACAACCTTTTGAAAGCCATAGCTAATAGTGATAAGAAGGTTAGTGCTATCTCAACTCCCGAGCCTTCAGGTATAGAGATTAAGGATCCAAGCAAGCTAACGAAGTATGTCCAATTCGTCAATACCATCGCCTTAGTTGAACCTAATGAAACAAATGACGAAGAGGACTATACACTTGTGGATGATGAAACACCCGAGGAAGTAGATGAAGTAGACATTGACTATTTCAACAAATTTCCTACGGAAGAAGAACTATCTCGCCACCCTCACTTAGTGCGTGACCTCCGTCACATGTATGTTAGGAAAAGTCCTCGAATCAAGTTTGGGAACCCTTGGAATCTTAACATACCATGTGTCATAGGACACCTTTTTGTGGCAAAAGCCTACATTGATCACAAATCCCCAATCAACATAATGACTAGCACCTATTACAATTGGATATTGAAGAAGCCTATTCCAACTAGGCAAGACCCCAATGATCCTAATGTTAGTTTCAATTTTCTAGGAAGAATTAAGGGATTGCCCGTTTATGTAGGTAGTTTCACGTTTCCTACGGATTTCATAATTGTGGATGATATTAGCACGGCCATAGACCCTAGCTTGTCCCATGTTATTCTAGGAAAACCTTTCATAGAAAGCACCGGGATGACCTATGACCCCTCGTTAGGAGTAGTGCGATTCAAGAATGAGACCGATGACATTGCTTACCAAATGCCGTTTAAGATTGAGAAGTTTTCATCACTCTCTAATGATGAAAAGGAACTTAAACTGTCGGTCTATTATAGGAATGATGAGGATAGGGAGAAGGGTGTTGATTATGTTATGGCTAAGATTTTCGGATTCTATAAGGATTGCTTGAGCCTAGGACTGGAATATAGGACTTATTGGGGAGAGGATGAACTCTTAGAGAAGCGCATTTTAGGGCACTTCTACAACATGGAATCCCCCATTAGAAACCGTCAAGAGGGCGGTAATGAGAAAACGTAGGAGCACGACTATGAGTCTAGCTACAAGACTCTTAAATAAAGAAAAGCGCTTCGTGGGAGGCAACCCATGCTTAATTGTTTGCGTGTTAGTGTCATATATCTTTTATTAATTGTTTATCCTCATGTTTAAATTTGTAAAAATGCTTTATTTTGTTTTTAACCTCGTCTTAATTGCATATAAAGGTATTTTACATAAGGGATAAGTGTAGGGAGGATTACACACGTTTTCAAAAGAAACGTAAACATGAGAATAACAATTAACTAAAAG
Source organism: Chrysanthemum seticuspe (assembly GCA_019973895.1). Lineage (NCBI taxonomy): Eukaryota > Viridiplantae > Streptophyta > Magnoliopsida > Asterales > Asteraceae > Chrysanthemum > Chrysanthemum seticuspe. The sequence goes on along the minus strand of BPTQ01000009.1, from coordinate 206,888,741 downwards.
ATATTTATGTTTGTTTGTTCGAGTCAAATGCTTGTATCGAGTCATAATGGATGTTTTGCAGAAATTTTTTCCAGATTCTAAAGATGTAAATTTTCCAGAAAATCGCAGACCAGTTTTTGTCAGGATAACCTGACGGCGTCAGGATTGCAACCTGACGGCGTCAGGAAGGAGTAAAAACATCAGATTACTTTTTTCTCGTTTTCTGAGCTACTTATAAATTTTTGGAATTTTCCAGGTCTTAATTTTCTTAGAAATTCTGTAAACATCCATTCCACAAGCATTATATCCTAGTTTAAATCGAGTCTTATATATATTATTACCGCCGATTTTACGCGAAGGTTTCGCTTGTTTTCTTCAAGTGTGCAGGTTTAGTTTGTCAAGAAGAAGTTACATAAGATTGGAAGGAGCTTTTCACGCAATAATTCTTCTTGAAAAGGATTTAACCATCACTTTACACGGATCCTACCGAGCTAATCAGGGGAGTATTAGTTTCTTTCGTTTTTGATTACCTTCTTTTATCATAACTTTGATACTTTCGGGGAACATTGGGGACAATGTTCAGTTTAAGTGTAGGGAGGGAAAATAAAACGGGAACTTTGAAACTATGCTTATCCTTGACTATTTGCTTTGTCCAATTGTGATTGTGTAATAAACCATGAGAAAATGTCGGTTAGGGTAATTTTGGCACCAAATTTAAATTTTTTTATGACATATAGGAGTGGGCCATTAGTCTTACAAAAGCGTCTCATGGATAGGAAGTTGCATGACTAGCACAAAAACCCTTTACCACCTAAATTCCACCAAAATGTGAGGATCGCCCTTAGATTAGTAGGAATTAAAGCATTCATCTTCAATGCTTAGAGTGTGAACCGGTAGTATATTAGATTCTAGAACTTGTTTTGTGATGCATTCCGAGATCGCAAGTGAGGCTACACTTGTGTAGTTAGGAATAACTAAATGATAAGAGGCATTAGGATAACCCTTGTTTGATACCTGTAATATAATTACTTCTTCCATATCGGTTGAGTAATTCCCCCACACCCTTTGCGTTGTACTCATCTTTAGTACACGATACCCTTAGTTAACCCCTCAGAGCCTATCCTTTTCGCGGTTCTCGTGATGTTTCGGTTTTTCCGGAATATCAATGAAGAGCATTGTTTACACCCCACCCCCAAATATACACCCAAATCGCCTTAGCCTACCCCTTATGCACTCACTTTTAGTGCAAATGTTTGTTATCACCCCAAACCCTTAGTTCAATTATCTAGTTGCTTGCATAAGTTGCTAAGTCGAGTCATATCCTTTGTATACAGTTTTGGGACGATTGGGATTCATGGGAAAAGTTAAAGTTTATGAAATAACGGGAAGGGAACGTTAAATTCAAATTCCCTTTGTTTGCATAATAATGTACCCCAAGTGTTTTGATCTTTTCAAATCGGGGTCAAATTAGTGTTAGAGTAATAAAAACTCAAGTGTAGGGATATGCCTATAAATCCCTAGTATTTTGATGTTATCATAGAGGATGGTAGAGTAAAAGTGTGAATTTACTGCATGGTTGATTGATTTATGAGAATAAATTGTCAAACGGCTCCTAACTCATGTAAGAACCGATCTTCTTCTTATCGGGTCATCTTCACATGGAGTTTTTCTTCTAAGAGCCGTTGGTTGACATCTTCACGGGCTGATACGATTAAATGACAAAGTGCTTCCAGTTGCGGGGTTGATTTCCTTGATGAACATCTTTCTGTTCTTGTTTGATTGGGAGGGATTTGATTTAAGGGGATTTGCTATTTGTAAGTTAACGGGAATGCATTTGGTGAGTTGAAGATGTTGACTTTCTATTCCCCAATTGGACAATCTTGAAGAAGGTCGAGTCTACAGTCGGTTCTACATTTTCTGCTACATTGTAGAAGACTAAAGACGAGTTGCATTTGAGTATTTAAAGACTTCTTCTTAATCCGGGCATTTATCATAAAGATTGTCGGTTTAGGGGAGAGCACTAATTGGGGGAGAGTGATTAGTCAGATTCAATCCCTAATTAGGTCTGCTCACTATGTACTTCAGCAAGTTGATTCTCACAAAGACTTCAAGCGTTCTTCTCATCAGATGTCTAGTATTTGGGCTTATAATATGTTGCTGATTCTGAAGTGTCAAAACCAGCAAGGGGGAAGGAGACACGTATCTAAACGCGAGTAAACTTGATGAACTTAATACTTCTAAGTAGTTGAAGATATCCCGGGAAGACAAATGTTATTACCGCAGAGAAACTCACGGTTTGACTCATCTTGATGAACTTAATTCTTCTAAGTGATTGAAGATATCCCGGGAAAACAAATGTCATGACCGCAGAGAAACTCAAGGTTTATTCATCAAGGCGTTTAGTGTTCTTATTCCATCTATGTGGGGGAAGAGATGGAAGAGTTAGTTTCTGAAGATGAAAGAGGTACACAAGTGTGTGATGATTTTGATGTTATCACAATCATCAAGGGAGAGAGATTGTGTACATTGGGGATGCTCAGCTATTTTAATCGAGGGCTTAATCATTGATTCAGAGATATAATCACTTATTCCGGTTTTGACATCCGCAGAGATTGTCACCCGCAGAGATAATCAGTGATTCGGCCTGCTTCTTCAATGTTATCGGTTATTCTCTCTTTGGGCATTCGGGTACTTTGGGTTCTTGAGCTTCATACAATTTCTTCAGGGGGAGAGAAAAGTATACATCGGAGTTATTCTTTGGCTATTGGACTTAATCTGCTACTTCGATGGTATAAGTTTCTTTGTCTTCGGGTATGTGTATTCGGGTTCGTGAGCTCTAGTCTAAGAGACTGACTGCATCAATTCAACTACGTGGGGGAAGTGGTCTCTTGACACCTTTTGGAATGGATCGCTTCAGACTTCAGTGGAAAAGGAATTTGAGAAGATTATTTTATGTGTGGGATGATACGTTGTTGTTCTTCTATTGGATGATATAACCTCGAACGAAGAATCTCGATTATCATTCTTAAAAGGAGCAGCGGGATTTATGATAATGGTGTGCTTCTCTGTGCACCTGGCTAAGGCAAGCTTTAAATAGAGCTTTGAATCTGCTCATCTAATGGATTTTCGGTTTGGGGGGAAGCTACCAAAGTCTCACTTTTAGATGGTTCAATTTATTTCTTCTGTGCAAGAGCCTTGGAAGCTTTGGTGGTGAATGTTTAAGAGATGATGACTTCTATCTTCTACAACGGGGCTGTTCGATATCCTTATCTCGGTACTCGTATCATCATCTTTCTTAAACTATATCATCTACTCTATCTTTGTAAATATTTATCAAAAAACCAAATACAAAAATATAAAATCTTCAAAAATTCATAAAAATCAGAAAATTTCAAAAATACCAAAAATATGTTTTCTCTAGACATGTCTTCTGGTATCGATAACATATGCGGTCTTAGAAATGTCATTCAATAATGGCACGGGACCATAGATGAAGTTCGAGCAGGAGGTGTAAATATTATTTTTCCAAAACATGTCTAAAAATATGGCTTACAGTTACTTCAGACTGTAACCCGGGCTTCAACAAAATGGCTTGCAGTTATTTCAGACTGTAACCCGTGCTTAACTATGGTTTGCTATTATTTCAGATGGCAACCCGCTCTTTAAAGAAAGGAAAGTGTTGCGCTAAATTTTTTTTAAAAATATTTCGTGCACTTATCCTAAAAACAAAATGAGGAAAGTATGTCGAAGGACTCCTGTTCCTACACAAATGTTTTTCCGTCTAAAATTCTTCAGAAAAATATTTGTTGTATTTCAAAATGGTGGAAAATGAGTTGCTTGACAAATCAATCAGAATCAGAGTTTTTATAAAAAAATTTAAAACTCAATCAATGACTTCAGCGCTTTTAAACTTTTCAAAAATTGAGTCATTGATTGAGAGGGAGAATGTTTTCAAATTAATATCATCTAACGGACTTTCTTAATTATCCTATATGCTTAATTAAAAATCATGTTAACCTACGTTGAAGGACTAGGTTCCAAGGATATGATTGTTAGGATTAGATGATTAGAGTTTGATGAACACACATATCCCATGCCTTATATGAACTGATTGATATGTTGGATTGACTTTAATTAGTCGATTGCTGTTTGGGTGATGTCGACCACCATATATCTGTTTGTGTTCACTAACGTATGCAGGTATATTGGTATATAAGAATGTTCCCGATCCGGATCCCACAATTGAAGATGATTGGATGCCAAAAGGAAAGGGTAACTATATCTTGGGTTGACAAATGACGAGACGGAGCTTAATTGGACTTCTATGGAGTGTTGGCATGGAAAAAATGCAACGTAAGAGGTCTCACTGCATCAGCAGATGGTTTTCTTCTAAGTGATTGAAGAAACGGAGCTTAATTTGACCTCAGTTGGCATTAAAATGCAACGTAAGAAGTCTCACTGCATCAGCAGACGGTTTTTCTTCCAAGCCCTACAGCTACAACATAAGCTTCTCAACCACCTAACGTATCTTTGTGCAGGATACCATTTTTAAACAATTTTGAAAAAGTTGATTAAAATTGTTTTGAAAATGGAAAAATATTGTTTTTGAAAATAAATTGGACTAAATTTTGAAAATCATCGGACTTCATTTTATCAAAAATATAAGTCACTCAATCATCGACTACAGTCATCGATTGAGGGGGGGAGTGATTTAAAATAAATTATTTTCAAACAATATTTCTTCATAAAAGTCCGTTTGTACGTTAAAATGTGGTGATCTAAAGATTTAATGTTATGTCATGGTATGATTTTCTTTAAAACTCAAAGATCTGTCAAAATGAAATTTTTTCTGTTCTTGTTTGATTGTGAAATTGTTTTATTTTACTAAAAGATCTCTTAAAAACTATCATACCTGACACTAACAATCTTTAATGTCGAAAATCTGTTCCTTATCAGTCATTTTTCATAATCAAATCTTGCCACGTCTTTCCCTAAAATTTTCTAAATGATTTAAATCAGTTGGGATCACAAATCTCAAAAGGTTTGAAATTTTTGATCGGGGGAGAGATAGTGATTTAAATCTCAAATCTGTTTTAATGGAATTGGTTTTAGTCCTTATAGGCACTCCTGCCTCCATGTGCCAAACGATTTCAAATACACAATGCACATGTTGAGGAGGATGATTTATCCAAAAACAAGATGAGCTTTTAAATCAGGCACATATTCTCCCATATTTTCTAAACCTTATTAAATCACTTGGGATCCAAAATCTAAAAGGGATTGATATTTTTGATCGGGGAAGAATCTGTGATTTAATAATGAAATTTGATAAAAGGTGATCGTTTTGACTCAAAAGTGCAATTTCTCTCTAATATGTGTCAAACTCTTTCGTATAACGATGCACATATTGAGGGGGAGCGAATGGTTTATATTGGCTTTTGTAATCGTGGATGTACTTCAAAAGAACTCTTGCCTCTATGTGATAAAATGATTTCAAATATCCTATGCACATATTGAGGGAGAGAGTTTACCAAAAAAAAAATCAAAAGGCTTTTTCTAAGGAAATTGTGATCAAGAAATTATTTCAAAGAAATTATTTCAAAGAACTCTTGCCTCCATGTGCCAAACAATTTCAATATCATATGCACATGTTGAGGGGGAGCATTTCTAAAAAACAATTAAGGTACAAAATGTTTTGATTTTATATCACAAGTACCTTGATTGATTTTCCAAATGATTTTTCAATTGGTTTAGAGAAGGAAAGAACAATACCAAAAGACCAACCAATTTATTTTATGCATGGTGTTATAAGGATGGTTAGGTTAGGTATTCGTTCCCACGATCCCGCCAGAGCCGGAGGGATCTACCCAGGGACAATCCACTAGATAGTGTAGAGTCCTTAGGTATGATGAAAAAAGGAGAAAAGTGAGATATGGGAAGAGTGTGGACTGAGACAGAGCTAGTACTGGAATAAACCCAACAAGGTTCTAGTTATGAAGTCTCGGTAAGCACCGAAGGGGTTGAAGAATGAAAAAGAAATGAATATGAAAAGGGTGAAAAGAAATAGCCTTCCAATAATTCAACCTTAGGGTAGTAACCGGGTTCAATACATATGCTACTGGTGTTTACAAAGGTAACACTGGTATTGAAGACAAGACATCATGGACCCAGTGACGCACTGCACTAAACTTCCCAAGCTACTCAAGTTCCTCTTAAAAGGGCTTGTTTCATTCTCACGGGGAACCGACATTATATATCGACTTTCTCTTAGAGATTGTTGATATTAAAGAAGGAGACCCTCTCCCTAGTCTCTGGCATAGGAACCAAATGTGCAGAATTAAGTCTAGATCCAAGAGATCATCCACAATATCTCATTAGGACACACTATTCTTGAAGACTTGTTGTTTCACACTATGTGGAAAGTAAGAATATATTAAGAGTCCTACGCATTATCCTTGTAGTATTGCCAGAACATCTGAGTGATATGTAAAATATTCACAACGAAGATGGAAATCCTTCTAGAGCCAACATCTAACAAGCTCTTGGTGGGTGACATGTGAGATCTTTTCTAAAGATCAAGCTTGTGACAACTGGATAGAAACAATGGGGCAATTCACTCTTGAATCAACCTTGGTCCAGGAATGGAATTGACGAATACTTTTGGAAAAACCGTTCGATGTGCATATCTTCTTTTCTCTAGCACATCGAATGTGTATTCATTTTCAAACACAAAAAGTATCTCTGATTGAAAAATACTTTTGGAAAAAACATTCGATGTGTAAATCTCTTCTTTTTTCTAGCACATCGGATGTGTACTCTCTTCAAATACAAAAAGTATTTATGATTGAAAATTGATCTTTCTCATAAAACCTTCATCGTATTGCAAAACTATTTCATCTAAGCAATACGCGATTGTTTTTGAAATCATTTTTCATCAATCAGTGAATCTCAATTCGCTGGTTCACTCACTCCGTGTTGTCTTCTTTGAGACGTTCTGGTTTGAGAACAGCTAGAACAGCTGTGAAACCATGTCAAGGAGATTCTTAGGAATCCTACCTGATCACATGCAGTACTTGTACTGATCAACGGGGAACCGTGGGCCGTGTACCTCAATTCAACGAAAGTGATCAAAGATACTTTCGTGTGCTTTATTACTAATTGTTGTTTGCATGTACATTTGGACGGTTGCAGCTGATCAGAATTGAGAAGTTAATCCAAAGCCGCATGCTCACAGCATCCACACTTTATTGTAGAAATCATGACTGGTGCATATCTACATAACCTGGTTCTGATATTTTTATACTATGCTTCTGCTACGCTGCTGCAAATATCATGAACCAGTAAAGCTTTCGCTACTCTGATGGAAAGATGTCATGATTCAAAAGTGTGAGCATGTCGGTCCAAAAGTCACAACATCACATGAAGGCAACACAACTATGGATGATCCAGAGAGATTTTCTGTGGCTGATGATCTCAACGAAAGCTCGAAGATCATCAAAGATGTGGATCAGTTAAAGGCCTCCACTAAAAGTACAAAATTATGCGGACTTTGAAGAATCGCTAAACAAGCACAAAGAATGCGGAATTTGAAGAATTGAAGTCTACGAGCTTGGAACTAAAGACAAAGAATAGAATGCTAGGATGCAAAATGTATTTCATGGGGGTGACCTCCCTTAGGGGGAGATTGTTAGGAATTGGAAATTCCATATTAAAGTGTCGGTCACCCCAATTATTGTCTAGCATAAGTTAGCTCGTAGACTTGTAGTTATTTACATTACTTAGTAGTTTATTAGTTAGTTTGTAGGGTAGATTAGTTTAGTTTATCACCGTGGAGGAAGGACGGGTCTTTACCCACTGTATACCTGATCCACAGTCCGATAGGAGGACGTATTAGTTGTAACTATAAATACCCCTTCCATCCTTGGAAGGGTTGTGGCTTCTTTGAATCTAACCTTTCTTTTGTAAAGCAACTCTCTTCAAGGAACCTCCTCTCAACTATCTTCATCTATCTAAAATGGCTTTCTTGTTTAATCACAATTCTAGACCACCCGAATCATCAAACACATAATATTCACGATCCTACATCCTCTGAACATAAGTGCCTTTTTTACGAATTCTCCCTCCATTATGATCTTTCAGCTTTGGGTAGTCACTCCTAAAATGTACTTTTACTCCACACTCGAAGCACCGTGATTTTTCCGTTTGTTGTGGGGGTAAGGTTCCTAAAGTTTTTGGTTTGGTGACCATGCTTCTTGCATATAACACATGGTTTACTACAAGGACCGTAGCGGTGGAGATTTCACTTTTTGCAATAGGGTAGGGTTCCAGCGTACGATTTCTTGTTTCTTGGATCGACAGCATAAGCCCTACCCACTTCACGTGTGTTGTTTTGTTGCTGGCAGAGTGATGAGTGTGTAAATACTCATCATTTCTTTCACATTTAAACCTCAAATACAGTCAAAAAACACTTTAAAAGGTCTCAAAATGCATCAAATATCATTGGACTGTGTTTTTATAAGTCTCAAGGGCAAAAGTACTGAAAACAAATGAAAAAACAAACAAAACTTGCATAATTGGCATTTTCAGTCCCTGAACTTTCAAAGATTGGCAAATCTAGTCCTTGGAATCCAAAAATGTGGAGTTTTATCATTCAAGGTCCCTGAAATATTCTAAGTTGTCAAAAATGGTCCTTGAATGAATGTTTGGGCAAATGGCCGAAAAGGTCCTTAAACTTTTGGAAAGTGTCAAAAATGGTCCTTGTTTTCTTTTAAAAAATGAAAAATGGCATTTATAGTCCTTGCATTATTAGAGATTGGCAGGTTTAGTCCTTGGGATAATTTTGGAAGTTGGCAAGATCACACTTTGAAGAATTGGAAAATTGCACATTTGGTCCTTGTGATTAATACCAACTAAACCTGCCTTTTGTTTTTAATAAACCCAAAACAAAAAAAACCCAATCCAATCCCAAAACCACAAACCCGCCAACCATTTTCCTCCATACCACTCTTCCTTCTCCACCTTTTTCTGCAACTAGCCCAACAAACACTCCACCTCCAGCTCAACCTCACCATACCTTGTCCCCTCCACCTCCACAACATACCAAAGATAATTAATGCTTCTCTCCCCTGCCTCACATAAGTCAACCCATGTTCACAAGTTTTGGCGCCAAAAACGTGACTCAACAGTTAAGATCAAAAGGACCTAATCCAATGGCCAGAATTGAGAGAGAGAGACTTATTGATACCTATATAGAAGAAAGAAGACACAGAGAAACATTTGTCACTGCTTTTAGACCATTCTTAATTTCTTGCTCAATTGTTTTTAAACTTTCATTGTAATCTTCAACTGGGTTTTATGTTTTTATACATTGTACTAGTTATTCAATCTCAATCCAAGAGTTTTTCTTTCAGTTAAAAAAAAAAGGGGGATGAGGCTGAAGACCCAGTAGCATAAATAGCTCGTAGTGCAGCTTTAAAAAAAGTTAGTTTTTAGTTTTTTGGTAGTCCAGTTTTTAGTCAGGTCCAATTTCTCAAGCTTTAGAGGAATTTTGGCCATTTCATTTCCTGTCAATTTAAATGTTTTTAGAAGTTAAGTAATTTGTAATTTCGGATTTTCATTGTAATTTCAGTTTCTTTAATATAAATCTCACTTTTATTTGTCAAATTATTGTTATCAGTTTTAATAGTTGCAATTTGTTTTGAGCTCTTACTTTCTGTTCCTACAAGCTTAAATAAGCTTATTTAAGCTTATGAGAGCTTGCTGCTACTTTGATTTGCTTCAATTTCTGTTTTTGCAAAATAGTCAATAAAAGTCAAACACTAGAGTCAAAACAAGCTGGTTTAATTTCTGATGTTAATTCTGTTTTAAAGTTGAATTTCAGGTTTAATGATATATTGAAGTCAGTTGAGTCCAATCTGATCTAGTTTGAAAGAGTTAATTTGCAAATTCATAGTTTTAAGGGGTGTTTGGATTGTGATATTCTTTGGAGTTTAAGATGAATTTTCAAGCTGCATTTGATATCAACAAGTTTAGAAATCTGTTTTGATGCTATTTCAATCAAGCTTTTAAGTTCCAAAGCCATTTTTGAGTCTTAACATGTTTTATCAAAACTGTCATAAGTTTCATTTTCTGTCCAAACAGTCAAGTTCAACAGTCTTTTCCATGGATCAAATCAGGTACATACTCAGTTCAATCTGTTTATTATTGATGTTAGGATGATTAATATGATTTGAGTTCAGTTTATTTTGTGTCTAGAAGTTGTAGTTAGCTTAAATTGTTGCTCAAAATTTCTCATCAGTCACTTTTATTGCTGCCCTGCAGTCATTCCCTTAACTGTTCTCCTCTGCATTAGTTTTATCTCAGTTTGAATAGGTCTTAGTTTCTGAATTTTAATTTTCTCATAGCATTGTATGTTGTCCAAAAACAGCAGCAAACAAGCTGTTGATACAACTTAACAGTGGGTGCTTATTCCCTTTTTCTGCTTATTTACTCATGTGTTTAGTTAGGATCTCCCCTAGATCTAGAACTTATTCCCAACTGCTTATCCTCATATTTTTAGCTTTGTTTCTTTATTTGTAGCTTATTCCAACTTAGGTTCACATGTTAGCTTATTCTTCTTTCTCTAAACTGCTTTTCTGTGCTTATTTTTGTACTTAAAATCTGTCAAAGGGTGTTTGGTTATTGTTTTTGCAAAGTGATTTTTGCCAAACTTTGTGGAATTTTCACAGATTCATTATAAGTCCATTTGAGCTGAAATTTGGGATACAAGATCTTTGGTTGGTCGTGGATTTCATGATCATTTTAGTTTATTTTTAGGAATTTTATAAGCTAGCTTAATGTAGGCTTAAAGTAGCTAGTTAGGGCCGTTTGGCGTGTTGAGACTTGAAATTTGGTCTCGAGCTTTTTTTCTGTAGCTTCTGCTTTTTAGGTCCCAATCAGTTGCATTAGCTCATTTTAGGTTAGATTTAGGCTGTAGTAGCTTATGGTAGCTTTTGGATAGCTTATTGTTTATTTCAAGTGCTTATTCAAACTGCTTATTTGCCCAATTCAGCTTATTAGTGGGCTTATCTAACTTTTTATATTTTTCCCAGGCTTAGTATAATATTTTAGACTTTCCATAAAATTTCCAGATTTTTCCTAGCTCATTTAGTCCTTTTTTTATTTAATATTAGTTTTTAAGTATTTTTAAATCATTTTTAATTAATAATAAATACATAAAAAGTCTAAAAAATATATTTTCAGTTTTAACATTAGTTTTATAATATTTTAGATTTTTCCAATTTATAATTTCATTTTTAGGTTAATTTCCTATTTTCTTGTATTTTAATGTATTTTTAAATAGTTAAAAATAGTTTTTAATTAATAATAATTAGATAATTAGTTTAAAAAATTAATTTTCTTTTTCCAATAATTTTCTTGTATCTTTAGAATTGTAAAAATGTATTTTCCATATCCATAGGCATTTTATTCCTTTATTTTTACGTTTTATTCTGTACGTTCACGTAGATTTTAATTTAAACGTACGCGTTTTAGTTTTCTCGCATTTCTGGTTTTTTCTAATTTATGTATCTTGTTAATATAGTTTATTTAAGCTGTTTTGTTGTTCATTTCAATAGATTAATCACTCACTCACTCATTATTCTTTTTTCTGTCCAAATTCACCTGATCACAAACCCGTGTTTTGAGTACCATCACAGCCTCGTTAGGAAGAACGACCCAGGTTTGCAGTTTCTTCTGCAATACTTTGGAACACACCCTATACTACATTTGATTAGACGCCCCTAAAAAAGGCTGCTGTCAATTTGGCGCCGCTGCCGGGGAGGTTGTGTGCGTGTTGAAACGGTTTGCAGATTAGTGATCTTGGATATACATCCATTGTATATTTACCATCCTTGTTAATATTCTCTTGTTTTCTTATTATATTATAAAATCAAAACCCAAAAATATTCATCTTTACCCTCTTACCCTTTTTGATTCTTTATCCCTTTACCCTCTATCCATTTGATTCTAACTTCTTCTATTCTCATGGAATCTCTCGACTACGACGAATTCTGGAACGAAGTTGAAAAACTTCATACTTTATCACAAATGTCAAGAATTCGTGTTGTTCGTGATGATCCATTAATTCTGCGTAGGGAAATGGAACGAGAAACCGGGATGACAAAGGACCAGGTACTTCCCTATGATAATGGAAGTGCTAAATATGTCCAACCTACGGTTATCCAAAGATCTAACCTCTCAATTGCTCCTAAGCCGTCTAAAATTGATCCTAAACTTTCACAATTTACGGTTAAAAACAATCATGCAGAATTTAGACCGGTGACTAGCAAGAATGACTTGCCTAAACTTCACGTTTCTCAAAAACCAGAACCAGAGACCATAACGGAAGTGGTGGAAATTGCTAGCTCTCAGAGCACACCACTTGTCCCACCTCCGGATTTTTCAAAATGTTCTTCGAGACTTGATAGTCATTCGGATCACCATGTTGGTTTTGTTGATTCTTTGAATGAACCGATTCCTTCTCATAACTCTCAAATGGAATCGTTTATTCCTTGTGTCGGTTGTGATGAGCCTCTTTTTGGTTCACCCTGTCGCTGGTGTACGTGTGTACAGTGTGGTAATGATATTCGTAACGGGAGTTGTTTGTTTTGTGGTTCGAGGAATTCATTTGATTATGATCCTAATCCGAACTCATTTAACGACCCCTCAAACTTTTCCAATTACCCACCACAGCCCGACTTATCTTCATATAATCAACATAACTGCTGTGAATTTTGTGGAGGTCCTCACCAAGGATTTGAGTGTCAATCCGGAAACACGTTTGTCTATGAACAGTTTTCTGGTGATGCTTAGAACTTTGGTTAAGACCAATATCCATATAATTCGCCAGTCCAGACTCAACAGTTTTACTGTTGTGAGAATTGTGGAGGTCCTCACGATAATCTTCAATGTCAACCGTGGAATCAAAATTACTATACTTCCGGTTTTGACAATTTCCTACCTCCACAGCACCATACGGTTCAAACTCTACCTGAGCCGTTGTCTCAAGAAATTTCCCAAGATTTTGAAACCGCAATGAAAACACTTGATGATATGATTCGTAACTTTAAGAATCAAGTGAGTGGTGAAAAGACCATGGGCGAATTGCTAGCCGAAGAACGAGAGGCTCGCAATTCTAGGGAAGAATTATTGGTCTTAGAGCATGCAGCTCTAAGGCGTTCCTAATTTCTTAAGGCAGCTATGTATGATGATGACGAGGAGAGTTTTTATCCTTTTAAAGATAATATTTCTCAACTCCCTCAGTCTGTTGTTATCACACCCGAGATTCACACTCACTCTCTTATTATGGGGGATGAGCATCTTGACACTGTTCCTGAGAAGGAATCGGACGAATTCATAAAGTCTAGTGTTGAGAACCTTGTCCCAATTCCAAGAGAGTCACAGGGAATTCTTGATCATGTGTGTGATATCCCTCCTCCTCTTGTCTTCCAAAATGATCATATTGAGATTTTCTCTGATTCTGATGAGGATGATTCGTTATCTTGTGGAGACATAAGTTATGTGGGGGAATTACCTTCTGAGCTTGTCAGCTTAGGAGAAGAGAATGATGAAGAAATAATCCAAGACGAAGCTCTTCGTCTTACATTATTGAATGTTATTCTTCTCATTTCTAGAATCGAGGCTTTTAATGAAAAGCCTATTTCATCTCCTATCCCCATTAAGGATAGTGACATTCTTTCCGATGATTCTATTCCGGAAATGAAAGCCTTCTGTTTTGATAATATGGGAGAGAAGATTAGTGGCAGTACCACTTCTCATTCTCATAATTCTCTCCCCGATCATGAATCAGTTACTTTTGAGGAGTCCTCCTGTGAACTCACTCATATCATATCTCCGCCGGAGTATGATAATTTCTACTTTGATCTAGACACACCCATAATATGTCTTGATCAAGCGAGCTTAACTGATGAGATTCATGAAACTATGAATTCTCCTATTGATGATGAAGAGTTAGTCATGATTTTTATCATGATTTTCTTTCTTTTCTTCATATATTCTGTCACTTCTCCTGTTCTTCACTCCTTCGGGAATGAAGACATTATCTTTGATCCCGGCATTTCCATGTACCATTATCTTGAGCCGGGAATATATCTCATCGGTGTGGAACTTTCACGTGCTTCGAATGTTTGTCCAAACATCTTGAATGAAAGTCCGATGGAGATTGTTTCTTCCACTTTGCTTCCCCATGAACCAATGAATGCGGGGTCGAGTCAAGCTAGCGACTCGAGGAACAAAAAAAGTAGCACACTATATGGGTTTTCACCCATATTTCTGATTTCTTTCTACTTTCTACCACCCTAGTGTGGGGGAGTTGCCCCCCGCTCTTGTATATAAGTTTTCATCAAAAAAAAAAAAAAAAAAAAAAAAAAAAAAAAAAAAAAAAAAAAGGCCGTAGTATTTCCCTTTTACGTTCTTTGTTTCGGCATAACAGCCGGTACTTTTAATATTGAGGGCAATATTCATTTCTAGCGTGGGGGGGGAATTCTCACGAATTTTATCATGTAATTATACCACCCAATTCCCCCATTTTTGGCCAAAATTCTTTTTTGGAGTAAGTGTTTTACACTTACTCAGCTTACGGTTATCAGTCCGCCATGTCTAATAAACAAAAGGATTGGCTAATCCAGGAGCAAACGGCTCTTGGTAAAGATTTCTCAAATCCGTTGACGGCTTGCAATTTGCCCAAAATTGTATGGTGTTCAGCTCACCATATCTTTAATTAGTGAAGAGTTGGCTAGCCCGCAAGTTTATGGCTTGTGGTAAAGGCAGTTGGAAAACCATAATTGGTAATCGACTCACCAAAGATATTTTATCTAAGAGTTGGCTAGTCCAGAAGCAAACGGCTTCTGGTAAAGACAAATCAAATCCGTTGAAAGCTGGTGATTTGCTCAAAATCATTTGGTTATCAATGTACCAAGGTTCTTACTTGAACTGAAACATTTGGCTACTCCAGAAGTAATGGCTTTTGGTAAAGAGATTCAAATCCATTAAGTTTTCTCAAAAGATTGCTAGGGACTAGCAATGTTTTAGTATGGGGGATTGATGAGTGTGTAAATACTCATCATTTCTTTCACATTTAAACCTCAAATACAGTAAAAAAAACACTTTAAAAAGTCTCAAAATGCATCAAATATCATTGGACTGTGTTTTTATAAGTCTCAAGGGCAAAAGTACTGAAAACAAATGAAAAAACAAACAAAACTTGCATAATTGGCTTTTTCAGTCCCTGAACTTTCAAAGATTGGCAAATCTAGTCCCTGGAATAAAAAATGTGGAGTTTTATCATTCAAGGTCCCTGAAATATTCTAAGTTGTCAAAAATGGTCCTTGAATGAATCTTTGGGCAAATGGCTGAAAAGGTCCTTAAACTTTTGGAAAGTGTCAAAAATGGTCCTTGTTTTCTTTTAAAAAATGAAAAATGGCATTTATAGTCCTTGTATTATTGGAGATTGGCAGGTTTAGTCCTTGGGATAATTTCGGAAGTTGGCAAGATCACACCTTGAAGAATTGGAAAATTGCACATTTGGTCCTTGTGATTAATATCAACCAAACCTGCCTTTTGTTTTTAATAAACCCAAAACAAAAACAAACCCAATCCAATCCCAAAACCACAAACCCGCCAACCATTTTCCTCCATACCACTCTTCCTTCTCCACCTTTTTCTGCAACTAGCCCAACAAACACTCCACCTCCAGCTCAACCTCACCATACCTTGTCCCCTCCACCTCCAAAACATACCAAAGACAATTAATGCTTCTCTCCCCTGCCTCACATAAGTCAACCCATGTTCACAAGTTTTGGCGCAAAAAACGTGACTCAACGGTTAAGATCAAAAGGACCTAATCCAATGGCCAGAATTGAGAGAGATAGACTTATTGATGCCTATATAGAAGAAAGAAGACACGGAGAAACGTTTGTCACTGCCTTTAGACCATTCTTAATTTCTTGCTCAATCGTTTTTAAACTTTCATTGTAATCTTAAACTGGGTTTTATGTTTTTATACATAGTACTAGTTATTCAATCTCAATCCAAGAGTTTTTCTTTCAGTTAAAAAAAAAAAAAAAAAAAAGTGATGAGGCTGAAGACCCAGTAGCATAAATAGCTCGTAGTGCAGCTTTAAAAAAAGTTAGTTTTTAGTTTTTTGGTAGTCCAGTTTTTAGTCAGGTCCAATTTCTCAAGCTTTAGAGGAATTTTGGCCATTTCATTTCCTGTCAATTTAAATGTTTTTAGAAGTTAAGTAATTTGTAATTTCGGATTTTCATTGTAATTTCAGTTTCTTTAATACAAATCTCACTTTTATTTGTCAAATTATTGTTATCAGTTTTAGTAGTTGCAATTTGTTTTGAGCTCTTACTTTCTGTTCCTACAAGCTTAAATAAGCTTACTTAAGCTTATGAGAGCTTGCTGCTACTTTGATTTGCTTCAATTTCTGTTTTTGCAAAATAGTCAATAAAAGTCAAACACTAGAGTCAAAACAAGCTGGTTTAATTTCTGATGTTAATTCTGTTTGAAAGTTGAATTTCAGGTTTAATGATATATTGAAGTCAGTTGAGTCCAATCGGATCTAGTTTGAAAGAGTTAATTTGCAAATTCATAGTTTTAAGGGGTGTTTGGATTGTGATATTCTTTGGAGTTTAAGATGAATTTTCAAGCTGCATTTGATATCAACAAGTTTAGAAATCTGTTTTGATGCTATTTCAATCAAACTTTTAAGTTCCAAAGCCATTTTTGAGTCTTAACATGTTTTATCAAAACTGTCATAAGTTTCATTTTCTGTCCAAACAGTCAAGTTCAACAGTCTTTTCCATGGATCAAATCAGGTACATACTCAGTTCAATCTGTTTATTATTGATGTTAGGATGATTAATATGATTTGAGTTCAGTTTATTTTGTGTCTAGAAGTTGTAGTTAGCTTAAATTGTTGCTCAAAATTTCTCATCAGTCACTTTTATTGCTGCCCTGCAGTCATTCCCTTAACTGTTCTGCTCTGCATTAGTTTTATCTCAGTTTGAATAGGTCTTAGTTTCTGAATTTGAATTTTCTCATAGCATTGTATGTTGTCCAAAAACAACAGCAAACAAGCTGTTGATACAACTTAACAGTGGGTGCTTATTCCCTTTTTCTGCTTATTTACTCATGTGTTTAGTTAGGATCTCCCCTAGATTTAGAACTTATTCCCAACTGCTTATCCTCATATTTTTAGCTTTGTTTCTTTATTTGTAGCTTATTCCAACTTAGGTTCACATGTTAGCTTATTCTTCTTTCTCTAAACTGCTTTTCTGTGCTAATTTTGTACTTAAAATCTGTCAAAGGGTGTTTGGTTATTGTTTTTGCAAAGTGATTTTCGCCAAACTTTGTGGAATTTTCACAGATTCATTATAAGTCCATTTGAGCTGAAATTTGGGATACAAGATCTTTGGTTGGTCGTGGATTTCATGATCATTTTAGTTTATTTTTAGGAATTTTTCAAGCTAGCTTAATGTAGGCTTAAAGTAGCTAGTTAGGGCCGTTTGGCGTGTTGAGACTTGAAATCTGGTCTCGAGCTTTTTTTCTGTAGCTTGTGCTTTTTAGGTTAGATTTAGGCTGTAGTAGCTTATGGTAGCTTTTGGATAGCTTATTGCTTATTTCAAGTGCTTATTCAAACTGCTTATTTGCCCAATTCAGCTTATTAGTGGGCTTATCTAACTTTTTATGTTTTTCCCAGGCTTAGTATAATATTTTAGACTTTCCATAAAATTTCCAGATTTTTCTTAGCTCATTTAGTCCTTTTCTTATTTAATATTAGTTTTTAAGTATTTTAAATCATTTTTAATTAATAATAAATACATAAAAAGTCTAAAAAATATATTTTCAGTTTTAACATTAGTTTTATAATATTTTAGATTTTTCCAATTTATAATTTCATTTTTTAGGTTAATTTCCTATTTTCTTGTATTTTAATGTATTTTTAAATAGTTAAAAATAGTTTTTAATTAATAATAATTAGATAATTAGTTTAAAAAATTAATTTTCTTTTTCCAATAATTTTCTTGTATCTTTAGAATTGTAAAAATGTATTTTCCATATCCATAGGCATTTTATTCCTTTATTTTTACGTTTTATTCTGTACGTTCACGTAGATTTTAATTTAAACGTACGCGTTTTAGTTTTCTCGCATTTCTGGTTTTTTCTAATTTCTGTATCTTGTTAATATAGTTTATTTAAGGTGTTTTGTTGTTCATTTCAGTAGATTAATCACTCACTCACTCATTATTATTTTTCCTGTCCAAATTCACCTGATCACAAACCCGTGTTTTGAGTACCATCACAGCCTCGTTAGGAAGAACGACCCAGGTTTGCAGTTTCTTCTGCAATACTTTGGAACACACCCTATACTACATTTGATTAGACGCCCCTCAAAAAGGCTACTGTCATAGAGATTTCCTTCATGATCACTTTCCCATGCCCTCTTGTTGTCAACACTCTTATTTACATGGAATCCCTATCGTATTACTTGATCCATCAAGTCGTGAGCCATGTAGATTTTTGCCTCGTAGGTAGCAATAACATTTGCAACCCATTGATTTACGAGTTGTTCAATGGCTGCCAAACTTAGACATTGTCTAGTTTCTGACATGTTTCTTCAAAATCACAAGATATAACAATAATGAGAATCCACAAGTAGTAAAGATCATCACACACATAGATATAATCAAAAAATCACAACACGCATACATATAATCATGACACACATGGGTATAAAATGAACAACCATGGAAAATATAAATCAACATCACAATATAGCATAATCGTAACCAACATCATAGAACTAATAACTTGTTACGTTGTTTTACAAAACAAAATAATACAAGCGTCATTATTAATGCCACACATATGTCATGCTACAACAATAGAAGCTACAAATGATATAAATCTAACAATTACTACTTGGTGGTCCAAGGTGCCTCTCCAAAAATCTGATATGATCCTCCAGCTTTGTGACCTAAGCACGAGCAGATACCAGCTCGGCCCGCAATGTCTCTTTGTCCTCCTGAGCATCCTGGTGTCAGAAGATGGTGGTGAAAATAATCGGGACCTCTTTCGAGGCGGCAAGACACCTGCGACAATAGTGCCACGGGATGGTGATGATGGTGAAGGTGATGACACTTGTGATGATGATGGTGATGATGACGGGAATGGTGAAGGTGATGGAGCAACAACAAATGCGGCAATGTCTGCTAGGATAATGGGGGACAGTGGTCGTTGTGGTCATACCATCTTCCGTGGCTCTGGCGAATGTGTGATAACATAAAATGTATGCTATATTTATATATCAGTTATCCTGCAATTATTGCTGAATTGTTAT
Source organism: Chrysanthemum seticuspe (assembly GCA_019973895.1). Lineage (NCBI taxonomy): Eukaryota > Viridiplantae > Streptophyta > Magnoliopsida > Asterales > Asteraceae > Chrysanthemum > Chrysanthemum seticuspe. The sequence continues at coordinate 206,869,357 of BPTQ01000009.1, read as the reverse complement.
ATGTTTATAACTGAATTGATAATTAATTTCTTAAGTTTATTATTTTCAGTGTGAATTGAAAACTATGTATGCAACCTGCAAAGAGCATACGGCGTATGAAACTCTGGCCATATGCCGTATTGGTATCTGGAAGAATTTACTAAGTACTAGCTATGAAGACATACGACGTATTAAACTCTGACGATACGCCATATTGGAAGCTTTGCATTCAATGCCTAAGTCAACTATGAAGGTATACGGCGTATGAAATTTTGGCCATACGCCGTATTGAAGATCTTATCCCTAGTCCAATTATGTCGTAGATTTAAAGGTATACGACGTATCACTCTTCAGTAATATGCCGTATTTAGAAGACACACATAATATGATTGGAATATTCTTTCTTCGTCTACAATCAAGAAATCTAGAATACGTTGTATCAACCTATTGATATGCCGTATCAGGCCTCAGACAAAACACTATAAATACAAGCCCTAATCCGGGTTTTACAAATATCATACTTCCACCACACTTCACCACAGCTGAGTTCCACCATTCCAATACCCCAAGACCATTCCCGAAAGTGAGGAGATCAAGAAGATAAGGTTTTGAATCAACACATTTAGTTTAATCATTCGGTTGGCATATCTATTTCATTATAATTTCCATTTTTTGTATCGTTTGTCTTAGCTTTGTGTAATTCTACATAATTATAGGCTAACACCCTAAGTTGTTATCCATATTATGACTATTACATTCATGTTATTTCGTGTATGAAGATTTGATATTTTGTTTTGGATAATTTATGTGTTTATCGTTCTAATAGTATACTCATTTATTTGTTTAGTATTTGACTTCTACTTTATAGATCATCAAGCAAATAGCTTTTGATCTATGTGGTGATCCGAACCACTATAGATGCGGGCCTGTGAGACTGATAAGGTAATACTACGTTCGTCCTTCTTTAGGACTCAAGGAGTAGGAACCCGAGGTTAGATTAATAATGCTAAAACAATTAAGTTAGTATAGAGCTCTTCAATAAAGTGACCGCATGAAAAGAGTAGGTATCACCAGGACCAATAGGGTATCGCAGATAAATCATATTGATTAGTTGACACTAGTAATTGCATGCTTGTAACTGATTAGACTGATAACTTGCTTCATGGATATAGGTTGCATGCGTAGAATTTGATACAGTGACCATCTGGTCTAGTTTACCTTAGATAGAAATGCTTGTTTGTGCATTTCTGATGTCACCAATACTTTACATTAAACCATTGCATGAATAAATGGATAACTAAAACATGTACTACAAGTAACATAGTTGGGACTCCCTTTTTCTGATTGATCACAACAACGTAGTTTAATTAGTTTTATTTTCTTGTTTGGTATTTTAATTAAATCAACAATCAAAACCCCCTTTAAAACTTATAAAATACCTTAGGTTAATATTAACTAACATTACTCCTGAGAACAATCTCGTACTTACCCCACTAGCTACATCCGACTGGGTATAATGCCCGTTAGAGTGTGTCTACAATTATAGTCTGGCAAAATATAAAAATAAAACTTGAAAATAAAAATATACACTACACAACGCACATCAACGTACGAGTGTGGTACAATGGGATTTGTCCTGGCTGGACGGTAGGAGTGAGAGTAGGTGATGGTGGAGTGGGAGGAGTGGGTGCAACCTCGTCCTCCACAAATGGCTCAGTGTCATACTTGGGGTGAAGCTGTATAATCAGGGGAACAAAGCACGTAGTCCGGGGATGGTGGTGGTACTGGTACTCTGGTGGATGAAAAGGTGTCCTCGATATCCGAGTCTGATAGGATCAAGATAGAGGAAATGAAGGTAAACATGTAGCTGTAAGAAATTCAGTATATATATAAATAACTTATATAAAAATAAGTAAATACATGTATAATGAATATGCGAGCGGAATGCTACAATGAAATGTTATGAAGAAATGGTTATAGTCTAGGGTGTAACTACGCAACCTCATTCTCTATAACCTAAGCTCTAATGCCAATCTGCCACACCCCCAAAATGTCACAACAGAAAGGTAACCAGGGCGTGACATTCCTAGCACAAAGTCAAGAGTATAAAGAACAACCTTTATATGATTAATTTAAAAAGATACTTCATTTGATTCATTTGAAAAGATAAAGTTTTACGACCTGGTACGTCCCAAAGTCTCACATCAGAATAATATAAGTTGTAGTACAATCAAACGAATGAGTTATGCATGAAATCTCCAATGTGACGCAACCGCAACGGTGACTCTAACATGAGACTCCATGAATGATGGGCCAAGCAAGCCTTAAGCACCTGAGAAATACATGCTAAAATGTCAGCAATAATGTTGGTGAGTTAATAGGTTTAAGTAAATGTAAAGTCAAGTGTGGACCACAAGATTTTAGTGTATGGCCATTATCACAAATACAATGTCATAGAAAAAGTAATACACTTTCCCTAAGCTCATGACCCAGAAGTTCAATGTAATCTATATGCAATCAAGCATATGTAAAAGTATGCCCTATGTAAGTGTTTGCCAAACACTTGGTAAAATACAAATGATATGTGTCTGTTTACCCAGTTGGCGCGACCAACCTAGATGGGGTTGTTAACCCAATATATTTATTCACAAATATCGCGCTTACGAATAATTAACGGTTCATGATATACAGGGACTTAATGGCTAATGTGGTAACTTGTGACCGTATGTAAAAGTAAGCATAGTATTCTCACCTAAGTATTCCAAAATAGTACAAACAAGGAAAAACAAGGCTATGAAACTCACCTCAAGTAGTGAACGTGTTCGGAAAATTATAACGCAGAACAACTACCGAAAAGTCCTAAACGCGACCTAGGAATATAAGTCGTTTCAGGGAATATGCAACATATACTATATGCTTATGAGTTTTACTAAGTGTTATCACTCTTATATACTTGTAGTGAGGTTTTAATACTTAAAACATAATGAAATGCAAGTTTCACTTTTTAATATTTAGTTTTAACAAAGTGTCCAAAAACTAGTTCGACTCAAGTTTAGCGGGTCATAAGTTCTTAGTGTCTCATTGGTTCAGGCCGTTCTGAGTTCTGGTGTCAAGTATGTTACGAGGGCTTCAAAAAGGTCAACTACCACTCTTAACAGTTCTAAGCCTAAGTTCCTCGTAAATAGGCATAAAATTCGTCACTCAGGTTTATGTTCAATACTTTAAAGGAAACCTTGAAAATAAGTTGTAAGCTTTTAAGTATAACTCGAGTTCGTTAGTTTATCTAATTCATTTTAAGCCTATTTTTCTTCGTTAAACTCTCTAAACGAAGGTGAACATGTCTACTTTCATTATTTCAAAGTTCCAATTTGTGAAAATATGTTTTAAGTGTCATGTTACATTAAAACAAAAGATAATCTGTTGTACTCATTTTCAGAAAACTTTCATCATAATCGAGTTATTTCTCACTCGTTAATAAAAATACACTCGTTTCAAAGGCCTAGGTTCATTGTTTTTGACTCTACTTTCCAAAAATGTAAGCCACTGGGCTTGTTTCTTGACCAATTATTTTATAAAATAAAAAATGTACACATGCATTGAATCTGTTAAAAAGCAGAATGTTAGTCCCGACTAGTCGAGGCCGTATCTCATTCTCTACTTATCGTGACAACTTTGTTCAAATCTTATATTTTAAGTTAAAGTCTCATCTACAAATGCCTCAACTAGCTCGATTTACAAAAATGCTCCTAAGATGGTGATTTTAACTATCTAAAACTGGTACTCAAATTTGTGTCGGTATTAACTACTTTTTCGTGTGATTTGTTAAAAATACCAAATCAACTTTAAAAATTATGAAAGAATTCAGGGAATATCAAAAGGCATATATATAGGTTTAAAAAAAATTGACAAGTTCTATAAAAATGTCTAGGCTAGGTTTTTAGGTCGAAACTTTATGGTATATTTTTTATTAACTTTCTCACCACCACAATTCTATATGAGTGGTAATATGAACGTGTAATGTAATTTAAATATAAATATGAGTATTTAAATGAATTTATGAGCCTTACAAAGTGTTGGTGGATTATTTGTGCAAAAGAACCCAAGAGAACACTAGAAAACCCAAACTAAAGCTTCCAAAAGCCTAACTTTAGCACCCTCAACCAATAAGCTACTAAATAAGCCACACACAAAAATAATGAAAAAGAAAAAGAAAAGAAAAAGAACAACTTGTGCACCCTTAAACTTATGTGTTTGCAGCTATGTAGGTGTTGAGAGCAAGAGAGTTTTTGTGTGAAAAGAGAAGAGTGAAAGGGTGTTAGTTATATAAGAAAGTATATTAGACTTAGTTTACATAGATTTGAAAGCAATCGACAAAGTACTACAAAAGGGGGGTCCTTGTATCATTTTTGCCATTTGGAGGGGGCGGGGATTACACGGAGAGTTGACAATTTTTTGGATAATAGGATTACTCATTGGATGGTGATTCAAGTTAAGGAACATGTTATAGATGCAATGGTACTTGTGGAAGAAATTGGGGGGGGGGATTCATGAGGTGTTAGGAGGGGATTTTTTTTGTTGTTTAATTTTGTGTATTATATGTTATTTTATGATAACATATATATTAGTAAGTATAGGAAAGGGTGGTGAAGTGTTATGCATGCATGCATGTACGTAATTGTGAAAAGTGAGCGTTTTACGTAAAACTTGCAAAATAAAATATATAAACTCATAAAACATGTTTGAAAATGTCATATAACACATGTTTGATATAGACTAAACTTATTCTAGTGCCGATTCACCTCAAATATCGTTTTTCGGTTTACGTGATTTAACCTAACGGTTATACGTAAAAGTAAATGCATAAACTTTCAAAGTAAATAGTTTTGAGTTTATAGGTAAGTATTGACCTAAAAATTACGAGTTGCTACAATTCACTAATGGGAAATATTGTAATTTGCTGTAGTATTCGTTTGTGTTTGTCTAGTTTATGGTTGAACCTAAATGTCATCATCACTTTTATGCATATGTATCAATGTGGTCTCAAAGTGAACTAAGCGAGTTCTAGATATCAAATCAATGAAAGAATAATTCTCACAAAAGAAAGAAAATGACTTATATTGATATGATAGTAAAAAATGCTCAATACCTCACATGCTTGTGTTTTTGGTTTACCAAATTTAGTCCCTAATCGTCTTCAAGAAAAACGACTACTGCTTAACTTCAAGTTGAAAGATTTATAGCAGAATTGTGTTATGGACTTTTCAGCTATAAATCTTTCAACTTGAAGTTAAGCAGTAGTCGTTTTTCTTGAAGACGATTAGGGGCTAAATTTGGTAAACCACAAACACAAGCATGTGAGGTATTGAGCCTTTTTGACTATCATATCAATATAAGTCATTTTCTTTCTTTCGTGAGCATTATTCTTTTATTGATTTGATATCTAGAACTTGCTTAGTTCACTTTGAGACCACATTGATACATATGCATAAAAGTGATGATGACATTTAGGTTCAACCATAAACTAGACAAACACAAACGAATACTACAACCAATTACAATATTTCCCATTAGTGAATTGTAGCAACTCGTAATTTTTAGGTCAATACTTACCTATAAACTCAAAACTATTTACTTTGAAAGTTTAAGCATTTACTTTTACGTATAATCGTTAGGTTAAATCACGTAAACCGAAAAACGATATTTGAGGTAAATCGGCACTAGAATAAGTTTAGTCTATATCAAACATGTGTTATATGACATTTTCAAACATGTTTTATGAGTTTATATATTTTATTTTGCAAGTTTTACGTAAAACGCCCACTTTTCACAATTACGTACATGCATGCATGCATAACACTTCACCACCCTTTCCTATACTTACTAATATATATGTTATCATAAAATAACATATAATACACAAAATTAAACAACAAAAAAATCCCCTCCTAGCACCTCATGAATCCCCCCTCCCCCCAATTTCTTCCACAAGTACCATTGCATCTATAACATGTTCCTTAACTTGAATCACCATCCAATGAGTACCATTGCATCTATAACATGTTCCTTAACATATAATACTATGGGATAAAGAAGCCCTTAGTATCCAATGAGTCTTGCCAAAGACGTAAAAGAAAGCCCAATGTTTTATGCTTTTAGTTTTTTTCTCTCATTTCCTCCTTGTTGCACACTTGAAATCATTCATAAAATGGCTTTAGGCGATGACCATTAACCTTAAAGATTTTTTTAGTACTTCAACTTTTGATTTCAATTGCACCATGAGAGAAAACGTTAGTAACAACAAACAACCTGACCCAGCGGGAACACAATTTACCAGAAAACAACTTAAGTCTAGAATGAAAAAGAACTTTCTGGCCAACATAAAAATTCTTTCTAGGACTCATTTTATCATGAAAATCTTTTGTTTGTTTCCTTGTATATTCGTGAGCTTTCATATGCATCGTTATGAATTTCTTGCAATTCTTGTAATTGTAACTTCTTGTTTGCTCCAAAATCATCTAATTTCATATTAAAATTCTTTATAGCCTAGTAGGCTTTGTGCTCTAGTTCAACAGGAAGGTGGTACGCTTTACTAAACACCAAAAGAAAAGGAGACATGCCTATAGGTTTCTTGTAGGTTGTACGATATGCCCACAATGCATCCTCAAGTTTAACACTCCAATCTTTTCGGTTTGGGTTGACTGTTTTCTCAAGTATTTACTTGATCTCTCTGTTAGAAACCTCAACTTGGCAATTCGTCTGTAGATGGTAGGTTGTTAAAACACAAAGAGTCACATTGTATTGCTTAAGCAAAGCATCCATCACCTGATTACAAAAATGAGTGCCACATTCACTGATTTTTGCTCGTGGTGTAGTAAACCTGGAAAAACATTTGCTCACTGATTTTTAAGATGCTAGGTAAATGGCAAATTACCTACTAGGGAAATTATTATTATACCAATTTATTTATACTCCAGTTAACGTTTTTGGTGTCATGATCTTAGTGCAATAATAACAGCTTTATGACTTTTATGGGTGATACAATTGTCACGATAACTTGAAATCTTGTGGTCCACTGCCTTAACAGTAAACCTGTGAATTTCACTGAACAATTTTGATGACTTTTTTTCATGTTTATCTCAGGTCTTTAAGGCGATAGCATGGTTGGAGCATTAGAGTCTTTTGACATATTTAAAGACTTTATTGAATATATGATTTCCATTCGATTTAGTACTTTGCAAAACAATTATGTACTGTTGTATTTTGGGATCTATTATTGTTGTACTCTGACTATTTATTGAATGAAATATTTTCAAAACATGTCATTTAGAGATTTTTTCATATGATTATGTTTTTGTGCTATGAAGTAATACCCTAAGTAGACTTTCGTTGCTATCCTGAAATTGGGAGTGTTACAAACAAGTTGAGTCGAATCCACAAAGATTGGTTTAGATAATTCCTAAATAACCAAACAAGTTAACAGAGGGGTTTTGATTTGAGAAATAATAACATATAAAATCATAACTCTTATGAGTACAAAGTATATGTTTTAAATATTAAAAACGTTACATGTTAGTAGGGAATTTCATGTGAGGGGTTTCATCGGGGTAAACATATTGACGAGTTTCTAGATTTACGATTTAAAGTGTCCTAGTTCCTCAAACCTTTACTACATGACCTCTGAATTATGATAGCCCAAACAGTGATATGATATTTAAACTAAACAGGTTTCTCAAACTAGTAAACCATTTCTACGACATACACAATCACTATAAACTACCATGTACAACATCATGATGAATATAATGACTTATATAGACTTGTCAAATTTTCATATTCCACAACTTAAGATGATATCATATTTCTAGGTTGTATGTAGATATTTTCCCGGCTGATCCATCGATTCCGTATACACTTAACATCATTAACTCACGGTGAGTCATAACCCCATTTTCTATCATATAACCATTTTATAAACTCTTAGGGGAGATACATGATACTAATTTTATTATGATCATAACTACTTGAAAAACTATATTTATCTTTATTAATTGTTATTGATACTATGAACTATGTTCTGTATACATTATTATTGTACCTTATGTGCTATGCCAAAACCAGCCTTGTTAAGTCCCAATATCATGAACCGTTTAAATACCTATTTGTAAGCAAGTATGTATTGAATAGTACTATTGAGGTTGACATATCCGTCCATAGTAGGTTAAGCTATATGATCCTAAATAGTGTCTAAGACACTACTGGTGGCCCTCTACCGGGTAGATTGTCAACATCTATGAGAATGGGATGAGAAACTCTACGATCTTAACTAGTGTCTAAGACACTACTGGTGGCCCCCTACAAGGTATATTATCAACATCTACGAGAATGGGATGAGATACACATTTGGTGGCCCCCTACCAGGTAGATTATCAACATTTACAAGAATGGGATGAAAAAAACAATGGGTATATAAAAATGTAACCCACGATCTATTGGACTTGGTATAAATGTTGAACTAATGAACTGAGTACATTCTTTCACTAATAGACTAGGTACAATCGTGAACTAAGCAGAAACTAGAAACCAGAAACTAGAAAACTTAAGACTTCAGTGCTAGTAACCTAGGGCAATGAAAGCACTATCTCTATGATGTAATTGTATTTATGTGCAATAATCATACACTCGAAAGTTTTATGAGCTACTTTTAGTATTTACATATACTTGTCACGATGATTTTACAAGGTTTTCACATTATTTACCTATAAACTCTATGAACTCACCATCCTTTGTGTTCACACTTTCTATCATGTTTATCTCAGGTCCATAATATACGAGGCTGGAAAGGAAAGGCACGGATACTCAAGAAGGCTATAACTATAATATTTAAACTATTTGAATGATAAATATTTTCAAATGACTCAATTAGAGGTCGTTTTCTATTGTTATTACTATTATACTATCGCGTAACTGTTACACCCATAACCGGATTGAAAGTATTTAATAACGAGAATGTCATTTGAATAGTTTGGCTACAACTTTAGTAGTTTGAATGAACAACGTGATTGGCTAGTCAACCCTATAGTCAATATAATAGTCAAAGAATGTGTAATATGGTTATAGAAAGATTGATGTGTCAAACTATAAGAAAAGAAAGTACACGGGACTAAGTTTGTCAAGTGTTAAATGTTATAGAAAGTTTTATGTGGCCAAAATAGAAGCAAAAGGACTTAAGGGACCAAAAGTTTCATATGGTGAAATAGCTTTGTTGTGAAGAATGTTATAACTAGATATCACTAGGATATCTCATTTGATAATTATCCAGGAGTGTATGTGTGACGTCGGAGAAAAGAGAAGGAAGAATGAGGATTTTCCAAGTGCTAAATTGATGATGTTTAAGTGTTCTAATCCAGAGTTAAGTCATAACTATGATTCTTATCAAGTAAATAATCCTAATTTTTGAGTTAATTAAAGAATTGAAAAGTTAGGGTTTATGAACCCTAAATTAGAAAATTAGGTAAAATATGTTTAAAGGCTTAATTAATATGTTATAGTAAATTATGAGGTAAGTTATATTGATTAAAGTTAGTAATTTATAGGTTAATTATCATATAATCCTTATATAATTATATTATGATTAGAGATGCTAAGGAGGTGACTTAATGGTTGTATAAATCATTGTTATAGTTAGTTGATTATGTGTTAAGAGTTTATGTGTTTGATGATCTTAACCTAGGATGGTAAGGATAATGATGGTGATGAAGATGATGATGATAATCGTGAAATTAAGAATGATATCTTAGCTTGGAGCTAAGGTAAGTAAACCAGTTATAAGATGATGTTATATTGATTTCATCATATTATGTGTTATGTATTATATGTTAAGGTTATGAATGTATGTGCTTATGTGAAAGTGTGTTAGAGACTAGTTTTGCATAACTAGTCATGAAGAGTTAGATAAAGGGGAAATATGTTTAAGGTATGTTTATGCTTTGACCTATAAGGCATGTTGGTGCCTAAGTGATTTAAGGCATGTGTTAATGTTTAATGTTGTAAAGGATTGATGGATTATGATGCGTAATGTGTGAACGGTTATAGTATTATGTTATGATCGTTTTACTTACTAAGCCATGTGCTTACGGTTTTAAGATGTCAATGTTTTGTAGGTGCTTATGCTAAGCCGGTAAGGTTTGGACTAAGGCCTAAGGATGATTAATGCGGAAAATTATAAGCATGGTAAGAAAGTAAGAGCTTAGGTAGATACCGAGCTCAAGTCAATGTTGTACCCCCAAAAGTCTAAAATGGTTTTTAAGTCGCCAAACGGAATGTTGTAACATGGGTCAAGTGTTATGGCCATGTTTAAAGGGGTGTTTGGATTAATGTTTGTTTGTACCCATTTTAGGATTTGAACAGGTCAATGGTTATGGATCAAGGTTGTCATGCTCTTTAATGTCAAATGTGTGTGTTGGTTCAGTTTTAAACATTGTTTATGGTTAATGGTGTTATAGTTAAGTTGTGTATGCAAACGGGTCAAAACGGGTATTTTGGTATAATACCCGTCACTTTGTAAAGCAGGTTTTGTGGGTCATTATGAGAAAGTTTATGCATATACTTGATGTTTATAATGTCCTGATGATTTCTGGAAGTTTTGGTGTTATGTCGTGTTATACAAGTTGTTTTTCGAAAAATGTGTCAAAAGTGTACGAAAAAGTTATGCAGAAAAAGGTGTGTTTGGGACAATGTTTATTTTAACCTATTTTAGGTCAAACGGGTCAAGAATATTCAGAAATAAAGTATATGGTATATTTTTAGTTAATGTGTATCATATATGTTTAAATATAAGTCTAAAGTCTTGATTTAATGTTTAAAGCCGTTACGACTCATTTTGAGATAATAGTGCACTTAAGAGGGTCCTTAGTGCACAAGAGGGTAATAGTGCACTTGAGGGGGTCCTTAGTGCACAAGAGGGTAGTAATGCACTTGAGGGGGGTCCTTAGTTTACAAGATGGTTGTATTGAACTTTAGGGGCTTCATGGTGCACAAGAGGGTAGTAGTGCACTTAAGGGGGGTTCCTTAGTGCACTTAAGGGGGTTTTCCAGTTTTTGGTCGTTTTCTTGATTTTGTATAAGATCAACCGTGACTCGTTGGAAGTTGTGCCATCAATAATTCTAAAGGTAATTGAGTCTAGTTTAATTTAAAAATAGTCTCAAGGGTCGGTCTCCATCAGATTGTTGTTAGTTCATAAAAGAGTAACAGATGGTCAGTATTGGGTCATGTCGTTTCAGTGAAAAGTTTTAAATTTTTAGTCAGATCGGGCACGAGGCGTAACAACTTGGTATCAGAGCTTCGGTTTAAGTGAATTAGGTTGCCATTGTGGGTTGCCTAAACTTAGACCACTTGTAGTTGAGTGTGCCTTAAGTGTAAGTGGTGCGTAAAGCGAATGCCTTAGTTATAAGGTAGACTAGTTCTTGCGGCTATTTAGAATGTTGATGCTTAGACATAGCATATTTGTGCAATGTGGTATATGAGCCCTAGACTCTATGATTGTAAATGTTTTAACAATTTTTGGAAAAGTGTTAAGTGTTATTGTTTATGTGACGCTAAGTTTATAGTAGTGTATTATATGTCTAAGTTTAGCGTGAATGTGCTTGATAACATGATCCATAGATGTGTATGGTTAAGATGTGATGAGATAATGTTTCATATAAAACATGATAAGTAAAATATGTTAGTAATAAATGTTTAAGCGTGATGAGTAGAAGTGATGAATGAGATAGATTGCGCTAGAACTCATAATTAATATGAAGTGCGCTAGAAAGAATTGTAAAACATGAATCGAATCATGTTAATATATTGAAATGTGTATGATGAGATTAATGAGAGTGTTATGAATAAACCTATGTAAGGTTTATATGCGTAAAAGTTGAGTAGACTAAATGATGTGATAATATAAGTTGAGAATATAGTCAACAAGGGGTTGACGGGCAATAGTAAAAGTGCGTTGTGAGAACACATAGAAAATGTGTGAATTATAAATAGAGAAGTATCATATAAAATTTGTCTAAAATAAATATGGCACATAATGAATGTGTGATTCGACTTGAGGTTGACGGATGAATGATAGATTGCATTGTGAAAATGCAAACATAATAAATCGACAAGTATTATATAGAAACTTGTCTAGATGAAAGTAAACATAGTAGCAAAGGTTGAAATTGCTTAAGGCAATGAGATTGAGGAAAAGATATGTGTACTTAATGAAAAAATTACATGAAAGGTAAAATGAGTAAAGTGTTATGATATAAATAGCTTAGATCCGATGCTCTAGTTGCGGTATCCTTCGGGATATCCCAGCTTTCCTTTATGGCATGTGTTTTGGTATCCTTCGGGATAGCCCAACTTGTCTTATGGCATGGTTGTTAGCTTACCTTTATGGCATGTGTTTTGGTGTCCTTTGGGACAACCCAACTTACCTTTATGGCATGTGTTTTGCTATCTTTCGGGATAGCCAGCTTGCCTTATGGAATGGTTGTTAGCTTGCCGTTATGGCATGTGTTTTGGTATCCTTCGGGATAGCCCATCTTGCCTTATGGCATGGTTGTTAGCTTGCCGTTATGGAATGTGTTTTGGTATCCTTCGGGATAGCCCAACTTGCCTTTATGGCATGGTTGTTAGCTTGCCTTTGTGGCATGACTATTAGCTTGCGCAAGAGTATGATTAAGTGGCAAAGCCCTACGGGGAAGGCCAAATTTCCTATGTGGAAACGTTATGATGAGGTTGGATCCAAGGCTATAGAGAAGAGTAAAGTAAGTATGAATGTTGTTTTAGAAATGCTTAAGTAGGACGATTTATAATCTTCTTATTTAAATGGATTGGGACGCCTTTTCATTTAAATAAAGAAATTCCAAATCGTCAAACCGTAAGTTTATAGTTCTTTATTTACATAGATTAGGACGCCTCTTTATGTAAATAACGAATTGTAAATGAGTGGGCTTATGTGTATCCGATATGACATGAATACGGGTAGAGAAATGAAAAGTGAAAACTAAAACTAATTAGACGTCATAAGAATGAGTTTAGTATGAATGGGAAACTTATAGCGGCGTTAAGGTTGTGCGAGAAACCTTAAGATAGACGCCTAGAATGAGTTAGTGTATTTGTGAATGATGTGGAAATAATGTTGACTCATATAAAGTCAAAATAGTAAATTTTCCATAAGACAAGTCGTCATTGTTGGAAATTTTAGATAAGTATGTGATGTAAAGTGTTGTTTATTATAGAGCGTTGAGTAAAATGCAGGATTTTCATATTGTGATGTGATACTAATGGTGTGGTATCATTAGGAAATACTTGAAATTTTGTGAAATTATGTGATTTATATGAGTTTTTAGCAATTTGACTATGAGTTAGTTGGATTGAGATTGCTACCTTGAGTAGAAAAGTTTGCAAATGGTTGTAAGCATTAAATAAGTAAGATTTTGAGGACGAAATCTAAATAAGGGGGATAGAATTGTTACACCAAAAACCGGATTTTAAGTATTTAATAACGAGAATGTCATTTGAATAGTTTGGCTACGACTTTACTAGTTTGAATGAACAACGTGATTGGCTAGTCAACCCAATAGTCAATCTAATAGTCAAAGAACGTGTAATATGGTTATAGAAAGATTGATGTGTCAAAACTATAAGAAAAGAAAGTACATGGGACTAAGGTTGTCAAGTGTTAAATGTTACAGAAAGTTTTATGTGGCCAAAATATAAGCAAAAGGACTTAAGGGACCAAAAGTGTCATATGGTGAAATAGCTTTGTTGTGAAGAAAGTTATAACTAGAAATCTCTAGGATATCTCATTTGATAATTATCCAGGAGTGTATGTGTGATGTCGGAGAAAAAGAGAATGAAGAATAAGGATTTTCCAAATGCTAAATTGATGATGTTTAAGGGTTCTAATCCAAGAGTTAAGTCATAACTATGATTCTTATCAAGTAAGTAATCCTAATTGTTGAGTTAATTGAAGAATTGAAAAGTTAGGGTTTATGAACCCTAAATTGCGAAATTGGGTAAAAGATGTTTGAAGGCTAATTAATATGTTATAGTAAATTATGAGGTAAGTTATATTGATTAAAGTTAGTAATTTATGGGTTAATCATTCATATAATCCTTATATGATTATATTATGATTAGAGATGTTAAGAAGGTGACTTAATGGTTGTATAAATCATTGTTATAGTTAGTTGATTATGTGTTTGATGATCTTAACCAGGATGGTAAGGATGATGATAGTGATGAAGATGATGATGATAATGGTGAAATTAATAATGATATCTTAGCTTGGAGCTAAGGTAAGTAAACCGGTTAAAAGACGATGTTATATTGATTTCATCATATTATGTGTTATGTATTATATGTTAAGGTTATGAAAAATGTATGTGCTTATGTGAAAGTGTGTTAGAGACTAGTTTGGCATAACTAGTCATGAAGAGTTAGATAAAGGTGAAATATGTTTAAGGTATGTTGATGCTTTGACCTATAAGGCATGTTGGTACGTAAGTGATTTAAGTTATGTGTTAATGTTTAATATTGTAAAGGATTGATGGATTACGATGTGTAATGTGTGAATGATTATAATATTATGTTATGATCGTTTTAGTTACTAAGCCTTGTGCTTACGCTTTTAAGATGTCAATCTTTTTTAGGTGCTTATGCTAAGCCGGTAAGGTTTGGACTAAGGCTTAAGGATGATGATAAGGATTGAAAATGTACACTTTTAGGGGATCATTTAAGCCCTAAATCGACCACTTTTATATCTGTTACTGCTTAATTTCGTTCATTTTCACTTTTTAGGTCTCTTGGAAGCAAAATGCTAGAATGAAGCATTTTGGATGAAAAGGAGCAAATACATGAAGAAAATGGTAAAGTTAAGATCGAAGCCACTCAAAGCTGATCAAAAGTACCCGAGGGCGTCCCAAACAAAGGGCGACGTCGTCCCTTTATGGTGACTTGATCAAAACATGAGCGCGACGGCTCAGTGAAAATTCTAGACTTATAAACTAACGGCGTCATGCCTTAAAGAAGAAGGGCGTCACTCACAGTTTTCAACTCAGAAGGCCTAGATCGAGAATCAAGACGACGTCCCAGCTGAAGACCGACGGTGTCACAGCTCTATGGTGACGTCGTCCCATCGATGACTTGGCCCAGACAAAACCCTAATGACGGAGAGCTGACGGCTTCCCATGCAAAAGGTGATGCCGTCGCACTTGTAAATCTATATATAGAATTCGAATTTTCTGCATTTAGGGAGCTAGACTTTTGGAGAAAAAACCCTAAATCGTTTGTAGTCCGAATTGGACAGTATCTTAGGGTCCCATACCCTATTTTACACATCAAGATAAGTCTTTTAATCCAAAGTAACATTATGTCTATCCCTTATTCGATTGATTGTGTGTATGCTTGCTTGTTTACCATGTCTAGTTAAATTTCTTGTGTGTTTGCTTAGATCTATTAAACTAGTTATTGATTATTTATAGGTTGTTTCTTATCTTAATTGTAAATTGGCTTAGGAGTGCAACTAGGCATCATTCGTTGTATTTATTTCTTGAGTACGCTTTATGAGGATATGGTCTATGGATGAAATAGCCAAGGTTTGTCGATTCCGTAGGTTGTATAAGAGAGATAACCTCAAAGAACTAAGGACTACGCATACCCTACGACCTTAGGAATACAACATGTTAAGATAAGGTGTGACAATTCAACCGATCAATAAAAGATAACTAGGAAGTAATAGTATCTAGGTTAACACATTTTTAATCATCATACGAGTACACATCAAATAGACATAGCTACCCGTAGTAACTAGATAACTAGATAATTAGACAAGTAGAAGTAATCGGTAGAAGTACCACCCCCAACCAATTTCCACGAGATTTTACCTTAGCTTTCTAAAAAACCAATAATAAGATAAAAAAGAATCATCCTCAACCCCCACCTTCTCGTCATACATTTCTTACTAGCATTCCTATTCCCCTAGAGAACGATATCAATCCCCGAGGCTTACCCAATACTACACTAAAACGATATGGTTCACTGCCTAGGAGGTTAAAAAACTTGCTCGACGAAAAAGATGTTCCTTTGACCCCAAACGCGCTTTGTACGCGCATCAAGTTTTTGGCGCGACTGCTGAGGAATAGAATAGCTAGTTAGATTTCTATCTCTTTTAGGTTCCCTTGCTTGATTCCTATCAAGTAAGATTTTTTTTCTCATTTTCATTAGCTTCCTTGTAGTCTATCCCCCTTCTTCGTGACTTTGTTTGTAGCCTTATCACTTTTCATCATGGAAGGTGATAACCCACCACCAAATCAACCATTTCCCATCGACCCACCAAAAATTGACTTACCAAGAGGCCGTACTCTTGGTGAATACTCTAGACCGAGCCACCAAGGCTATAGGAACACCATTGAGCTCCCCAATCAAGCTCAAACTACGGCCATGCGATCCGACACCATCCGGTTGGTGCAAAACGGATGTGCATTCCATGGACTTTGTTCTGAAGATCCTAATAAGCATCTCAAGGACTTCCTTAAAATCGTTGACTCTATCAACCTCGATGCTACCACACGGGAGACCACACATTTGCGTCTCTTCCAATTTTCTCTACGGGACCAAGCTAGTAATTGGCTTGAGCGACTTCCCGCAGGATCCATCTCAAGTTGGGATGAACTCACCACTCTTTTCCTCGTCCAATTTTTCCCACCGGGGAGAACTACCAAACTTAGGAATGACATCTTGATGTTCCAACAACGTCAAGGCAAACTCTCTACGAGGCATGAACTCGATTCAAGGACTTGCTCCATAAAGTCCCTCATCATGACATCGATTTTTGGCTTCAAGTCCAAATCTTTTATGATCATGTCAACTTCTCAACTAGGCAAACCATCGACCATGCGGCTGGTGGCAAACTTAGTGAACTCACCACGGAAGAATCGTGGTGTACAATAGAGGACCTTTCCCTCTATGACAACGAATGTTGGAATGACCCCCGTGAGTTGCCCAAAACCGTCAAGGCAATCTCCTTGCGTCCCATTGACTCATAAACTTCCAATCGTAGGATGCTCAAACTTGAAGATCAACTCAAATTCCTATTGAGCTCCTACGAGAATCATAAGTCTTCACGCCAAGT
This sequence comes from Chrysanthemum seticuspe, assembly GCA_019973895.1. Classification (NCBI taxonomy): domain Eukaryota; kingdom Viridiplantae; phylum Streptophyta; class Magnoliopsida; order Asterales; family Asteraceae; genus Chrysanthemum; species Chrysanthemum seticuspe. Next base: position 206,852,208 of record BPTQ01000009.1, on the reverse strand, counting down.
GAACAAGGTCTCTTCCTTGTGTGAGATATGTAGTGGTCCCCATGACACTTGTACTTGCACGAGACTCCCCGAACAAGCTTCCGTGTACTACGCATCCTCGCGTACCAATGGAATGGGAGGGAGATTCCCCACAACACCTGGACCTAGTACTTTCAACGATGCCCAAGAAGCATGGAGGGGCAAACCCTATTATAATTGGGGTCAAACCAAAGAATTCACCTCTAACGACTCCCCATGGTCCCACTCTCACGGCCCTAGTCAACAAAACATAGAAGGGATGATGCAACATCTAGTTACATCCCAAGAAGCTCAAATAGCCAAGCTTTCAGACCGCTTTAACCAACAACAAGCCGAGATGGATTGGAAGATAGATAACCTTTTGAAAGCCATGACCAATAGTGATAGGAAGACCACCGAAAAGGTTAATGACATCTCCAATCATTCTCCTGAAGCCTCCGGTGTTAAGATTAAGGACCCAAGCAAGTACTTCGAAACTAGGGATACATCTTATTCCAAGCATGTTCAAATCGTCAATGCCATCACCCTAGTAAAACCAAATAGGAATAGTGACAAAGCGAAGCATGAGGGAAACTTGAGGTTAGTAATACTCCTAAGGATGAATTGACCAACGAAGTAGACGAAGTAGATGATAAATACTTCAATAAGTTTCATACGGAAGAGGAACTTTCATGCCACCCACACCTAGTGTACGACCTTCGTCACATGTATGTTAGGAGAAGCCCACGAATCATGTTTGGAAATCCTAGAAATCTCAACATACCATGTTGCATAGGACGTCTTTTCATGGCAAAGGCCTACATTGATCGCAAATCCCCAATAAACATCATGACTAGCATATATTATAATTGGGTGATGAAGAAACCTATCCCAAATAGGCAAGAATCCGATGATCCTAGAGTTAGTTGTAATTTCCTTGGTAGAGTTAAGGTATTGCCCGTCTATGTAGGTATCTTAACGTACCTTACGGATTTTGTGATTGTGGAGGATATTAGTACGGCCATACATCCTAGCTTGTCCCATGTAGTTCTAGGAAAGCCATTCATAGAAAAAACTGGGATGACTTATGATCCGTCGTTAGGGATAGTTAGATTCAAGGATGAGACCGATGACATAGCTTACCAAATGCCATTTAAGATTGAGAATTTTTCATCACTATCCAATGATGAAAAGGAACTTAAGCTATCGGTCTACTATAGGAATTAGGAGGATAAAAAGAGAGGAGTAGACTATGTAATGAATAAGATATTTGGGTTCTATACAGATTGTGTGGAAAACTAGAAGGGGGGTTGAATAGTTTTACCAATTAAAACTCGTTTTAAACTATTTAGATCGACTTATGTCAATCTATTTGGATGTGTGTTGGATGTTGATAAACAAACATATAGAAATATAACTAAGTAATAAAAAGATAAAGAGTAAGAAGCACAAAACCACAACGCGAGTATTTATAGTGGTTCAGCTACAAGGACACCTTCCTTGCCCTACTCCACTCCCCGAGTCACCTACTCGAGAGTTCGTAATCACTACACAACACCGACTCCTTATGGCGGAGAAGCCTTCACAACGTTGCCTACTCTTTTTCCGATACTAGGCTAACCACCGGGTTCTTTCACACCAAGGTGAACCACACCAACCACTACGTCGCCTACCCTTTATCCGGTACTAGGCTAAGTACCGAGTTCCATTACAATAGAGGAACTACTACCCAATAAAACACCAACGGCTAACCCCAAAGGAGACCAACTCCTTATTACAACATCATCAAGGATATCAATATCCTTGGATCCAATACTAATCTATCTTGTACATCGAAACACACCATATCGAATGTACATCTTAGGCACCTTCCACTAATGCCTTTAACTAGATCTTCAAGACATCCTTCACTAATGTCTTGTGACTTGACTTCTAGGCACCCTTCACTAATGCCTACACTATAGACGATCGACAACTTTCACTAATGTCTTCGTCTTGACACTTGAGACATCTTTCACTAATGTCTTCAACATTACACTTCTTAGAAGAAAGAAAAGAACCATCAACAACAGGACTTCAGTAGTCTTGATGATGAGGAAGCATGACAACTCATGGACTTGAGCTTGCTTGACTTCAAAGGTGGTGATCTCGCCTTTAAGAGGAACCTAGAGGATCACACACAAAAACAAAACTACATACATAGATCACTTGGAGCTGGGGTTAGAGAGTTTTTAACTCAAGGAGAAAGTATGTTGGAAAGGGTTGAGAAACAATGAAGAAATGGCTCACTATTTATAGAGAGAAAGTGCCTACTGTTCCCCGGATCCCACGGATCCCTCCCACAAGGGATCCATCTAGCGTAAAGCTAGGGATCCGTGGGATGCTCCTCTTTGCCCATGGGTATTTTGGTTATGGGTCATGGGTCATGGGTTATGGGTTGATCCATGGGTCTCTTATTAGATACAATGTATCTCATGAGTGCAATGCACCTAGTCAAATGGGTATGGGTCAATACCATGGGTTATAGATATTATCCATATATGACATAAGCATGATGTCATGCAATGGGTTATGGGTCAAGCTCCATGGATATAGGTCATGGACTTTGGGTTGTACCCAACTACATTCAATGTATTTGGTCAATAGGTTAAGACACTTAAGTTTCTACCTATTTATATTACCCAATATACTACATACTAGTTATGTGTATATTTTACCCAAATATGTAAACACTAGTTGTGTCACAATTCTCAATTTCCGGTCAATTCTCAAACTCCATATTTATCATTTCATATCAATTTATTCATGACTTTACATTTCACATTAAACGCGTAAATTTTATATTAAATAAACGTTATCGCGTGAGTTATTATTTTAAATATTTAATCCGTTGCTTCCAAAAATGATCCCAATATATTTTTATACTTACATTTAGTTTATAAAAACTATATTTTGAGTTTACCTAGTGTTTTAAATTTATTTGGTACATAAATCGTTAAAGTTATATTATTACGACGCTTTTCTTAAAAACTACACGATAATTATATTATCACTCAAATTATGCAAGAAATGTATTTTTACAATTTTTATGATCTTATTATACTCTACCTTGATCCATTAAAAGTTACTTTTACATAAAAGTTCCTTAAATACACTAACATTTTATATACAAGTTATTTATATAAACATTCTTACTTACACTTTTCTTACAACAACAAGTATATACATTTAAAAAAAAAAAAATGAATTTTGAGAAACATCCTCCCCCAAAAACCGGCCATGGGGGGAGGGAATGCATTAATTGTGTTGGTAACATTTTCTTGCAAGTTTATATTTATACTCCAACACTTTCTCATTCATTCATTTCATTTCAACAAATAATTCAAGTCAAGAAAATTTTCCTCTCTTTGTTCTTCCTCCACATGAACCGGCCATCCATATGGTGCTAGGAGAAATCATCAAATTTTTCCAAGACAAGTGTTTTACAATCTAGATTACACTCCTATTTAAGGTTTTGAAATAAAAACCTAGGGTGTTTAGGTTAATCCTTGGTTCTAATCACCTCATCATATCACTTGTAAGCATCTCATATTTATTTTTCATATTACATATTCATTTCATACTCATCTCATCATTTTTGAGCAAAAACATGCAAGACTTGTGTTGTTTATACCATTTTTACCATAGATTTTTAGAGTTTAATATATATAGTCATCCTATAATTATTCCCTTGGTATATATTGGTCTTGATGATGTTTAGGAATCCATGACACCCTAAGAAGGTGTATGGTAGGATTAGAATAGCTTTGGAGTTGATTTGAAGGGATTGGAATAGGTTTAGTACGAGAAAAACTATTTTCGACTAGTATAAAATGTGTTCTGTCCTTGTTTTATTTTTCTGGAAAATCCGACAGTAGGCACGAATTTTTGGCCTTGATATTTAGAAAATATACTTTAAAACGAATCCGTGGCCGCTTGAACGGATAAAAACGGAGTTATAACGAAGAAGTTATGGATTTTACAAGTTTGACGACGAAATATATATTTTTTAGAAAATTCAGCAACCTATTTTTATCTTGTACGAGTCAAAAACGAGCCTTAAGCTTTACAAATTATTTCGAATTATCAAAAATATATTAGTATACTTTGATACGAAACTAAGGACATATAATACGTAGAAAACGGATTTGAAACGACAAAGATATGCACGTTTTCATAAATTGCCGTAACTTTATTATTTTAGAAAAACTATATTATTTTTACGAGACAAGTGTTACGGTAACTAAAATGACCATGTTGGAGGCTGTT